>OX453070.1:17064918-17677046 GCA_949699795.1 Spicauda simplicius | reverse complement strand
GCAGCACCGAGGGTTTTTTAATTTGACATAATCTAGTGAGTCTTGAAAGATGCCAGAGTATATTTAATAAAGGTTTCCCATCAAAAAGGAAAGTTTATGTAATAGATCTTTAATTATTTCTAGTTCTCACTTCTGGTCAAGTGTCATTCTACACCTCGTGTGTCATTCTACACCTACTACCTCTCCTACAATTGTGGAGAATGTTTAGTCATAAAGACTGAAGCAGCTATTGTCGCACCTATGTGATTTAACGTATTCAAAGGCATATAATACATGGACATATTGTTGTACATATACTTCTGACTTATTTTGTAGACAACCCAATATTGTCCCTCTGCTGGGCACGGGTCTTCTCTCAGAATGAGTGAGTATTAGGCCATAGTCCACCGCGCTGGCCAAGTGCGAATTGATGGACTTTACACATCTCTGAGAACTTTGGTTTTTTTCAAAGAATGTCCTCAAGATGTTTGCCTTCACCCTAAAACAGTGATAATTAATTGATAATAAGCATAAAAATCAATGGTCAATGGCCTGGGATTTGAACCTCAGAGTTTCCGATCGAGAGGGCAAGTTTTTTTTTTTTTTTTTATTTGACTGAAGTAGCAAACGAGCATGCAGTCCACCTGATGGTAAGTGGTCACTGCCGCACATGGACATCTGTAATCAACTTCATACAGAACATGGGTTCCATCTGAAGTCAATCACAGATGCCTCGCTACTCCCGAGGACTATGATGGTCGCCTCATGTGAAAGTGTGCCGGCAACCACACCCTTCCATCGAAACGCAAGAACTGTTTCACGCTAGAAATAGGTGTGGTAGTTTCGACCATTAGGCTATCACTGCTCTACAGATTTACATTTAAAAAGCATATGTATGTATCTTACCAGAAGACGAAGCATGGACCACAGTGGGTAGGTCTTGGAACGAGCTATCATTGCTCTCTATTTGCTACACTTATTATTTAGCTTATTTGAATTTTCATGAAAGGTAAGTAAATGTCAGCTGCACTTAATAACGGCTAGACATGCTATCAATGCAATCAGAACGAGTAGCTGTCCTATTTATGAAATATGCTAATTCAATTAACTACATAAAAAAAGAAAAATATTCTTGCAGTAGCGTAGCATGGTTACAAAGAATGGTGGTCGACGAAAACGAAACGCCTGAAAAATTTTCCCACTTTATGATGATTAAATAGGTGTTCGGAATAAAGAGACTTCTTAATTTGACAACGAAAAATAAATATTCTCTGGTTTTTTTTTCTTGTTTCACCTATGTCCACCTAAGACAGGGTGGTCTTAACGCTAGGGATTGCAATCCGGAAAACCGGATCCGGTAATCCAGCGGATCCGGCACAAATTTACACAAACCGGATCCGGTACCAATTCACCACCGGATCCGGAACTAACCCAGATCCGGTGATTGTATATTTTGACAAAGATTTTACATTACAAAAATAATTACCGTTAGAAATCGATCACTTTTTTACCCTGTTTTAACCGTTCGATTAATGTCACCGGAGACCCAAGGGCTGGTGCGTATTTTGGCCAAAGAATCAGTTTGGCCATACAAAGAGGTAACGCCGCCAGCATTCTTGGGACTCTCCCAAGAGGCAGTGATATGGACTCTTTGTTTTATTTATAATTTCTTTTTATTTTCTTTTACTTTATTTACTTTAAAAAAATGTTTTATTTATTTTTAATATTTTGTTTTGAATATAGTGTAAATAGATTTGTTCAAAGTATTAAAATAAATGAATATCTAAATACATAAAGTTTTAAATCATTCTTATATTCAAATGAAGTTTTACTCGTATATCGTACGTCTTTTATCAGGAAAGATAATAGACTTCTGATAATATGATCCAATTCTTCAAAAAGGTTAAGCCTACTTAATTTCCGACTTTTTTTCTAGTTTTGGTGAAAATACAGTAGAAATAGGTGCGTGTGGCATTTGGCAGGTGGAAATATGTGCGGAAGCTCTCATTTTTCAATTTCCGTACAAAGAAACAAGGACAGAGAAGTAATGGGTTATAAATGTTACATAATATTGTATTGTTAACCAAAGTACGTAATGTTGTCCGTCACACGTCATTACCTTTTATTGGGTTGGACATTATGATGGTTTATCGTTGTTTATAGTGACAATTATTGTTATACCTAGATGCTTTATGCCTATAGTGCTTGATATAGAGATATATTTTTCTTGTTTAAATTTCTTAATTATTCAAATATTGCGCGACAAAATAAGCTTCAAATGGGGATATGTAGGTATATATTTTATATATAGTGTGTAGGTATAAGTAATACGAGTTTCTTAACCTCGAAAAATAAGTTTATATTCATATTTTAATTCGTGGTCTGTGTGGTGGTGATTTGTGGTAGCCATAAAACAGGTATGTAAGTATCAACTATTCTTACAGATACTTGCCCTAGGCATGACTCAAGAATTATTCAGAATTAAAATTGTATTTTACAGCGGGTTTTTATATTAGGTATATTAGCAGACGAGCATGCATTCCACCTGATGGTCTGTAACCGCTGCCGTCTAATGACATCGATTTAAATCATATTCCATACTTATTTTAGGACTTCAGTTACTATTGGAAGTCGATTATAGGTGCTCACGTGCCGCATTAAGCACTTAGAATCAGATAATATTGGTGGTAGAACCAGTGTAGTTCGACGAGGAATTACCTACCACTGTTACACATTTCTAGCGTGAATTTCATGCAATTCGATGGAAGGATGTGATCGCCGGCACACTTTTATATGAGGCGACTATGATGTTCTCGGGAGTAGCAACGCATCTGTGATTGACTTCAGATAGAACCTATGTTCTATCCCCACTTACCATGAGGTGGACTGCACTTTTTTGTTTAGAAATTGGGTTCGATGAATATAATAAAATAAAAACTCATCGGCACTGTAATACTTTTATTTTATCTGTATTCAACAAAAATATTTCATATCTACGTTCACACATACTGACAACAAAGAGATTTTAAATTTAAATACATCATGTATCGCAAATAATAATGTTATCGCACAATAACTAGAACGATTATGATGGAATTATTTACATACGTAGATAATGGACGAGTTATTGTAGTTTTAACAGAAAAATATAGTTATTTTACGCAATTAATTCCTCGTTAGAATTTATTTCTAAATGACAAAACAAAAAAATAAGCAAAACATGTATAGATAATAATACAAATAGATAAAGATGAGAGAATAATAAAAAAGGGTTATGAACAAATTAAGTTTATAAATTTAAATCTGTTGATAACAATAATAACGTCAACGAACTTAAATAACTCTTCAACTTTAACAATTCTTAGAATATGATGACATATTTCTTTGATTATACGTTAACAATAAGACAAGAAGCTCACAAGACAAGTTTTAAAAGACAATATCAGTCAATAACTCTCAAGGATCCATAGATTGAAGTCCGTGGAAGAATTAACATTAACCCTTAAATGCATCTTGTATCGAAATCGATACTTCGAATTTCTTAGTCTGTAACTTTATTTTTTTATATGTCATTGATTTTTTTGAGTCAATGACGTCAATTCCGAGTCAACTAAGTTTAAAAAGTAAGTTGACAGCTGATTTGGTGACGCCATTTTGGAATTAGGAAAAAAGTTTGAAACAATGTGGTCGAAGAACATTGTCATTGTACAACATCTGCAATTTCAATTCGTTTTGACGGCAACTGTAAAACATATTTTGGGTTGAAAAAAATACTAGTAATATGGTATGTATTTCTTTTATGTTCTATTATTAGTATTTGTCAAGATTTTTTGCTAAAACAAACATTTTTGAAGGGATTTCTGTTTGTATCGAAAACGATACTTTATGCATAAATGGCATGTTTTTTTACTAATTGCTGGCAATAACAATATGCTTCCTAATGTTTTCAAAGTACCCTATTTTATCAAAAATCACTGATTTTGGGATAATATTATTGAATTCAGTAACTTATTACGTATTTGTATCTATTTTTTCAAACACATTGTTGAGAAAAATACTGTTTTCTTTAGCTTTACCAAATTTTATGTTATATGCATTCCCTTTCGCTTGTGTGGTTATATGGCGCATGGTTTGTCTTTCTGCTTTTTATATATATTTTTCAAAACAAGAGAAAAATACCTGTGGCAGCAAGGAAATGGAGAACTTTCTTCAGATGAAAAGGAATCTGCTAATGACGATCTAGATTTGACGTGAAAACTTAGAAACAGATTTCTTTGACTCTTATTAGTCAAACTCATGTAGTTTACTGTGACAACTACTACACATTGATTCCACTAATGGTAAATTTGGCTGGAAAAGGAATTCGCACTTTAGGAACTATTCAGAGGAACAGGTTGGGAAAAGAATGTAAGCTGCACCTGTAAGTAGAATGTCACTTGTGTTGATGGCGTGGATCTGACAGCTGTATCCTGGAAGGACAACAAGCCTGTCACTCTGGATTCCACTTACTTAGGGGAAGAGCCTGTTGGTGAAATTCGAAGGTATGAAAAAAAACCATCAGCTACCATTAGTTGTCAAAACTTGACAAAAGAGTATAACGCACATATGGGCTATGTAGATCTGAGGGATTCGTATTTTGGCGGGAGCGGATTCAGGTTGAAGAGTCGTAATGATATGGTATGGCACATAAGAAAAATTTACCACCTTTTAGATCTCAAGGTAATCAACGCCCCAGGCGTTAATACTTTAAAAATAATATTCTATACAGAAAGATGCGATCAAACTTTGCAGGGAAACTTTGGACCTCTAGTAGGTGGAGAAGTGATGTCCACTTCTCCACCGTCGTCCTTGTTGGTATCATCAGTGTCGAAGTTGCTCTTACAACTACAAGAAGAAAGGCTGTGCCAGCAAAAAAAACCCCAAGAGAACCTTGTGTCGACGGAGTTGACCATGAACTGAAACGAGGTGATAACAGGATGTGTTACGTGATGCCTGGGTGGAATTTACTGAGCATAATATACTGTATTAAGGGTAAAATGTACTTATGCTAAAAACAACACGGACTGCTTTAATTTATTTCATAAATGTTCTGATTTCTAAAATTGGGCTCTAAGTTACTTACCCTAATAAAATTGTTACCTAAATGCATGATGTATCGAAATCGATACTTAGTATATTTTTGAAAAATAAATCCAAAAAAGTACACCTGGATTTTTTTCAATATTTTTCCCTTTATCTAGAGTTAAACACTTATGACATATATTTTTTTGAACGATTTGTGAAGTGCTATGCATTTAAGGGTTAATAGTTAATAACAAAGCCTTATTGATTACTTGCATCAAAACTAGTTTCAAGCTAAATGTGCATGAGAAGTTGGTAATATGAGTGATTTAAGCGCAGCTCACATTACAACGATCTAAAATTTTACAGTGTATCCATATATCAGTGATGTAACCTACTGTTATTATTTAATCATTCGCAAACGCGAAAATCCCGACATTCGTGAATGAGAATATAATAGTAATAATAACAATAAAACACTTTAATTATATAATGTTGTTTTTTATTTCATTTTCTTGTGTAAAAGAACGGTGGATCTAAAATTGGAGACTTTTTCGTTCGACAAACTGCAGTTCTACATAAATTTGTATTGATTACACGACCGTTTATTGGAAAGCACTGCATATCAATTCGCAAAACATTCGCACAATTCTTGCGAATGCGAATGCGAATATTCGTTACATCACTATCATATATAGAATTATAGATTTAATCAATACTGTGACAGTATCAACTATAAAACGAATAGTTGAGTACTATCAACTATGAAATCCTCTAGGTGAGTTCAGTAGCTGTGGAAATATTTGGTTTTAATTTATGTGAGCTGTTTAGTTAAAATGAGCTGTGGGTAAGCTACTTCCCTTCAAATGCTCAACATGAAATTTGGCTTAAATTTACGCAAGTCTTACAAATGAATATTTAAAGCTAACATAACTTAATTATTCAATATTAGTAAGCATAAAAGAAAATTTAACAAATAATTTCTGGACTTATTTTAATCATGAATGCTATCGAATTACATTTAATGCGACTTAAAAATGAGCAACAACATTAACATTTATGCATACCTATTAATATTTCTAATAATAAAACAAAATAAGTTATATGATAATGTATGAATCATTTAAAAAAATAATATAGCAATCTTTACAACGTGTAAAAAAATAGGTATTACAGAACAAACATTTTTTTCATTTTATGCATATTTTATTTTATACACTTTCAATGCAAGCTAGGAAATAATATAAGTACCTAAAATATTTTTCAAATTGGTATTAATGCACAAACTATATTTATTTTTAAATAATTTATGATTGATTCTCCATGGCGTCGCAAATTGTAGATGATAAACATTAACTAACTCAATTGACTAGATCAGAGATCAAAAATTTGTATAGACATTAATAAATATTCAGTGCAGTAAATGCATCGGTGCAATAAATTTAAGTAATTTACATACCTAAGCAATTAAGCATATTTGAACGATTTTCATATAATACTAATTCTAATCCTACAAACTTACCAAATCTTACCAAAACAATAGTAAAATATATATCTTTAATAAATCAGCTGCCAAAAACAAAATTAGGATAAACATTTATGATCTACATACACATAGGAATAAATATTGATATTCTATAACTTATATAAATAAGTTGCAATCAGCTTAACACTTATGGTTGCCATTTTTACAAAGGGATTTTCAATATCTAATATCTTTTCTCGTAATCATTAAAGTTATCATCAGTTAAACAGTTTATGTTATCATATTTATCATCTAAAAAATCGAAAGAATTTTTGAAATCTACATTATTTTTCAGATGCTTTGGCATATAAACAAAGTGTTTTGGCGTATAATAAAGCAGAGGCATAACTTTGGGATCATTTGTACGTCGGGGCTCATATGGCAAACGTTCGGGCGCATTTGACAAACGTTTCGGCGCATATTCGTGTGTTGGCTGGTATATTGGCATATTGAGTATCATAGGTGGCAGTCTACCGTCCGAGGCCGGTCCACAGCAGCCCAGGGTCGTGGCGATTGGCACCCGGGTACGCCTCCACGTCCGATCTGCGGTTGTAAGATCTACGTACAACGATAATTTGGATAATATTACATAAATGAGATAATGCTGTTACCTTTTAAATAGTCTACCTATGGAACATGTGTCCTAATATGATAATTAGTGCTATTCATCATTGGAGTGAATACTTCTTTAAACTTACTCTTGCAGCCAAAAGGTAAAATTATGCAAATACGAGTTGTTTTCTTAAGAATTATTAATAAACTTTGAGGACTAATGTTTACTCAAACGAAAAGTTGGTTTCATGTTTCACCGGTTTTAAGATGAACTAGAGACCTAGAGAACCTAGAGAACAAAAGTAAAAACAAAAATATTTAAAATCCGATTCTAATTCATAATTTCGCTTTCATTGGATAGTAATCGAACTAGCTAAGAGACTACTATTAAAGTCATTTTTCATGTATCATGAAAGTTTAATTGCAACGAGGACGATGCCTTGATACTGTTAGAGACAAAGCAGGTATACTTCATGTATTACAAGTTAGTATATCCTCACCTGATATTACCGGTGGGTCTGAGCGGACGCAAAGCGTGGAGCCGCCGCATGCCACTACCACCGCCACCACCACCTAAAAACAAACATAAAATGACGAATGTGTGAATGTGTGATCAATACTAATCCCACCATGTCTATGATTGTTGTAAAACCAGTCCAATACTGGAATATCTCACAGGCTCGTACACGCACTTAATGGACAGACTACCAACACGTCCACTCTCGCCGATGGCTCTCGTATATCTGACGTGGTGCGAACGAGACAGTGATTGTCTGTGTGGGTGAGGGAATGAATAAACGCATACACTGCAATTGTCAACCTCCCTGTTAAAGACGAGTACTCCATACGTTGAAAAAAATGAAAGTTTAGACAATAGAGAGATAGTGTTTCAGTACATCAGATCGCTTTTTTGATATCAAATTAAACATAAAATAAGTCTATCAAAAGTAAGTACAATTTTAAGTTATGTTATATTTGATTAAAACACTGTTATTCGACAATAAAAATCAAGTCAAACCAGAGTGCATGACATTGCGATTTTGAATCTAAATTGAAACTGTCCATTTTGTATTTCGCTTCGGTCACAAAATGAATCCCAGCGCTGGGTAGTATCTAAGAATCTTTACAAACAGTTGTATTGTCGAGTTTATCTTTATAATAATCATACGAGTATTATATGAGCATATATGATGGATGAGTAGCATGACATGGATTCCACGTTGAATTTCCTTACTATCACTTAGGGAATGATCAAATTCCATCGACACCCCAAGTTACTTGGCAGTAAGACGTGTAACATATGAAATATGCTTCAATAGGTAGATAGAATACAATAAAATAGAGCGAAGTAATCAATTTAGAGTTAATATAACTGATGTTAAAAATTTGAAGGTGTGTGAGCTTTTAGGCTGGCTTTCTTGAGCAAGAAGTAACAATAAGATATGTTTCTTAAATAACATATTTAAATATGATGCCTAAGATTTTTCGCTAACAAATGACACGTCTCGTCTTTATAAGTCTCGATTACGTTCCGGGCAAAGCTGACCAGTCACTTGCCAAAACTTGCCAAAATTCGCCGGTACAACTATTGTGTGTTAATCTTTAAGTCGTCATAGGCAAACAACGGTCTCTCAGTCATTGAGACTCTGTCCAGTTATGGCTCAAATGCGGAATTAAGTTTCTCATGCAAGTTATCTGTACAAATTTAAGATTTTTTTCCACTAAAGGTATGTGAGATCCCAGCCCGGGTGCAAAACCAATCGTTTCAACCAAAGCTTAGCAAGTAAGATGCTATGAAAATTGAATAGCTCAAATGTCGCAGATTCGTAGCTCATATAAAAGGTGTCGCATATATAAAGTACAACTTTGTTGAACAAATTTATTCAGTGCTGAGGAAATTTAGGAAATGAATATCAAATATTCCTTTTCCATCAATAGGATTTGACAAACATCTTTAGCTTTAGCTTAGCTTAAGCTACCTACGTATCTAGAGGAAGGAAAGCCACCGTTAAACTGCGTGCACTTTTGATTTTTATCAAATATCTCAACGGGCCCCTAGAACAAAATCGTGTATGAAAAATTTCCAACTTACATTAGGTATGAAGTTTTGTGGATTGTAATAGTTAATTGTAATAGCTATTTAGGAACTTTTCAATAAGTTCCTAAGTAGCCATTACAATGATTTCCCATAGATCGTCTTTCTTGGCGTAAGTAATCAATGTTTGTATTTCCAAAACTTCTAAGCTTCATGCTGTAAATTGGTTGTTTATTTGGTTATGGTTATTTTTAATATTTTGTTCTAGCGGTCCGTCGATCTTTATACCGCACGAGGTCAATGTCGTATTTATATGAGATGACTTAGGCATTAAATTCAGAAGACAAGCGCCAGTGCTTTCCCTTAAGTGTAGAATTAACCTGTAACTGTGGTAGTGTCCACTTAGTCTGCGATTAAAGTTAAACCATTTTCAACATTATTAAAGTGTTTCTCTATAATATAAGGTACAAATAAAGGAGCATTAAGGTTAACTGAAGCCTAAAAATACTTAAACTGTTAACTGTTTCTAAAAACAGCCAAAAAGGTGATAAGAAAAAAAATAAACTCACGATTTTGTGACGAGTCATGAACCTGATAGAGTTCTTTAACCCCGCCCTATGATATTAAGGCCTTTATTATGCAAATCATCCATAATAACACTTTTAATGTTCTAATTCTTCATCGTGTTTCCGATGATTTATTATGTCAGTAGAGGGGTAACTGACACTCATCTTGACTTCATTTTATATAATGTACAAAGCCATAACGAGCAGGCATTCCACCGTATGGTAAGTGAGCACTGCTTATAGTAAGTGGCCACTACCTCTTACGGATATCTGTAATCAACCTCAGTTAAGATCAGTGTTTTATTTGAAGATGATTACATATCTTTTTCTTACCACTGCCAACGTACACCTTATACATGTTAGCAGCAGTTAGAAAAAGATACATAGGTTACCTATGTATCCTTACCATACCTTCCCAACCAGAACGCAACGTTCACTGCAGTGTGGCGATGGTGCCTCCGGAATCAAACAACAGGTTTTACGACCTTTAAATTTATTATGATCGTATCCTCGTTATTTATTAATTTCCTAGCTGTAATCATTTATTATTCGTTATGTTTGTATACGAACATCCGCCTCTTGAAGACTATTGCTGGGCTTTCCTAATGGAGGATTATACCAAAATTGACCAAGCCTGGAATGCGTATCGGTGACCGTAGTGGCTGTTGATGTTACACAGGTACACGCTTCTGTTTATGTCCTAGATCCTGTCCCTTAGTAGTCTCCTACTACATACATGGGAAGAGCAAGAAACACTTCCCGTTTCTATTCAAGACCACACACAGCCCCATGTGACATTGGTTATGCTTATCCTTCAGCATTTTCTTTTATATGACTGAAGTAGCAAACGAGCAGCATGCAGACTACCTGATTGTGAGTGGTCACCGCCGCCCATGGACAATTGTAATCTAATTCTTATAGAACATGGGATCTATCTGAAGTAAATCACAGATGCGGTGCCACTCCTGAGGACTATGCTGGTCGCCTCATATTGTGCCGGCAACCACACCCTTCCATCGAAACGCAAGAAATGCTTCACGCTAGAAATAGGTGTGGCGGTGGTACTTCTCCGGTCCAACTACTCTGGTTCTACTACCTTAAAATTTAAATTATTTTAATCATAAAAATAAAGCAAAAAGTATTTAACTCACTAACAAATAAAACTTCCTTACATTTGGATCAAAAATAGTCGCGGATTATCAAGTTATTGGAAAAGTTGGAATATGATATAACTTTTACAATGAACCTGGATTGGTCTGTCCATCTGGACATGCAACTAATTAAACTTTGATATTGAATGCGCTGCATTATACGTACAAACTTGAGAGTTGTAGACAGTTCGATTAGATGCCCTAGAAAAGTTACTGTCAGTGTCGTAGCCGAGTCAACCTAAATAATATGATATTTCATAGACAAATCTTGAAGATAGCTTTTAAGTAATTGTAGTAGATGACCGCGTATTTTACTTCGTGGTATTAAAGTTTCTACACACGCTTTCTGCACTCATAGCTCCACAGGAGGATTTTCTCCTGTGTCGTGGGTACCATGGACACACAAAAGACGAATACACAAACACCTAAACCCAGAATAGGAATCTAAACTCATCATTCAGATACCTGTCTGGCCGGGAATCTATCCCGGGACCCATTGCGCGTCAGACAGATATGGTAACCGCTGCGCCACGCGGGTCGTATTGTAAGTGATACGTGTATGGATATCTTTAATCTCATCTGCTAAACCGGATGAGGATTTGGACTCCCAAATACACTATTGTTGATTATTAGATCAAATTGTCGTTGTGGTTACTCCAGAAAGGACTCTACCATTTTAATCTTTTTTTTTGGATACTTGCAATTTATTTCTTATCATTGTAATTATCAAATATATAAAATTTCCATGTCACAATGATAATTACCGTACTCCTCCGAAACGGCTTGACCGATTCTCATGAAGTTTTGTGAGCATATTGAGTAGGTCTGAAAATCGGCCAACATCGAACAATCAACATCGGCCTTAGTGATAAGGGTTGTCGACCCTTAACATGTTTTTTTATTTTTTATATGGCAGGACAACGTTTGCCGGGTCAGCTAGTTTTAAATATATATCTTTTAATCTAACCTTTTTTTTCGACAATTTGAAAATGTATAATTCCGATAAGGACAAAGGAAAACCTCGTGAGGAATCTTAACGTGACAGTTCAAGTCAGTGCAACAGCCTTAATTTTCATCTCACTGAGCGTAATGCGCCGCGCATACAAATTAAGACCTCAACTATTTGACCTCAGAGGCCGTTATACTAATCGGAAGCGGAAAACCACGTATGAACGTGTCATGATTTTTCCATCCATCAATCCGTCAGGCTTTTAAAGTCGACTGGTGGACATAGGCCTCCCCTAAATGGTACTTTAGCCGGTCTGTGCCTTCTGGATTCCGTGAACTCCCGCTTTTTTCTTCAGATTGTGAGACCACCTAGTGGGGAGGCAAACATGAGGGTTTCACTGAACAGCAAACATCAATCTCTAGTTATGATATAGGTACTTATAAAGAACAGAACATTCTTAATTAATTATAATTATTATTTAATTACAGATCTCTTTATTTTGTTTATTTATTATAATTGTTATAGATTGGATTTTTTTTAATCATTGATTCAATGTAATTGACTCTAAATTATGTTTCTTATTGACAAGTCCTAAGTTATAATTATTTCTATGGTGTTTTCAATTTACGATTGTGTATTTTTTCTTTTGATTTGTAATGTATCTGAGTTAGTTAGTGTAATTGGTCTTGATGGCCGTTCTAGCTAACTATAAATAAATAAATAAATGATATTTGAATTCTACTTAAGTCCTGTACCTACTCAAGGTGGTAGAACCAGTGTAGTTCAACCGGGGAAGTGGTGGTACTTCCACACCTATTTCTAGCGTGAAGCATTTCTTGCGTTTCGATGGAAGGGTGTGGTTGCCGGCGCACTTTCATATGAGGAATCCATGTTCTGCATGAAGTTGATTACAGATGTCCATGGGCGGGAGTGACTACTTACTACGGATATGATTGCAGGCTCATATGAGGTGACCATCGTAGTAAATCTGGTACGGCATAAATGTGTACTTTAGTAATGTAACGAATATTCGCAATCGCAAATATTCGCATGTTTTTAGATATTAGATATACAAATTTAATTCAAACTCCAAAAAAAATGTCGCCAAATCTATCCAAATGATATCAAGCTCCAAAAACACGTCGGCAAAAGTTATATCCCCTGTCACCCTACATCGAGAACTGAAAAAAGCCAACATCCGCAGTTGCATTAGCGAATGTCGGTAAGGAATATTAGCATTCGCATCCGCGAATGTCAAAAGGTGCGAAAAGCTCTCCTTCAAAGCCGGCGATGCATTGGCAACTCCTCTGGTGATGCAAATGTCCATAGGCGACGGTGACTACTTTCAATCAGGTAGCCCGTCTGCCTTATCGCCAAGCCAGGTTGAAGTGTGTGTGTAAACTCCTTTACGATCATATAATACTCCATTGCACATTTACGATATAATACGATATATGGCATTCAATAAACGAACCTGAACCGAAGTGGTTTCTTAATAACGTTACTCCGAACATACAAGGTTCAATTATTAAAAAATGTAATACCATTCACATCACTAGTGTATTTATAAATATACATGTCTATGTAACGTTTGAAAGCAAGTGCACTACCCACCAATTTTCCTTGTTACACCCATTCAGGAAGCTAATTTACAAGTTATTTGTATTCAAATCACACCCTTCCAACCAGTTCGGAATGTAGAAGCAAGAATGTCAGCTGATAAGTTTGTTTATTACATACGAAATAAAATGCGCAATAAATAATAGTATAATCAGTTCCGCGAATATTTTTTATTATCTATTCCGTTTGGAAAAATACCGATTATTAAACGAAGGAACACGACTTAATAATTTCCAATGTTTTTAAGATTTTTTTATTTACACGTATTTTTTTTAAGATCCAAGGAGCCAACGAGCTACATATATTTGATGGCAAGTGGTCGCTGTCGCTCATGGACATAGCTTAACTTCATATAGTACAAGGGTTCTACTTGAAGAAAACATCTACTTGAATCACACAAGTAGTGCTACTCCTGAGGACTTAGATAATTGTATATTACCGTGAAGCAGTTGTACCCTTTCGTCGAAACGCTATAACTGCTTCTCGCTAGTTGGGCAGGGTTGCCAGACGTCCTGCTTTTGGCGGGACTGTCCCGATTTTTAATCAAAATCAAATGTCCCGCGCGTGAGTCAGAACCGCTTTTTGCGAAGGACTTGGACTTTTGCAAAAAAAAGGTAGTCAACTGCAAATATAAGTGGGACAAGGTCGCCAAATCTATACCAATTTAAGCCGATCTGCAGTTCGTCGACAAAAAAAAAGGTAGCCAATCCCCCAGCCCCCCGACACCAAGGAGAATTTTTCTTGTGTTTGTGAGGCGCGAGGCCCTTTGTACCGCGAGGGCTACTGTCCCACTTTTGACTATGGAATCCCGCTTTTTACACTCTAAAAGTAAATAAATCCCAACTTAGTAAAAAAAATCTGGCAACGCTGGTAATAGGTGTGACGGTACCTCTCCGCTCGTACCATATATGTACGTTGTACCGCTTTGCGTACCTAACGTACATCTTTACTGAGATAGAAAACATATATATATATATATATATATATATATATATATATATATATATATATATATATATATATATATATATATATATATATATATATATATATATATATATATATATATATATATATATATATATATATATATTTATTTGACTGAAGTAGCAAACGAGCATGCAGTCCACCTGATGGTAAGTGGTCACTGCAGCTCATGGACATCTGTAATCAATTTCATACAGAACATGGGTTCTATCTGAAGTCAAACTCAGATGCGTTGCTACTTCCGAAGACTATGATGGTCCCCTCATGTAAAAGTGTGCCGAAAATTGTAATTCTATTAAATCTTTCAATAAAGCGACTCGTATAATACCTACTTAAAATTTATTACTGTAACTAAATAACTCACGATTTCTAATAGGATTTTCTCCTGTGTCGTGGGTACCATGGACACACACAAGACGAATACACAAACATCCAGACCCAGAATATGAATCTAAACTCATCAATCAGATACCTGTCTGGCCGGGAATCAAACCCGGGACCCATTGCGCGTCAGACCGGTATGGTAACCGCTCCGCCAAGCGGCTAGTAAAATAAATAACCAGACACTGGCCATTTATTTGCAAAAAGTCATTCCTTACATCCGGTTCTTAGTATTTATTATGAACTTGACTCACACTTGCCTATTTTTGTTACTTTAATATACCGTTTAGGCTATAATACACCTAATTTTATGATTGTATGTCCGTTTACCATACAGCAAAAACGATAACATTGGAAATCTTGTTTCTTGTGAAATACTTAGTCATTATTTTAAGGGAGATATTTATCTATAGAAATAAGCTTGTTAAAGCTTATTTCTGGATTAACAAGCCGATTTAATCTCGAAACGCCTTGAGAAAAATCTATTTTTATTACGATCTTTATACGGTATTAGCCAGCTTAGCTCACTGGTTTTAATAGCTTTAAAATTATAAAACTTAAATTGAAATGAAAATCAGTACTTTGAATCGATACGATGTCAAACTCACCAGAAAAAGAGACCGATAAAAAATCTAAAACAATATATATTATTACATATTCTGAGTCTTCTAAACTATTTTATCATTTACCTACTAGTTGACCCGACGAACTTCGTTCCGCCTAAAAGTCAAAAATCTTAAATTAACAGTTTTTCTCTACTATATTTTACATAAATACTTTCCTTTTGAATCACTCAATCTATTAAAAAAATGCATTAAAATCCGTAGTGTAGTTTTAAAGATTTAAGTCCTTTACTGTGAGCCTCGTGCGTAAGCTCAAAGTCGCTCAGCGAGCTGTGGAGAGAGCTATGCTTGGTATTTCCCTGCGCGACAGAATTCGTAATGATGAAATCCGTAGGAGAACGAAAGTTACCGACATAGCTCTCAGAATTAGTAGGCTGAAGTGGCAATGGGCAGGCCACATCGTTCGTAGGACAGATAACCGATGGGGTAGAAGAGTCCTCGAATGGAGACCACGCCTCGGCAAAAGGAGTGCAGGCCGCCCCCCGACCCGGTGGACTGATGACCTGAAGAAGACGGCGGGTAACCGCTGGATTCAGGTGGCTCAGGACCGGTCGAAGTGGCGCAGATTAGGGGAGGCCTATGTCCAGCAGTGGACTTTCAAAGGCTGATGGATGGATGGATGAAGCATTCATAGGAACAGACAGCGTGAAGTGACTTTGTTCTATAATATGTAGTGATTAGTAGGTATGAGCGATGTACAGACACAGGAAACTTTAATTTTATTATATTTTAGTATGCAAATTTTTAGTGACATTAAAAAGAGGCTAGGTAGATTTTGGACTTGTTGGATTATAGAAGTAGCCGACGAGCACGTAGTTTACCTGATGATAAATGGCCACTGCCGCTCATTGACAGTAATCAAATCTAGATAATATTAGAGTCCTACCTCATTTCAACCAGAGATGCGTTGCTATATTTAAGGACGAAGCTGGTACGCCTTACGGCTTTGTCGTCAACCCATTATTGTTCCACTGCTGGGCACAGGTTTTCTCTCAGAATGAGAGAGTTATAGGCCATAGTCCACCGCGCTGGACAAGTCCGAATTGGTGGACTTCACTCACCTCCAGGAACTTTTTTTAAAGAACTCTCGGGTGTGTAGGTTTCCTCGCGATGTTTTCGTTCACCGAAAAGCAGTGATAATTAATTTCTAATACGCAAATAATTTTAGAAATATCAATGGCGTGTCTGGGTTTGAACCTCGAACCTCCCGATCGAGAGGGCAAGTTTCAACCATTAGGCTATCACTGCTCTACAGCTTTTACAACCTTTAAAAAGTTCATGTATGTATCTTACCGGAAGACGGAGCGTGGACCACAGTGGGAGGGTCTTGGAACAAGCTGTTACGCTGCTGAGGAGACAGCGAGGCCAGGGTCTCCAAGTTATCACGTAGGGAGTCGAAGAAGGATCCAACGTCGTTGAGGACACCTGGGGAAGGAATGTACTTTTTTATCGAGCTAAAATACGTGTAGTATTTCCTTATCCTGAGATTAAACTTTGAAATAAACCTTGTCTTCAATGACAAAGCTTCAAAGTGAGAGAGATTTAATTTAAACATAAATAAAATATATTTCTACTGCAGTAAGTTCTCTTTAAACTGATGGTTTAAACACTCATAGCTTTATACCAGGATTTTCTACTGTTTCGTGGGTGCCATTAACACACACAAAGACGAATACACAAACAAACAGAACAGAAATTTAAATTCATCATTCAGAAATCTGTCGGGAGGGGACGGGCGGTATGGCCGGGGATGGAACCTGGACTCATTGCGTTTCAGACTGGTTTGGTGACCGCTACCACGCGGAACGTTAAAACTGTAATTCTCCTTTGAGTGTGGTTCACTTTCTTATGAGGCGACCATCCTACTTGAGAGTAGAAACGCTTGTGATTAGTTTCAGGTAGAGCCTCTGTTCTTTAAGAAGTTACTTACAGATGTCCATAGGTGGCAGTGAGCACTTACCATCGGGTGGACTGTCACTTGTAAGACTTGATAAAATTTAAGGAACGGATTTTTCAACACTTTTTTTTGCAATCAATTAAATGGATTTATTTATTTTTTTTATTTATTTATTTATTTCTTAGGAAAACTTACAGCTAATGTAATACAGTAGTGCTTAAAACTATAGTCAGACTAAATGCCAATTAAAAGTTTTCACAGATAGGTAAGAGAATAACAATATAATTGTTTAACAGACAGTAGACTAAAAAAACAAAAAATATATATATATAAAGATAACAAAGTTCGCGTTACGTTGTTATTTGTATATTAATATATATATATTTTAATATATGTTATAAATCTAGGTTATTGAAAAAGTATTTTGTTAAATTTATTCTTAATTTTGCTACATTCGTGTGGAATAAATCAATATCACATTTTCTACCAATAACGTTTAGAGACCTACACGCTCTTATTATAAAAGAGTTTATCCGATACTTATTTTTTGTTGTTGGGAGGTAAAATAGAGCAGGCACCCTAAACGACCTCGGTATTCGAAAGGTGATACTACTTAATAATTCAGGTGAGTCCACATATGCATTGACAATATTGAAAAGATAAGTTAAGTCAGCTATTTGTCTGCGCTTCTGAAGAGGAAGAATATGTTGCTTCAGACATTGTGTTAGATAAGTAGTGTTATAAGTTCTGCTTCGATATTGAATATATCTAAGAAATCGTTTTTGAATGCATTCAATGCGACTAATATAAAAATTGTAAGAAGGATTCCAAACTTGTGAGGCATATTCCAGATGGCTACGGACAAAAGTGCAATATAGTATTTTAAGTGTTTTAATATTTTTAAAATCCGCAGAGACTCTAAGTATAAACCCTAGAGCCTTAGAGGATTTGATTACTATGTTTTCAATATGTTCATCAAATAAGAGTTTGGAGTCAAATGTAACACCAAGATCTCGTACAGAATTTACTCTGCTTAAAAGTTCATTATTAATTTTGTATTCGAATGCAAGAGGAACTGGTTTTCGGGTAAATGAGCAAATAGAACATTTGGACACATTAAGCTCAAGCTTGGATTTAAGACAGTATTCGTTGAATGTATTAAGGTCTTTTTGTAGGTTCAGTGCATCCTCAGCCGAACGTATAGTTTTCAATATCTTCATATCGTCCGCGTATAATAGAACTTTAGAATGTGAGAAACAGTTAGTTATATCATTAATAAAGATAATAAATAATAAAGGTCCGAGTAATGATCCCTGCGGTATTCCCGAAGGAATAGGCATAGCAGAAGAAGTGAAGCCATTGAGAACCACAGTTTGACTCCTATTGGAGATATATGAGCAGAACCACCTAAATAGATCTCCCCTTATTCCCGCCTCTTGCAATTTACGCAGAAGGATAAGATGATCAATTCTATCAAATGCTTTGGTATAGTCCGTATATATAACATCCACTTGCGCCGGTTCGGCCATACCTTTAGATATATAGTCACTACAAAGAATTAAATTAGAAGTAGTTGATTTGTTCTTAAGGAAGCCATGTTGTTCACTTATAAATGAATGTTTGAGAGCAGAGTATAGTTGTTTATGGATAATTTTTTCAAGAATTTTAGCAAAGAGACATAGTTTTGAAATGGGTCTATAATTTTTTATTTCATTTTTGGCTCCTTTTTTATGTATTGGTGTTATATATACAGACTTCCAAATGCTAGGTACAACTCCCTCACTAATGGACTTAGTATACAATAGAGTGAGTGGCAAAGTTAAACTTTTGGCACAATTGACAATGAGTACAGCTGGTATAGCATCAGGCCCTGCAGACTTCTTAACATCTAGGTGTTTGAGGAGGCGGTATACGTCACAACTATGAATGACCACTGTCGCAATATCAGAGGCAGATGTAATTAGTGATTCATTACCAAGCGACGTGAATTTATCCAACGGGGTATTAGTATTGTGTTGTAGAAAAGAGGAATGAAAATAGTTTGAAAACATATCACAGATCTCCGGACCATCACTTGAAGAATGATTACCTTCTTTCATTACAGATGGGTATGCATTAGTTAGTTTAAGGTTTTTCACGTAAGTCCAGAAAGCTTGGGGATCTTTAGCTATATTTGTTTCTATGTTAGACATATATTGTTTAAACATTTGACTTTCTAAAACACTAGCTCGCTCTCTTAGTACGACAAATGAGTTGTAATCAGATTGATTTAGGTATTTTTTAAATTTCGAGTGATACTTATCTTTTTCTTTCAAGATTTTTAATAATGGTGATTTGAACCACGGTGGATAATTTCGAGTCGACTTAATTAATATTTTAGGAACATGCTTGTTTCGCAAATCATTAAGTATCTTATAAAAATGTGAGACAGCACTTTCCACTGACAAGTGATTAAATTCATAGTCCCAATTAATTTTGTTTAGTTCGCATGATATTGTGTCGTAGTCTCCATTATTATACAAAAATTTACTTCGAGGTTGAGTGGTAAGAACATGGAGTTGGACGAAAGCGGCAGTTATAGATAGCGATTTATGGTGAGGATCCTCCGGTACAAGCGGATCACTACAGCAAGCAATAGATACCTCATCAGTTGAAAAAACTAAATCTAGCAGTCTGTTGTTGCAATTTGTATGAAAGTTATACTGAAATAAGTTACACAGATGCAATTTGTCTATAAACTCCGCTTGCACTGCACCCTGTATATTGTTGGGACAAAATGAACTATCAACAGTTGAGGGGTACCAGTTAATATTTGGCAGATTAAAATCACCTAGTAGTAAAAATTTATCTGAAGTATGATTTAAAACGATATCCACAAGATTATCCGAGAAATTTAACAGTTGAGTTGAAATTGTGTTACCTTTATTTTGTTGACATATATATACGGTACAAATATGAAATTTATAAGATATTGTTGGTTTACCTTGTTGTACTGACAGAGTAACCCATATGTCCTCAGCAGTAGAAAACCATTCGTTTCTTACCTCCGCTGCGAGACCGCGACGTACAGCTATCAATACTCCACCCCCTAATGCTTGACTTGTATTACTATAATTTCTGTCCCGTCTGTAAACTAAATATCGATCATCGAATAGTTCATTGTTGCTAATACCATCTATTAGCCACGTTTCTGTTAGGCACACGACATCAAAACTATTTAACGAGAGATTTCTACGGAATGTAGAAGTTTTTGTCCGTAACCCCCTCACATTTTGGTAAAATATGCTAATTCCCGCCATCATACAGATATAATAAATATAATTTATGGAATAACTTCATAGGTAAATTCAAGATCGAAGCCATAAATATTAAATTTAAGCCGGAAACTAATAGGAACAATAAATCTAAATTTTTAACTAAACGAAATAGGTACTTCGTGTCATAGATATAAAGTTCAACGAATAGCTGACTAAAAATATGTAACATTAATAATTTCTTTTTCACTTTAGTTAAATATAAGCAAATTGTAACCTTATTACTAAGTAAATAAGTTATAGCAAAAACAAAAGTTATAGCAAAAAAATATCCACGCTCATTCCGCACAAAGAGATCTTGCGATAAGAGAACAAAAGACAGTGGTTGCGCTTCATCGTAAACAAGTGCGGTTCTCAATCTGTATGCACAAATATAATAATATCTTCGTATGATACTAGATTTTTTCAACGCGCTAGTTTTTTTAGATCCATCTCCGAGCCTATAGTATATACCGGCGACGTGCTGTTTTTCCGTATATGTATCTTGCAGTTTTTTACCCAGATAAATGCGAAATTCAGTTCTTTTGACAATAATTTCGCCTTGTTCAACAAGCTTTTGTTACGCAACGTAAGGTGATCATTTATGAAGATACGCTTATCTCCAGGTAGCCCCAAGGTCGTCGCTGTAAGCGCCCTGCACTTCTTAGCTGCTGCCACAAAATCATCCTTGATGTATCTGTTATGCACCGACACAATTATATTTTTGTTATTGTTATCTCCCCGCGTTGGAACTCGAGCAATATAACTGATAGACTCACGAGAAACTTTATAGTTGATAGTATCTCCAATTTTTGACATAATCGTATATAAGTTTTCATTTTTAGTAAATGGAACGCCCTTTATCTCTATATTATTGAGGCGTGCTCGCTGTTCGTCTTCTTCCGCTTTCTTTTCTACTTGTTCCAGGCGTTGCTGAATAGCCGATAATTGTTCTTTAGTAGACTGAAAGGATTGAACTTGATGATCAAGTGTGGCTATTTTGTCTGTTAGGAAAGATACGGATTGCTCAACGGTCTCCAATGAGGTTTTGAAATCTATAATTTCCATTTTGATAGACTTTAAATCACTGATTTCCTCTTGTATCTTCCTTACATTTTCTATCAGCATAGGCAAGGTACCTATTTGTGCTGAGAGATACTTTAGTTCCGAGAGAATGCCTTCTATTTCTGGTAATTTTCCCGGAGTCAGGCTAATATTTTTGCATGTGCTGCATTTCCATGAGGCCTTTCTCTCTCCAAGTTTGCGATAACCGGCTTCGGTAATACCAGAACAAGAAAAATCATAGCAATTGAGGCATGCCGAACATTGGACACCATCTCTAAATTCAACCTCACACTTCTTGCATTTAAACATCACTGATTTTAAAAACTTCCACCGACAGTTAGAACTTTGACAACCTTTGGCACTTTCAAGCGAGCAGAGCGAGCAAATAAGGTGTGTTACTTGTACGGTGTCGACTGACTGACTCATTAAGTAATAACTAAATAGTGAGTAGTTAAATTTTATCCAATATTTGTCGTTACATAAACCACTAATTGTTGAATAAAAAAAAATAAAGATAGTTATTTATTCAGGCCCTATACACGCTTAAATAGCCAAATTATGAACGAAATCCAGAACCTCACATTTTTTTCGCTGCCCGCTTGACGTGAAATGCCCCTATATCCAATCTAACACTTCGCCGCGCAATATTTAAAAAAATGTAACAAGTTTTCGCTCGTATTGATTATAGATTTAAGTTTTAAGTATAATTATAGTAATAGTGATAGAGTCATATCAAATATGACCTTATTCTGCCATATGTCACATGATATTTTACTTGTAGACAATATTATCTGCTAGATATAATTTTATAACCCATTTGCGTCATATACCAGATTTACACAGACAGACATGAGGGACAGTTTTTGATATTTAGAGATGGATCATATAAATTACTTTCAAGTCTTGTACTTATATATTTGCCTTTCTATTTATTAGGGACCCTAGTATGATATTAATACTGTGCTAGTATATTTTAATTATTAGTCCCAGAAAAAAAAATTACCAGCAAGTATATTTTGCAATACAATAAACATAGGTACTTATCAATTTTATTGAGTGTCTCTAACTCAAAGCGTTTGCAATCGTGGTTTACTTTCATCTCATCAATGTTAATATGTAATATGCAATATATAGTTGTAATATTCTCGAGTTTCATTGTTTATCACATACTAGCCGACCCGGCGAACTTCGTTCCACCTAATAGACAAAAATCTAAAATTATCAGTTCCTCCATTATATTATGCATGTATTATACATAAAAATCTTGCTCTTGAATCACTCTATCTATTGAAAAAACTGCATTAAAATCCGTACCGTAGTTTTAATGATCTAAGCATACATAGGGACAGACAGCGCGAAGTGACTTTGTTTTTTTACTATGTAGTGATATCTCAAATTATATACAGATACAAATATAGACAAACATATATAAGAGCTTATAGAATGTTCTCTTTTATTAACGGTACCCATGTTAATATAAGGGTGTATATTTATCCCCTAAATAATACGATATAAAATACGGTTGGCGGCTCTACTTAGATCGAGGTGCTTGGTGAATTTATGGCCCAATATCTTATGAGTCGTAGTAATTTTATGCTCCATATTCGCATGTCAATATCATGCATCGATCAAGGAGTTATTTGAGTTAGTTTATAGCTTAAGTGAATGAACTGTCACATTTCATTTGTCTTTTGAATGACAGTTTTTGGCGTCCATTGCACGATTAGTAATGAATGATGTATGGGTAAGACATGAAAAATTATCTTTATTTGAGTCAGAATAGGTGATAATTCCTTTTATAAATCGTTTGATTAGTATGGTTTTTGAACTTAATTTCGAGAGTGGTAGAAAATTTTGTACATAATAACAACAGTGATAACCGCTGCTGTGTTGTCCAACCTTTAATCAAAGAATTAAATTTTGCATCAAATAGGACAAAATGCCTATAATATCTGATGCAAATAATGGAAGTGATTGCCTAATATTATGAGGCTATGTACACCCATTTAACGATTATAAATAGGTACTTACGTATAATAAAAATGAAAATTACTGTTAGTACATTGCAATCCAAAAAAATTAGTTTGGAGGGTGATGAAAAGGTAGCATTTAATTTTTAAGTTTTTCTGTCTGTTTGTCTGTAATTGTGCATCAAGGTATTGCATTTAATTTAATCGGTTTAAATATATGTATAGTCCAAAATGTGAGTTAATATTTATTTATCAATGTTTGAATTAATTTCATTAATGTCTTAATTAATTTCAATAATATCTGAATTAATTTCATTTTGCCTTTATTTCATTAAAATCCATCAAGTGTAAACTTATAATTTAAGTAATAAGAAACTTTTCAATCATTTCATGGTGTTTGGTAAATAGGCAATGAAATGAAATGCCTTTATTTTACAAAGGCCTACGGAGGCACTTAAAAATTGTCAGTTACATATATTTTTTTTTACACTACCACCGGATCGGAACACGACTTCAACTGAGAAGATCCGGCAAGAAACTCAGTGGGTTTGTCTTT
This sequence comes from Spicauda simplicius, assembly GCA_949699795.1. Lineage (NCBI taxonomy): Eukaryota > Metazoa > Arthropoda > Insecta > Lepidoptera > Hesperiidae > Spicauda > Spicauda simplicius. Next base: position 17,652,836 of record OX453070.1, on the reverse strand, counting down.
TTCCTTTGTATATCTTTTTTATTGCCATATTGTTTTTACATTGATTGATGATAATAATACCTATGTATTGAAATTGTGCTTTTATAAAATGTCCGCACATTCATGTCAATTGTTGCATTAAATACATGCGAAACGGCAGGGCACAGCTAGATTTACATTAAAATAATAATTGTTCAACAGTTCAATTGATTACAAGGTGGTAGAACCAGTGTAGTTCGACCGGGGAAGTACCACCGCCACACCTATTTCTAGCGTGAAGCATTTCTTGCGTTTCGATAGAAGGGTGTGGTTGCCGGCACACTTTTACATGAGGCGACCATCATAGTCCTCGGGAGTAGCAACGCATCTGTGTTTGACTTCAGATAGAACCCATGTTCTGTATGAAGTGGGTTACAGATGTCCATGAGCGACAGTGACCACTTACTATCAGGTGGACTGGCATGCTCGTTTGCTACTTCAGTAAAATAAAATAAAAAATCAAAGAAAACGATCAAGTTGATATCGGGCGAGATTTGATTACAAGCAGAATTCCAACGATACTCACTGGAAGGCATTTCCAATAATTCCAAATAACTCCAGTGCGCTGCAACCTGAACGGTACCGAGTGAGGGTGAGGGAGGTTTACGTAAAATATTTGTGTTTCAAAATCAATATTTCTAATCCTATATCTTTTTAGAGATGATAGACGTATGACGTCAGGGGACACCTAAATTCGTATATGTAGCAGCGTTACGTTATTATAGTGTGAGGTTTATATGATGTATACAAGGTAGAGTTTAGGTCTGACCTGAATCATAGGTGAAAAGGAAAAAAAAACTTTTTTGTGTTTTTTTTCATGGACATTCAATTTTGAAAGTTTTTCTCTCTCTCTCGTCAACCCATTATTGTCCCACTGCTGGGCACGGGTCTTCTCTCAGTATGAGAGAGTTTAGGCCATAGTCCACCGCGCTGGCCAAGTGCGAATTGGTGGACTTCACACACCTCCGAGAACTTTTTTTTTTTTTTTAAAGAACTCTCGGGTGTGTTTTCTCACGATGTTTTCCTTCACCGAAAAGCAGTGATAATTAATTTCTAATACGCACATGAATCAGTGGTGCGTGCCTGGGTTTGAACCTCGGACCTCCCGATCGAGAGGGCAAGTTTCAACCATTAGGCTATCACTGCTGAAAGTTTTTACTTATTTCAAACTACCATACCACATTCGCAAGTGGAAATAAAAAAATCTGAAATGACTTTATTTTCGCTGACTTCCTGTTGGACACTCCCCGTAATAAAAGAAACGCCCATGGGGTATCTTGAGGCTCTCCCGTGTTAACCCTTGGTTTATATGAAGTTGCTTATCGATGTCCATGGCGGCAGTGACCACTTACCATCGGGTGCATGCTCGCTTGAAGATAAAAATAATGTGTTTCAAATCCTCGGAAATAGGAAAGCATTCAAAAGTAACTTTCGGCACGACTATATAGTTTGGTGTTGATAAAATCAACTTCTATGCGCTGCGGTTTTACCCTCGTTCAAATAAATTTACCACAACTTTAAACTGTAATTACTTTTGATAACATAAATGGATCTTAATCAAATAAAGACTACAAGTAACTTAAACATATGGAGTATAAAATATAGTACATCAACTTTTAAATTGAATCCAGTAGTTTCGTTTTGAGGATTTACGATTAGAGGAGGATGATGATTTCAGAAACAAACAAACAATAATTAACAACACATAAATTGTAAAATTATAAGTATGTAGAATTCTCACTCAACCAATTCAATTTTAAAGGTGGTAGAACCAGTGTAGTTCGACCGGGGAAGTACCACCGCCACACCTATTTCTAGCGTGAAGCAGTTCTTGCGTTTCGATAGAAGGGTGTGGTTGCCGGCACACTTTCACATGAGGCGACCATCATAGTCCTCGGGAGTAGCGACGCATCTGTGATTGACTTCAGATGGAACCCATGTTCTGTATGAAGTTGATTACAGATGTCCATGGGCGGCAGTGACCACTTACTATCAGGTGGACTGCATGCTCGTTTGCTACTTCAGTCAAAAAAAAAAATCATTTTTTTTGTCAATATATGCAACGCACTAACACACAGATCTCATATGTAATACAAAAGAAGAAGAGACTATAAAATATATACTCTTTTTTATAATTGTATGTTTTAAAGGTATATAATTTACACATAGTATGCACATCAAATATTTATAAACTAAAATTACATTTTAAATAAATTGCGTTATTGAAAACATAATAATGCAATCCTACGCTTCAGGACAAGTATCGAGTTTCACAGATTATCTCAATACGAGGACACCCATTAATTACGTTTTTACCATCCGTTTATGGGAACGGGGTGGAGGGAATTATTTTTAAATCTCGGTTTCATAACAAGTTCAAATTTTTTTTCTAGAAGAAATGGCGAGAAAAATACATTAGATTAAGTAAAACATATATCGCTTCTAATTATGAACAATCTCAATTAGTTAGTGAGTCAAATCTAACTACATACCTACTAACCAAGGGAGGAGGAATAAAAAAATAATTGAAAAAAATACTTTTCAAACAAGCTTTTAATTCAACGCAGAAAAGAAATAAATAATTTCAATTTTCTATTATATAAAAGCTTATCGCGAGATTGTCCACATTAGTTTAATCTGTGTTTTGTGCAATTCTCGCGACAAGCTTTTATATGTTAGAAAATTGTACCATGCAACAAAATGGGTTTGACTACTACAAAGTATATTTTTTCTTTTCAGTACATTGAAATAGAAGCTTGTTTTAAAATCGTAAAAAGGATTTCATGTAATTAATAGACGCCTCTTTCGACGACACAAGAAGTCTACCACGATGGGCCCCTGTTTATTTCTAGACTCTACTTGTCCCAAAACGTTTATCATACTAAACCACCGACACGACATCTATAACACTAAAGCTAATGGTTCTTAGCTGATTTCTAGCCGTCACAAGTTAATGCGGGGTTACAGAAGCGAAGTACAGGAAGGGAAATGTTTGTACAAAGTTCTGCATTTTTTCAAACGTTTTGTGACCAAGGATAACGAAATTATTTACATTTGTATTAATCTATATTGTACTCATGTCTGACATGATTATATGCAGATTCACGACATGATTATATAGATTTTTAGTCTTAATTACTTTTAGACTTATGGAAAATTATTAGTTTGAGCATCGCTCAACCTACTTAGTAGAGACTTTACTAAGTAAAGTAATTCTTGTGTTTTCTTGAAAGGACGCGGTTATTGGTTTAGAAAAAACCTTAGTTATCAAGAGTGAATGCATCTGTGATATATTTCAAATAAAACCTTTGTTTTATATGCTGTTTACAGATAAGCGGCAGAGATCAGCATTGGGTCAACTTTATACTTAAAAAAAAAGCGTAAATAACGTGTTAAAGATTTTTTTCAACTGATCAAGTAAACGCTATTTTAAAATTTTACATAAGTAGCTACAATAATGTATATGCGCTTATTTTTAATCAAAATTTATGAAAATCTAATTCTATTGCATTATGAACAATAAGTTAATAAAATTTGCTTGTATTTTTAAAGTAAATTAAACTTGTTTTGTATTTTTATTGGTTTTGTCTCAACGAACCCTAACTTAGAGCAGAAGCTATACAAGGATCGATAGTTAAGGGAAGCAATCTACAGGTTTGAGCGTCGACTCAAGTCACCCAAGCTAAGAACCACCAGCGAAGTTCGACTGCTTACCGACGCCGACATACGGCGTGACAGCCTTACCAAGCGCGGGCGCGGGCTGGCGTCTCCGGCGGCCGGAGTTGAGCGCCGTCGCGACCGCTGACCGCTTGTCTGAGCTCATCCTGGGTAAACAAACAACAATAATCCTATTAATTGTTAAATTGTTTTCCTTATACGATATTCCTATCAATTTGTATCTTTAAGCATTTTTCATAGCACGACTCCCAATGCTTTTTTAGTGTTTTTCAACCTATGTGATGTCATGACCCCCATTGCACGTAGAAATATTCCGCGACCCTCGGTAGTCCGCTATTTGTACTTTTTACTTTTTATATTAAACATATTAAAGCTATACTATGTTATTATTTTATATCGTTGGGATCGCGACCTACACATTGAAAAATACTGGTATTATTTTAATATTTGTTAGTCTTTCACGCAAAATCTAGTGGTCAATTTTCACTGAAATTTGTCACGCAGATAGTCTACGACCCGGATAACATAGACCTAAAATCATTATTACTAGTATACAACAATGAAATAAAAGCTAGGACAATAATACTATCAATTCGCACTTGGCCAGCGCGGTGAACTATGGCCTAAAACTCAGCGGTGCCCAGCAGTGGGACAATAATGGGTTGTACCCAAACAATAATACAGCGCAATGCTTATCAAACTTTTTATGGTACGACCCCCATAGTGTATAACGATATATCGCGACCCCCTATGGTAAAATGATATACAAAAATATTTCGTGACTCCTCACCGTGTTTCACACGGTTACATGGCACCACTCTAATAGAATGTAAAGATATTTCCGACCCTCTTACTATATGAAAATGTTTTGCGACCTCTCACAGTATGCTATTACGTAACGTATATTTTATGTTATAAATATTGAATTAATAGAATGATATTATTTATTTTTAACAAGTACCTAAAAAATAAATAATTTGGTCCCAAGCGTCATATATGTATAAATATATTTTTGAATTAAAAAAATAATATCACTTGGTTTTATTATAGTTCATGACTCCCTATAAAGGCTTGGCGATAGGTACACCAAGGTGTTGCGATCCCCACTTTGAAAACCACTGACATATAATGAGACTTAAGTGTAAGAAGGATAATACCATATTAATGAAACCACTTTACAATTCATGTCATCTTCAATGATTAATACTTTGATATTTTATATGTATAAAAATAAATTATTTGCATGAAATTGGTCATTATTACTGTAATAGAAGGTGTACGTATAGCTTCAATCAAACAATGTGCAATCACCGAAAATACTTACCTTAGAACTTCATCATCGTCATAATTTCTGGACATATCTTCATCATCTGGAATCCGATTGGCGATGTTGGGGCCGAGTTCTTGAACGATGCGCGGCAGCCTGTCCCAGCGGTTGAGGGCCATCCATGGCTTCTCCGCCAGCACGCGAAGTAGGTCCAGGCCTTGGACTCCATTGTCCCTTATTTGAGCCACAGAGTAGGTAGCTCCTGGGAGTAAAGGAACAATTTTGTTTAAACTTTATTTATATACTTTTCGATAAATGGTTGTCTTCTGCAATTCATAACTTTTATGGTAAACCACAAGAAATGTTAAGTCCTTAATGAATTGGGTTCTATTCACTACCCCTGAGGACTAAGTTGCCAAAGTTGGTCTAAAAGTGCCTTAAACAGCCTTTTGCCAGATGGTAGCTGGCAAAACGTTGTTTAATACAGACTTGAAAAGGCAGTGGAACTACTGTTAAGTGGAGTGCTTGTTTGTTACTTAGATTAATAAAATAGGTATAAATGAACTCGAATCAGCAATATAACATGAACCATCACAGTTGATCCTTTCGTTTTTTCCGTCCGTCCGTCCCGCAAAGTGCTCGTTGTTTTTCAACTCCATTGGCACACGTGTCGCGTTTTGTACAAGATAAATGAACCATTGTGTCGCAAACAATAAGGCTGGGACTGACCATAATTTCTTGCGGTAAAATCGACGGTATAACTAACGGATTCCGCTATTTCACCGCTCGCGGAAAGGTACCGGTATGATATGCACACAGGTTCGATCCCCGGTTAGTTAAGATGTTTATAAAATATAAACAATATTTTCCATCAAATTTTGAACAATCACGTGCGACTAGTTGGTCGAGGCACAACTAACTACATCTCAGCATGGGGAGAAAAATCCAAAATCCGCCAAATCACCTCATGTGTAGTACATAGGTAATTAATGGACGCACCTTTATAATTTTATTTCGAATTTAAGCTCTAAATATGAACATGTCTCAAATATACAAACTATGAGTACCTAAATGTAGCCCGGAAAGTTATAATCACTATCCCTACATCGTTACTGTTTAAAATAATGTTCTCCGCCGCGTTTGTCTGTCAGTCAGTTTGCGATAAATCAAAAAACCACTGCTCTGACCATCTTTTGGTTTACATCAATGAAGAGAATAATTCACGAGGAAAATTTAGGTACATAATTTATCGAGATTTATCGTATAGATATGTATAATTGTTAGAAGTTTTAGAAAAGTCAAGCCGCCTGTTGCTTAAAACTAAACTTCATATCGTCCAAAGTAGCATAAATAAATATAAAGTTAAATATAAAAAAGAGTTAAATAAAAATTTAAAAACAATAGCGTGAAAATATCACTACCACACTGACATTTCTGACGTTATGTGTTTTCATAGTAAGACATTGAATGTTCTTTTTCGTTTAATATTTGTGTTTTTATGTCAAATGCACGGTAGTGTGTGTAATGTGTTTTAGTTGATTTTATGTATGTTATATGCAATATTTGAAAAAATATTAACATTCTACACTCCTTCTCTACGTCCACTATAGCCGTGCAAAATTTCATATTAATCCGTCCGCGGCATATTACTTAAAAATCCGTCACAAGTTCTTGCTTCACGTATTAATAGATGATGCTTCACGTATTGATAGATGTTTTTGCGAATATTGGATTGCAATGCTTTGCAAAAAAAGTCCCCTACAGTCGCGTTCGCATTTGCGTATGTCGGTAAGTATCCGGGTGAAGCCGGGGCCTGTCGCTAGTGAATGATATAAAGAACACCATGAACATGTCACATTATATTTATTCATATGTTGAAGGGTTTTAACAGGGAAGATCTTTTATTTGAAGTGAAGGTAATTTTGGATGTAGTCTTTTTCGCAATTCATGCTCCGGGCATATTTGTTGACATGGCTTTTCGCGAAATATTTTGTTATGAAATTTGCCTGGAATAGTGATATGGGTTCCGTGTAACAAAATCAAATCTATAGACATAGTAATGCGTCAACTATAATACAAAACATTTGTATTATATTATGTGGGTATAAAATGAATTAAAATTTCGAAATTGTTAAAATTTCATGGATATAGCTGTACTAAGTATATTTAGACTCTGCAGTGATTTGTTACAAGTGAGTATCCTTTTGCTTTTGTGTACCTATGTATATATGTAGATTTAAGGGACAATTACATGCAATACAAAGAGTTTAATGAATAAGGCGTTTCATAAAAAAATACTACGTGTTTAGGCTATTCGTAGCAATATACATAGGTATTGCTACGAAAAATAGGGATAAATATTTAACTTACTAAAACCATAACCTATTGTTAATTATGTTAAGTAACGACCACATTTGAGTTAAAATTATAAACGTTTGAGAATAACAATTACAATTTATTTATTTATTGCACCTCTATAAAAAATAAAAGGTACAAAAGGGCAAACTTAAGGCCTGATGGCATTCTCAAAATTTGAGGCAGGTGTTAATTTGAAAGACAAACGATAATTTACAATTTATCTAATAAATATCGAACTTAGAACTAGATGGCGAAACAAACTACTAAAAAACTTCGCGGATCAATTTACCCATAAATATTGAAGTAAGACAATTTATGACGTATTTTCACAACTTTCTACTCGTATTGAAAATACAATATTCAGAGGGTTCGTGCAACGTTTCTATTTTGGGCATTTAATCACGTTCAATTTTGATACCGGAGGTGACCCTTTTCTGTCGTCGATCGGCGTAAAGTTACATGATTTAATACATAATACGATACTCTTCAACACAGATTAAAGGAATTGTAGATAGCCTAAAATCTTAGTAGCAATTAATAATTTTAAGGACCTAAGTAGAAATTAACGACGACTCGCGAGGCGGAGCGGTCATCATACTGTGCTGACATGCAGTGGGTTCTGGGTTCGATTTCCGACAAAACAGGTATCTATATCCTGAATTTAGATGTTTGGCTGGGTCTGGGTCTTTGTGTATCGATATAGTCATTATGTCATAACTAATTCTTTGTATGACCATGGCACAGGAAAAATATCCTACTGTGGGCTGTGAGTGTAGAAAGTGTTTGTGTGTTTAATTAAATCAAGAAAGAAAGATTAAATAAATACTGTGCTACGAATGTACGAGTAGTTACGGATAGAAGTAGTATATTTTAAATAATAGAAGTACTAAACAAGCTGGCAGTCCACCTGATGATAAGTGTAATAAAGTATTTGTAAGCTATTACAACGTCATTAATATTCTAAATCTGAAAGTCTCTATGGATGTTTGTAATATTGCTAATTTTTACGCAAAAGCTTCCGACCAGATTTTGCTGAAATTAGTACAAGCACGGTTTACGGTCTAAATTAACACATAGGATACTCATTAAATAGACTTTACCAAAGCGGGCGAACCCGCAGGTTTAATCTAGTCTATATAAGAAGAACAGTATTTAGACAATATCTTTAAAATAATATACCAAGCAATAACTTATTGTATTAAAATGACAAAGCCAATAGTGTTAACTATTAAGGGAATCTGAAACTTAGATCTTCATAAACTATTCTTAGATATTAAAAGTTAATGACTATATCGATACACTTTGAGATGCCTCGACGTTGATAGCTGATCTCACTTATAGTTTAATGAGACCGATGCACCTTCGATGCTTTGTAGTTTCAAAACCAGGATAAAGCAAATACATATTTAGTATTTTTTTTATTTTTTGGTTTCTCATTGTGTACTGTTATCTATGTTTTTTTCTCTTTTTTGTAATTTGTTAAGTTAAGGATTTTATGTTATTATTTTAGGGCAATAAAGTATTTTATTATTATTATTATTATTATTACATTAATATTTTGTCTTGATTCTGAAATCTTCTTTATAAAAATGAATGTGTGTCGGAATGTCCTCTATAGAATCGTAAACTATTCATTTGATTATTTGATGATCTTTAGCAAAGTTGTTATTCATGAGCACGCGAAGGTTTCTGGTATGTATTTTTTCTTTTTTTTGTGAGGGCGTAGCAACGCCCGTAGGGTACAGCTAGAATTCCATATAAGTAAATGTCAAATATCCTGAAAGGAAGAATGAGTATGGCTCAACTGAGGCGGTATCACAGCCGCATTTCTAGATTGAACCAGCGATTGAATTTCAGAGGATGAGTGTAGTAGCCAAGTCATTTTTAAATAAGGCGATCATCTTAGTCCTTAAAAGCAGCAACGCATGACATTGATTTTGGATATGCCCACCATCAGGTGTAATACATCTGATTGTATAAAAATATATGTTTGTCTTCTATGCGTTTCCATATCATTGATTGATTTATCTAGAAACTACGTTAGCGTATGCCCGTGAGTATATAAAGATGTACTTTAGTCTGATTAATGGTGATATTTTGAAGCAAAACCATTTTTAGTCCTTCATTTTTCTTTCTTAGTATTCTACATGAACATCTGTAATCAGGGCCAATTGTTTCAGCCGCTAATTATGTAACTTTTGACCACTCCCCACGCTGTGTAACTTTGTTAATCTTATGGCGGTTGTACACACTCGTCGGGAGCGACTCACCAAGGGTGTCGGAAAGAACTCACTCGATGTCTTCGATATATAATTTTATTTAGTTCAATTGAGAGTACATCGAGTGAGTTCTCGGTTCATCGAGTGAAAAACGAGTACGATTGATTTCAGTCAAACGTACTCGTTTTTCTGGACGCATTTCATGTACCGAAAAGCGTTGACAAAAAAAGAATGGACACAAACACAGTCTATCAGTTGTATATTAAAGTCAAGTTCTGTGTAACAACTAAATTATCAAATGCACATAACATTTATGGTTGTCCGTTTCTAGCACAATACGTCACTTTTTATTCCGCTAAATAAAATGCAAAATAAAAAAAAATTAAAGAACCCATGAGGGTCAAAATGTAATTGAAAAAAGGATAAAATAACTAAAACACCCCCGACTCAAAGAATGTATATAACAAGAGATGTTGTGGCAATATCATATTCAACTCCCTATTTACAGAACAACAACCGAACTTTAATAAAAACCTAGGAAAATCCGTCTGGGGCTGCCATCACTAAATAGGCAGCTATTCACCAAAATTTCATTTACAGTATCTAATATTTAGATAAAAAATTGAGGATGTAAAAGGCCTTTTACATATCTTTGTGAACGATATTTATGTTGGAATTAAACATAGTGATGGCAGCTTCCGAAGACCTTTCTTTACGTTCCTGTAGTTCCTGAATAAGAATAGGGCTATGGTATCCCCTGCCTGTCGAAAGAGGCGACTAAAAGTGCCGAGGTCGGAGCGGCTAGAGTGGGAGCTCGAATGAATCGGTTAAGCGACCCCGGGAAGGATGGCGGTACGTGTAGTCGCATACCGTCGTAAAGACCAGACGGAGCGGTGGGCCCAGCCGCTCAAATCTAAAATCGCGCACCAATTAAACTCAAACATAATAATAAAAATGCATCCAAATCAACCCGATTTGAATGCTTTTTTCAGTGATAAGTTAGTAGTTTGAGCTTTGAACAAATAAATGTTTAAGGTCCCGCTTCCTGTTGAGTTGTCACCGTAACAAATATGTAAAAACATGCACCAATCAAACCAAAACCTATCACTCAAAACCACATAAAAATTTGACGAGTAGTTTTCGAGAAAAATGGGAACATTGGACTGCTCAAACACATCCTCTTACCCAAACGCTCGGTCCCTTTTATTTTCATTCCGCGATACGGCGGGTGTGTACAACCGGCATTAAGACAGACGCCGTATACAACTAACATACAATAAAACAATGTATGTTCATGATTAATTCTGAATAATTCCCTCTGTTTATTGACAGAGACAATTCGGTTAAATAATTCCGTGAAACGTCTGTTAAACATTAGAAGCAATCTGAAACTTGTTGTTCCAAGTTGGTAATCTGTTCCACGTCTGTGATTTGGATTAAAACACACAAAGCTATACATATTTAAGTTTACTTTACCCATTATGTGTTTTTGTGTATAGGGTAATGTATTTTTTATAATAAAGACAAACGTGCATAAACATCAGTAAGTGGCCACTACTGCCATAACAACATAACATAACGCATTTGTGGTCAATCCGAGGTGAGACTGGAGTCTTAACTTAGATTTATAGATAAGAATTTGCATTGCCTTGGTTTAAGATGATTGGTTTACTACTTGTTAAACCAGAACACAACTACGTTTAATAAAAGCTAAACACTAATTTTATTAGGGGTGATACTTCCGGACTCTACTTACGTTTTTACCATCTTCAATGTTAATGTTTTAAAAATAGTTTGGAGCGCAGACTAGTGTTTTAAGAATGCTAATCCCAAGGTTCGCTTCCTGGGAACTTTTAGGCGTTATGCATTTTAACATCTTAGACTTTCGGTGTAATAAAAGGAAAACAACGGGAGGATAGTTACACTCCTAAGAGTTCTTTTAAAAACACAAAGTTACTAAAGGTGTGTGAAGGCCACCAATTCGCTCTTGCTTAACGGGGTGGAGTTATGGCCTAAAACTATCTCATTCGGAGAGAAGATCCATGCCCAGCTCTGGGATAATAATGGGTTGACGAGACGATAATATATTAAACTAATTATTATTATATTATTGACGCATTTTTAAGTAATATGCCGCGGACGGAGTGTGCAATTTTGCACGGTTATAGTGGACGTAGAGAAGGATTGCAGAATGTTAATATTTTTTTTCAAATAATGCATAAATCATAAAATAAACTAAAAACAAATTACACACACTACCGCACATTTGTCACAAACACATAACATTCAATGTCTTACTATGAAAACAGATAACGCCAGAAATGTCACTGTACTCACTGTCACTCAAAATTACTTGAAAATTATTACATTTTATTTGAATTTGAGTAATATTGGTACTACTTTGGACAATATGAAGTTTAGTTTTTGAATTTTGAAATTACGGTCGAATTTCGACCGATGCCTAGGGTTTGACGGGTGACTAGTTCATATAAATTGTTGTTTTTGCATTAAATTCCCCGACAGAAAGCTGCTTTACTAACTCTACAAAATTCACCGACACAAGGTAATACGTCAAATTAATTCAATTTCCTTAAATGATTTACAATATTTTATAGGGTAATTTGTTTTATGGAACTAATTATACAATAATTTCCTCCTTTATAAAGCCTTTATAAACGTTTACACACTTCTAAATGGCAACACTGGTGGAGTTGACAACTAAATTAAGGCCTATTGTGTCAAGTTTTTCCGGGAAATTGGCGAAAAAATATTCCAACCCTTTGATGTCAACGTTTGAAAAGCGTTTATTTTCAGGACTTTTATTGTATGGGTGTGCTTTTGATAGACTTTCACAGTTATTTTATTTTGTTCCCAAACGTGTAGAACAGTGTTCGCGTATTAACCAATTATATTATGTAAGAAAAGTTTCGTAATCTTAATGGTCAATGTTTTGAGATGCTTTATAAGTGCGGAAAGTAAGTACTCGTGGTGGTGGTGGTAGTTTTTGTTAGACGCCTGTGGTAGCACCACCGTCACACCTATTTTTTGCCTAATAATAGAAGTTTAATGCGCTGCTTTGTTGTGGTCTAAATCTACGTGTATGTTATGTATCGAATATTCGCATTCGTATTTGCGAATGTTCGCATGGTTTTAAACAGCGGCTTTAGCTCGTGTAGCACCCGTGTGCAGCTATCGTCAGTAAACCGACTTTACAGACAACCGATTTTTTTTCGAGCTGGAAACCAGCAGAATATGCCCGACTCCGGAATCTCCAAAGAGCACATACCAGAAAGTATATGAAGCAGGAGACAGTTCTTTTAATTTCGTATATCGCATTTCAATTAGCAACTGTTAAACTTATATACTCAGACATTATACTTATATATTCAGAAATAAATTTTGGTATTTTCAAAATAATTTATTAGATAAACTTTTCACAAAGAACTCTACTCTCGTTTTGCGTTTTTAAAATTAAACATTAATTAGCCCAATTAATCTCCAGGATCATAAACAAGCTAGGTAGTCCCAAGTCACTCGTGCAAACATTTTTTTAATGAATAAAGTATGAACGTTAAATTAATTTAAGCCTAGTTTCCTCAATTATTTTCACTTTAATGCATATTTTAGTGAGTGATGATATAACTCAGTGTCTTATAAGAAAAATACTACTGTTTTATAAGACTACTAATTATATAACCCATTATTGTCCCACTGTTGGGTACGGGTCTTCTCTCAGAATGAGTTTTAGGCCATAGTCCACCGCGCAGGCCAAGTTCGAATTGGTGGACTTCACACACCTCCGAGACCTTTTTTTTAAAGAACTCTCGGGTGTGTAGGTTTCCTCACAATGTTTTTCTTCACTGAAAAGTAGTGATAATTCATTTCTAATACGCACATAAATCAGTGGTGCGTGCCCGGGTTTGAACCTCGGACCTCCCCACTGATAGGGCAAGTTTCAACCATTAGGCTATCACTGCTCTACCCCCCCCTGCTGTTGTACCCCATGTGTCTGTATGTGTGTGTGTATGTGTGTATTTAAGAAGGTGCTAAAACGTCTAAGACTAAGCGTTTCTTGTGTTTCCGTGGAAGGATGTGGTTGATTCTTATCAGACCATTTTAGTCCTCAAGAGCATGAATGCATTTGTTCAGACAGAACAAGGTTCTGTATGAAGTTGCTTACAGATGTCTATGAGCGGCAGTTCCCACTTTCAGGTGCACTGCATGCTCGTTTGCTACTTCTATCTATTAAAAAACCTTGAGGTCGACCATTGATGCGTTGTACTCACTCTAACTATACCCTTTAAACAAAAATACAGCGGCGTGTATTCACGACCCGCGTGGCGGAGCGGTTACCATACCGGTCTGACGTTCAATGGGTCCTGGGTTCGATTTCCGGTCAGACAGGTATCTGAATGATGTGTTTAGATTCCTGTTCTAGGTCTGGGTGTTTGTGTACCTACTCGTCTTGTGTGTGTCCATGGTAACCACGACAGGAGAAAATCCTACTGTGGAGGCTAAAAGTATAGAAAGCGTGTGTGCGCGTGGGTGTGTGTAAAACACGTCTATTATTAGGCAGACATAGTTGTGATAGGTGCTGGAGTCGAACCAAAATGAGTTAATTTCCTTCAGATATTTATAATGGGTTTTATAATGGGTTATTCAATGCCTTGTATCCTTTATTATTTCCTATCTTTTGCAGCTATATTGTTTTCTGGTAGAAAATACTTAAAGAATTACCTCCACCGTATCTATTAATATACTTAATTTACTATATAGTTTCCAATTAAAAACAGAGAGCTTCGAAATATCGGAATTAATTTTGATCGTCAATAACGAATAATTAATCCTTAATTAACTTCCCATTCTTAATCGCTTTTTCGCGCGCGATAAAAGGGTTTGAGGGTAAAAAGGTTGAAAAATATATCCGTGTCAATCTCTTTGTTGATCAAATTATGAATGAATTTCAGGTTAAAAGTTTAGGGAACCGTGCAATAAATTCAAAATTACGGTAAAGTTGTTTTATTTATTAAATTTAAGTCTTGTGAGATGTGTGGAAAATAATTCGGAATAACAAATGGATGCACCAGGTGTCCAAGGGTTGTATAATCAATATTTAGCCACTCAATACACAATATTTGTCGCCTTCAGCAATGATACATGTGCTTCCTGCTGAGGTATTCCCGGAGCGTCATGACATGGGGTTCTTCAAAAAAGGTGCGAAAAGAGCTCTCCTTCAAAGCCGGCGATGCATTGGCAACTCCTTTGGTCATGCAAATGTCCATAGGCGACGGTGAATACTTTCCATCAAGCAGCCCGTCTGCCGTATCGCCAGGTTCAATTATTAAAAAAAAAACATTTTTTTTTGTCCTTGAAGGGGAAACCTGCAAAAGGTATCTGATGCCACGGGAGACCTCGACCACACATACTGCCTTCTTTCCCGGGATAGCGTGCCTGGACGGTTTGAAATACCACTCTTGCCGCTTGCCACCACGGAAACTTTGAGTCGCCTTTTACGACAGGCAGGGCTTATCGTAGCCTTATTTTGATCCCGGAAATACTGGGACGAAACCAATGATACCTACCGTTGCAATTGCCGACTTTTATAGAAAGAAGTCATTATTCTCATTTGCTGTTCTGGGCAATTGCATTTTTTTTTATCTGAATGAAGTAGCAAACGAGCATGCAGTCCACCTGATGGTAAGTGGTCACTGTCGCTCATGGACATCTGTAAGCAACTTCATACAGAACATGGGTTCTATCTGAAGTCAATCACAGATGCGTTGCTACTCCTTAGGACTATGATGATCGCCTCATGTGAAAGTTTGCCGGCAACCATACCCTTCCATCGAAACGCAAGAACTGCTTCACGCTAGAAATAGCAAATTAAAAAAGCTATTAAAAAAATAACATTGATTGATTTCAATGCACAGCGTAAATCATCAAAACACGAATTTCTTACCTTAATGAGTAAAAATAATAACAGAAATCTCAAAGAGATAACCACTAAAGGGTTAAAAGGTGGTAAAAGTTTGAACAGCTGAGAACACATAGCACAAAAATATAGATTATCTTTCCAATACGTCACCTCGACATTATTAAATCGTTAAAGTTAGAGATGGGATCAGATTTCGATAATCGTTTATAAAGGTTACCTTTGTGGGTTTCGCGTCTTTTCTTACAAATATACTTTAATGACTGGTAAATCTATTTTAGTAACAGATCATTGGCTTATCAGTATTAATAAGGCTAGGGCACGCACATGCGAATTGCAAAATTATAATTTGATGTAATGTTCACTGCCTTTACATAATATATGAACTAGTTATGTAACACGCAAAAAAACACGCATTTTACACTCATAGCCCCACACTAGGATTTTCTCCTGTGTCGTGGGTACCATGGAAACACACAAGACGAATACACAAACACTCAGACTCAGAACATGAATCTAAACTCATCACTCAGATACCTGTCTGGCCGGGAATCGAACCCGGGACCCATTGTGCGTCCGACCGGTATGGTATCCGCTCCGCCACGCGGGTCGTAACGAATGTTATTATTTGATATTCGCGAACGCGAATGCAAATATTCCTTACCAACATTCGCCAATGTTGTTTTTTTTTAGTTCTTGGTGTAGGGTTCCGTATATAAATTTTAGCGACCTTTTTTTGTTGAGAAAGTGTAGTCTAATTACATTTGTAAAAATTGGGCGACCTTCTTTGGCAATATTATTGCGAATGCGAATATCTAAAAACATGCAATATTCGTTACATAACTAGTATTAACACAGTGACAGTCTATTTTTATATAGGTTTTTTTTAATGAATTCATATACCTATCATAAACAATATTGACATACAAAATCTGTTTAATTTTAATTTAATTTAATTTTAATTTTATTCCAGAAAAAATGTTTCTTTTCTTTTCCTTGTTACTATTGTTATTATCATTTGACTAACTTGTTACTCGCTCCTTTTTGCAAGCAGGCTTCGCCTATAAATGTAGTTGCACTTAGCTTTTCCGTATTGTATAACTGTGTTATTTTTATATTGTAATTGGTGTAAACTATGTAGGTGATCAAAAATGAATAAATGAATATAGGTACATTTGCTATACTCTACGGTTTCACCCGCGTTTAAAGTAAAAGAGTAAAGTAAAATAGTTATTTTAAGTTGCAATAGCTTTTGATACGGATGGCTTTCAATTTAATGAAAGGCTAAACGTTTTTACTTAACGTTTAATACAGATTTATCGAATGTATGTTTCATCGCGACACCAGTGAAATGCAGGTTGGTCGTTAGTGTTATTTGAAAAATGTGACATAAAATGTATGAGATTAGTTAATTGAACACCTTACAAATCAATTTTTAAAATATATGAAACAATTCAATGAATCTCTATACATTAAAACGTGAAGCAAAACTTGTGAAGCATTTTATGCAATATGCCGCGGACGGATTAGTATGAAACTTTGCACAGTTATAGTGGAAGTAGAGAAGGAGTTTAGAATGCTAATATTTCTTTCAAATAATGCATATAACATACATAAAATCAACTAACACATTACACACACTACCGTGCATTTGACACAAACACATTAATAATAAACGAAATAGAACATTCAATGTCTTACTATGAAAACACATAACGTCAGAAATGTCAGTGTCGTTGTCAAAATACCCGCTATTGCTTTTAAATGCGGTTTAGCTACTTAAACCTCTTTTTTATATTTAACGGCTGCGTTCAAAATATCCTGGAAATTATTACAATTTATTTGAATTAGAGAAATATTCGTACTACTTTGGACAATATGAAGTTTAGTTTTTTAATTTAAATTACGGTCGAATTTCGACCGATGTGACGGGTGACTAGTTTGTACTAGGTTGTATATATTTGTATAAATCATCAAAGATCGCAGAATCGATTTCATGTTTATTAGAAACGATTAACAGCCCAATCATGTTTGTTGTTCTGGGAATAATTTCTATGAAGTATATGAGAATCCTTTAACTTTACGAACTATAGATAGCAAATAACAGTTGATTACCCTAATTGCTTACATCTGCGTGGGATTATCGAATACTAGAACAAAAATTGACATGAACCGAATTAACGTGATTATATTATATTGAGAATTATCTAGTAATATTCCACTTAATCAATTGTGCCTGATAATAAAATTCGTTGACTAATTAGATAAGGTGGGTGGACCATGGAAGGCCATGCTCCTTTGAAGGCCGATTATAAAAAACTCATATTTATAGTCACGTGATGACAAATTCCTTCCACACACACGAAGCTCCATCAAACTCATGGACACAGACGCGGTGGCGAGTCGCTCGCGTTGCTATTTTGTCATTGCGGTCTCTCGCTTTGTAGACTTCGGACGGCGACGTCAAAATTGTAATTCACGCGCTCAGCTAAAGGTGTGATTTTATGTAAATAACCTATTATTATCGTATTATTTTTACTGTAAGATGTTATATTAGGATTTTTTGTGGTACTAAAGAAAAAATATAACAATTTTGCTTTGATTTTAGTTAAAATATCGGTAGTGTTCCTATGAAAGCCGGTGGTTCCTTATAAGGCCAATCAAAAATTTGATTTTGATTTGATCGGTTGGCCTTGCTAGGGTACACAGGCCTTACCAGGAACTTTTGCTAATAAAATTTGAACACTTAGTTTTTACTTATTATAATAATACGTAACGGAGAAGTTGAAGCAATGCTCAACTATTATAATTTTATTATTTATAAGGATTATTCAACTTTTTAACTTAGACTGAATAGATATTTCTTCAAAATTATTCTATTACAGTTATACTTAGATGATAATTGTTAGTTTGGCCTTCTTAAGAACATTTTGGCTTTACAAAGAACGGACCCATAAGAAGGCCATTACGGGTTTAAGAAAATATTAATTATTTTATTGTAAAACGCATTGGAAACTTATTCGTTATCGATATAATACTCACCACTATAATTTTTATTTAATTTCCATTAATATATTCTTAGTTATAGGATGATGTTCAAAGAATGTTCGTTGAGTTTTTTAAAGAACATTATAATATGTTAGGCATTTAATTTTTCATTTAAATTAACGAGCTTTATCTGTGGTTTTAGTAAAAGCGGATATTTTGATTATTTCAATTCTAGTTTTAAGTTGAACGACTGATTTATAATATTGGCCTTGTATGGAGCCTTGTTCCTTACAAAGCCGTTTAGAAGAGCTTTATAAAAGTTAAGTTTAAGAAAAAGTGATTACATCTAGAATAAAAATAAGTATTTTTTATGATACTCAATAAAACAAAGTGTTAATTTATGATTACTTTCTTTTATTTATCCAGTAAATGAACTAATAAAATCTGTTTATTCGTTAGAGTGACCTTACATGGTCCACCCACCTTACTTGATATCGTTTGAAGGTGAGTGAACTCCGTTTGATAGGACTCCGGTGGCATCGATGTCACACCTCTTTTTATTAAAATGTTGATTAAAAGTGTTTTTCATCTACACGCCAGGATTAGTATTTTTTATCTGATTGAAGGAGAAAGCGAGCATGCAGTCCACCTGATGATAAGTGGTCGCTGCCGCCCATGGACATCTGTAAGTAACTTCAATTAGAACATGGGTTCTATCTGATAGTCGATCACAGATGCGTTGCTACTCCCGATGACTATGATGGTCGCATCTTAAAAAAGTGTGCCGGCAACCATACCCTTCCATCGAAACGCAAGAAATGCTTCACGTTATAAAAAAAAAATAAACAAAAAATACAACCGACTTCCATGCCACAAAAAAGTAAAATGTAATTTAAATACATGTTGTTTTTGACCATACACGGTACTTAGTACATAGTCGTGAAGTCGGGGCTCACCATATTTTGCTTTACGCAGTTTGCAGCGTTACAGCGTACAGAGAGCGCAAACTAGCAAGCTGTGGACACTCCATTTCAAATATTTGGAAGGGCGTACTAAACCGGTACATCGCAAATTTAGTCGACCGCGAAGAGTTTGGCTACTGGGAACACAGCCTTAGTATGGTTTAAGTCTGCAGAAGAGTGCAGAAATCGATCGACTTACATATGAGGCGATCATTAGTCTCCAGTACAGTTAGTACGATTTTCAAAAAATCGGAAAAACCACGATTTTTAATTATCCTGAATAACTCGTATTTTTCAATCTACTTAGCGACTGCTACTAGACAAACATGTAAATTATTTTTCACTTTTATATGGGAAAAAGCTGATTATAGTTTATTTTCGAGCATTTTTGGAACATTGGAAGAGCTTTGTTAAAAATACACATGAAAACAGAGGCTTTGTATGATATTTTTTCATATATTCCAATTAAAACCGCTTTCCTATAAAACGGTGTGTCTTCGTCAATCCATTCTTGTCCCACTGCTGGGCATTGCCGTCTTGTCATAGAGGCCTCCTACATATTTAATTACGTAAAGTACGAGCAGCTGCAAAAACACACATTAATATATACACACACACACACACACACACACACACACACGCACACACACAGAGAGAAACATGCACACACACACACACACACATGCACGCTTTCACTTGTAATGTTTTATTGTAAATCTCAGTAGCAGTTTAACAGTGCTTACTTGAAAAAATGTAAATCCGTAGTTGGCTATGTTATACATAAGCTATGTAATCTTTACTACTAAGAGCTGTGGATTTAGTTAAAATAAATAAATAGAGAGGTTGGAAATTGGCCTACACACGCCTTTGAGAACAAAATGACGATTGGAAGTGAATTTCTAGGGAGATTAAAATAGTTGGTTAGCAAACTCATTAAACTCTGTCCTGTTGCGTGATTATCTAGGAAAAGTTGTTAATTTGGCATGGGAATTTTAATATTCAAACAAAATTAGTTATTAAAACTAAAAGTTTACATGGACATGTGTAATATTAAACTTTTAGTGACATCAAATACGTGTGTGGAAACTATTTATGGTAGTTACATTCTTGTTTTACTAATTTTAGAGGTAGCTACTATTTGTAGGTGGTTACTATTTGTATTAACAACTCTTCACTTTTATATATGGCAATAAGGGAATGACCTTATAGACAATTTTATGGCAACATGTAAACTAGTCAGTCGTTCTTTTTGTAATGGTTCCGGGTTCCATCCTCTTCCAGACACGCTTTCTACATTCATAGACACACTAGGATTTTCTCCCGTGTTGTGGGTACCATGGACACACACAAGACGAATACACAAACACCTAGACTCAGAACATGAATCTAAACTCATCATTCAGGTACCTGTCTGGCCGGGAATCGAATCCCGAACCTTGAGCGTCAGATGGTAACCGCTCCGACATGCGGGTCGTCAAGACAGATATCTAAATGATGAATTTAGATTTATGTTCTGGGTCAAGATGTTTGTGTATTTGTTTTTGTGTGTCCATAGCATTCACGACACGAAAAAACCTAGGGTGGCTGTAATAGCAGAGAGCTTTATTTTTAAACGTCGAATTTTTACGTAAAATTGTTCATCTATTGTTCTTTCTTCTGGACTGCCTCGAAACCTTACAAATCATAGTTTCTAAGGTATCTAAACTTGTCACAAACAAGTCCGGAAAACTAGGACGAAGGGCAGCCCTACTGGGACTATGGTCATTTGATTGCACGACAAAAAATATCTAAATTCTAAGAATTCATGGGGTTCCGTACTCAAAGGGTAAAAACGGAAGCGTATTACAAGACTCCGCCTGTCTGTCTATCTTATGAACCGTGATAGCTAAACAGCTGAAAAGTCTACAGATAATGTATTTTCTGTTGTCGCTATAACAATAACAGGTTAAAAAGAATTTTTTAAACAGCTCCCGTACAACAAACTTTTTGTTATATTTTATAGATAACTAGCTGTCCCGGCGAACTTCGTTTCGTCAAAAATCTAAAATTATCAGTTTTCCTCCCCTATATCATGCATGTTATATACATAAAAACCTTTCTTTTGAATCACTCTATTTATTATAAAAACTGCATCATAATCCGTAGCGTAGTTTTAAAAATCTAAGCATACATAGGGACAGAGAGCGCAGCGCGTAGCGACTTTGTTTTTAACCGACTTCCAAAAAGGAGGAGGTTATCAATTCATCTGTATTTGTTTTTTTTTTTTATATTTGTTATATACTATGTAGTAATGGTACGGAACCCTTCGTGCCCAAGCTCGATTCGCAAATAGCCGATTTTATTTATGTACGCACAATAACTCTTTTACGAAATTAAGCACCGCGGATTCCATACGATAATATGCAATGACGACACAATTCATACAGTAATTAATTTCCAGAACTTATTCACAAGTCAAATGGTAAATATAAGCGAATTAACTTATTAAGAGAATTAATTTATAAGTTACGCGAATTACAACATAGACGTAAAGAAAATTAAATTTTTGGTGGAATAATTTCGAATGGGATGGAAAATTATTGTCTTTAAGCGTGCCTAATTATTTTAAGAATCGAAACGTGACCTTCGCTTACTTTTATGTAATACGGCTAAGCCCGCCCATTTATTTGTTGAAACATTAAGAATCAAAATCAAAGGTACGCTCCCAATCCTATGGGGATATCTACCTATTACCCCACCGTATTAATATATGTGACGACAGGGCAGACGGGCTACCTGATGGAAAGTAGTCATCGTCGCCTATGGACCTGTGCCGGATTAAGCCAGCGCGGGGCTTGCAGCTATTTCTGATAAGTGGCCCATAGTTTGCCTTAAGTAAGGGTATTGAATAAAAAAAAGCTGTAACAAAAAATCTTTTCTGGATTAAATCTGCATCATCATCAGCATCTCAGATCATGTTAATAAGCACCTATGTTTCATTTGTTTTAAGGCTTAGAATTCTCACCATTATAGTTATGTTTAAATATATTTGTTCCTCGATTTTAATATAATTTAATTTAATTTTTAGCGTTATTTTGTTCAGTTCGACTGTAGGAAAGTAGTAATTATGTAAATGATGTTCACGCCTATAATTGGCATGCACGCATAGTTGTATGCATCAGTGCTATGTATCCTATTTTTAATATTTGTGTGTTATGCTGTTGGAGTGTAAATAAATAAATTAAAATAATAAATAAATAAATAAATCTGGGAAAATTTAGAGATGACACTTTTTATATGTACTTCTTTTAGTTTAAGATTTCCTGGATACCAAAAAAGCAAAAAGTAGCTGTTGGACAGCGGGGCCCCTTAAGTCGCGGGGCCCCTTAAGTCGCGGGGCCCGTAGCATTTTCTACTCTTGCTATGTGGCTAATCCGGCACTGCTATGGACATACTTGCAATACCAAAGGAATCGCCAATAAATTACCAGTTTTGAGAGAGTGTTTCAAATCACATCAAATCGTATGTTATTGGCTTGATATGTTATTTTTCTGCAACAGATAAGTACATGTTAAATGGCGAGAACAGGTAAAATATATTTTTTACCCAATTTTGAACAATTTAACGTGCAAGTAACTAGTCACCTAATTGGTGGTTGAGAAAAAATACATTAAATCCTCCCAAGGGTTGGGTAAGGGGCGAAAGATCCTCAAAATGGCTATTTAAAAAGTCTGTTACATACATGTTACATTCAATGTGACCAGTAAACATAAATATAAAATGATATGTATAAGATAATTTTACAATTTTTACTCCCTTCATCTTTATGTCATACACAACTCCCTAACCTCAAAAAAAAACATGCGTGCGTACAAAGTACACATGTCAGAAGTGAAACTTCTTTGGCGAACTAATTTATAAATCTTGTTTATATTTATACAAATCTAAAACTTTAAATTTCCAAGATTAAGAGGAAGGGAAAAAGGCGTGATACGACGTTCGCTCTGTCTCACTTTTTCTCTCAATCTTTCTCACTCGCTTGCTCCCTACTCTCACTCCACGGCTAGGTGCTCATGCTACGTTCGCCCTGTCTTACTCTCTCTCAATCGGTCTCGATCACTCTCTCTCTCTTTTCCGACACTTCCGTTGCATACCGGCGTGACGTTTCATCTGTAAAAATTTTACCCTCATGCGCCTAAAGAAGTTTCACTTCAAAATGACCACGGCTTTACCTTCAGTATTTCCAATTTATGGGTGTTTTCATGCAGTCGAGCTGTAATTTCACTATTTAGTGTTAGAAATGTTAGAATGCGGAGGATTTTCATTACCAGAGTATTACAACCAGTAATGAAAAGCTAACTATACCCGCGTATTTTGAAAAAAATGGTACAGCTAGTTTTCCTATTGTAACACGAGGTAATGGAGATCCTAATGCATGTTTACTAGATAGAGGATTATCCAGAACGAACTAATTTCTAACAGGGAAAATTATTCTAGGTTTTTTCACTGTAATTAAAAAAGCGGGGAACCTGGAGGTTTAAAATTTACCCTCTCATATAGACAGAGCCGTCTTTTACCTATAAGTGGCCAAGGAACACTTTTACTTGATCTTGATCTTTGTTTTTGGTCGTCGTCGTCGTCAACCCATTATTGTCCCACTGCTGGGCACGGGTCTTCTCTCAGTATGAGAGAGTTTAGGCCATAGCCCACCGCGCTGGCCAAGTGCGAATTGGTGGACTTCACACACCTCCGAGAACTTTTTTTTTTTAAAGAACTCTCGGGTGTGTAGGTTTCCTCACGATGTTTTCCTTCACCGAAAAGCAGTGATAATTAATTTATAATACGCACATGAATCAGTGGTGCTTGCCTGGGTTTGAACCTCGGACCTCCCGATCGAGAGGGCAAGTTTCAACCATTAGGCTATCACTGCTCCTTGTTTTTGGTCATCAAATTGGAATCTGTATACTTCTGACAACTCTCCTCTTTTACGCAAACTATTATGTTAATTAAGTAGAAAATAAGGGGCCCCACCGATCGCGGGGCCTTTGAAGCGTGCCCAGTGTGGCTAGTGGAAAAGAGGGACCTGCATATAGAAGGTCCAGGATCTAAAAATCGGGTACTAACCTTTGTTTTTTAAAACTCTGTACGTATTAGATATTCATTATAAGTTGCTACAACGCTGAAGAAAAATATGCGAAGACAAGTAGGTAATATGTCTCAGTTCCGTAAAAAATAAAATCGTGTAAAATCAACGAATATCACTTGCTATAAATATGTAAAAGTAGTAAGGTAACTTAAGGTAAAAACTGTATTTTTACTAATAAAATTGTATTTTTTTCAATTCAAGGTGGTATAGAAAGAGTTCGACTCGGCCAGAGAGGTACCATCGCCACATCTAACCACATCTAACAATGTTAACCTTTTAAACAAATGAATAATTGTCTACGCTATCGTATTGGGTGTTACCTGTGATAGACGTAAGTCTGTATAAATAAATAAATAAATAAATAATAATAATAATAACCTATGTATACGTCCACGTATCTTCACGTTAGAAACGTGAAACAACTGCTTAGAAATAATATTGCATTTCGAGGGAAGGGTGTGGTTGCCGGCTCGAATGAGGCGACTATCTTAGTCGTCGATAGCGGCTACGCGTCGGTGATTGGTGTACAACCCATTATTGTCCCACTGCTGGGCACGGGTCTTCTCTCAGAAGGAGAAATTTTAGGCCATAGTCCACCGCGCTGGCCAAGTGAGAGTTGGTGAACTTCACACACCTCCGAAAACTTTTTTTAATGAACTCTCGGGTGTATAGATTTCCTCACGATGTTTTCTTTGACCAAAAAGCAGTGATAATTAATTTCTAATACGCACATTATTCAGTGGTGCGTGCCTGGGTTCGAACCTCGGACCTTCCGATCGAGAGGGCAAGTTTCAACCATTAGGCTATCACTGCTCTAACTGTTAACAAAGAGACAATGTTGCGATTCGGTATTACCTTCTTGACCCGGTACCGGGTCTTCAGTCAGCGTTTGGGAACTGTGATAGACTGTTCTTTACGTCCCTGTAGCCTCGGGGTCAGAATAGGGCTACAGCATCCCCTGCCTGTCGTAAGAGGCGACTAAAAGGGGCTTCCGGGGTTGCAGACGGCTAGAGTGGGAGCTCGAACCGTTCGGTCAGGCAATCCCGGGAAGGACGGCGGTATGTGTGGTCGCATACCGTCGTAAAGACTAGACGGAGCGGTGGGCCCAGCCGCCCATCTGGGAGGAGCCCGATGGGGCAGCGCGCTCGGAGGATTCCGGTTGAAGTCGTTTCGAGATCCCGGAGTCCTCCTTTTCAGCGCCGAGGACGGCCACCGGGGGGGTTTTAGTGCGGTAAAAATCCCACATAACCCTGCGTCGCTCCCACGGCGTCGGGTAGCTTTTGAAGGATTCTTCTCGAAAACAAAAAAAAAAGACTGTTGTTTAAGTGTTACGTCCTACACGGTGAGTATTTCCATTGGATTTTCCTTGAATACGGACACTAAGTATACATTCATTAGAATGTTAATAATAGTAATATTTCATAGAATATTACTTCATAGTAATAGCATTTCATAGAATATGTACCGAAAAATTCTAATAAACTTTTTTTTATTTATTTAGCCGGTATTTTGTTAAAACGTTCATAATTATAAACCACGTTAGAAGTAATTAAACTATAAACCACTTATTTGCCTTTTATGTTAGGGTCATTATTTTTGTTTTTCATTTTTAACACAAATGGGTTTTTAATTTAATATTTTCAAAGACATTCTTATTTATCTAGGCGCTCCATTATATAATGAGCCTATAGTATAATTATTTTGAGAGTGATCGTCATCTCATTATAGTCCCACAGCTGGGCACAGGTCTCCTCTCTGAATGAGAGGGTTTCAAGCAATAGTTTATCCCGTTGTGGCAATTGACAGACTGCATAGGCATTCGTGAACTTTTTTTAGAAAAAAACTCAGATGTTAAGGTTTGCTTATAATGTTTTCTTTGACCGTGAAATTGCAGAAAATTCATTGTGCTTGGGATTCGAACTTTGGACCCCTCATTCAAAGGTCAAGTTTCAACCATTAAGTTGCTATCAATGCTCCTTAAATAAGGTATATAATTTTGTAGAAATATTTTCAATAAAATATGATAAGCGTATGCATATTTGAGGTATCTGTGATTGTAATTCGATGCTCGAAAACAATCTATTTCAATGAGATAAATATATGTAAAAATTGGTATGAAACGAAGGTTAAGAAATAATTACATACGTTTATTATTATAAATATAAAATAATTGAAGATTTTTTCATGTTATGTATTTATATATTTTAAATTGAAGATAAACGATATTTTTTCGGTGGGTGCAAGCGATACTGATTTAAAATCTACACATCTACGAGCAAAATAGGTACCTACACTGATAGCAATTTTTTTAATAATGATGTAGCAAAGCATTCAGTCCACCTGATGATAAGTGGTCACCGCCCCCCTTGGACATTTCTAACCAACTTCATATAGAACATAGGTTATATCTGAAGTCAATCACAGATGCGTTGCTACTCCCGAGGACTAGGAAGGTCGCCTCATATAAAAGTGTGCCGCAACCACACCCTTTCACCTCACGCAAGATCTGCTTCAAGCTCGTAATTGGTGAAGCTGTGGTATCTCCACGGTTGTACTACACTGGCTCTACTTTCTAGTAGACTTACCGCCGTTTTACATGCGTGTAAACTGAATATCCTTATCACACAATTAATTTGCAGTAAGTATTTAAGTACTTTTAATAAAGTAATTGATAAAATAAACAGACTTTTAGAAAACTAAGTACATTTTAATCCAAATCTGTAAGTCAACAAAAATGTCACGTAATTGACGTATCTAATATTATTATCTTCTACATTTCTACCTTTAAGTAACGAAATCTTTTCAGTGTAAATTTTACTACAGCAAATAGCAAATAATAAAGTGAGCAAAACGTGTATCTTTCTGGAAAGAAATTGCTAAGAAGGTTTTGTAAACCATCTATAAATAACATCTGCGTCTTTTTATGCTAACTTTGCAACTGGAGAGCAAAAAATTCAAAGCATTTTATTTCCTTAACGTCAAAGATATGTTTAGTCACTTCCCTTCTTATCTTAGTTCTTTATTTCAAAGGAAAATTTGCAGAATTCACCAACAAAGTGTCAGAAATACTTTTAAAGCGTTCTAAGTTCTTCTTCTTCAGTTCATTGTGTCGTATTACAAAACAAATGTCGTATTTTACATAATACGAGTATATGAAGCTAGCAGGACCCGCGACTTCGTTCGCGACACCAGCATCGACACTTACCATTTGGTGAACTGCATGAGTCGTTTGCTACTTTTAACTTATAAAAAAAAACTCCGCAAACTCATCCTGGATCAATGATATTAAACATCTTTTTCTGTTTTTGGGAATCGACCTTTAAACGCGGTAAATAGGCGTTTAAAGTTTTAAGGAAGTTCTATGTAACTTGAGAAACCAAAGATCGATTTTGGTTAGAAATAATGGAATGTCTGTTGATCCGTAAGGAGCTGAAAGTTTGTGTAGAAGGCAATTTAAGTCCAAGCTTCATAAAAAATAGTAAAATATCTCTGACTCTTCGTAATCAATCCTTAAAGGGGTAAAATAGGGATGAGAAGATTATTCGTTTGTCAATTATAACGTATTTTTTTATGATAATTGGTTTTTGACGTTTCGTTCCGGTTAAAATCAATTAAATATTGATTCAAAGCTTTAAGATAAACTTCCCCTATAAATAATCAATATGTTTGTTTGAAAATCCACCAATCTTAGGGCCGGCACTCATATGACGGAGCGCAGCGCAGCGCATTTTTTGCTGTCAAACTATTATCGTCATTGTCCCTTTAGAAATAATATCCAAAATTAAATAACAGCAATTTATTTCTGAGGAGCATGGAAGCGCATGCTCGCGCATCCGCGCGCATTCGCGCGCATCCGCGCGCATTCTCCCAGTAATTAGCGCGAATTTCGGCTAGTGTGTGATTCGTTAAGAAAATTTCGCGGGCATGCGCTGCGCTGCGCTGCGCTGCGCTCCGTCATATGTGCGCCGGCCCTTAATGCAAGCTTAAAAAGTCCAGTATAAAAATATAGGATAGCATTTGTTTAAGTTTTACGTCTATCTCAAAAGTAAAATTTTACGATCCAAAAAAGTTTAATTATATTTTACAACGCTAAACACACCCTTTTGAAACTAGACAAACTAAAAAAAAAAAATAGGTTGAAAAATAAAGAAACATGATGTTGTTAGCTAAATTGAGAAGTCGAAAATATTTTTCTATGAGACATTCGTTATATGAAAAATAGATATATTTTTATCGTATTTAATTTATACGTTATAAAAAGGTATAATAATTTGAAAACAAGTAAATGTTTTAATCTAGAGAAATATACAGTCATGTTAGAAGAAAGCTATGATAAATATTTCATTTTATTAGAATAATCTCGCTAACTACTTTGATAATATGTTTACGAGTTAGGCGTGTAGATAATATTAAATCGGCCCACGTTAAAACTAACTCACATCATGTAATTATGATTAGGCTTTTGATCTAAGAACAATGTATTCGAGAATAACTAAGATAAGTGGTCTACAAGTATTTTGATAATGACTGCAAAGAAGCTTAGCGTGCATTTCCTTCACATAAATATTTGTTATCCTTCCAATGGATTCTGATTAAGTCTATATAATTATTTTTTTTATTTTGTTTGTGGTTTATTTAAATTTTACTTTTAATTGGCTTATACATATACGTAGTATACCTATTATAGTTATAATTAAATATGAGGCGACCATCCTAGTCCTCGGGAGTAGCAACGCATGTGATTGATTTCAGATAGAACCTATGTTCTATATGAAGTTGCCTTTTTTTTTTCGAGAGGAAACCTTCCAAATGTACCCGACGCCGTGGGAGCGACGCAGGGTTATGTGGGATTTTTACCGCACTAAAACCCCCCCCGGTGGCCTCGTCCTCGGCCTGGTTCTCGGCGCTGAAAAGGAGGACTCCGGGATCTCGAAACGACTTCAACCGGAATCCTCCGAGCGCGCTGCCCCATCGGGCTCCTCCCAGATGGGCGGCTGAGCCCACCGCTCCGTCTAGTCTTTACGACGGTATGCGACCACACATACCGCCGTCCTTCCCGGGATTGCCTGACCGAACGGTTCGAGCTCCCACTCATACCGTCTGCAACCCCGGAAGCCCCTTTTAGTCGCCACTTACGACAGGCAGGGGATACCGTAGCCCTATTCTGACCCCGAGGCTACAGGGACGTATATGAAGTTGCCTACAAATGTCGATGGGTGGCAGTGACCACCTACAATCGGGTGGACTGCGTGCTCGTTTGCTACTTCATTATTACAAAAAAGTAATAATTAAATAAAAAAATGGAGTATTTACGATTTTTGCACTCTCATCCATTGCATCCACACTACGTTCTGTATTTTGGGTATCACACCCACACGTTTAAGACAAAATATCAAACACCCTGACACATAACACAAGTTTAAGTTTAATTTTCAACCCGAAACAAAGAGGTGTGTAGTATAAAGACATAATTACCACTTTTCCATGTGGGTCGTACTAGTTATTATTTAAAGTGCTGACAAGTATTTCGGCTTAAATATAAACTTTAATTAACAATGGAGTGGGTATGTCTAAGTAAAAGCCAAATTAGGGTTGATATAAGAATTGCCTATAAAGTTAAAAACACATTTTCATAAGATTGAAGTAGAAATCAAGTTAGTGGTCACAGTCGCTCATTCACATCTGTAAGCGACTTCAAACAGAACAAAAGTACTTTTTGAAGTCAGATGCGTTGCTACTCTTTCAGACTATGGGCATCTCTACATAGTATTAAACTACGATACGGATTTTAATGCAGTTTTTTAATAGAGTGATTCAAGAGGAAGGTTTTTATGTATAACCCCGCAGCTTCATCCGCGGTAATAAAAATCGATGTATCGAGTGTCCCGTAAGAGTAAGATATTTTCCCACAGTAAAAATTAGCCTATATGTTAATTCAGAGTGTCAGGTAACTCCCTCCCAAATTTTATGAAAATCGCTTCAGCCGTTTAGGCGTGAAGAAGAAACAAACATACACACTCAAAAACTTTCGCCTTTATAATATTAGTATGAAGTATGATGATATAGTGGAGGAACACTGATAATTTTAGATTTAGGCGTAACGAAGTTCGCCGGGTCAACGAGTCTCATATAAAATTGAGATGGTACACCATTATACCAAAATGCAATTCACTTAAAATGTGTTGTTGTCAATTTTTGATTTCTATTTTTTAGTACATCTTTTTTAACCCCCAAACAGTAACTACTAGTTGATTCAAGAGGCAATATTTCAGTCACATGCTTTGCGACCTCTGAAGATTAACTTTCAATACTGTGTAATACTGTTTTCGCTGTGTTAAGAATATTTGTTCTACACCTAGAAGGGCCGCGTGGCCCTGCTCATATAAAAAAGTTTGTAATATCATTATTGAAAAACCTTTGTATTTAATACTATTTCATGTAAGAAAAATATTAACTGACAATTTATAAATGCCTCCAAACGTGTAGACGTTTCACATGTTAAGTTAAATTAATTATATTACGAGTATTTAGAAAGGAGTGAGTCAGTTTTATGAGTCATACGTGTATTAGTTATTAGTTTTTCCGAAAACTTTTTAAATTCATGCCTTTTACCTGTCTGAAGCAACAAGTGGCGAAAGCGATTCCGTTTGCGATTTGTAGATAATGTGATGGTTTATTTTATTTCACTTTTTATATTATAAGATTATTATTTTGAATGTGATGATTAAAATTAGATTTTGCCTGCCATTAATTGATAGCATGTTACATAAACATTTTGTTTTAATTATATAGGAATTCTTAAAGTTATATATCACTTAGGTAATTATTTAATTACTATTTTACTGAGCAATAAAATTAAATATAAAAGTATACGTTTTTATATTCTTGTAATTATTTATTAATATAAATTTTAATGTTTTATAGTTTGATAAGATTTATAAGTAATATCGGTAATTAAAAAAATCGATAAACTCAGATACCTTTTGTCAATTTACCATCTTTTAGTTTTTTAAATATTTATCCAGGTAATTTAAATCAAATACCTTAAATTAAATATATATTTTTTTATATAAATAAAATTTATTCCCGCTTTAATTAAGACAAATTAACACGCATTTACAAATATAACATTAACTTTAAAAATATTGATCAAACTCAAATTAAAACAAATTAACACTCATTTAAACCTACCAAAAATTAGACTAACTTTAAGAAAATTAAGATCAAACTTACCGCCCAGCACGAAGGCCAGCAACAGGGGTGCAACGTGCGCCATGGTGGACCCGCGAGTGCCGCGCGAGGCGAGCGCGCCCGCCTTATAGCCGCCCTAGCGTAGGGCGTAACGCCGCGCGCCCACGAAGCCTACATGCGTACGGTTCTTCTCGGTAACCCTTTACAACTCAGGTTGTAGAGTTCTGAGTTTTGATGACGCCATGATATGTTTATAAAGGGTATATTTTTTGCTATATATATTATTTTTAAGGATTTAATTAAATTTAAATGATTCTTTTTTTATTTATTAAGGAAATAAATGCCTTATGCCTATCATCTCATATTGCTTTTATTGATTTATTTTCAATCTGCCGTTAACAATACTTCTATGTAGCAGATAAATCCCCCTTGAGAGCGCTGGATGTCTACAGGGTAGATGAAACGGTTTAAAGGGCGATACCTTTTTTGACTTTAATAGTTTCAGTTTTAAAAGCAATATTCCTTTCAATGATACCTGAGTATCCTAATAATGATAAAATCTTAGTGTTAATCTTTTTAAGATACCGGCAATTATTATGGCATCGATAAAAAAAAAAGATAAAAATAGGCAAATTATTGAATTCTAATCTGTAGGTAAATTAAATTTAATGTGCAATTTTCATATTTTTAATTAAACTTAGATATAATTTTTATTATAATTATCAATGCTGTTGTTCCTTCAAGAACAACTTATTTGCATGTTTCCAATGTCTAATTGTAATAGTAATATTTATTCTAGGACATTAAGCGTACATGATCAATCCTTACATAGTTAGTATTGCCTAAACTTTACATTTCCAACATATTTATTGGTATTACAAAATAAAACCCCAAAGGCGCAACGCACCACGTTACGTATACAGCCTCCGCCCACCGTACGAAGACAACAAAACGTATCGACATTTATTTATGACTAATAATAGCCATTTTTTTACATACGTGAAATATATCATACTTTATTGGATTAATAAGCGAATTCCATTTACCTCTCTTTTTATTTCTCGCTCGATTTCCAGCGATAAGGAAATTAATGTAAGATAAAGCACCTTTCGAATTACCATCTACCTCTCTTTTTATTTCTCGCTCGATTTCCAGCGATAAGGAAATTAATGTTAGATAAAGCACCTTTCGAATTACCATTTACTTCTATTTTTATTAGCTTTTTATTAGCTTCACCTGTATGTTTGTTTGTAATCGACTTCTTTGGGCGCGATTTTGACCCACTTTAAACGGCCAGATTTCGTTCAAACTTTGTAGATTTATTGAGGACCGATGACAATACACTAATTTGATAAAATGATTCCATTTTTTAATTTGACTAAAAAGTAGAAAATAAATGATAGGTAAAAAAAACTAAAAAACACGCTTTTTATAGAAAACCGAACTAAAAAATTGAAAATAAATTTTAATGAATTTAAATTAAGAGAATAGTGTTAAAAATTTCAATGAATATAAATTAATAATAGTGTGAATAAAAAAAAAATATTTTATTTTAAAAAAAGCGTGGGGTGCTTTTTAAGATATTATCGAAATGATAATCACTCTACTCATATCTTTCAATAAAATATTTATAACCACTGACACCATGCACCCCACGCTTTTTTTTAAATATTTTTTTTTATTCACACTATTATTAATTTATATTCATTGAAATTTTTAACACTATTTTCTTAATTTAAATTCATTTAAATTTATTTTCAATTTTTTAGTTCGGTTTTCTATAAAAAGCGTGTTTTTTAGTTTTTTTAAACTATTATTTATTATTTCTTGTTCGATTTCAAGTGATAAGAAAATTAATTACTACATAGTATGAAAAAAGTCGCTTCCCGCTGTCTGTCCCTGTGTATGCTTAGGTCTTTAAAACAACGCTACGGATTTAAATGCAGTTTTTAATAGATAGACTGATTCAAGAGTAAGGTTTTCAAGCATAATATAGTGGAGGAGCACTAATCATTTTAGATTTTTGACTTTTAGCCGGAACGAAGTTCGCTGGGTCAGCTAATGCAAAATAAAGCATATCTATTCCGAGTTGCGTTAATCCAAATATTGCAATAAATTAAAGAGGCCGAAATCGAATTCGGAAAATTGACTTAAATACTTAAAACGTCTAATAAGGTAGTGTATCGTCTAGCGAAATAAAAATGATTTCTTGTTAGAAAATCATAATATTTGAATATTACATCCCTTTAATAACTCCATGCGTTAAGAAATGTCTCAAAATAGGATAACTTTATTTTCGTAATATGCTCGCATTACGTTTGTTTTATTCTCACCATACCATATCAAAGATTTTGAAGGTGATTGAAGCACCATAGTTCAACCAGGGAAAATACCGCCGCCACACATATTTATAACATAGTTTTGTTTAAAGATAAATAAATAACATAAACTAAACTAAATTAAAACTAAAATTATAAATAAATAACAGTAATGAACTTATTATTATAAATAAAACATGGCATCTAAATTCTAAAATGGCCGTGTAAGGCATGTTTCCCAAAACACTGGCGGCATTACGTTGCTGTACGGCAAGACTTAATCTTTGTACAAAGTAGCCGCCAGCTTGTTTTGACTTAAGGTAATAAGGTGGATCCTGTGTCATATTAGGCGACCAACTCAGTCTTCTGAAGCGCCAACGTATCGGTGATCTTCAACTTTGGGCCATGCTTTAAATTTTTATGTATTGTTTGTTTGATGGAAAAAGCGAACGAGCACGCAGTCCATCTGACGGTAAGTGGTTAATGCTGCCTATGGACATCTGTAAGCAACTTAGAACATAGGATCTATCTGAAATCAATCATAGATGTGTTGCTCCCGAGGACTAAGATGGTAGCACCATATAAAATGTACCGGCAATCACACTCTTCCATCGAAACGCAAGACTCACTATAAATAGGTGTAGCTGTGTTACCTCCTCTGTCGACCTACATTGCTTTTACCACCTTGCATAAGTTCTATATGAAGTTTAAACGTTAATAAACTGCAGTGACCACATACTATCCGGTGAGATGCCTACTTATTTGCTACAAGAGTCTTAGAAAAAAAGAAATAAACAAATTCAGTTAGGAGAACTTCCTTCAATTATTTCTCTATCCAACATTACTATTTCTATCTGGCATTACTTCTCAAAGTTTTGGCGTGAAAACTATAGGAAGCGACTTAGCAATTTCAGGGCCGATATCTGATTTATGATTTTCAGCTTTGCAAGGGCTATACAAAACAAGACATTTTCTAAGCAGTTTTATTTCAAAAATAGATTATAGAAAAATCTTGTTTATCGTTGTTCTATTTTTAAAGAGCGGTAGAGAGGGCGCTAAACATGTACATTAATACCCCGAACTTACGCGATATGTGGGACTGAGTGATAACCGCGTAAGTCGAATTCGCGTAAGTCGGGGTATAAGAAATACGTAACATAAAATAAATTGTAGCTGGGCGTTGGTGTCGTGCGACAAATTCAAACATGTATATTACCTGAGAAATAGTATGGTATCGTAAATCTTTATATAATTAATAGTAAAGAGATTATGCGACCTAAAATAAAAGTCGAATGGGCGTGATTGGAAAATCGTGTAACTCCGATTTCGCATATCTCGAGGAAGCCTAAGTCGAGTCGTACTACTGTATATTAAAAGTGGTCGGTACGCAAGAGGAATTTGAGAACCTCTGCTCTAACCATATATAAGATGTCTGTATTTGGCACTTTATAAAGTGTATATATATAACAAAGTGGGCGTGACGTCAGGTAGGTCAGGGTCTTCATTACTGTCCTTTCTTGATTTTAAGTAAAACAGTTATTCTTCTTCGATTTATTGACAGTTGAAGTCGATTTAATAAACAAACAATTTTGGATCTTTAAACTAACTAAAAATAAATATTTTCGGCAGCGTGTTTTTCATAAATACGCGGTGTCCCACCGACATATATATTTTTGATGATTTTTTGCGCTCATGTTATTGTAATTACAAAGTTGCGAAAGAAAAGTAATAAAGGTACCTATGTAAGAAATTAATACTTCAGTTTTATTACATTTTAAAATCGGAAGAACTCGTTTCATATTAATTTTCACTACAATTTATTAACAGTTGGATGTTATTAAATTCTCTACCGTTGATTCTAGGTACAAACAGATAATTTACAGAAAAATGCTGGATATTGTAATTTGTTTTCCGGGCTAATCGTTTTTAGTTTTTAATGAATTGTTTCACACGTTATTTTATTTACATTCTGTTTTTTAATTTATTTGTGGAGATAGTTATTTTAAAATTTATGTAAACAGGTTTTACCAGATGGTAGAACTATTGTAGTTTGAGCGGGGCGGTACCACTGTCACACCTATTTCTAGCGCGAAGTATTTCTTGCAATTCGATTAAAGGCTGTGGTTGCCGGCACACACTCGCCTATATAAGGCGACCGACTATCTTAGTCATATTGACGAAAACGTAAACGATGAAGATATTTGATGACCCGCGTGGCGGAGAGGCTTACCATGTCTGACGCGGAATGGGTTCCGGGTTCGATTCCCGGCCAGACAGGTATCTGAATGATGAGTTTAGATTCATGTTCTGGGTCTGGGTATATTTGCATTTTCGTCTTGTGTGTGTCCATGGTACCCACAGGAGGAAATCCTAGTGTGGGGCTATGAATATAGAAAGCGTGTGTTTTTTATATTAAAATGTAATAACTCATACTAACGGCATCTCTAGATACATTTACGCATAGAGATACAAATAAATAGACCTGTAGAAACATGGATCATAAAAGGCTGGGAGCTGAAGGCATATTGTCTACAATTTGCATATGTAGCATACAATTATCGACCAAGCTATTGATTTTATTCGAAACATCCATCAACGAATGCATTAACTACAAAACTATTCAGCGAGCATGTTTTCAGATGCCTTCTTGTCGCCAAAGGCAGAATGTAATCGCTAAATGTTGTTGCTTAAAGGACGGCAACCAATGAGCGGTAAGCCTAATTACACCAAATTATAGAGTTACCAAGACATAGACCTGTCATGCCATCAAATTACTGGCTATTCTTTACCTTATAATCAAGTATCCATTAAGCAAACATTTGAAACGACTGCGTAGTGTTGAATAATACTGATTAGTTTTACGTTTGGACTCCTGGGGATTGTGGTTGAAGGTTATCATTTTGTTGCGAAATGTCCAGGCCGTGTGAAAGGCACTTTCAATAATACAGTAATTTAATTATGGTGTGGTATGATAAACAATAATGGTAGCACATTAGTAGCCTATTATTTGGCCTGCGTAGGTACTTTTGGAGGTTTGGTGCGGGATTGGATCTAGGCCGACAATATGTGTATTTGCCACGAGTGGCAGCATCAGGGGACGTTATAATCAGCATATTTATCTTCGCGATCTTTTTGTTTATAGGGAATAGGGCGAGCCCAATATTATTTTTCTACCTAAGTTTGAAGAAATTGTAGATCTGGAGTTGATCCGCGGTTCCAATTGAAGGCATGTGAAGCGACAAGACATTTTTAAAAAGTAATAAATACTAATAATAAAAAGTAAGTTATGTTGGTGGCGGCCGGAGGTCGCAGAGAAACGCAAAACCATACTTAACATTTATTTTAAACTAAAAATTACAACTACATTTTGTCTTAAAACTAAAGGTGTGAAACCGAGTCGATGTTAGATCTCGGAATGCCGTGTATTCCCACGATATGTGGGAACGTTGTAGGTGCTGCGTCAGCTCCTCGGGTTGCTGGCTGGGACGCGATGCACTAGGGCTGTGCATCAGCGTTAGGGTTATGTAACAAGTATGTAAATATTTTTTTTTATCTCATTGAAGTAGCAAACGAGCATGCAGTCCACCTGATGGTAAGTGGTCACTGCCACCCATGGACATCTGTAAGTGACTTCATACAGAATATGGGTTCTGTCTTAACTCTTAAGTCAATCACAGATACGTTGCTACTCCCGAGGACTATGATGGTTGCCTGATATAAAGTGTGCCAACAACCAAAACCTTCGGGAAAATCTTTTAATTAACTCCATTTATAAACTTTTTAGCGATGTCTAAAGTGTTCAGACCCGCTGCAGACCAGCATAGCAGATCAACCCTAACTGAGATCCACGTTTAAAAGAGCGATAATGTGGATTTCTCACAATTGATCGCTCAACTAATCACAGTGATCCTTAAACAGCGATATCATTTTCCATCCACCAAGACCAGTCTGCTATCAACTCTACTGTTTAATAATATAAAGGCTGGGTGACATTAATGCTACGTCGCATCCCAACGCATTTGAGCGTTGCGTTTAATGCCGCGTCACGAAAGGCGCGTTACTGACGCCATTTTATAAACGCCACAAACCGCACCAAGTTCTAAGTTCAAAATTACATTCAATTTTAAAATTCACTATCGGGTTAGCCGAAACTCGAGAGCGAGACGGAATATTATTATTGTTTTGCGGATGTCAATGTTGAGCTTTAAAACAGTATAATTCATCACAGTAATGTATATTTCATCATAGGTCATATGAGGTTACGTCGGAGCAAATTGTAGCAAAAAAAAATTGCTTAACGCTGTCGCTTCAGCACCAATTGAATGTTTCATAACCGCGTGGTAAGCGTCGTTCGTAAACCCACCAATTCGCACTTGGCCAGCTCGGTGGACTATGGCCTAAACGCTCTTATTCTCTGAGAGAAGACCTGTGCCCAGCAGTGAGACAATAATGGGTTGACGAGAAGCGTCATTTACTTGGAGTTGTAAGGATCACTATAATATAAAGTAACTTAAAAAGGCGACCAAAATACGCTGAAAACTGTAGCGTTTCGTTTTGTAAAATTTCCTCACTACTGATGGTTCCTGAGCTAAGTTTATAACATTCTTACTTCTAGATTCATTTACTTATTTTATAACTTTCTGTACAAAAATTATAAAACTCCCTTTGTGCCTTTTTTTGTAATTTCTTACCTAAACATTTTTCAAGCAACATTAGAAAATACGCGTGATGTATATACATTTCTGCGTTGGTGGTGTAGCACAGCGACCGTTTCAATGTGCGTCGGCACTAACTCCGTATTTCATGAAACAAATACATTAATAAAATTATTTCCCAAAAGTGCCGTCTTCATTTAAATGTTGTTCAGGAATTTCGGAACGATGTATACATTAGAGAAGCACTTTTTAAATCAAACAATAATGAAAAACATCAGTTGATTAATCTCCACCCACTTGTCCTAAATTCTAAACACCCGGTCAGTGGCTTCTTAGTTAACTTTATTACAGGAAAATTTTTGGTGTTCTAAGATATCTGGTTTTCACGATTTTAAATGATGGGTAGTTATTTAGAAATCAATTTTCTTACGTTAATCGTCTCTCATAGAAGCTTATCGTGGATAGATAGATAAATAAATTTGCCAACCCATTTTTGTCACATTCCTGGGCAAGGGTTTTCTCCCAAAACGGGAGAGTTTTCACCGCTCTGGCCACTGCAAATTATTTTCAAAGGCTTCACACCTTTGAGAACTTATTTAGACAACTCCACAGGATTCCATGGGACGTTTTTCTCAACTTGCATTACCTCATATGTAAGTGAGCCAAGTACATCTTCTATGGGAACGTAAACAAACAAACAAACCCCGAACCATACTCCTTCTAGCTTTTTTTTCTGCTGTTGCTGCTTGTTTGTTTGTTTACTGCTAATACTTGTCTAAAAATAATAGATATATGTAATTTAATATATTTATTAATATAATATACTAGTAATTCAGTTTAGTTTTTTTTCAGTCGACTAATTATATAATTGATTGAGAGAAAATAGAATATATCAAGTAAAATTTAAATAAAAGGATCATTCAATGAAAGTTTAATATCTAAAAATAGTAAAAATCGTTTGAGAGTTGTTATATTCGTAACTTATAATCTTTTTGTAATTGGCACAAACACACGAGTGGCAGTTTACGCTTTCTACACTCATAGCCCCACACTAGGATTTTCTCCAGTGTCGTGGGTACCATGGACACACACAAGACGAATATACAAACACCCAGACCCAGAACATCAACAATCTAAACTCATCATTCAGATACCTGTCTGGCCGGGAATCGAACCCGGGACCCATTGCGCGTCAAACCGGTATGGTAACCCCTCCGTCACGCGGGTCGTCAAAGTAAGCGTAACATCAAGTAGAATGTTATTTTTATATATAATACTAGCAGACCCGGCCACGCGTTGCTGTGGTTAAAGAAATGTTACTTAGGTAT
Organism: Spicauda simplicius; assembly: GCA_949699795.1. NCBI lineage: Eukaryota > Metazoa > Arthropoda > Insecta > Lepidoptera > Hesperiidae > Spicauda > Spicauda simplicius. The sequence continues at coordinate 17,612,797 of OX453070.1, read as the reverse complement.
ACAAATTTTAAATTGAATTATTTCGTACTTGTAAGAAATTAATATACTACAAAGTTGTTAGTAGACAACATGTAACATATAAACTTATAAATAAGGTAAGAAGGGCAGATGGTATTAAATTTTAAACAATGACATTTATATTTTTTTATTAAATAATTTGACATTCAATTTAATTCAGCACTTCTCGGTGTACAATATTTTTAGTTAGCCTGTCTTTATTTATTTAAATTAAAGTGTCGAACAATGAAGCACTATTAATTAAAAAGCAGGAATAGTTTTATTGTTCACTATCCTAACTTAAATTATTGTTCACTATACTATACTTCAGTCTAAGTAACACATAGCCGTCTATGATAACTCAAAAAATTGAAAAACCAAGAATATTGAGATTTAACTGTATTGCGAACCCCACAACATAAAAACCACGTTAGTTTGTCTTTCCTACAATATGTACATCGACAAACAAAAACAAAATAGGTTAGGTAGCGCCACCTAACGGTCACATCAGTACAAATTTAAATGTAATTTGCGTTCAAAAATACTTCATCAAAATAAATGTTTCCTATAAATAAAGAAAATTGCAGTAAACTATGAATAAAAAATAACTTTATGTAATATTGAGTCGACTGTTCGATTGATATACCCATAACCATACATACATTTCCCTAAAAACAATGTGTAAAACACTTTGTTTTTAAGGAAATGTATGTCAGGTGAACGCATCAATAATATTTTAATTAAAATTGTATGGGCAGGTTTATTTATTAATAAAATATTTTTCCTTTATATCTTTAATTGCTTTAAAAATTATTTGTCAATTTTAGTTTAAGGAAATACGAAAAGAAACTAAGTAAAATTAAAATAATATAATTACATAAAATAAAATAATTAAAATAAAAAAACTAAGTATTGATTTATCGATACATTCGGTTCATGTAGATGACCGTAACGTAAACAGCGCCATCTAATATCTCAGACATATTACTATTTCGATTTGGCGGTAAGGTGGCGTATCATCGCAGAATATACTCATATAGCTTTGTATTACTTTAGTAACTTATAAGGATATATTTATATCTGGTTATAATATTAAATTGTCGCTCATATGAAACGTTTGCTCATAAGAAATTTTAACAAAGCGCCATCAATACATTCGGTTCATGTAGATGACTCCATCGTAAAGAGCGCCATCTAATATCTCATAAACATTATTTGGCGGTAAGGTTGCGTATCAATGCAGAATATACTGAGATGGCTATGTATTAGGTACTTTAGTAACCTTTGATCACCAATATTACTGACCGAAGTTAGTAACTTAAACTTATCTTTGGTCATGATATTAAATGGTAGCTTATGTGAAACGGTTGTAATTTTAAAAAAGCGCCATTACTTACTTAATCAAGTTAACAGTTGACATTACACCGCCATCTGTTATTAGGATTATATAAAGCTAACAGCTGAAGCTAAAAAAAAATATTTGCAATTAAACCTATAAATTAAGATATAAACTATCCTATCTTTCAAGTTGGATCAAAGTGCACATGTTGTGTAAATTTTATTAAAATCGGTTCAGAGGATTAAGAGTCCATTGCGGACAAATAAAGTGACACGTAATTTATATATATTAAGAAAGATAAGATATTATATATAAAAACAGTATAATAAATATTTAATATACCTATTATAGTGACAAGGCTGTAGCTATAGCTTTGTTGAGAGGGGGGAGGGAGTCTAAAAGTGTAGTTTTGGAAATAAAAAAAAAACGTGCTCCACTCGGGGACTGCCGCGGTAAAGCTATTGCATAGCATTTTTTATCAACATATGCAATTATAATTATTTATTTTTTATTTATGCAGTATTTGGTGTCTTTGATATTAATTAAAGTTTTTTTCTTTGGTACTATATACTTTTCTTTAATACGATATACTTTCCCACTAACAGCTGCTTACATATTCGTCCGATTTCCGAGCAGCTCGTCTCAATCCGTGCGAGCTTCGAGGGGGGGGGGGTGTAGGTTTTTTTCGTTACGGAATTTCTTGATTCGGTTGCCGTGCCCAAAGCCCGCGATGAAAGCTATGCAACACCTTAAAAACAAAAACTCCTGCCCTTTTTATTTCTTGTCCATAACTGATGACTATACTGAGAGGGTGCGGGGGAGCAGAACCCCCTTTATTTACGCAAGTGTACAGTACTTTTTGTGTAAACCAATTATATCAGCCATTAACAAGCTCATATCTCCAAAATGTAGTTCAACGTGATATTCATTGTCCTTGGGGACCATTTAACAAGATAAGTGTCACAAGTTTCTAGAGCATTTTCTTCCGTTACACTGTGGGTAGTTTCAAATTGAGTTGGTAGTTGGACTCCCTCTGGAAAACAAACTAATTATCTCTTTATTGTCTTAGCTTTTATGGTAAACCTATGTACCTAATTAGCACTGTGAATCTAATGGTTTAAGATTCTCTCGCGCTCGGTCCGACATTCACATCTAGAGACGCTTATGTTGTTTGTGTGTGTATTAGAAAATAGTTTCGGTAATATCCAATACTTGCTGAAACCCGCAGCTTCACCCGCGTTAAAAAATCGATGTATCGATTGTCCCGTGGGAGTAAGATATTTTCCCACAGTAAAAAGTAGCCTATATGTTAATCCAGAGTGTCAGCTAACTCCCTACCAAATTTTATGAAAATCGCTCCAGCCGTTTAGACGTGAAGAAGTAACAAACATACACACTCACAAACTTTCACATTTATAATATTAGTATGATCATAGTATGAAGTATGATTACTAGTTTTAGAAACATAATGTTTTTCGTGCAAAGAAACTAAAAAGAAATGTAATAAAAACCAAAGTTAACCCCCGAAGGGTCTTATTGTTGAATTATATAGTTGTAAAAGAAATTGTGAGATACTAATAAAAATTAAAAAAGAATTATAATTAGTTTGGGATATTGAGATTAAGTAATCTATATACTAATATATAAAGCTGAAGAGTTTGTTTGTTTGAACGCGCTAATCTCAGGAACTACTGGTTCGAATTTAAAAATTCTTTTTGTATTGTATAGACCATTTATCGAGGAAGGCTTTAGGCTATATAACATCATGCTGCAACTATTAGGAGCGAAGAAATAATGGAAAATGTGAAAAAAACGGGGAAAATTATTCATCCTTGAGCACATCCGCGGGCACAGCTAGTAATAGAAAATTCTATAGGTAGCTTTAATTATTTATCTTACCTCTCTTCAGTACCTACAGTAGTAATTTTATGAAGAAACTACTTGAAAATTTATTAGTGTACAATAACACAGCTAGAAATATTGATATTGAGATAAATATAATTTAACCGATCTTGAAATTAGGGGGAAGTAGCGATCAACTGCTTTTCAGTTTTTTTTCATATTTCCTTAACTTTACAACATATTTTATTGTTTCGGCGCCCTTTGTAACCACGGGATGCTGGGCTGAAGTCCAAAAACCACATACGTGGTATCACTTTTTACCAGGTGGTAGAACCAGTGTAGTTCGGGGAAATACTAGCGTGAAGGGTGAGGTTGCCGGCACTTTTCATATAAAAGTGCCGACAACCACACCCTTCACCGACCATGATAGTCCTGTTCATGGCAACGCATTTGTGATTGACTTCAGATAGAACCCATGTTCTATTTGAAGTTGCTTATAGGTGTCCATGGGCAGTGACCACTTACCATGCCACTTACCATGCCAACGAACATGCCAACCAACATGCAGTCCACCTGGGACTGCATGGTCGTTTGCTACTTCGATCAGATAGAAAAAAAACATACATAGGCCCTTGCAGCCCCATTATTCCATAGCGTAGTAACCACTTTTATTATTGCAATACCTACTTTATCGAAGGAAATGTATAGTCAAATGTTAATCTTACGATACCAAAGCTCGAAAGCTTAATTGTCTTACGCAGTGAATACCTAAATGGAATGGATTACGCGTGTCGGCTTAAGAATCGGAATAATGTCTTTGATTTTAAGCCATTACAGTTTAGAATTTGTCAGATTTACAATAATTTACATGATACGCGATGTAATAAAACTTTATATTTAATTTAAGTGAGGAATAGGTCGAAAAGGACCTTTTTCCGCCCATAACAGACTCGAAAATTATTAAATTTACACCTTAAATAAAATAGTCACAGAAATTACTGCTAGAAATATAGTATTTAGCCTTAAATATAGTATTTACATTTTTATCGTTTTCTCGATTACTATGTCTATTTTCTTTTTTTAAGAAGTGTTCCATGAACCAAAATAAATATATACGCATATACATGCTTAAATTGAGAGAGAAATGATTGATAGTAAAAGTTAAAACGGTTCATAGAAAGCTTAGAACACTTAAAAAAGATACAAGTATCCGATTCAAGATTTAAATGATATCCGTCCGCTTAAAACTATATGAAATGCGAACACAATGTTGAAATATAATATGCAGATATCGCATTATATCCTTCTTCTTCTCATCGTGCGATATGTCTAGACTCTAGATTTATTTCAATACTACATTAATTACACTACAATAAAGCACGAAAACAAGTTAGCAAAATTTATTTTGTAAGGTCTAACAAGCATGGTTGGGCGGAGAAGGTGCTACCGCCTTGCCAATTCTAGAGTGAAGTAATTCTTGCGTTTCTATAAAAGGGTGTGATTTCACTTTCATAGAGGCGACCATCTTAGTCCTCGGGAGTATCAACGCATCTGGAGTTAAATTGAGATACAGTCAGGTGGAAGAAATAGTGTAGTTTGACCGGAAAAGTACCACCGCCACACCTATTTCCAGTATTGTTTAGCTTCACTTTATTTTAAGCGATCTTCTAAGTCCTCGGGAGTAACAACGCATCTTTGATTGACTTAGACTTTGACATAGAACCACCGTTTTTAACCGACCTTCCAAAGGAAAGGGGTAATATTCGAACTTGTTTACAGATGGGCGGCAGTGATCACTTACCATCAGGTGGACTATATGCTCGTATACTGCTTAAATCAGACAAATCAAGAACCCCTGTACCCCTTTTATATGACGTTGATTACAGATTTCTTTGAGCCGCGGCAACTTATCATCAGCTGCTCCGCATCATCGTTTGCTACTATCGTTTACAATACTAATTTATGTATCTTTTACAATATTTTATGACATGCAAACGAAGTTTTATTAAAGGTAAGGTTTTCAAGGTGGTAGAACCAGTGTAGTTCGACCGGGGAAGTGCCACCGCCACACCTATTTCTAGCGTGAAGCATTTCTTGCTTTTCGACGGAAGGGTGTGGTTGCCGGCACACTTTCACATGAGGCGTCCATCATAGTCCTCGGGAGTAGCAACACATCTGTGATTGACTTCAGATGGAACCCATGTTCTGTATGAAGTTGATTACAGATGTCAATGGGCGGCAGTGACCACTTACCATCAGGTGGACTGCATGCTCGTTTGCTACTTCAGTCAAATAAAAAAAAATTAAAAAAAAAAGGTAAGATGAAATGAAACAGGTGTAAAAACTTTTGATTTTAAAATTCAATCCGACTGTAATCCTATAACAAAATACAAATAGTCAGAGAAAATATCATTATGCATACTGTCAGATTCTTAGATAACTTTAATTACGTATTTTCTGGTTTTAAAATTAACTTAATATTCAAATGAGAAGTAGCGACGCGTAAAAAAGCGACATTGAATGAAACATCTTTGATCGTGTTCCTTTGTGCCATGGCATATTATTTCAAACCAAGCATGTTTGGCAAAGGGAGATCTCCCACCAGGCTAGGTGATCATGCCTGGGGAGCGGCCGTTCTCCGACAGTCGTTTTTCGGAACTTGTATATATGCAGGATTCTGAGAATACTTCGATAGCGTGTTTCAGAATACTAATAGCGCCATCTCTTGATGAGTAGCGGGAGTCGCCACACATGTATCTTCCGTTTTCGGGATTCCGTGGCAGTCCCCGAGTGCCGTACGTTTTTTTTTATCATAGCCGTATATGGCTATCAGAAATCATTTTCTAAAATTTAAGAATATTTGTTGAAGATGAACTGTTAATATTTAAGAACAATAATATAGGAGTAGTGTCGTCAACCCATTACTGTCCCACTGCACGGGTCTTCCCTCAGAATGAGAGTTTTAGGCCATAGTCTACCGCGCTGGCGACCTTTTTTTTTGGTCATCAAACTGTAGCTTAAACCCGGCCTACTCCACTAAACCTATCCCTGAGTGATGAAACTTTTCTGTAAGTAAATAGTAGTACCTAGTACCAAAGTAGTTATTCACTACTGACGCAGAAATTTCATTACATTGCCGTTGAGCTGAGATGTTTATACTAATACAATACTCGGAAAGTGACAGTCTTAGAAATTGTAGTACAAAATGCGTCAGGAATTCTTGGAAATGTAGAACTTTAAACCCTGGAATGTACATGTTTTATTACTTTCTAGAAAGGTACTACTAAGGAATCAGTAGGTTCTTTTGATTCAAACAAAAATTTTGTATTTTTTACGATTACAACATGGGTTTTTTTTATAACATTGAAGTGGTAGCTTGATGGTTGTCCCTGTAGTCCCGGGGACCAAAATTGGGCTACGGTATCCCCTGCCTGTCGTAAGAGGCATCTAAAAGTAGCTTCCGGGGTTGCGGGCGGCTAGAGTGGGTGGTCGAACCGTCCAGCCAAGCGACCCGGGGTAGGACTATGGCATGTGTGGTCGCATGCCGTCGTAAATAAGTACCAAGAGACACGGTGACCTCAAATGCTCACTGGGGAAGAGTCCGAAAGAGGCATCGCGTTCGGAGGACTCCGGTTGTATTCCGTTGGAGATCTCGGAGTCCTACACGTAGCGCTGAGGACGGCCACCGGGGGTTTTAGTGAGGTATTAATCCTACATGACCCGGCGTTGCTCCAAAGACGGCGATGCATTGGCGACTCCTCTGGTGTTGCAAATGTCCATAGGCGACGGTAACTGCTTTCCATCAGCTGGCCCGTCAGCCTTATCGTTAGGTCTTACTAAAAAAAACATTAATTGAATGTACTCAGTGTACCTACCACTAGGCCACTATAAAACTATTCTGCGTAATCTCCAATAAATTTTGAATCAGGCTTCATTAATATTTTACATAAGCGAATTTTTGTTTGTCCCATTCAATATTTTGTATGGCATCTTTTTAATCAAGTATATTGTTCAAGTTTACCTACGCGGTTTTGTTAGACGTAAGCGTTGAATTTTTATGGTTTCATAATTTAATGGTAAAGAGTTATGGCGTAGATTGTCAATTGAGTGAGTTGCATGCATTTTGTACCTATTTGTTTGTCCAGTGCAGAGGATTCGCTTTTTGCTTCGCTCGTGTAAAAATCAGAGAATGTGTATTAAGAAATGCGTCAGCATATTGCTTAAAGAACGTAAGCGACTGAACTCAAAATTTCGGTAAATTAAGTTAGATACTTGAAGCTAATAGGCTATCGTCTAGCGAAATAAAAATTGACGATTTATGTTAGATATAGAGTAAAGACAAACTTGAATAATACGTCCATTTCATAAACGCTCGCGTTTACCGCTAAAAATCCCATAGGTACGCCATAGCGCGTAAATTTTAGAAAATTCCGTTCACCATCGATAAAAGCGTGGAGCACCTGGGATATTGGGATCCTGGGATTACTTAAGTTAGATATTTGAAGCTACTAGGCTATCGTCTAGCGAAATAAAAATTGACAATTTTATGTTAGATAAAGAGTAAACAAACTTAAATAATACGTCCATTTCATACTCGTGTTTCCCGTAAAAATTTCATACGCCATAGCGCGTAAATTTCAGAAAATTCGCTCACACAAATTCGGATCCTGGGAATGACATCCCGTGTGATTTCATTTCTCATCTCATTTGGTAGGCAAAGCAAAGTTGGCATCTAGGAAACTGGGCGTTCTTTACAGAGCCAAGCGGTACTTGACTGAGGGGCATCTCCTTGTGTTTTATAAGGCACAAGTGATGCTCCACATGGAGTACTGCTCGTGTCTCTGGGCTGGAGCGCCACGGTACCAACTCAAACCACTAGATACGTATAGAAACGTGTTGTCCAAATCGTCAGCGACCCAAGGATCACCGGTTAGAACCCTTAAGCCTGCGAAGGTTCCTTAATTACATTTGCGTGTTGTACCGGCTTTACAATGGTGAGTGTTCCGAGGAACTATTTGATCTGGTGCCCACATCACCCTTCATCCATTGCACTATGCACCGAAAGATAAGGTTCAATCCACATGAATTGGGCCCGTGGCGGTCCTCCACGATTCGGTTTGTATAATCCAGGAAGGATTATACAAACCGAATCGTGGAGGACCGGCACGAACGAAGTTGTGGAATGAGCTTTCTCCTGAGGTATTCCCGGAGCGCTATGAAAATGGGAGCTTCGAGAAAAGGTGTACCTATAGGTTTAAAAAGAGTTCTTCTTCAAGGCTAGCGATGCATTTTCAACTCCCCTGGTGTTGTAAGTGTCCTTAGGCGACGGTGATTATTTTCGATCAGGTGGAGACGGCCTAGTCGTTAGATACAAATATAATAAAGAAATACGCCTCTTAATGTCACTGTATGATGACGTATTTTCAATAATTTTGAAAGCTTGTATATGTAGTACGGATTACTAAAGTATGGCTGGGCTGGTATTAATTATTGAAAACCGAAAAAAACTCTTTTTTTATCTGATTGAAATAGGAAACAAGCATGCAGGCCGCCTGATGGTAAGTGGTAACTGCCTTCCATGGATATCTCTAAAATTCATATGGAACATGGATTCTATCTAAAGTCAATTACATATGGTTTTAGACTAGTATTATCGCGGAATTGATACATTTTAATAATCAACGGGTAATCACGATATGCGGTTTTTTTAATTCTATGAATTCTTTTTGAAATATCGGCAAAAAGAATTCTTAAAGAATTCAAAAAACCGCATATCGTGAGTACCCGTCAATTACATATGGGTTGCTACTCCCGAGGACTAGGATGGTCGTCTCATATAAAACTGTGCTGGCAACCAAGAAATGCTTCACGCTAGAAAAAAATCTATCTATAGTGAACGTCGTTTTTAACCATTATTGTGGATATAGGCACGATTTTAATAAAAAAAAAATGTATCATCTTAGAATATTTATTTTGCTTATTTATTATCTTATAATTAAACAGTATAAAATTAATTAAATACGATTACATATTGGTTCATTGAATGAACATTATCTAAAATATCATATTATTCTTAAGAAACTTCCTTCTAGCAACAAGGATATCGACAAAGGATCTGCACGTTTACGTTTCCGTTTCCTACCATACCATGATAAGCGATAAACATAAACAATCATTGTTTTAGGGAAAGTTATACGTACAGGTTAAAATAAATGTTATCTTATGGCCACAATACTGTGACACCTTGGCGACAACACTGGATCAAATAACTTAACCAAATAAACATTTTCAAACCCTTTCTCGACCAAAAACAATAATCTATCCAACAATATAACACTCTCCACCACCTGAGCTAAGCACATTCTTAAAAAATAAAACATAATTATCTTTTTCTTATGGCAATCCATAGTTTTATGTATATCTGTGAGCTGGCTGTCAGATAAACTGTCAAATATTCCCAATTGGAGTGCCGCGTCCGCCATTTTGAAATATTCGTCGAAGTGCCGACATTTTGGAGTCATACGTTTCAGTTTACCCTCAGCGGGAACGAATTTGGGTAAATGTTCTTTGATAATTACCTGTAAAATAAAATAAAAATGTGTGCGTGTACTAGCGTACACTCGTAAGAAGTGAAACTTCTTTATGACGTTATTTTTTAAAAAATAATTTACTATATGCAACTTTACAGAAATTGGTTAAATAAAGTTAAATTAGATAAAGTTTAATAAAAGGCTTTTTTATTAAACTTTATCTAATTTAACTTTATTTAATAATCTAATCTATAATAATCTATCTAATAGCACGCGTGGTAGGGATAAGAAAAAGATGGCGCGTAACAGAAAAATATGGCGCGTAACGAAATAAAAAAAGATGGCGCGTAACGAAAAAGGTGGCGCGTAACGAAAAAATGTTACACTAAATTTTTTTCCAACCCCGACAAAGAAGTTTCACTTCAAAAAAGATGGCACGTAACAGAAAAAGATGGCGCGTAACGAAAAAATGTTACACAAAATTTTTTTCCAACCCCGATAAAGAAGTTTCACGTCAATAAGTTCACATTCAGCTAAGAACAATCGTATTTTTAAATTATCGATGAAGAAAAGATAGAAATACTTGCTAAGTTTTTTGCTGAATCTTCTCAGTTAAAGTTGTACGTGGGTTTGATTAGTCTACTAGTAGATTACTACTTTTTTTATTTGATTGAAGTAACAAATGAGCATGCAGTCCATCTGATGATAAGTGGTTACTGCTGCTCATGGACGTCTGTAATCAACTTCACACAGAATATGGGTTCCATCTGAACTCAATCACAGAAGCGTTGCCACTCCCGAGGACTATGATGGTCTTCATGTGAAAGTGTGCCGGCAACCCCACCCTTCCATCGAAACGCAAGAAATGCTTCTCGCTATAAATAGGTGTGGCGGTGGTATTTCCCGGTCGAACTACACTGGTTCTACCACACATTGAAAATACAAATACTGGTATTTTTAGTAATTATAATTACCTGCAAAGTAGCTCGGTACAGTAAGCTGTCGGAGGGCATCTGTCGCAGAGCTACAACGCGGTCTATTGACTGGGCGGCTAACATGCGGGCATTTCTACCCAGTTTGTAACCTAGACGACATTAAAATCTATTAATAATATAAATGAGAAAGTTTGCGAGGATGTTTGTGTGTTTGTTACGCTTGTACGCAAAAAATACTTGTCGGAATATGCTGAAAGGCACATAAATAGTTTATGATCTATGGTAACTTATGAGACACTCATTACTATGATAGTAACCAAAGCAGGCGGAGCCGCGAGACTATGCTAGTTTCTAAATTTTATATATGTATTACACAAGTAAGTAAAGTTGCTAGTTCTCTTCGTTGTTCGACTCCAACTTCGTACATATCCGAGGTTTTGCAACTTACCGCTCAGGGTTACGATGCAACGTTACGTTATGTTACGTTAAGATACAACGCATTTATGGCTAATTTCAGGTAAATCTGATCTGATTTATATAAAGAGCAGTGATAGCCTAATGGTTTAAACTCGCCTTCTCGCTCGTTAGGACCGAACTTCAAATCACTAAAATGTTGTGCGTATTAGAAATTAATTATCACTGCTTTACGATGAAGAAAAACATCGTGAGAAAACTTACACACCATAAAATTCTTAAAAAAAGTTCCCAAACATGTGTGAAGTCTACCAATTCGCACATAGCCAGCGCGGTGGACTATGGCCTATAACTCTTTTATTCGGCGAGAAGACCTAGCGGATGAGACAGTAATGGGATGACAACGAAAACTAATCTTTTTTTTATCTGACTGAAGTAGCAAACGAGCATGAAGTACATTCACCTGATGGTAAGTGGTCCCTGCCGCTCATGGACATGTGTAATCAACTTCATACAAAACATGGGTTCTATCTGGAGTCAATCACAGATGTGTTGCTACTCCCGAGGTGATGGTCGCCTCATGTGAAAGAGTGCCGGCAACCACATCCTTCTATCGAAATGCAAGAACTGCTTCACGCTGGAAATAGAACTACACTGGTTCTACCACCTTGAACCAGTTTTGGGGTTCTTTATAGATATCCATGGGTGGCAGCGACCATTTACCATCAGGTGGACTGCATGCTTTTGCTTTTCCAATATTAAAAAGGGTACCTTTCAAATGCCGTGACATTGGAAATCCCTGCTCCAAACCCTCACTCGAGTCGTCAGGTTCAGTAAGCAGATGGTAACAGCAAGGTACTGTCAGTACCGCTGCCGTGGAGAGTTGGCTGGCGAACATCCTGAGGGAATCCGGACCTAGGTTACCACACGTGTGGAGACCTACAGACAGTTGAAATAGATGTAAGTAATTAGCTTAAGGATTCTTAAGAAGCTTAAGGTTTTCTTAAGAAGGAGCAGCTTAAGGGATTCTGTACCTTTTCTATTTATTTATTTTTTTGTTGTTGAGGGGAGAAACCTTTAAAAGGTACCCGACGCCGTGGGAACGGCGAAGGGTTATGTGGGATTTTTACCTCACTAAAACCCCTCGGTGGCAGTCCTCAGCGGTACGTGGAGAACTCCGGGATCTCCAACGGAACACAACCGGAGTGCTCCGAGCGCAATGGTCCTTTTGGGTCCTTCCCCGGTGACCAATTGATGCTCACTGGGTCTCTCGGTGTTTGCGACGGCATGCGGCCACATAATAATTACTCTTTACAACGCATTCGTGCGAAGTCAATTAGAATATAATTCAATAATTTTTGATCCCCATGAATTTAAATACACACTCATGCTTGAGAAAATACAAAAGAAATTTGGTCGTTACCTATATAAGAAAATATATGGCTACTATCCATTTTTTATCCATCATTATTTGTGGCAGGTATGGTTGGTATCGAAACATTGGCTTTTAGACGTAAGATTGCCTTATTGATGCATTATTACCAACTTTTAAACAATACAATTGATAATCCCACCACTTTGTCTCGCCTCTCGCTGTTTGTCCCGGAGCGGTTGGCTCAGGAACCGGATATCGATGTTTTCCATATGTTATTTAAAGATTTCTGCAGTTCTGTCAGAATTGTACACAGTTTTGCCTAATTTTATATTGTTTTTACTATAACAAAAATATATTTTTTTGTAATCATATTAGCTTGTAGTGCGCATTGGCTTTGCTTTAAAATAAATAAATAAATAAATGCCATCGTCCTTCATGGGGACACTTCGCTTGACGGTCCGAGTTCCCACTCTTAGCGCCCGCAACCCCGGAAGCCCCACCTCTTACGACAGGCAGAGGATACCGTAGCACTATTTTGATCCCGGAACAACAGGGACAAAGGATTCTGTACCCAAAGAGTAAAAATGGAACCCTATCACTAAGACCTTGCTGTCTACCTATCCGCCTGTCTATCGCCTGTGTCTCATGAACTGCAATAGCTATTTTTATAGATAACGGTATAGATCCCTTCGTCCGCAAGTCTGACTCGCACTTGGCCGGTTACTTAGCACAATAACAGAATTTGACGACCCACGTGGCGGAGCGGTCTCCTTATCGGCCTGAAACGCAATGACTTTTTTCTTCTGGGTCTGGTCTTTGTTTGTACACGTCTTTTGTTTAGGTGTGTGTGTGTTCATGTCACCTATGTTACTACTGTTCGGAACTTATAAATGTACATGCAGGATATTGAGAATACTTCGCTAGCGTGATTCAGAAATACTAGTGGCGCAATCTCTTGACGGGTTGCGGGAAGTTGAACCCATTCAAGAACTTCTTATAAATTGTGTTTTTAACATTTAGCGCCAAAAAATGCACACCTGTCAGTAGTACCCTAACATCTTCGGAATGTTCTGGGAACTTCTCCTTGACGATCCGCGTGAAATCCGTGTTAGTTGTCACGTAAGCTGCGGCGAAACGATGCTTCATACTGTTTGCAGTTCGCGCATCTTTCCCATTGTCGATGTTAGCTATGGCGTGCCATTGTTTCTGTTAAATAAGTAATGAGATGAAATGTCTATACTTAATACAGGCCTTTTTTTTTTTGTTTTCGAGGGGGAAACTTTCCAAAGGTACCCGACGCCGTGGGAGCGACGCAGGGTTATGTGGGATTTTTACCGGATTTTTACCCCCCGGTGGCCGTCCTCGGCGCTGAAAAGGAGGACTCCGGGATCTCGAAACGACTTCAACCGAAATCCTCCGAGCGCGCTGCCCCATCGAGCTCCTCCCAGATGGGCGGCTGGGCCCACCGCTCCGTCTAGTCTTTACGACGGTATGCGACCACACATACCGCCGTCCTTCCCGGGATTGCCTGACCGAACGGTTCGAGCTCCTACTCTAGCCGTCTGCAACCCCGGAAGCCCCTTTTAGTCGCCTCTTACGACAGGCAGGGGATACCGTAGCCCTATTCTGACCCCGAGGCTATAGGGACATACTTAATACAGGCCTACAGGCGGATTTAGAAATTGCAGTTACCATATTTTTTTCACATTAAACATTTCACATTTCACATACCACCGAATAGGAACACTATCTAATCTGAGAAGATCGGGCAAGAAATTTTGAATGACATTGGATAATTTGAGACTACATTGTTTTTGTAAGATTGAAGTAGTAAACAAGCATGCAGCCTACCTGATGATACCGCCGTAGACATTTGTAAGCAACTTCATACAAAACTAGGATTTAGAAGTTTAAGTTATCGTTTTATACGGGGGGGGCGGTGACCACCTAATCAACCACCACCAATACGGACTTGGTCAACGCGGTGGACTATGGCCTAAACTCTCTCATTCTGAGAGAAGACTCGTACCCAGCAGTGGGACCATAATGGGTTGACGAGACCACCTACCATAACATGGACAACCTGCTTGTTTGCTACTTCCCACAACTTTAATTACATTAAAAGAGCTTAATTTTAGTTATCTTAGATAGTTTTAGCTAAATACAAACCTGTATACTTTTAACCCTCTCCACAGCATTAGCGACCGTCCGGTCATCACAGTCCACAGTGAGGCTGGGGATCCCGTACCCCAGGCTGAGTGCCACTAGGAGATGTCCGCGTCCCCCGCCGGCCTCCACGCAGTGAGTGGACCTGCTGGCCTCGTGGAGCGATGCCACTAGGTGTGACATAGTTAGGACCTGGGAATTATTAAACTGTACGTATAAGATTGGATTGGAAACATAGATCTACTCTTAGAATTTGTCGTCTGGTCTTAACGGATGGAAGACGGACCAGTGGGCCCAGCTGCTCACCTGAAAGGAGCCCGATGGAGCAACGCGATTAGAGGACTCCAGTTTCGTTCCTTTGGAGATCCCGGAGTCCTTTTTGTAGCACTGAGGACAGCCACTGGGGTGTTTTAGTGCGCGAAAAATCCCACATCACCCTGCGTCGCTCCCATGGCTTCGAGTACCTTTTGAAGGTTTTCTCAAAGAAGAAGAAAACAAAAAAAACTGTCCATGGGTGGCATCAACCACCAAGGAAATTGCGTGATAGCCACATAAAATTCAACTTATTTTTGTCATGAAAAATATAATTATGTAAAAATAACATGCAATAGAAACCTCATAACTTTTCTTGCTGCTCATAAACGCGTTGACCTTTATTTCTGGCTTATTTCCTCCACCCCATGCTTTAATTCTGGATTGTAGTTGTTTTTGAGATAGGCAATACTCATTGTTGGTAGTAATGTAGTGGGATTGTGCTGTCTGTACCCATTTTGACAACTCATTGGTTTCTGAAAAGAAAATTTATTTTACACTAACATATGCCCACGGCTCCGCTTGCATTGATCACGTATAGCACTGTAATAAGTGTCCTATATGTTAATTCAAGTAATATATGTTATATGGAAGGCGATAGAGCCAGCGTAATTCGATGAGCGAAGTACCACCGCCACACCTCTTTCTAGCGTGAAGCATTTCTTGCGTTTCGATTGAAGAGTGCGGTTGCCACACTTTTATATGAGGCGACCATCATAGTCCTTAGGAGTGGCAACGCATCTGATTGACTTCAGATAGAACCCATGTTCTGTATGTAGTTGATTACAGATGTCCACGGGCGGTGGTGACAACTTACCATCAGGTGGATTACATACTCGTTTGCTACTTCAGTCAGATACAGAGAAATCTAACTAGTAGTTTTTGCCTGAGTTACAAAAAATTTACGTTTTTATTTAACAGGTAAGATTTTCTTAAATTATATATTATCAAATATTAGATATTACCGCGGCGTCGCCAGCACGGTTAAAGGGAATTAACATTAGAATTTGATAGCGTGATTCAGAACTTGCAAATGAATTTTATTAACGACATCTATTAACACCATCTGGAACTTGTAAATATCTAGCAAACAACAAAAGGTCGATATCCGCCCTTCTAACTATCTCCCAGCATATAAACCATATTATGTAATAGATATGTGGCGACGTGAAAGAAGAACAAACAAATACACTTTCAGATTTATAATATTAGTATGGATGTGTTTGCGTTTTTGGGTGTTTTCTAAAGGGCAGCAGGAAGATGTAACATTTGTTTGTCCTTTTTTTTAGCATGAAATTGTTCTGTTTTAAATTACGACGATAGACTATTAGGAATAATTTCTAGTAATCAAAATGCCCAAATTTCGAGTGTGGTTCCTTTTCTTTTCATTGAGTTATATTGTCAGATGTTTAACATTGGACATAAGATGGATACTTTATAATAAAATAAATCACCACTTCGGTCGCCCTCCGCTATGGACCAAAACTTCTCC
The DNA here is from genome assembly GCA_949699795.1 of Spicauda simplicius. NCBI lineage: Eukaryota > Metazoa > Arthropoda > Insecta > Lepidoptera > Hesperiidae > Spicauda > Spicauda simplicius. The sequence continues at coordinate 17,596,395 of OX453070.1, read as the reverse complement.
ACCGCATAGTTCAAGTCCCATTCATCCAGGAATTTGCGGAGGCCACTCGGTACCAGCTTCTCCCAGTGATTCTGGGTCAAGAATTCCACCATGTGGCAGTTGGCTAGCGGTAACAGAGGAGTGAGGTATGTGGTGATGGAGTCCAGGCGCTGCCGGATTCTGTGTGCAGTTGCTTCCATGGTATTATTGGTCTAAAATCGATTAAAATTGTTTTTTATTATTTGTTTTTAGAATTTATATGGGAATGTCTAAGTAATAGTTGTATTTGGAATGGTATGAGCCAAGTGTTAAGATATAATTTGCTACAGATTAAAAGTAACATTGTACTAAAAATATTTTACTTGTGTGGAAATAAATTTAACATAGATATAATTTAATTTATAGTTAATTAAAGCGGGGATTATGCTTTTTTCGCATGCATATCATATGCAATAGCACAAGGAAATTGATGTATATTTGTGTGGCAGGTTTGAATCATGGTAAAATATTGAATTAGGTTTCCATGGCAACACCCCATGCCCCACACACAGAAAGAAAATATAATGTGAAAATGTATTATGATACTATACTTATAGACTAGAATCAAAAATAAAACAAATACCTGGAGAAAGTTAAAAAGAAACTCCAGCTTCAAACGGATTAGTCACAGGGATTTTCAACAGAGAGCATGCCTTCTTGTAATTAGCCCTGATTGTCTCTGCCATTGCTAGTATATCATGCTCCTCTGAGTTTATCCGAGGGAATGCACTGATCAGCTCTTGTACTTTGCGTAGTTGAGCCAGTATCTTGTTTGAATATTTGGTGTCTGACGTCTCATTTGCTGCCAGATAGTGTGACACTGTGCCGGAGTAGTAACCTGAAATATGTTATAAAATTATGAATTATTTTTTGTTCTTTTCATGTCACCATCAGTCCAAAAGATGAATCCAATATTTCTTTAGGGCTGAATGTGGGTTACAAATGAATGTTCGTTGCAATCCACACAGTAGACCTCCTTATGGGTTGATAAGTACACATGAAAAGTGTCAATAATTAATTATTACACATCAGCTGATTATCTATACATGGAAAATGTAGTGTGTGTGTAATTACACATAAGTAAACCACGAGAATAACTTAGCATATAAATGAAGTCATTTACCAAGTTCCCGTCCTAACTCAGCACCTCTGTGGTACCCGAGGTGGTATCCCTCAGGATTGCCGGCCTCACTCCCAGCTTTATATCCCTCCTGGTAGCTCTCCTCCTTCTGGGATTCTTCACTAAGGAATATATCCTCTAAAACGTCGTTAAAGTCTTTTTCCTCTGCCATTTAAGTTGTAATTATAGGTTCTACTCCAAGTGTTAGATATGATAAATAGCCTCTTATGAAAGGCCATGTGTGTCTTCAATCAAATTCCCAAATAAAATAAATTATTAATATGTTCTTGAACTGTAATAAATTAAAAAAAACATTTGGAAAAAGAAAACCACCAGATTTAAAAGGTAAACAAACAATAAACACTTGTATGATGACTGCAATATTGTCCACACAAGAATTTATTGTATTTTCTACAAATTTATTTTCTTTATAACTTACAAAATTATATGTTATATTTCATTTAATAAACTAGAAAACCTTTTAAATGTTTTAAGGTTATTTACATTGACAAAAAGTTTAGAGGTTATGTTGAAGTGACAGTCTGACAAATTGACAATCAAATCTATTTAACACAAATTCACAATCAATCAATATAATTGTGCATGATAAATTAAATAAATATTTTTAACGTTATGTACTGTACGGAATTTAATTATGGGTGCAAAAAATGTTCTTTAATTCTTTGAAATTAATGAGAATTTGAGAAGTTGTTAAGATGCGTTCAATTTACAAAACTATATCTTACTATCTATTTTTTTTTGTTTTTAACCTCTAATCTAGTGAAGAACTATTTTTCTTATGATTTAATATTTATCACGTCTCTATATGTAAAACTGATACACATAAATCAAATGAGTATTGGTTTATTTAGTTGTTACTAGCATTATGATGCTGAACGCACCCGTATCAGCTGCGTCCATTAATTTCATGTTTCTGATTTTGATTTGACACTTTAATGATCAATTGACAATATTGACATTACATCATCGATCATAAAATTTGCAGGCCGATTGAGAATAGACAGCCAAAACTAATTTCTCGGAAACGCAAAAAGCATGGATTAAACATTTTCTGTAATAAAATAAATTAAAAAAGTGCAACCATGACCAGATTAATAAGTTTCAGTGAAGTCAAACAACACAATAACGAGAAAAGCTGCTGGATTGTCATTCACAACGATGTTTACGATGTAACAAGTTATTTAGCGGAGGTAAGTTATTCCGAAATTGCATAGGAAATAATGATATAAATGTGCTCTTGTCTTAACTTGACACTTGTTTAAGATGTTCGTACTTTTTAGAACATTATGAGATTGCCTTGAATTTATGATTAAAAATAAGTTCCAATAAGATATATTATAGATTAAGGGAATATGTTAAAATATTTGGTATTGATGAATTAAAGATGAAGTAGAAAAAATAAGTAAATAATTATGTATCTGTTATTTTTGCTTTCTAATTTCTATATTGTACTGATTTTTATTGCAAGGTTACTATTTAGTAATTGTAGATTGACATTGACCTACAAACTTTTTTAGTCAAATTTCTACTACTTTCCATTATAAAGTGATATTGCAACTAATTGTCCATTTAATCTTACAAGAATAATCTGGTTAAATAGTAAGAAACCCACCCTTTTTTGAGGTCAAATAATATTTATAATGCTTTACATAGTTTCTGGCAAGTCTAGGAAAACCATAAAACATGTCTATCTTTCGTTGCTGCATCAGACTAGTTTCATGTATATTTTTAGTAAGTTTTGCTGCTTTAAAAATACAGTAATTTAGTAAATTAGTTAATGAGAATACAGTCCACCTGATTGTAAGTGGTCATGACGAATTATGAAATTCTGTTTGCAACTTCAAAAAGCACTGAGGTTCTGAAGGCTATCACAAAAGACTAAGATTATTACCTCATTCTACAGTGAGTAACCTCATAAAAAATGTGAATGGGCAACTACACCCTTACACTGACACAAATAAACTTTATACTAGAAATAGATGTGGCAGTGGTATCGTCCCAGTCAAGCTATAGTATATCAAGTGCAGTGGCGGTTATAGCAATACCAGCGTTCTGGGCGAGATTACTGCTACCCTTCTTTATTGCAATGCCAACATGGGTACAAGAAGGAACACCTGCGTATACGGCGCCCTTTCTTGTCCAGCGCCCTGGGTGGTGGCCCAACCGCACCCTAGCCTAGCGCCGGTACTGATCAAGTGTACTACTATTTTAGCAAAAAAGATTTTCAAACTACAAAGCACAAATACCAAATCCTGCCAGGAGGTATTTGTAACTTAGTAGTGATACCAGCTACCTTAAATTACAACAAACAGTTTATGTAATCATATTTTAGCATCCTGGTGGAGAAGAGCCACTGTTGGGTGCTGCAGGTCAGGATGGCACTCGGGATTTTGAAGACGTGGGACACAGTGATGATGCCAGGTAAAATTTGTAATTTTACAACAATAACTCTGGTAATAGATCCTGGGTTCAAGACTAGTTGTCTTTACATAAGATAGGCATATCACAAGTTACGCGCTCAGAGGATCAGGAGGGCGTTCCATTGGAGATCCCGGAGGCCTCTTTATAGCGCTAAGGACGGCCACCGGGGGAGTTTTAGTGCGGTAAAAATCCCACATAACTAGTGTTGTAAAAATTAGCGCTGAGCGTCGAGCGTCGAGCGCTGAGTCGGCGCTATTGAGCGTAAAAGGCTCGAGCGTTGGACGCTCGAGCGTTTTGGACTCGTGAGCGTTGAAGACTCGGGGGCTCGCGCTCGAGTTGCGCGCTTGAGCGTCGAAGCGTTATCATTTTTACTGGGGGTAAATTAATAATTATTTCACGAGAGGGCATTCTTAAGTTATTGTGACTCGCCGTGAGAGTGTCTATGCACTTGAAATCACGACACGACACAAATCTGAAAACATTTTTATCGGCGTATAATCGTTTTTGCTATAATTTATCTTTATTTCGTTTTCAACATCGTTCATAATGTCGAGTGTTGTTCATGAAATGGAAAATGATAGCGATATCATTAGTGGTAGTGAGTATGGACGAGATGACATGGAAGTTAGTGGTGAAATGACGGATTTACCTAAGTGTGAAAAAAGTGTGAACAGTTGGAAATGGGTTAACTTTAAAACCATCGCGGGTCGTGTTACATGTAAAATATGTAACAGAAGTTTTTCGTTGAAGACCTCCACATCCATACTAAAAAGACATACGTCGCAGCATACGACTACCAACTTTTCAGATCCAGATGCAAGCGTTGCAAGTACATCTCCTTGTTCTCCACGTCACCCAACAAGTAACTCCTTGTTAGGAAGACGAAAATTTGGTGCAAAACACTTAGACCAAGATTACGACATGCTTTTGAAAAATTTTATTATACACGGAAACCATTCATTACACATAGTTGAAGAAGAACATTTTCAGAAATTGATATCTGCATTAAATGGAAATTATACCGTACCGTCTCGTTACAAATTAACTAAAGGTATTCAAAATTTATTTAAAGAGAAGAAAATTGATGTAATTAATTTGATCCAGTCTTCTAAACATAAACTGTCACTAACTTTTGATTTTTGGACATCAGTTACGAATAAACCTTACACAGTAGTTACTGCACATTTTGTAACTAATGAGGGCCAACTGATTTCTATGATAGTTGAATTTGATCTTATACCATACCCTCATAAAAGTGAACAAGTCTTGCAAAAGATTATTCAAATATTTTCCGATTATTCTCTAAAGGACAAAATAATGTGTATCACGACAGATAATGATGCAACAAACGTAAAATGTATTAACCTCTTAAAACTCTTTCATGAAGAATATAAAGATGTAGTTCATGTAAGATGCCTGGCTCATGTGCTCAACTTAGTGGTTAAAAAAGGCGTGAATGAAGTTGAAGCAATTATATCTGCTGTATCAAATCTAGTGAAATATATAACCCTTTCACCTAAAAGAAAGCAAGTTTACGAAGAATGCTGTATTTTGCTAAGCGTCAAAAAATTAGATCTTATAAAAGATTGTCCCACGCGATGGAACTCCACATTTTTAATGTTGGAAAGAGCTTATTCGATGAAAACGGTATTAGATTATATTTGTTCAGAAAAAACTGATTTCAATGCATATTTCATTCAGAATTGGGATGACATAAAAGCCATCCTCGATTTTTTACAGCCTTTCTATGAAGCCACAATAATGTTATCAATACATGAATATCCGAGTATATATTATGTTTTCCCAATTGTAGATTCACTGTGGGGTCATATGGATAAATTTAAAGATGTTGATATATTAAGAGATTGTGCTAAAGCAATGATAACTAAGTTAAATGAATACTCTTCAAAAATTCAAATGGATCTTGCTGAAATTGCAACCATCTTAGATCCCCGTTTAAATAATAATTATTTTATGAATAGAGGTAATCCAGAACCTTTAAAAAAACTGAAACAACTTTATCTAGATAAATATTACACATCACCATTATCACAAGGCGACATATTAGACGAGGAAATTCCGGGTTCTTCAGATGTTCAGATCAAGAAGTCTTTTTTTTCTTCAATATATAAACAAAAATCTGATAGGAGATATATAGATGAGATTGAAATTTATTTAAACTCGTCAATTGAACCTGAGAGCACGAATGTTATGTTGTGGTGGAAAAATAAAGAATTCGCATTGCCTAACCTAACTAAAATGGCATACGAAATTTTATCTGTTCCAAGTACAAGTGTGCCAAGTGAGGTAGCATTTTCAAAAGCAGGCCTCATAATATCTAAAAAAGAAATAGATTAAGCAATAAAAATATTCAGGCCTGTATGTGTCTTTCCTCATGGTTAAAAAAGAGTATTTAAGACTTTTTAAGTTCATACTAAACGAGCGGGCGGCGGCTGATTGAGTGGATAAAGAAATACCTAAATAAAAAAAAATCACCTTTTTTTGTTTTGTTCAGTAATTACATAAACTTTGTTAAATCGTTAATATTTTTTTTATTTTATCTATAAATGAGGTTTATACAAATAAAACTATGTGTGTCTATTACAAATAATATATATATATACTATATATAGTTACTAATAAACTGATTTGTTCTTCTTTTGATTTGTTTCAATACTTAGTAATGACTCGCGCTCGAGCGCGAGTCGAGCGTCGAGTTCGGCGCTATAATTGAGCTTTTTTATCTAAACGCTCAAGGCAGCGCTCGAGCGTTGTCGAAACGGCTCGAGTCCTGCTCGGAGCGTTGCCAAGCTGCTCGAGCGTCGACTCGAGCGCTTCTAAAGTGCTCGAGCGTTGGCTCGAGCGTTATAGCGCCGACTCGAGCGTATTTACAACACTACACATAACCCTGCGTCGCTCCCACGGCGTCGGGTGCCTTTTGAACGTTTCGCTCTAGAAAACAAATAAGTGGAACGGCAGTTTATCGCCCTAAAAAAACAGGTCGCCAAATCAAAGTCGATTTGTAGTTCACCGACCAAAAGGTTGCCAAAATCCTCCGGGCCACCTCTTACATCAAGGAGAAAACTAAAATTTGTGTCCGTGTGTATGTGAGGCGCGGCATTCTTCGTATCACGAGGACTGTTGTCCCGCTTTTACGGTTACGGTTAAGACATTTATTTTCTCAAAAGATTTAAAAAATCACTTACAGAGAAAATTACATATACAAAATAACAAAAATCATGGATTATAACGTAGGCGATAAGGAGGGTAGGTATGAAACAATAGGTTGATATGTAAGTTGGATTTTTAAAAGCAAGACTAGGCAGTTGTTTGCTTTTGACTATAAAATCCCCGTTTTTTTCACTTAAAACGTTACTAAATCCAAACTTGATAAAAAAATCTGGCGACACTGATACAGATGAGGACAATGTCGAACAACCTCAAATAGGTATGTCTCTCTTACCACATCCTTCACACACCCAGCCACGCTTAACACTACTGTTAGGTAGACCTGTTTATTTGTTTATGAGTACTATCATTTATACTTATTACATTTTTTTCAGGGAAATAATGAAAAAATTTAAAATAGGTTCCCTGCCACCAGGAGAAATTACAACAACAGAAGAGACCACTGGTATAGACAAGTGAGTATTTATCTTTTTTTATATTGGCTTTTATAAATAAACTAGCTGTGCCCGCGACTACGTCCGCGTGGCACGCAACGCAAGCCCTCAAGGATGAATAATTTTCCCCGTTTTTTTCACATTTTCCATTATTTCTTCGCTCCTAATAGTTGCAGCGTGATGTCATATAGCCTAAAGCCTTCCTCGATAAATGGTCTATTCAATACAAAAAGAATTTTTAAATTCGAACCAGTAGTTCCTGAGATTAGCGCGTTCAAACAAACAAACAAACTCTTCAGCTTTATATATTAGTATAGATGAATAGCTTGCGCAAGAAAACTTGCATATGGTATGGCCTTGACAGAAAATGTTTACGTTTCATCTCAATGTTTTATGGTTTTGTCTCTTTTACGTCCCACTGTTGGGCGTGGATCTCTACCTATGACTATGGAATTCCTATTCCATGCTTGTCATTCCTTTAGTGCGGACTGGTGGTGGAAAGGAGATGGGTCGGAAGTAAGGGTTATTTGTTAACCCATTTCGGAGTGCTGAATACACTAGCGATCACCCATCCTATTCATGCCTTCTCCTAAATTACTCAACTTCGTAGATAGTTTGAGATCTACAAAATTCTTGAGGGTAAACATGAATTTTAAAAGGTGGGAGGGTAAATATTAAAGTAACCCTAAATTATTATTTTGCAAAGATTATTTTATATGCATTAAAGGGGCAACTCTGTTGCAATATTATGGTTAAAACTAAATACATAGGTAGGTATGAAATTGAAAATGATGCTTACTAAAATTAATATATGACGAGATATTTTCTTTATCATATTTTTTATTTTGTTTAGTAGATAGTAATTTAATATTTAATTTGAGTTTCCTTAAAAACATAGACTTACAATTAAATTATTATTTTTTCCTCTGCAGCTCCCATCCACAGTTTGAGGGCAGAACTATTACAGTTTACAGGTTATTTCCAGTCGTTTAATATTTTTCACTCTACCAGAATCTTAGCGCTTGTGAAATTATGATTTGTAGTAGGTAACACTAATAGCTTAGTAATGGATAAAATATTGCCATAAATCATTTAATTTAAAAAATATATAATGCATATAAAATATATATATGTAGATATAAATATTTTTTATCCATTCATTGAAATTCGTAAATAAGCATCGATTCGTAGTTTAAATTAAATTTTCTTTACCAAATTATCAATAGTAAAAAAAGAACATTATAATTGATTATCTGTAAATATGAGAGATGTCAATTATTGTTGCCATATAAAAAAATGTTTTCCTTTTTGCCATGAGATTCTGGTTCAACATCTAATAATGTATTTACAATATATATTCAATTGCAAGATATAATAGACTGATTAATGTTTCATTTATTTGTTTAGCTGTGATCATATGCCAATGATAGATAAGCCAGAAAAGACTTGGAGAACTTATGATGGCTCCTCTGCCAGGTTTAGTAACCCATTTTTAATGAATTTAATTTATTTATTTGGAAAGAACTAAAATATAGATCCCGGTGTCCTCCACGTAGCCTTGAGGACGGCCACAGGGGGGGTTTTAGTGAGGTAAAAATCCCACATAACCCGGTGTTGCTCCTACGGCGGCGGGTACCTTTTTGTAGGTTTCCCCCTCGATAACAAAAAAATAGGTACTGAAATATAATGGTAGTAATTTCTCAAAATCTAAAATGACATGCAAAAGCTAATAGGACTCTTTGCGGTCTGACTCTGCAGACGACGATGCTACTCTGGCTTAAAACAGTAGTGATCTAGTTTGAATTGAGGGAAAGTGAGACATATTTATCCGATTTCCCAACTTTCTCAGGGGTAGCAACGCGTCTGTGGCTGATCTGAGTGTACGGGCAATGCACGTACAGTCCTATGTCAGCAGTTTACACTCATTCATACTTTTCTTTAGAATTGTTAATTAGTTCGCAATCGGTCATTAAGCGTACCGCGCGTCAATCACCCCATTTTAGTTTTATTTCCATTAAGTAAGGAAATACAGTTTTAAGACTTTATAGTTCTTTTATTTAGCTTATTTAAACGGTTATGGTCTAACCGGTACAGAGAGAAGACCAGAGGGTTGATTGCACATATTTCGTTTGCTACTTCTTTATTATAAAAAATATTTAGTTATTTAATTATAAGGATAGAAGAGATTTATCTATTTTTCCCATTGAGATAATATGTAGTACATATTATCTCAATGATTTTTCCAGCCTTGTATATTATGCCCTCTGCTTTAAGTTTCCCGATACCTATGTCCGGCAGTGGGACAGTAAATGCTTCGCTAATAATTCAGTGCTTATAATACTTAACGGGTACTCACGATATGCGGTTTATGAATTCTTATAGAATTCTTTTTGCCGATATTTCGACCCAGTTGCATGGATCGTGGTAAATTAACCTATGTACCCTACGTCTAGTTCGTTTTTCTTTTTAAGGTTCCATATCACGACACACAACACTAAATGTATCCTTACGCAACACACTTTGCACTATTTGCGATTTACATAAACTAACCACTGGATTCCACGCTTGTGCAAGTTTAAAACCATCTTCTCTGTTAAAATTCTTAGGATGTTTTTTTGATCTCTATAGCTTCTCTTACTAAACGTGGAAAGTAGTGACGCTCAGCGGAGATCACCTGAGGTTTATGCAGTTCGATCCAGTACCCGTTAAGTATTATAATGTATCAATTCCGCGATAATTAGTCTTAAAATTCAGTGCTTACTAAAGTTAATGCTTTTAAATATTTCCTAGTAGGGATTCTTTTACTAGATATGTTATTGTAATGTATGATTTAGATTAACGTGGAATTATTTTGAACAGTCGATCAAAATCCGATTTGAAGTCGGTGCACAAAACTCCGTCCACGCCGAAAATTGTACGCAGAGTGCAGTCTATAGTTGTTCCCAAAGAAAGGTTATTATTTGCATTCCTATTTATATATAAATTACGTTAGTATCTAATAAATTATTAGATTTTTGTTATTAAAAAATCGAGTGGATGTAACGTGTGATTTTTAGGCTGATGTTCGAAATTGCTATAAACCGTAACTATGCAAAATTTCATACTTTGTCTGTGTACAATTCTTAAAAAAGACGTTTAGCGGTTTTGCTTCACGTATTTATATATAGAGATCATGTCTGGCCGACAGATTGAATGTTATTATAAACTGACCGTCATGATCTGTCACTGGTGAGCGATAACTGTCGGCCCGATCTAATGTAAACACGCCTTGTTTTATAATATAAATAAATTATTGAGAATGTCACATAGTTGTTTATTACAGTGTCAGTCAATCAAATAGCCTGTAACAAATCATAAAATGAAGATTTCTGGCTATTATGTCACAATTTAGTACCAATAACTGCAATATGACTTAATGGTGAAATTATTTCCCCAAAATAATAAAATCTAGCATAATTAAAACTAGCCCAGTGAATAGTCTCATATGAAATGTATTTACCAATATGTAGTTATTATACTCATTAAACTTGTTATGGCTGACAGGTGTTGCCGTCCCCGAAGGTGAGTAGCCACTCATTTCTGCAATAGGACGTCGTTTCTCAACCTGTTTATCAAATAACAGTTCTTTTTTGTTTATTATTTGACTTTTTCCTTAATTTTTTAACCGAATTCAAAAGGAGGCGGTTATATAGTTCGTTTTGGCCGAAGTAATGTAAAAATGTATGTATATTTTAATAACGGTTCAAGTAATGGAGCTCTGTAATGAACGGACAGACTGACAGTCAGCGAAGGTTAATACGGTTCCGTTTTTACCCTTTGGGCACGGAATAGTAAAAATTGACTTGTGATCAGTAATATCAATAAATAAATTTAATATACAAAGGCATAATTTTAATTATTTTTATTACTTTATAGTATGTGGTAACCAATGCATTGCAAACACTTTCTGGTTTTTTTTTATTCACGCTGTAAAAGGTTGAGAGACAATGCCATAGAATTAATTCTCAGTGATGATAGATGTTATGATACAAATTATTAATATTTTTTTAATTGTTTAAGACGCGGGCCGCCATGTTCTGCAGGGGGGTTAATATGCGTTATTAAATTTATAATAATTTAATTATTAGTTAATTAATTGATTTTCGTAGTTAATTAATCGTGTTGTTTTCGTTTGTCAATTGATTGAATATCATTTGTCGTATCTCCAACGTATTGAAAGTAGTCAAACAAGTATATTGATGTGGCTTTGGTATAACTTTAATTAGAAAAAAAATTACGTAGTCGTAAAATACCCTTGTTAAATAGTTTAGTTAATGAGATCGGTGTATTATGTATAAAGTAACATGTATAGTCAGTTAATAGATCCACTTACATCTACAGGCATAATACGTGCCATTCTAGACAAAAATTATAATTTCCTATACAATATACTAGCTTATGACACAGGTGCTCCGCCCCCCGTCAGTAACGTTTACCACGGTAGGGTACAACCCATTATTGTCCCACTGCTGGGCACGAGTCTTCTCTCAGAATGAGAGGGTTTAGGCCATAGTCCACCGCACTGGCCAATAGCGAATTGGTGGACAGTGGTATTTACCACGGTAATGAGTAATCTCATATGTTAATATATCGTCAACCCATTATAGTCTCACTGCTGGGCACGGGTCTTCTCTCGTAATGAGTGTTTTCAGGCCACAGTCCACCGCGCTGGCCAAGTGCGAATTAGTGGACTTCTCACGCCTCCGAGAACTTTTTTTTAAAGAACTCTCGGGTATGTGTGTTTCCGCACGATGTTTTCTTTTACCGAAAGGCAGTGATAATTAATCTAATATGCACATAAATCACAGGTGTGTGCCTGGGTTTGAACCTCGGACCTCCCGATTGAGAGGGCAAGTTTCAACCATTAGGCTATCACTGTTCTATATGTTAATATAGTTAATATAGAGACTATATGTTAATCCTGGTCATAAACTATCTGCGCGCCTAATTTCAGCGAAATCCGACTACTAGATTTTTTCGTGAAATAATTACAAATACACACATTGTCACAAAAAAATAGTACAATAGTCGTAAAATATTAGTACCGTCTGACAGACACGGAACGAACTGTCAATTTGTTAGTCCGACGGAGGTCGGACAGACACGGAACTTACAAATTGACTGTACTTTGCAATGATGATTCAAAACATAAATAATGATTGTTTTGACGTTCTTAATTAACTCGTTTTAAGGGTACAGAGGGCTGTATGCTCGGTTGCTACTTTAATATTATACAAGGTTTCAATCAATCTGTGTGTGTCCTTGCAAAGTTGCTCTCTCCATCATCTGTTGAATTTTTAGGATAGAAGTTATTAATGAGTTCTTTTTGATTGTTCAAGACGCCGCCGTTCTTCATCCTCTGCAGGGGGGTTAATATTCTTTATTAAATTTATATAATTTTATTGTAGTTTATTGTCGCTGTTAAACTATTATGCCTCAAATTTAATCTACTTACTAGAGTACTTTTTCATCGTTCCACCTAAAAGTACGACATCACGTTAGAAAAATCTAAAATGATCACTGTCTCCACTTTATTCTGTATGTACTATACATAAAAATCTAAGACTACATTAAACTCCATAGCCTAGTTTTAATGATCTAAGCATACATAGGGACAGACAGCGGGAAACAACTTTGTTTTATACTATGCGGCGATACTATTGTATCAATGGAAGGTAATTTTTTTTATCAGATTTTACGAATATGTCTTTGAGCTGAGTAATGGTTACTACACAATATTTTAGTACAATATTGTAAAACTCAAATCACAAAGATATAACGTGAATCTATATTTCATAGATCCGGATTAAAATGGGCAGTACTGGCATTAGCGGGCGCAGTTGTCATCGGACTCGTTCTGAAGAAGTATTTAGCTACTTAAAGCGGGAATGCTTTGAAATCACTCCTTAGGGAGACACATCAAGAGACATTGCCGCCTTTTAAAAAAGACGCTAAAATATAAATAAACGTACGTAATTGGATGCCTATATAAAATAATCGTAATTCTTTAAGTATTTAAACGTATCGTAAAGGTAGTAGAATTAAAGACATTAGTTAGAAAAATAGAAAGTATGTGTGTACATATGTACACGCGTTGGAAGTTGAACTTCTTTGGCGTAGCGAGATAAAAATCTATATAAAAAAAATATCTTACGCCTTATTCTACGTTTGTAGAAAAAAGGAAAAACAAACTTCATACTGTAACTTTTGTGTGACGAAAAAATGAAAAATAAAAAAAAAAACATACTGTGACTTTTGTGTGACGAATCTTAACATATCGCTCATCCTCTAAAAACTGTCATAACACAAGAAATCATTGTTTTGTGTTAAAAATGCAGTTTGATTCAATTTTCTCTCTTCTAACTATCGATAAAACCGCCACAATTTTAGTGTGAGTAGTTCAGTAAATGTCTGTAAGTGAGCATTAGCGTTCATTGAGGAACAAAATAATAAAATCGCGATTATCTCAAAACTTGTTTTTTTTGTGTGTGTTATTTTTCAGAGGATGAGGTATATCATTCATCATTTTTTCATAACGCGCCTAAAGAAGTATAACTTCAAAAAGATACAAGACAACAATATATCTTCCATGCAATATGTATTATTGAAGTGAAACTTCTTTATCGGGGTTGGAAAAAAATTTAGTGTAACATTTTTTCGTTACGCGCCATCTTTTTCTGTTACGCGCCATCTTTTTCTTATCCCTACCACGCGTGATATTAGATAGATTATTATAGATTAGATTATCAGATAAAGTTTAATAAAAGCCTTTTATTAAACTTTATCTAATTTAACTCTATTTAACCAATTTCTGTAAAGTTGCATATAGTAAATTATTTTTTGAAAAATAACATCATAAAGAAGTTTCACTTCTTACGAGTGTACGCTAGTACACGCACACATTTTTTTCATTGACTGATTATTCATCGATCATCTAGTTATTCCCTTTGTTGCTATGGAACATATCTATTATGTTTCATATCTGTTATCTTGTATCCATGCAGGTTTTGATAAGCATGATAAATTGGTTTTTGTTGCTGTCAGTTTCGGTAGTAAAATGATTACTTAGCAAAAGACAAATGGGTAATTTTTTTAACGTAGGTTTAACGCTTATTGTCAGTCGCTGGCTATTGGTGCCAGAGAAGTTGGTATTCTTTTTTGTTTTCGGAAAGGACTTGGCCTTATTGGCCATTACAGCTTCATCGGGTAGTTACTCAAGGTAATGGCAGGCCATGTTTGGAAATAGTCTCTAGAATATGACAGCAAAAAAATTTTTTTAATGAAACATTAACGCTGCAAAAGTCGATCTTTAAGAAGCAATAAAACGGATAAGTACCAACTCGCAATAACATAAAATAAAATAGATATTGCCTTTGAAAGTTCTTGATTAGAATGCTGGCCGCATTATCTGGCAGAAAGAGTGTCAATTAGGCATAAACAATGTCAGTCATATGTCAAGGATGAAACCCAGTATCTCACACAAATTCGCAATCCCAATCCCGAACAGACTATGGCTATGAAAATTTAAAGTAAAGAAATATAAATCAGTTCATCATGTGGTATTATATATAACTGTTGCCATCATGGCCACTCGTACCCCGTTGCCAGAGGAGATAGACATATGTGAAAGACACAGAGGGTAAGTGAAGGCTTTTAAGAGCCTATTTCCTAACACGCAGGTTTAGGCCGGCTCACTTTTATATAAGACTTGATAGTAGTCTCATCATCATCATCCGACTCGATAGTTGCCTCATATAAGACAATAATTAATTGTTAGGTATAGCAACACATCTGTGATTAACTTAATAGAACCCTTGTTCGGTATGAAGTTACGTATGCCCACTGGTGGCAGTGACCACTTAGTCAACCCAAATCGAAACAAAGTTCTACCACCCTACAACTAAACTCCTATTTGGAGATAGTTACCGATGTAATCAGCAACCAATTAATGTAAAATGGACAACATATAGGTACCTACGTTCTTAATTAAAATTAAGATGTAAGTACTTTTCGAAATTGGCAATATAAATTCATAACAATAAGAAAACGGGACCTATCTCATAAGAAATTGACACAATAATGTAGTTTAACTAATAGCTAATGTGATCCGTTATTTTTTTTAGAAGGCGACGGAAGGAAGGGTAAATATTTAGTTAAAACATTTACCTATTTGTAATAGTACATTTTGAAGTATTTAGTACCTATGTGGTAGGTATGTGATGATGCAATATGGAGTTACCGAAGTAATCAGTTTTAAATGGTCATAAAAAGACGGTAGATTCGAGCTCAAGTAGAATTAAATTTATCTAGCTATATGTAGACAGGTATTTGTCGATGGATAAAGGCTATTTGTCTAAAATAGAACAAAAGTACGTTTTACAAGTGAATTCCGTACTTTAAAAAAATATTACTTAAGTATTCTTTTAAAAATATTGTAGTTAATCGTAGTATAATATATGTCGGCGCGACACCAGGTATTTATGAAAATCACGTCGCCGATAATAATTATTTTAGTTATTTTAAAGATCGAAATTTGTTTGTTTATTGAATTAGCAATATTTAATGATTTTTATTATTGTAATTTAGTTTACCCTCCATAAATTTGTTATTGTCACCTCACCAAACATTGTTATAAAAAGGCGAGCGAACGCCGTTAGAGAAAGATTCTTGTTTAACCGTCGAAGCGATCGGACCTCCTAAACTGAATAAATCGAAGAAGTTTACGCCTGTGTTTTACTTGAAATCTTCAAGAATGGACAGAAATGAAGACCCCTGGCCTTCCTGACGTCACATATCACGTTTCACTTCGTTATATACGTAACGTGCAAAATGTAGCTAGCTCCCAGGGTATTCCTAGAGTGCTATGACATGGGGCTCTTCAAGAAAGGTGACGGTGTTTACTTGCGAACATGTAGTCGAATAGGCCGTGTCTTGGCTTCATTTGAAGGTGGTAGAACCAGTGTAGTTCGCCCGGGGAAGTACCACCGCCACATCTATTTCTAGCGTGAAGCAGTTCTTGCGTTTCGATGGAATGGTGTGGTTGCCGGCACACTTTCACACGAGGCGACCATCATAGTCCTCGGGAGTAGCGACGCATCTGTGATGGACTTCAGATAGAACCCTTAATCTATTTGAAGTTTCTTACAGATGTCCATGGGCGGCAGTGGCCACTTACCATCAGGTGGACTGAAAGCCCGTTTGCTACTTCAATCAGATAAAATAAATCCACCATTGGTTTAGCTAAGGACTTTGTTTTTACTCTTATATATCCCGTGATATGCAAGATGCAGGCAAAGTTACATAGCGGAGATTAAACTCTTACTATCGTATAAAATCGTGGTGTTACGACGCTATAATCAACACTACGTTTAACTGAACGCTACCCAAAGATAACTACTGTTAGGAGTTCCTGAAAATTCAATGATTCAATTTGTATCTCTCATCAACCCATTATTGGCCCACTGCTGGAAACGGGTCTTCTCTCAGAATGAGAGAGTTATAGGCCATAGTCCACCGCGCTGGCCAAGTCCGAATTGGTGGACTTTACACATCTCCGAGAACTTTTTTTTTTAAAAGAACTCTCGGGTGTGTAGGTTTCCTCACGATGTTTTCCTTCACCGAAAAGCAGTGATAGCCTAATGGTTGAAACTTGCCCTCTCGATCGGGAGGTCCGAGGTTCAAACCCAGGCACGCAACACTGATTTATGTGCGTATTAGAAATTAATTATCACTGCTTCTCGGTGAAGGAAAACAATTTGTATAAATAAGAATAATACCCACCCATAAAAATAGTCCACCGCGCTGGCAAAGGTCGAATTGGTGGACAGTGCGAATTGGAGGACGAGAAGAGCAGAAGTGAATATTAATAATAATATTTCACTTATTCCAAACTTGAGTTCTTTTAAAAGCTACGAATTAAAATAGTTGGCGTGATTCAGAGAGCAACAGTAACAGTTCAGCAACGCATTTAAGTTTCAGAGAGTTTAAAATTACAACAACTTTAATTTAATTACAACAGCTTCATTTCAAATCGTGGTTACTGAATTTCTTGGTATTTGACCCGCGTGGCGCAGCGGTTACTATACCGGTCTGACGCGCATTTAGTTCCGGGTTCGATTCCGGCCAAACAGGTATCTGAATGATGAGTTTAGATCCTTGTTTTGGGTCTGGATGTTTGTGTATACGTCGTTGTGTGTGTCCATGGCACGACACAGGAGAATCCTAGTATGTGGCTGTGAACACTCACAGCCACATACTACGCTTTGTACACACAAAGCGTTATTAGAATAAAAACAATAAGTTGCGTACTAAAATATTTTTTGTCTATTTTTCAGGTCGAAGCTGAAATGGGCGGTCCTCGTGTTGGCTGGCGCTGTGGTCATCGGTCTCGTGCTTAAGAAACACTTGGCAACGTAAACTGGAAACTCCAATCAATAAACTGACCAGTGCAAACATAATAACCAAGTAGAGAACAGTGCACAGTACTTATTCAAAACTATAAATCACATCAAAAATGACTTACTAGTTTTCCAAACAAGTAAAACATATAATTTAAAGATTTAATTTATTTTATTTTGTATGAATGTTTTTGTGTCATTTTACGAGGCATTCGAATTTATTCCAGGGGTAAAGTAATAACTACCTTAGTAGTATAATAATTCTGTGGGCATGATAACAAATATCTATGGTGGCAGAAGCCATACAATTAGAAGAATTGTATGTTTGTCTGTAATTTCTGTTTCAAAAAATATTTTTGTAGTATATACTTGCATCTATGTTATTGCTAAATTTGAACTCTATAATTCCTTAGTCCACCAATTCGCACTTGGCCAGCGCGGTGGACTATGGCTTAAACTCTCTCATTCAGGGAGAAGAATGGGCACGGGGCCCAGCAGTGGCAAAATGAGTTGATGTGGAATTCCTTAGAGGAAAAACTCACAACCGCTAAGGAAAATTGTAGTGCTAAGATAACAGAAATGCAGTACCTACAAGTGACTAAATAATACGTAATGTTTGATTTTTGTCGAATTCACTTATTATAGCAACTTGTTTAGAAAAACTTTGATGTATCGATCGATCTCAGTTTTTCCAAACTGTTTTTTGAACGGAGATCTGTTGATTTACATGTTAAAAACACGGAATTTATTGGATTTTTTTTGGCTCGTGGTGTAAATTTTTCGAACATCTGACTTATACCCGTTTGCATTAGGGTAACAATTAAATTATATAGTACATATACGAAATAATATAGTAGTCATTTTTGATGTGTTTAAAAGAGAACAAAAGTAAAAATAACAAAGTATTGCATCACAAACTTAGTGCATTATTGAAATATAGAAATATGACGAAGTATGTGTTATATATTTTAAAATATATCGTATTTATTACCTTTAATTAATATTTGTAAACTTTTACAGATTTAAACCATTCCTTTCACGCAAGATCGTATATATTTTTATAAAGGCCTGCACAACGTATTTAGAATCAAAAGTGCAACAGATATCGTTATCTTTCAAAAAGACTAGTTGATTTTATAATGTTACGCTTTTAAATGTATTTTAATATTTATAAATAACAGATTTTCATACCTGTATCATGTTCTGTTTAAGACAATAAATTAGGTAACTGAATTGTACTTGTTTTATTTTTGAAGTGAAACTTCTTTATCGGGGTTGGAAAAAAATTTAGTGTAACTTTTTTTGGTTACGCGCCATCTTTTTCTGTTACGCGCCATCTTTTTTTTCCGTTACGCGCCATCTTTTTCTTATCCCTACCACGCGTGATATTAGATAGATTATTATAGATTAGATTATTAGATAAAGTTTAATAAAAGCCTTTTATTAAACTTTATCTAATTTAACTTTATTTAACCAATTTCTGTAAAGTTGCATATAGTAAATAATTTTTTGAAAAAATAACGTCATAAAGAAGTTTTACTTCTTACGAGTGTACGCTAGTACACGCACACATTTTTTAAATTTAATCAATATAACGGTAAAGAAGACGTGCAATTAAATATTAGTGTGCGTGTGCATTGAGTGAGCATGAGCACCTTTTGAAAATGTTTAAAAATATATTAGTCATTTAGTAAAAGTGCTGAAACAATTGTAAATATTTTTTCCTATTTATAAAAAGTTAAAGCCAATGATAATGTAATGTAAGCTCACTCAGTTCTCATTTACAACCAGCTGGGTCTGCAAATGTATCGAGTTTATAAATACCTAAGGTTTGGGTACCACTTTTTAGTAAAACCTCTAAAAGAAGTAATGACTTTTATTACAGATCGTATAGTGTTATTATATCGTTGTTATCGCTTAAAAATATTAGAACCAAAGAACCACAAAGCTGTGACTTGGTCGCTTGGTTTTGTGTTATAAGATTGAAGTAGCAAACGAGCATGCAGTCTACCGTAAGTAGTCACTGTCCGTGAACATCTGTAAGCAACTTCATACAGGACGGGTTGTATCTGCAGTCAATGAAATGCTTTGTTGTTCCCGAGGAATAGGATCGTCACCTCATATAATAATTAGCCGACAACCACATCCTTCCACTGAAACAACAACTAGTTCACGGTAGAATTAGGTGTGGCGGTTGAATCTCCTTGTAATTTATGTTTATCATCGGAAAGCCTTGAGATGTATTTCGAATGGTAGGTATGAAATCTGGGTCCCTGTTGACTGATTAATGGAACTTTAACTAATTTAACGGAGAAGATATATTAGATACTTAAAGCACTGTGTATGAAAGGAGAGAAATTATAATAGGTCTATATGATAAAGATATTAAATATATACGAGTACATTGTCAATTATGTGGCAAACTGCAGCTCATTAAGCTCACTAAGGCGACTTCCCGCAATTCATGGCTTCGGAATCACGGCAACGAAGTTTCTCAACACTCCACATATAAATAAGCTCTGAAAAGAGACTAACGGAGCACGGCCGCTCTCTCATCAACCCATTATTGTCCCACTGCTGGGCACGGGTCTTCTCTCAGAATGAGAGAGTTTAGGCCATAGTCCACCGCGCTGGCCAAGTGCGAATTGGTGGACTTCACACACCTCCGAGAACTTTTTTTTTAAGTACTCTCGGGTGTGTAGGTTTCCTCACGATGTTTTCCTTCACCGAAAAGCAGTGATAATTAATTTCTAATACGCAAATGAATCAGTGGTGCGTGTCTGGATTTGAACCTCGGACCTCCCGATCGAGAGGGCAAGTTTCAACCATTAGGCTATCACTCTTACAGCCGCTCCCCAGGCATGATCACCTAAGCTGGCAGGAGATTTACTACTGCTGGTGATCCCTGAAGAAGAAAGCGAGAAACTGTTTGATTCAGAGGGCAGAAGATCAATTGGAGAGGCGCCATTTAGGGGAGGGCTACGTCCTACAGTAGACGTCAAAAGTCTGATGGATGGACTGTCCCCCTGTTGCTATGATAAGTGGCCTCTGCCGATCATAACTTTAGATAAATATGATATGATCATTGGCATTTATCTTATAAATAAGGACAAGGATTAAAGGAACCAATCAAAACTACATATATTTTTAGCTTTTAATTCGAATACTCGAGCATTTAACAAAGCGTTGTACAACAATCAGAAACATCAAAATTCTCTATAAAATTAATATCAATCACATTGTAAATAATCCATACAACATTTAAAGCGGTTAATTGATCGATAGTTCGCAGACATTCATAGTTATATTTAAGACCTAGTCAAATAGATTTTATTTAGTTCTCATAAACGAAGTGTAAGAAAAATATATTACGATATTAAATTGTTATTTAAAGTAGCAAACGAGCATATTGCATGCTCGGTTACTAGTGGGCTACTGCCCCGTCTATGGATGACTGTTACTTACCAGTGTAGTTCGACCGGGGAAGTACCACCGCCACACCTATTTCCAGCGTGAAGCATTTCTTGCGTTTCGATGGAAGGGTTGCCGGCACACTTTTATATGAGGCGACCATCATAGTCCTTGCGAATAGCAACGCATCTGTGATTGTCTTCAGATAGAATATATGTTCTGTATGAAGTTGAAAACAGAGGTCCATGGGCGACAGTGACCACTTACCATCAGGTGGACTGCATGGTCGATTGCTACTTCAGTCAGATAAAAAAAATCTGTATGTAGTTTCATATAAAACTGATTCTATGTGAAGTCGATCACAGATGCGTTGCTACTTTCGAGGACTAATATGGTCACCTCATATAATGGTGATCCGGCAACCACACATTTCACCGAAACACAAGAACTGCTTCATGCCAGAAATAAGTATGGCGGTGTTACCGCTCCGGTCAAACCGGTTCTTAGATTATATGGACTTAAAGATGAATAATGTAATGTACCTAATAATTATTGATAATGATATCTATATTTTATTAATATAAAGATTTAAACAACTTTATAAATAATTTGCATACTCGTTTCAAACTATAAAATTTATTTTGTTACCCTTTAAATTACTTAAAAGCTCATTTATAATCGTAAAAAAAGTTACTAAAATACGTACCTAACTATAAAATTACTTTTTGTATATTTTAAAAAGCATGTTTAAAATACTCTTAGATTTATGTACCTATATACAAAGAAGGATGGAAGTAAGTATAATTCTATATATTGTTACGGTTTCTCATACAATTTATAACTATCAATATTGTCAGGGTATATTAAAATGTACATAAAAGGTGAGACAAAAAGTAGTCCCTGTGTTTAGTATTTAATTAGAGTTGGTGTTATATACGAATTTAAAATATATTCCCAATTACTTATATAGATCTTGAATATCTAAAATATTTCTGTTGAACTTTATGATCTAGTAAGAAAAAATATTTTTCGATATTTATTTTATTACTTTAGAAATATCATTGGGCAAATACAAATGCCCAATATTTATTTCAGATTTAATTTATCCTTTAAATTTTATTATGACTGAAGTTAACCGTTAAAACTTTCTCTAATACCCGATAATAAAAAATGTAGCTGTATATCAATTATATAATTATCAAATGTTTTATATATAAAATATAATATACTTAAACTGTCACGATATTTAAAATATTAAAGTTAAAAAGTTGCATTTTTAAAAAGTGTCATAAGATATTTATATTAAAATATTGCACGTTAATTGTAAAAAATATTATGTGTTATTAAATATATACGTAATATTAATATTACAAAGATAAATATCTATTTGAATAGGTCTTCTACTGGACATACAAATTTCTAACAAATATCTAAAGATACATTGTATAGTTAAATTGAAATACATTATTCATAAAGGACCAATAGTACAATACTAGATATACAAACGTCAAATAGTACGAGAGGATAGATATGTTGAGGTAAATATGAGGAAATCTTTGCCCTTTGCCCAGTGATATCCATTGCTTTCAACTCTATGTAGAGCTGAGGACATGGGACCTTTTTATAGAGACGACACGACACTGAATCAAAATTGAAATAGGTGATAGTATTTTTTCAATTAATATCGTGAATTTACTGTTCCCTAGCTGTTCACATATTTTGAAATTTAATTTTGAGTTTCGAAAAGGTAAAGCTGTTTTGTTCATGGAAATATTGCATTATGCAAACTGCTATTTGATACTGTTTGCTGGATGAAACATAGTTCCCGTCAGATACCAAATAATAGGTGATAGTATGTAATAAATAAGATGTGCAGTGATAGCCTAATGTTTGAAACTTGCCCTCTCGATCGGGAGGTCCGAAGTTCAAACCCAGGCACCACTGAGTTTTCATAAAATTATGAAATTAATTATTACTGCTTTTCGGTGAAGGAAAACATCGCAAGGAAACCTACACAAACGACAGTTCTTAAAAAAAAGTTCTCGGAGGTGTGTGAAGTCCACCAATTCGCAGTTTGCCAGCGCGGTGGACTATGGCCGAAACTCTCTCATTCTGAGAGAAGACCAATGCTCAGCAGTGGGACAATAATGGATTGACGAGAGATGTAATAAACGTTCATACTGAATGTATTTGGAGTCTCAGCACTAGAATAGAACTCCGGTATTTCCTGTCTGTCGTAAGAGGCGAATAACAGAGGGCTTCTCGTGTTGCGGTCGGTAAGACTGAGAGTTCCAACATCCAGCCAGCGTTCCCTAGAAGGACGACGGCATGTGTGGTCGCATATCGTCGTAAGTACCAGAGTATGTGAGTTTTGACCTCCGATTTGACATGCTAGGTGAAAAAATCCTTTGTACTTAAGTTTATGTCTGTTTCAATGTTTTTTTTCTACAAAAAATATAAATAAATAATTACTTGCTTTTATATATTGTCTTTTCATTTTGGCGCGGAGTCGTGTCGTCTCATAGTAAAGAAGCGCCCATTCGTGGGGAAATAATAACAGGAAGTAGTTATAAAATTAAAATTAAACCACTTTGCAACAATATACGATTAATGTTATCGAAGATGATACACAAAGTTCCGGGTTTTATGAACGCTTACCCAAAAATAACTCCGATAATATTGCTACGTAAATTCCGAATAAAATTAAATGGGAAGTAAATATAAACAGTTCAGTAAACAAATGGTCTAAAAAGAATCAATTCTCTTTGCTGCTTTAAGAAAACGATTATAAGAAATAATCGCAAAATTTTAACGAACTATAAAAATCATCAAATTGAGATAAATACTTAAATTTGGATAATACTTATATACACTCCCAATAAAGTAGCACATCGTCTATCAAATTAAAAAGTGACTATTTACTTTTAGAAATAGAAAAACAAACACGTTATAAATATTTAATTTATAACGTCCCATTATTAACCGCGTACTTTAACGAAACTTCAAAATGCGATTATGTTATTTTAGAATTAAGTCCTTTTTATTCTTATCGTGCGAAATAATAATAATCAGTGAGAATAAATAACGAGAAAACTAGCGATATATTGATTGTGCTTTTCAAAGACACGTAGTTAAAAACTACATTCCTTCATCTTGATTTTGTTGCAAAGAAGGTTCATCCTAATTTTAAGTACCGGCATAGTTAAACCTGGGTATCAAATAATGGACATTACGTATGTTTATAAATTAATATGCATTGTGACAAGGATTTCCTACATTTTAAACAGGCAAACGGGATGACATTTTGCTAAAGACTGAAAATAAACATAACTGTGTGAGCATTTTCACACGTAATTAGATGTGCCAGAAATGTTCGTCGTCAACCCATTATTGTACCACTGCTGGGCACGGGTCTTCTGTCTGAATGTGAGAGTTTATAGGCCATAGCCGAACGCACTGGCCAAGTGCGAATTGCTGGACAGAGATTCTATTAATATTTAAAATGGTAATAGAAGACATCAAGAACTAACAATTGAGATTCGTAATAAAAAATTTTTTTTAGGAAACCTCACATACCTATACGAAAATATAGATTATACTTATTAGTCTTTATTAGTCTATCACTGAAATAATTAATAGCTGTCCTTTTGGTGCGAGCAATATTTATTTAAACAAAATATAAATTATATTTTTAATACGAAATACAAAACTTCTTCCAGAAGAAAAATCGGTTGACTAACACTTTTGTATGTTAACCGATTTTTCTTCTTTTGGGAGTTCTTAATTTTCTTTGTTTGGGAGCCATTGTCCATATTTGGCGTACAAAAGTACGGTAACATGTAAATTTATACTATTTTAAATATTGGGTGAAACTAACATTTATATGTAAGCAAAAGTCATCCCATTTGCATTCCAGTAACAAGAGATACAAGACAAACTATTAGCTAATTAAAGCGAAGGACGTCTTATTGTCGTTATTTATTATTGGTACCTACAATCTTCAATGGGTATCAAGTAGTTAAATATTATATCAATCTATGTGCGCTAAATACCCGAATAATGGCATCATTCAAAAATCGCTTAACAGATTATTTTTAATGCCCATTCTAAAGGCAATTTTAAAGTTATCTGTACCGCATGTTGTAATAGCGTTACTGTTTCAACTTTACCTTATTATCATCCTCATGGATATAATGAAATGACATATAAATTTAATTTACTATATTTTGATAATCTCGTACTCGTACTCGTCAACCTATTCTGCCGTCGTAATTAAAAAGGGCATAACTAACATTTTGCAAATATTGAGAAAATCGAGATTAAAATATTTTTTGAATGTTGTTGAAAAAACACATCTAAATTGTTATTTTTTGAAATTGTGTGAAGGTTAAAAGTTGCCTTAGTTTAGTATGTATACAACGTTAGTAATATTATATTTTTAATTATAATGGATATACTTAATAACTAGCATTATTCTTTTTAACTTAACATAAAAAATATTATTAAATAATACGTGAAGCAAAAATTTGTGACGGATTTTTAAGTAATATGCCGCGGACGGATTAGTATGAAATTTTGCACGGTTATAGTGGACGTAGAGAAGGAGTGCAGAATGTTAATATTTTTTTCAAATAATGCATTTTTCATACATAAAATCAACTAAAAACACATTACACACACTGCCTTGCATTTGTCACAAACACATATGTACTTAGTAAATGAAAATGAAAAGACACAACGTCAAGAATGTCAGATGACATTTGATTTTTAATTTAAATTACGGTCGAATTTCGGCCGATGCTACGGGTGACTAGTATTATTAAATGGGCGATCTTACGTTTAAAAGGCACATATAACCAGATATGCCTTATTATTGTAAAATTTTGGTTTAAAAAACAAAAATGTTACCATAAAAAGGCACTTTTACTTAGTTGTGCCTTTTCACTGTGATTAATTAGAATAAATACATACAATAAATATTAGAATTAATTCCTAATATTTATATTTTATACTTTTTGATGTGTATTTTATTATGTCGTAGCAGTACGATTGTATTATATTTATTAGGCTGATAAATATAATTGTGTTAGAAATAAGGTACTTATAAGAAAATAAAACGTTTATTAAGGTTCCGATTGAATGATTTAGGTACTTTGTAATCTTTGTCTAACACTGAATCGTCAGAATCAAAATCTTACCAAACTCCCTCACTTAATTCTTGTACGGAGTTCTGAATACGACTTGTTGACGGGACAGATATTTGTTCGTCTTGTCTTTGTAGTTCTGGGATCAGAATAGGGCTACGGCATCCCCTGTCTATCGTAAGAGGCGACTAAAAGGGGTTTCCGAGGTTGGATAGAGTGGGAGCTCGAAACGTTCGGTCAGGCGATCCCGGGAAGGACGGCGGTATGTGTGGTCGTATATCGTCGTAAAGACTAGACGGGGCCGTGGGCCCAGCCGCCCATCTGGGAGAAGCCCGATGGGGCAACGCGCTTGGAGGATTCCTACTGCGTTCGTTAGGAGGTCCCGGAGTCCTCTTTATAACGCCGAGGACGGCCACCGGGGGGGTTTTAGTGCGGTAAAAATCCCACATAACCCTGCGTCGCTCCCACGGTGTCGGGTACCTTTTGAACGTTTCCCCCTCGAAAACATAAAAAAATATAATAAATGCAGTCCACCTGATGGTAAGGGGTCACTGCTTCAAGTAATAAAAACAATGTCACTGGAAAGCACTTACAAGTGTAGACTCGTCTCGATACGTCAGGCACAACTGACGGCATTCCCTGCCTACTCTGCCCTCCGGACTTCGTTTCCGTTCAGAGATGTTTAGTAGTAAAGGCACTACCGCCAATGTGCTGTTTTTAATACAAAATTTTAGAGCGTAGGGGTAAATAGAAAGGGCATAATTGCCAGTTGTGACTTTTCTTTCTACTTTAATTGCTAAAGTATCGGTATTAAAAATAAGCACAATTGCCACATAAGCCTTTTATATGTAACTTACGTCAGGTATGTCCTTTCAATTAAATATATTAAAAATAAAAAGGTGACATAAAAGTCATATCTCACAATATGCCCTTTTATTGTAATAAAATTTAAAAAATAGTGCAGTTGTGCCCTTTAAACTTATGCTATCTCTGTTATTATTGTTTCTAAAAATCCACAAAAAATACGGCAGATAGGCCTTTTTTTCCTGATTCCGAATATATATATAACTCAATTTCACAATAAATGTTAGTTGTGCCCTTTTTCGGTAACACGGCAGTATTATTGTCCCACTGCTGGGCCCGGGTCTTCTCTCAGAATGACAGAGTTATTTTGATAATCATAAGCAAATAAATTCATCAGATAATGCGAAATAAATAATATTAAAAACTCGTAGCTCAGTTATTATAGGAGTTAAGATAAGTATCTTCTATTGCTCTGTGTCGCACATTACCATATTTGATCATGTACCTATTAGAGCATTTCCGTTTAATGTCCCCAATACTTTTAATGATAACAGGTAATATAAATGTTTTACAAGTTAAATTCCCTAAATTTTGATAGTAAAGTAAGAAATTACTCGTCATTAGAAATACAAAAAAAAACATTTCGTTGTCTCTAGTGGTCCTAGGGCGTCCGACGCTAGACGGCAACGACTTTTTAACATAAATAAAAATTATATCTATGAGGTGTATTACAACTGTACTTAACGATATTTGAATAAGGCCATTCAAAAATTTTATATTTGAGTTCGCTATTTTACGCACCTTACTACCTACATAGATAATTTGATATTTATATTTCATACACTTTCATAA
Source organism: Spicauda simplicius (assembly GCA_949699795.1). Taxonomy (NCBI): domain Eukaryota; kingdom Metazoa; phylum Arthropoda; class Insecta; order Lepidoptera; family Hesperiidae; genus Spicauda; species Spicauda simplicius. The sequence goes on along the minus strand of OX453070.1, from coordinate 17,568,545 downwards.
GTTTTTAATTTCATAAATATGGTATGAGACTAGTAATAGTATCTTGGAATAACGTAAGTTTATAAATATTTATATCAATAAACAGTAACAAGCTACTGTAATATTTGTTTTATTATAAATACATATTTCATACGAAATTATACATAATAAAAACACGATTAATAAATAAAATATACATTTTTCATTCGATGAAATATAAATGAGACCAAAAGTCGAGAATATCTACAACTTTGCAATCCTACTTACAAACTATTACACAGACATAATATTCATAGCTAAATATTATATATAATATTATAATAATATATTATGTCACAGGAACTTTAAACGTAAACGTTGCGAAAAAATATATTGGTCAATATTACAAAATAAATGTGGATATAAAAGTATTGTATACTTATATATTTGCGATATATTTACCACAAGTATTATAAAAATGAAAAATATAAAAAAGGTAAACGGTACCTAATTTGGTTCATTTTCCTTCAACATTTTTTCTAAATAGATATCATGTATTTTTTACGGATACTAAATTGTTTATACATCCGATGAAGCAATAATAAGGATATCATGTTTCTGATTAGCACTCACATAAATACATATAAGTATGCTAAAATGTAATTTGATATGAGATTTCACAGTTGAACGCACAACAAAATATTCACAACCAGTAAATATTTAAACTAAACTGTAATTATATTACCAGTGATATGATTTTTAATTTTGTAATCCCTTGAAATTTAATTTTCAAGCTTTTATATCTAATGGAAAGCGGAAGACTAATTGTTTTTGGTTTTCAAACTATACGGTAATAATTATACTTAAATAACTATAATATATTATAAAAGTAATAACAGTTATTAACAAAAACAACTCAGGGATACTTGGTAATCCGCCATAATGTTGTTAATTGAATTGAACGTAGATATTAATTGAATCAAAAATATTTTTATAAAAGAAAATCGTGCCTTTAAAGTCCAAATGATTAATATAATGTGGCACACTAAATTATAATTGTAAACAAATGACGATAAATATATAAAAACACAGTCGAATTGAGAACCAACTCGTTTTTTAAATCGGTTAAAAATGAAGTAACAAAAATACTACATCTAAGTACTCAATCAAGCTATCGTTGTGTAGAGTCGATTTTACTTGTTTGAGATTGATTCATGTTGATTGATTTTGTGATCAAGATCTTCCATCCATCCATTTGGAATTTTGCAGATCCAGGAAGATTTTGATCACAAAATCAAGAAAGAACATCTTTCCAATCGGTGGATCATTTTTTTTAAATTATTGGTCGATCAAAAGCTCCCAAACAAAAATCCACGATCCGCCAATGATACGGATCCTCACATAGAGATATTTTTCCCATGAGGATACTTCATAACGTTCCGAATTTTTGGTGTTTACAAAATTAGTAACAAAAAAACACTAACAAAACTATCATTAATTAACTCACTATTAAACTAAATCAAATGCTTAGTAGATTTAGAGAACACCGTCTTCATTGATGGAAATGAGGTAACTGCGAATCACGCAGATGTAATAGAAATTTTCAGCTGGAAAAAGATAAAAATATAAATTAAGTAACAGAAATAGTCACAATTGGTGAATTGATTCAGAATTAAAGCAACCAGCACGTCTTTAAACATTAGTAGATAATTTTAACGTGATTTCTTGGGGACATTGTAGAAGGTGAATAATTAATGAAATTCAAGAGAGGGGCAGCAGTGTCTTGCTTAAGTTCCGTATTTATTGTAGTCATCAACACTTATAACTGAGCGTGGTGATTATGCTAAAACCTATTTTTATGGGATGTTCATATGCAGCTGTGAAGGATTGGTGGATAAATATTCCTACTTTTAAGAATTTCAGTTTTAAGTAATAGTACAGAGTGAACGTAGAACCTATAGAGCTGGAACCTTCCGGTTCTTGTGAGATATTATTGCAACAAACAAAATATAGGATTGTAAATTAAAAATATTCTTACCCAAGAACAGGGTTTGAGCGATGACGTGACCGGCTTCCATTTGGAACAGCGACTTCAGGAACCCGATGATAAAGATCACCATGAACACGATCCAAAAAATGCAATACTTCTTCATGATACTGCATTTTTCCTGTATTATGATAAGAGACCATTATTCGTGACACATTTTTCGGCGTGTAACCCTTACAAAATATATTAGTGCTGATAAATAAATAAAAAGTTCCTTATCGCGCGTTGCGAAGGAGGCTAGACAGAAAAAATCAGACGAAAAGTTGTCACGACACTTTTTGCTATAGTGTAGTAAGCCGCGCGGCGTGCGCATGTTTTTCTCTCTCTCTCTCTTTCATAGAAAGCAAGCCAATTATTTTCGTTTCGTCTTTCTATTTTGCTTTGAACAGTATAGTGTTGCGACGATTATTTTTGTTTTATAAGTTTATACAGGTTTTTTGTACACAATAAATAATAAAATAATAATTTTATTATTTTAATATCATTATATTTAATAATATTGTTTATAATAAAATAATAGAAAATAACTTCGTTCCATCCGGGTGTCCCTTGACACCTCTAAACTTTTTATAATTTAAAGCACGACGTTTGAATTCTAATATAAATGGGTTCATATGTTGATCTATTTATTATTATAATATCTACACTCGCTTTAGAGTAAATTGGGTAGGTTGCTTATGAATGGGCGACTGTTTACTGATAGACTAAATGAGCGCTTTCATGCTCCAGTGGGCATGTTAAGCCGTCCATTCAAGTCAATACCAACATCAGCCTAATAAAAGGCTATATGGACAAATTGATAATATTCGCTAAGTCATAATATCACAAATTCTTCCTTCACAAATTCGCAGAGCAATGCGTTTAAAGTATGGGTCAGGACTCGCTTAATTTGCAGAGAAATTCTAGCGTTTTCACAAGAAGAATTGGAACCACTTACCCTATAAACAGCATAAACGAAGACCAGGTCAAGGAAGAATTTGACAAACAGCAGAATAACTTGGAGCACCACGATGGTGTACACCACGGAGGTCCCGGACTCAATGTCGTCTCGTTTCAGCGGGGCCTCCGACGCGGCCTTGAGGTCTACCGCGAAGGTGATCAGGATAACTGCTAGCACGAAGGTCAGGAGCTGTGAAATAAAACGACTTGTTACGCACTAATTCAGATAACAAGTAAAAACACGCGTTCTACACTCATAGCCCCACACCAGTATTTTCTCCTGTATCGTGGTACCATGAACACACACAAGACAAATACACAAACACCCAGACCCAGAACATGAATCTAAACTCAACATTCAGATACCTGTCTGGCCTTGAATCGAACCCATAACCCACTGCACGTTAAACCGGTACCTATGGTAACCGCTCCGCCACGCGGGTCGTGAAGTAAGAAAGTAATGTAAAGAGAGGTTTAACATGGAAGCTTGCCAAGATTTTTCAGTAGCAATATTCTTGATAAATTTCCCTCGTGGCTCCTTCCGCAATTTCTTTTGTTTGATTAATTTAAAAGAAAAAATATAAGTGTAAGCAGTGCAACGTGCATTAAAGAGGTCAGTTTTTTTTAGATATAGCTTAGATTTTTAGCTCAGCTTAGCTTTAGATATAGTCCATCAATGAAAGTGATAAATTGCAATAATTAATGTATTCATATAATGAAAAAGATTTTATTGAAATAATGATAAAATCTTGTTCGGTGACATTTTTAATAATATTGTAAATCATTTCCTTATCATACAAATTGTTTATTTTGTTATATTTTATTATAATTCGATGTTCTCTGGAAGTAGTGATCATATTTAAATAAAAAGTTAATATGTTAGGTAATTTATACACGAAAGGTAAAGATATAATATAGGTATTATATATATTTTAGAATATTCTTACAGAATTAATGATTCCCATACAGATGCATCCAGTTCTTAAGTGGAATATGAAGCAGCACTTGTCCAGTACAGGTAACTCCATCCTTGCCTAAAAATGAGGAATTTTTAATTAAGTATCCTGAAACGAAAGTATTAGGTATATACTCCATTTTATTGTTCTGCTACATATGGGTCTTTAGATTGAACCCATGTTCTATATGAAGTTGCTTACAGATGTTCATGAGCAGTAGTGACCACACATCAGGTGGTCTGCATGGTCGTTTGCTACTTCAATGTCAAAAAAATAATACATCCGGTTATCCATCAACTTTTTAGCGTTCACTGCTGAACATTAGCCTCCTCTAATGAAGGGTTTAGACAATAGTCCCCTGTCATGTGTAGGAGTCGTGATTGGTTGTTGATGTAACATAGGAAGACTTCGCTTCCCCTGTTTTGTATTTTCCTTTAGTCACTTATTATCATCAACGAAAAAATGGAATAACGCAGAACACATGGCACAAAAAGAAAATAGATATCGATTAATACACTTAAAAAGTGTATTGAAATTATCAGATAGGTTTCTCCATAATATGCTCATATTTTTCAAGGTGGTAGAACCAGTGTAGTTCGACCGAGGAAGTACCACCGCCACACCTATTTCTAGCGTGAAGCATTTGTTGCGTTTCGATAGAAGTGTGTGGTTGCCAGCACACTTTCACATGAGGCGACCATCATAGTCCTCGGGAGTGGCAACGCATCTGTGATTGACTTCAGATGGAACCCATGTTCTGTATGAAGTTGATTACAGATGTTCATGGGTGGCAGTGACCACTTACCATCAGGTGGACTGCATGCTCGTTTGCCACTTCAGTAAAATAAAAAAAAATATATCGTTCAAACTTTATTTTGGACACTTGAGCAAGTAAAGTTTATGAATGGTTTATGTAACTTCGAAATATTGCTTCTGTAAGTTGTGATGATAACAGTGTAACTATACTCCTGAGTAGTATTGGTATTTCAATTTTTTTTTCTAAAATGGATCGAAGGCACGTCTCCTATTTGAACCCGGATCAGCCAAAATGGGAGAGCCAAACGAGTACTATTTATCTATCACTGTTTCAATTATAAAAAAATTATAAAAACTTTTTAAGAGCTTTTCGAAATGTAACTTTTCTTTTCTTATTATTCTCAAAAACTCCAATTCATTTGATATCCAAATCGAGGGGTTCCAAAAGACAATAGGTCTACCATCTTGGGGCCTCTGCCATTTTGGATAAAGAATTACATTGCTGAATTAATCATGCGTTTTCATCCAAACAATACGTGTTTGCAAATGTTAAGCTTATTAGATTACGATAAACTAATTAAAAATTCAGTTGCAAGTTTTGACTCTCTCATAAAGGTTAGTAATTAAAGCTTGTAAAAGAAATTTAAGAAGAAGTCCCTAGTAGTAATTCCATTAGTTCAGCTCAACTAGCCTTGTTCATAAAAGAAACAAAGGATACTCTATACTCGTACTGCGGGGACAAAAACGTTCTTGGACGGACGCCAAGTTTCCGGGTCTATTAGCCACCAGTTGCTTGTGGCTTACACCAACAAGTGTTTGGGATTTGTGGATAAATAAGGAGGAACGTGTTCACATTAAAATTTCATTCGAAGCCGGATTAACAACAAATATCTCGTGCATGTGCTTCTTGGTATAATTCAATTTGATTAAAATCAATGCGATCTAATATAAGGGTATTAAATACCCATATTATTCGTATTATTTTCATATAATTAGTGGTCTAAATTATGGTATCATCGTCACAACTGTTCATATTTCTTCTGGTAACAATAGTGCAGAGAACTTTGATAGGGACCAGGGTGTGGCACTGGTACTGGTGTCAGTCATTTTACCTTCCACTTATATTAATCTCTGTTACGAATAATTTAGTTATTACAAGGAAAATCAACGTGACTATAATCATTTAGAATGGGATTCCTCTCCCATTCAGAGAAAGTTCAAAATATGACTGTTGTTTTAAACAAACCTTAGTTGCGCTGCATGATTATTTACTGCCAGGATCTGAATCTCAGTAAATGAGCCGACAAATGGTCATCGTCATATCCGAATAATCGCTAAAAAGCTTATAAGCTTTAATACAATGTTCACACTTAATCTAACCATCCATGCCTTACCCACTTCTATCTTAATGATGAAGAGGAAGGAAGAAAGAAATGACGATGATATCACAGATTTTTACAGAACTAAAAGTGAAGGTTACGGACCGTGCAGGTTGATAAATTTCCACGCCTTTAACATAATTGCAGAGATTTCTCAAGCACTTACGTTTCTAATTCAATTTGATAAATATCTCAACATTCTAGGTGATGGTGGCCTATCCAAAGCTCAAATGAAATTATAGAGAAATTTTATTACCTAGATCTTAGCATGTTGGAAAATCTTTACACCCAAGAACATTATCCTTCGTTAAAATTAGACTTACCATTTCAATATTATCCGAATTAGAACACTTTCACTCTTTTTACACACTCAGCTTATCGATAGTATATCGTGATACAATCTCTTATGTCAGTATGTGCACTGAAATTCAATATTCCCTACGAGCATTGTAAAGGACGAGTTCAGTTTACGGCGAGTTTGATTGAAGTTAGTGGGGACGCCGCTGTTAAGGCGATGCCAGTAAACGGTCTATCGACTTCTTTAAGACGTTTGTCTTTAAAAAAGTGCGAATTAAATTGTATTATTCGGAACGGAGATAATACAATTTAATTCGCACTTTTTTAAAGACCACCACCATACATCCTTTTCTGACGAATACCAGCAATTTTAAGTGTTATGAATTGGAAGTGTGTAATCTTCTGCCAGCAATAACAGAACATTGTGCGCTGTTGTGTTCTGATCTGGAAGTATGCATACTGTATTGATTTGGAGGTGTGGAAAAGGAGATTACTTACCCGAGGTGATTAAACTTAGTCCTCAGGCTTTGTAATGTGGTCGAATTTAGCCAGAATTGTAATATGGGGCTGATCTCAGGATTCCAGTGGTAGATAGCATATTCGTATGACACTTCTATAATATAAAACGAAAACAGGTTTTTCATGACAAGTCATCAAGGAATTTATCAATTTTAACAAAATATTGGCTTCAGATTATTAATGTTATGTATTGTTTAATTAGCTGCTTATGACAGGTAAGCAAGCGATGTTTTCAACATATCCAAGTCTCGTATTTTTAAGTATATCGAAGTTGTTTTCGAGGTAAAGAATCACACAGAAGGTTTTTTTAATAATTTTCTTTACAATCTCTGTCTTCTTAATCTCTTGTGATCGTAATATGTGCTATTGTACGTATAGAAAATTATTAAGTATTTAAGTACATGTTCCCAAGGTAAATTAGATTTGTGAACCTATAATTATTTATCCTATGATTAACCTATGATTAACGTCTTCCTCTTAGATGGTTTTTGTTGTCGGTAGTACACTTCAAGTCACGGTAATTTATTTGTGAAACTAATTGATCGAGTTATTTTTCCTGCATCTCTACATAATTTAAACCTTACAATTACCTTACATTGCCCAGAGACAGTGTCGCCGATCATTTTTTATGGTAACGTTTTTGTTCATATATTTTTGTTTTTGTTTATTGTATATACTTAGGTTTGTGAATTTTGTAAAAAAATATCTCATCAAATATACAATATATTTTTAAATTGTTCATAGGTAAATATTGTTTTATATTACTACCTATAACCTGATGAAAAAATCGAGACACTACTTGCGTGGATGATTAAGATCCACGCAAGTAGTGTCTCGATTTTTTCATATTTAGATTTTATAAGATTGAAGTAGCAATCAGGCATGCAGTCCACTTGACGGTAAGTGGTCACTGCCGCCAATGGAGATCTGGAAGCAACTACAAGCAGTGAATTAAGATGGTCGAATCATATAAAAGAGCTGGGTGACCGTTACCGCAGCAGGAAACTAGCCCCTAGAGTCATATGAGTGGGACAAATAATTAGTTCTCAATCTGCTGTAAATGTGAACCGAATAAAAAAATTGTGCGTTTTGGAAATAAACGCAGGCTACATCTATCCATCGAATCGCAAAATTTGCGTCACACTAGAAATGAGTGTAGCGGTGGTACCTTCCTGGTCGAACTACACTGATTCTACTAGGTACTACTTGGCAAACCATATGACATCATAATTATTAGTCCTGAAGCGTGGAGAACTTCGCCTTAACTGGGAGGCTGCACCGATCCTGCGCAAAGGGACCGTACCACCGATCGATACCATTCGGTACAACTCTCGAACGTATCAGCTACACAACATTTAAATCTAGAACGTATCTAAATCTAGGCCAACCTAGGTGGGGAAGACTTGTAAGCTGAAAATTCAATATGGAATTCCGTTTTAAAAGAGTTTTCGCCTGCGTGCCTGGCTGAATGGAGTTTTAAATTCTTATTTGTAGTTAGGTAAATTCCATATATATTTTTTGAAAGGAAATCATGGTACTACCAGTAAATTCTTTTGTTAGAATTTAATAATATTAGGTACAAATAAATTTATTATAAAAAATGTAAATTGATTTACACTTTAAAAGATTTATTTTACTACTTGCATATTGACATTATTTATAGGTACTGTTATTGTTTATTATACAAAAAAATAATTCGATCTTAAAACAATAATTGTATCGTGTATCTATAGAAAGTTAACTGACCTCTGCTCAAAGTTTTTTAAACTGACGACAATTTTTTGATATATAATTTTATTTACAAAGCAAAACCTGTTGATGTAGAGATTAAAATTGCCATGTCATCAACCTATTACTTAGTTTTGTGCTCTTATTAAGAGTCGTTGCCTTTTTTATAACGAATATCGTTTAGGTATTCGGCAGGGGCGTAGCTACCACCGTAACTACCGTATCAAAGATACCGGTCCCCCGGACGGCACGTTTTAGGAGAACGGCAACTTTAGCGACCGTTTTTTATTTCGTTGTCTACTTGCAGGCTTAGATGTATTGGTGTACAATCTTCTCCAAAACTATTCCAACTCGGTTTGCGGTAAAATTTTTGCTTTTTTGCTTTTTGTTTTTTTCTAATCTTACCATTCCATGTGGCCCTAAACTAATTTCGATACATTGTCCCTTCAAGACACGCTAAGCCATTGTTATTCGTCTATTTTGCAAAAATATGTATGTACGAAAACGAAAAAGATCACCATCTTTATAAGAAAACATTTTAAACGCGTACTAAGGGGACGAGGCACGGCACCAGATATCACTTCTATCAGATTTGAATATTTTGGATTTCTTTAAATTATTTGTGCTAATTACGACACGACCAAGCAATACGTAAAACATAGTATTGAATAGCAATAGTTATTCAATACTTTCAATAGCAAACAGTAAAAAATGTTATTTGGTGAAACAGATTTTGATTGCATTTACATAACATTACCAAGTCATATCAGGTCAAAGGAAATCCGTTGTAGACAAGGCGATGACCTTCAAGATTATCTATTAACCACTCACATTTTATTAGCTATGTTATGAATATGGAATAGTATTCCTTACATCTATCCATCCATCAGACCTTTAAATCCATTGTTAGACATAGGCTTCTCCTAATACGCGCCATTTCGACTAGGCTTGAGCTATCTAATTCCAGAGCTTCCCCGCTGTCTTCTTCAGATCAATATCATCATCAACATAAGGATGAACTTCCATCCACAACAACTGGACTCGTGGCGGTCCGCCGCGGTTCGGTTTGCACACTCTTTTTTGCCACGGACGTGCTAGCTGTGGAAGAGCTTCCTCCTGAGGTATTCCTGGAGCGCTATGACAGGGGGTTCTTCAAGAAAGGTACGAAAAGCCGGCGATGCATTGGCGACTCCTCTGGTGTTGCGAATCCATAGGCGACGGTGACTACTTTCCATCAGGTGGCCCGTCTGCCTTATCGTTAAGTTAAAGTATAAAAAAGTCTACCTGGTCGGTTTCACCCTACACTCATTTTGCCCAGACGTGGTCTCCATCTGGTGACTCTTCTACCCCAGGATATAAAGAAGTGTGTTGTTGCTACATCATACGATCTCGATTTGATACGGTATCACTGTTTAAAACTTCCTGACCATATGGCAGAAAGTATGACACTATAAGTTTTTCCAATTTGAAATGATCTGAGCTATGTGGTAGTACATATGGTAGACCAGGAGGATAGGAGGAAAGGATACGAAGGTCCCTCCGTATCTTGAAGGTGTTCTTGCTTTTCGGTGGAAGGGTGGGGTTTTCGGCTTTCATATGACGCGACCACATTAGGCCTCGGCAAAAGGCATTTATGATTTCACATAGAATTTGTGGTACCTATATAGTGGCGGTAGTTAACACTTATCAGTTGAAATGCGCGCTATTGCCAGTTCTATATCGTACAAATGTCACGCTATTTTGGCTATATATTTCAAAACAGGTATCTTGAAATAACTATTTACATAATTGTCAAGGCAAATATAAACACGCTTTCTACACTCATAGCTCCACACTAGAATTTTCTTCTGTGTCTGGGTACCATGGACACACAAGACGAATACACAAACACTCAGACCCAGAACAGGAATCTAAACTCATCATTCTGAAATCTGTCTGGCCGGGAATCGAACCCTGGACCCGTTGCGCTTCAGACCGGATCGGTTACCGCTGCGCCACGCGGGACGTCGAATATAAAGTCGTCCGTTCAAAAAATATATCAAAGCCTGTTATCATTGCGAATGCCATATGATTATATGGCATTCGCAGCGTTTATAGTTCGCTTAGATTTGTTATTGAATCATCTAGATCATATTTCTCTTGTCGTCTGTTTGCTTTTGTCGTGTTTAAACTATATCTGTATCTTTCATTCATTGGATTACAATTGTTGCGATTACAGTTAGCGACGTGACGTGTTACGATACAATTTTTGCAACTACTTTGCGTTAACCATTCCTCACTTTGTATTGAGAACTTTACTTATAGTCAGCTGTTAACCAGTAATGTACACCACTTGTATCGGAAAATGCGTAACGTTTATTGTTGTATTGATGTTGGTACTACATACTTTTATTATACGTATTTACCAGTTAGTTGTAGGAGTACGATGTTGGCGGTTGTGTTAATGTGTTTTTCCTTGTACGTGAATACTTTATGTGAATTACGAACCGGTGAGGTTTCTTTATATCTTTAAAAGTTTTATCGCAATTTTTCGTGTGACGTGACGCCTTATTACGTTGTGTTTGTTATTTGTCGCTTTTTAATTTTGTGTTATTATTCAATGAAGTGCAATTAATGTTTTTTGTTTTTATATAGAAGTAGTTAACCAGTTTTAAGTCTGGGGAAGTAGTAAGCAAGGATTCCATTTGTTGGTAAGTGGCCACTGCCGCCCATGATCGTCTGTAATTAATTTCAGATGCGACCAGCATCTTAGTTAAGGTTGGCCAACAATCCGTTGCAAGTGCAATTCTTATTTATTTATTTAGTCAGAACGGATAAATCCTATTACACTAATGATGACTAATATATTAAGAATGAAATTCAGAGGCATAATTAAGTTAAAATACAATAATGATAATGACAGAAACAAATACAGTTAAACGTATAAACAAAAGTATTGATACTGATATTTCTTAAAGAAAAATGCCAAAGTGATTCGGTGCAATAATAACAATACAATAAATGTCTAAGTTAGTAACTAAAATCTAATAAAAATTAAATTTAAGTATAAAACTGTCAAGGCAATTCAGTGCAATAATAAAAATACAATAAATATCGTAGTCAGTAAATAAAATCAAATAAAAATTAAATTAAAGTATTAAAATGCCAAGGTAATTCAGTGCAATAATAACAATACAATAAATGTCGATGTCAGTAAATAAAATGAAATAAAAATTAAATTAAAGTATAACAATGTCAAGGTAATTCAGGGCAATAATAACAATACAATAAATGCCGAAGTCAGTAAATAACATTAAATTAAAGAAATACTTAAGTTTGAACGGTCCACCAATTCGCACTTGGCCAGCGCGGTGGACTATGGCCTCAAACTCTCTCACTCTGAGAGAACACCCGTGCCCAGCAGTGGGACAATAATGGGTTGATGACGATGAAGTGTTAACGACTCCATTAAGAATGACCTAACCAGAACACAGTAGCGGTTAACATTGCTACTATAAGGCACGATATTGATGCCTCCGGATTCAAATCGAAAAGAGTTTTTCCACCTGTAAATACATATGAACAACTCAAATCATTGCATCGCCATTCTAACAATTTTATGTTCTCAACTCCATTAAGTTCAATGTTCCAATATATTTATTGCAAAATTGCAGTAAGGAGCTCATATATTGTATTTCACATATAATTAGAAGTGAAATGATGATTTCAATGAAACGAGAAACAAAAAATAATAATTACTATACGAATCGGTTCGGTATAGAGTTACGTAGGAATAAATTATTTAAAAGTATATTGTTTTAAACATATGTACGTAAGCAAAACACATTTTTCGATAATTTACATATGAGGTTAATTACACTATAGACATGAAAAACGAAGTGCAAAACAGTTTAACGTTAAATTTAAATTTCAAAACGAAGAACTGTTTTCTAAATAGCGCCATTGAAACTTCAAAATTATTTTTTCCAGACGCAGACTACTGGAAGCAGTTAGCCCACGAGGAGCTGCAGGAGGCTCTTCAGCTAAAATGGAATCTGGGTACTGCGAAGAATGTGATCCTCTTCATAGGAGATGGTATGGGCCCCAACACCATCACTGCCACTCGGATAATGAAAGGGGGCGAGAGTCACAAGCTGGTGTATGAGAAGTTTCCACATATTGGGTTGTTAAAGGTATTGCAGAAGTAACTAACGAAATTTTTACAATGTATAGGTAGCAAACGAGCCGTCCCTGTAGTTCCGGGATCAGAATAGAGCTAAGGTATCCCCTGCCTGTCGTAAGAGGCGACTAAAAGGGGCTTCCGGGGTTGCGGGTAGCTAGAGTGGGAGCTTGAACCGTCCAGCCAGGCGATCCCGGCAAAGACGGCGGTATGTGTGGTCGCATATCATCGTAAAGGCTAGACGGAGCGGTGGGCCCAGCCGCCCATCTGAGAGGAGCCCGATGAGGCAACGCGGTCAGAGGATTCCGGCTGCAGTCCTTTGGAGGTCCCGGAGTCCTCTTCATGGCGCCGAGGACGGCCACCGGGGGTTTTTTTAGCACATAACCCTGCGTCGCTCCCACGGCGTCGGGTACCTTTTGAAGGTTTCCCCCTCGAAGTAAAAAAAGGCAGCAAACGAGCGTGCTGTCGCCCAGATGGAAAGTGATCGCTACTGCTCGTGGATATCTGCAGTGAACTCCAGATATAATTAAAGGTTCATCTGAAACTGGCTAGAAAGTTGTAGCTGTGGTACCTTCAGAGCAAAACTACAAGGGGTTCTACCACGCGTTTTATAGGTAGAATCAGTATAGTACACCCGAGGAAATACCACTGCCACACCTATTTCTAGGGTGAAGCATTTCTTGCGTTTCGATGGAAAGGTGTGGTTTCCGGCACACTTTCACATGAGGCGACCATCGTAGTCTTCGGGAGTAGCAACGCATCTGTGATTGACTTCAGATGGAACCCATGTGCTGTACATAGTTGATTACAAATGTCCATAGCAAACGAGCGTGCTGTCCCCAGATGGAAAGTGGTCGCTATTGCTCGTGGATATCTGCAGTGAACTACAGATGAGACTAAGGTTTCATCCGAAATTGGCTACAAAGTTGTAGCTGTGATACCTTCAGAGCAAAACTACAAGGGGTTCTACCACGAGTTTTATAATTAGTAGAATCAGTGTAGTTCACTGGGGAAGTACCACTGCCACACCTATTTCTAACCTGAAGCAGTTTTTGCGTTTCGATGGAAGGATGTGGTTGCAGGCACACTTTTATATGAGGCGACCATATTAGTCCTCGGAAGTAGCAACGCATCTGTGATTGACTTCAGATGAAACCGATGTTCTGTATGTAGTTGATTACAGATGTCCATGGGCGACAGTGACCACTTATTATTATTATTGGTATTCCCGGAGCGCTATGACATGGGGTTCTTCAAGAAAGGTGCGAAAAGAGCTCTCCTTCACAGCCGGCGATCCATTGGCGACTCCTCTGGTGTTGCGAATGTCCATAGGCGACGGTGACTACTTTCCATCAGGTAGCCCGTCTGCCTTATCGTTAGGTTAAATTATAAAAAAAAAACTTATTTTTTTTTATTTGTAAAAGTAATAATTTGCACTTTAATAATGTTTTATGCTTTCGAAATTTCAGACGTACTCAGCAAACAAAATGGTGCCCGACTCAGCCAGCACCGCTACTGCCCTGCTGTGTGGCGTGAAGACTAACCACAGGAACATTGGGGTCGACGCCAGCGTGAAGACTGGCAACTGCTCAGCAAGCCTGGATCCCAAGGCCAGGCTACAGTCGCTGGCGGCCTTAGCCCTTAAAGCTGGGAAGAGTGCTGGTAAAATTACGTCCAGTAGTTTATTTAGTTTCTATAAAGATCACTATTTTAACTTTTTTTGGAAGAATGGATATGTCGTAATCAGCATACTTTTATATGAAGCGACCATCTTAGTCCTCGGGAGTAGTATCGCAGCTGTGATTGACTTCGGGCAGAACCCATATACTATGTAAAGTTGCTAACAGATTGCTATGGCCGGCAATGACAATGTTTGCTAGATTAATCAATAAAAAAAATAAACGTTATAATTGGGGTTGTCTTCATGGCAACAGCCAATAATAGCTTTGCAGAAAGACGCTGCTGGCTATCGTGTTAATAAAGTCATTGTTTTGTGTTCTAAGATATAGGACAGAGACGTGATCTTATTCTAACTTTATAATAACATTGCTCTGCGTTGCAAAAAAATGATAATTTGTAGATGCTTAAACTCCATGTTGTTCTGAAAGACTAAACGGATATATTTTTCATGGACAACACACGTAATAATAGACACCGTAAACGTGATAGGAGATATTATATTTGTCACTTCGGAAAACTAGCTTATTGCCTGCCATTTATTTACAAAATGTTTTTTTATTAATTCTTTAGTGTTATTGTCTTATAAGTACCATCATTGAAACCCATTGAATTAAAACATGACAGTAGAAATAAGATTTACTTAACATCCATTAAACATTTAATGAACGTCCGTGTAGTTTCGGGATCGGAATAGGGCTACGGTATCCCGTGTCTGTCGAAAGAGGCGGCTAAAAGGGGTTTCCGGGGCTGCAGGCGGCTAGAGTGTAAGTTCGAATCGTTCGGTCAGACGACCCCAGGAGGGACGGCTGCATGTGTGTTCGCATATTGTCGTAAAGACCAGACGGATTGGGGGCAACGCGTTCAGAGGACTCCAGTTGCGTTCCTTTGCTGATCGCGGAGTCCTCTTTGTAGCGCTGAGGATTTACCACACTAAAAGTGTTTTGGAGTTTTAGTGTGGTAAAAATCCCACATAACGCTTCGTCGCTCACACGGCATCGGGTGTACGGTTTCCCCCTCGAAAAAAATTACATGAAAAAATATTTTTTATACAAATTGAAATAGCAAACGAGAAAGCAGTCCACTTGATGTAAGTAGACACTGCCAGCTAATCAAATTTATAATCAAACCCAGATGAGCTTAGAGTTTGACCTAAAAGTATAGAATTAAACCTCAAATACGTAACTACCACTGTGGACTAGTTTGGCTATTGTCATTACAAAAATGGTCTTATTTCTTTGCTCGATGACAATTGGTGTCTCCTTTTTGCAGGTTTTGTGACTACTATGCGGGTGACGCACGGAACGCCAGGTCCTATATATGCCCACAGTGCCTCTCGGTTCTGGGAATGCGAAGACGCCATGCCGAGTGGCACTGAACATTGTAAAGATATCGCTCGTCAGTTAGTAGAAGACTGGCCTGGGAAAGATCTTCAGGTAATTAATCTAAAGGCTTATGGAAGAAGGGATTGATCGTGGTATGGGTCGCACCTGAAATGTGATCATGGTCCGATGGTATAAGTAATACTTTGTTTTGTGTATGCACATCTTATATTTTACTATAAGATGAATATAAACTTTAAGGCTACGTACTCACGGAGCGGTTTTCACCCGCGGCCGCCGCGGTTGCGGGCCCGCAGCTTTTGTGCGAAACTCACGAGACCGCCTATTTTTGCGGTTCCGCTGCCGTCGCGGTTGCGATTATCGACCGCAAACGTGGCGGGCGAAAACCGCAAGACGGGCGGTTTACCATCAGTCGAGGTCCTGTACAAATATATATAATAAGATACTATACATATAAAATACTAGCTGACCCGGCGAACTTCGTTCCGACTAAAAGTCAAAAATCTTAATTATCAGTGGTTCTCTACTATATTACGCATGTATTATACATAAAAACCTTGCTTTTTAATCACTCTATCTATTATAATAATACTGCAATACAGTCCGTTGCGTAGTTTTAAAGATCTAAGCATACATCCATACGTAAGGGTCCACCAATTCGGACTTGGCCAGCGCGGTGGACTATGGCCTAAAACTTTCTCATTCTGAGAGAAGACCCGTGTCCCGAAGTGGGCCAATAATGGGTTGATGAGAGAAGCATAGATAGGGACAGACGGCGGGAAGCGACTTTATTTTATACTAAGAAGATAACAAGATATTTTGTATTTTTACAGGTAGTGCTAGGAGGTGGCAGACAAGTCCTCGTTTCAAATTCTAGTGGCACCGAAACAGATCCGATCAGCAAGTGGTCATGTTATAGGAAAGACGGAAAGAATCTTATTGACGAATACAAGAAGGACAAAGAAAGTAGAGGCCTTAAGTATAGCGTAGTTCATAATAACAGGGATCTTAAAGGTCTTAATGTTGATGATACTGATTACCTGCTAGGTAAGATATTCTATTTGCAGTGATTATATGACACCTATACTAAATAAATGTTCTACTAAGTTCTAGTAAGTAGTGTTCTAATAATGTTACAGGACAAGTCTTTAAATTTAACTTTTTACCCTATTATGTGTAGAATTTCTAAACATCGTTTTTAGTGTTTCTGTATTTCTAAACATAGTTTTAGTGTATAAGTTTTAATACAAAAGTATAAGTTTTTAGTATAACCATTTCGGTCGGGGTATAATGTAGGGGTCAACCGTCAATCGACAGAAAGCACCAAATTTGAAGTTATACCTACTTCTTAAGCGCGTTATGAAAAAATCAAGTTGAAATGAAAATGAAAAAATTATGAGAATAAGGCGAAAGACAAAATTTTTAAAAGATTTTATCATGTTACGCCAAAGAAGTATAACTCCTAACGCGTGTACATTAGTACACACACACTCTCTTTTTTATTTTAAGATATTATTAATTCGTAACTTAACAAGACACCTAACATTAATATAATTTTAGGAATCTTCTCAAACGCTCATCTGCAATATGAATTTGAGAGGGACAAGAGTCCAAGTGGCATGCCCTCTGTTGGTGAAATGACGGAAACAGCTATCAAAGTATTGAGGAAAAATCGTAAAGGTTATTTTCTGATGGTTCGTATTCGTGACTTCGTATTAAAAAATTTAAAGATTAGTAAATATTGTTTACATTGAATTTACTAACAGAAAGATCTTCGTAATAAAAAGTATCACATTGAAATTGCAAACGAGCATGCAGACCACCTAAAAGTAGATACATCATATGATTTTAGACTGATTTTATCGCGGAATTTATTATGATTATGACCCATTTTAATATGTAATGGGTACTCGCCAAATTAAAAATTATTAAGCCTACGTATTATTAAATAAGAAAATCATAATATCCGTGAAATTATCGATACTGAAAGTACTTGGTATAAGAATTGTATCGTTTCATGCCTACATACATATGCGGTGCATTCCTACTTTGTCCTATACCTACTAACAGGGTTAGCGATGCATTTGGGGCTAACCTTAAGTAAGAATTGGATCCCACCTAGGATTCATTATAGACGCCAAAGACATTACCCTTTAGTTGGACTACATGCTCGTGTTATTAAATAAATGCCCATGCGTTAATCATTAGGTAGACTACATGCTCGTGTTATTAAAAAGTAAACATAAATTGCTTTATATAATTACCTATACGTTTTACAAAATTAGCCTCAGGTCACTTGAAACACTTTCCTTGCAGGTTGAAGGTGGCAACATAGACATGGCGCATCACCGCGGCAGAGCCAAGACGGCCATCACCGAAGCAGCGGCGCTGGACGACGCCGTCAGAGTGGCTGTAGATATGACTGACCAGCAAGACACGTTGATTATAGTCACCAGCGATCATACGCATTCGCTGTCGATCAACGGATATCCAGAACGGGGATCCAATATTTTTGGTCAGTGTTTCTTTTTTTAACCAAACAAGTAATTCAAATAAAATGTCTTTTATTTGAAAAAGGTGAAAGTAAATGACAAAAATATATTTTTAAGAAAAATGCCGCAGTGCAAACCTAAAACAGAACTTATCATTAAAAATTATCGATTTCTTGCTAGAGAACAACAAAACGACCTTATAATAACAGTTACGACCTTTTAATAACAGCGCGCTTTAAGAAATCCCCACAAAGAACACAGAAAAAAAATTGAACAAAGAATTTGCTTTTTCCGTAAAATTCAATTCCAATAAATATAAGATTTAAATTTACCAAAAAAAAAAATCTTACACTATTCACCATGTTAATATAATTCTACTGTTTTCTTCTTTTCTGCTGCCTTCTATAACGTGGCTCCGTATTGATTCTCAGCTAGTTTTTTTCTTTTTGATATTCCGGGGACTAAATTGTAATAATGAAAACGAAGTCCATTTTCCTTGTTTATCTTTTATCGTGAGACGCACCCAGTTCAGTAAACAAACAAATATCTTTTCGTAAACAAGCAACTAGGTATATACTTTAAATTAACAACTTTTCCCTCGATTGGGTTGGACTTGAAATTAGGCCAATTCACTGCGGTGGAAACACATTTGACCTTTCAGTAAAATCGTCTCTGTTATTGAGTTGTTTACAAATATCCATGATGATATTGGGGCCGTTATTGGTGATTTGCAACTTTGACTAGCACTACCTGATGATGACTGCAGATGCGTTGCTACCGTTGCTTCGCATGAGATACCGTTACTACATAATAGGAAAGTAGTGTAACTGAAATTATTCTTTTGGGTATCACCGGCAAACTTATTATTAGTTTGATGCAATCGTTGCCTATTGGTGGAAGAATGTGGTTGCCGGTTTACATTAGGCGACCATCTCAGTCAACAAAAGTAGCAAGACATCTCTGATGAAATGAAATGTCTTTATTTTGTATCTAAAGGGGCACTTACAAATTGTCAGTTACGGATTTTTTCTTAACACTACCACCGGATCGGAACACGACCTCAACTAAGAAGATCCGGCAAGAAACTCAGGGGGTTTGTGATAGTCTTCAGATAGAACCTCTATTCTATATTAAGCTAAAGTCAATGGTCGGTGATCTCGTATAATCAAGTAGCAAGCTCGTTTGCCACTTCATCCTCATAAAAAACTATTTGCTGTGACAATTGTTTTTTTGTTTCCAGGCACCCTTGGTCCATCCTCGTTTGACCATAAGAACTACACTACCCTGTCGTATGGAACAGGAGGGCCGGGCTCTTTCCAATACAACTTGTCAGATGGAGCTATCGTGAGGGATAATCCGAGTGAGAAAAACACAGATGATTACATGTACGAGCAAATTGCTGGTATACCGTTGGAGGAAAATTACCATGGTGGGGGCGATGTTGCTGTTTACGCTAGAGGTAATTGGCTAATAGAAGTTGATATAAAGATTAAAACAGAATCTGATACGACATGTTTGCTTTAGACAGTTAGTCATACAGGGAGTTCCTAATATATATCTTCTTAATAAAAATGAATGTTTGTCTGTATGTCATAATATCATGTGATAATCTTTAGCAAAGTTGTTATTCATGAGGTCGCGAAGGTTTCGGGTGTATTTTTTTTGTGATGGCTTGTTTTGTGATGTGATATTTGACACATGTTGCCAACATAACATTATTATATTGACTTGCAAACCACTATTTAACAGGATTTTTTTTAAAGTGTTGGAGATAGTCTCTACATTTTTTGATTAATGATTGGATTTAAGAAATTTACTTTACTATTTTATTCTCTAACTTAATTCACCTTCACACAAATTATTATTTAACTACAAAACTATGTTAATAGAAGGATTTAAATTTGAAGTATGAAATATTATTTAAAGAAAATTACAAATTGCGATATTTTATAACGACATATTGACAGAATTGAGAAAAAAGCGCCATCTATCTTCAAGATGTGTTCCATTAACGATTTTTTTCTCAACGCTTATTTGGTCAGAATTTTGTTATTAAAAGTGTTATTCATTTATTTGTATAAATTTCTCTTTCAGGTCCGTTTGCACATCTTTTCCACAGCATCCACGAGCAAAACTATGTGTTTCACGCGATCGTACATGCAGCCCAGTTGATGCCAAATGGCACTGGATCAGTTGTTAATATGAACGTGATGTTGTTTGCCACTTCGTTAATATTCATCTTTTTTACATTTATTTACTCGTGATTTACTAAATAATAGACGAAAACTTAATAGTAGTTGTTATTTATTTTTTATTGTTTGATTAATCTCATAGCATCATAAAGAAATGAATGAAAGCACGGGTAAATTAAATTAATAAAGCAAGAGCAAAATGTGTAATAATAAAGTTTTAACCAAAATAGTTTTATTATTACTTTGCCTGATACCAAACTTCCTTTTATTAAGATATCAGGAGCTTAATGGTTATTATTTATGCCATGTCTAAATTAAAACGTTCTAGTTGTTTAGCATGTGTCGATGAATCCATCGATTCGTCCATTTATATAAAATCTTTTCATTGCAGGATTGTTTATAAAAATAATCATGTTTTAAAAGTATATTTTGCGAATTGCGGATCTCGACTAGGACCAAAACTTGCAAAATCTTCACTGAATTAATTTTACTTCTTACAGATGTTATAAAGAAGAACGTTTGAGAGGAGATATGTATGTTTGTTTGTTATGCGCAGATCTACTAACTGGATTGGATTATTGGCACACTGATAGTTTTTTTTATAAGATTGAAGTAGCAAACGAGCGTGCAGTTCACCTGATTGTAAGTAGTTACTGCCGACCATGGACATCTGTAATTAATCAACTACATACGGAACATGGGTTTCTGTCTGAAGTCAACCACAGTTGCGTCGCTACTCCCGAAGATTATGATGGTGGCCTCATAGAAAATTGTGCGGGCAACCACACCCTTCCATCGAAACGCAAAAACAGCTTCACGCTAGAAATAGGTGTGGCGGTGGTACTTCCCCGGGCGAACTACCCTGGTTCTACCACCTATCAAAGCTTATGGCACATATGATAGTGTTTACCGTTGATGATCAATGCAGATGAAGGAGGAAAAAGCTATTAATACAGCATAATGCTCATATAAATTACCTACAAATCATAACAAACAAGCTTTATTAAAATTTCCATGTATTCTCTATTAACGTTGTATATACGGCCGCGCCTTATGCACGTCTCTCCACGGACCGCACACTGATATATAGAGGTTGGTGAGATAGAAAATCGTCTGAAGGGGTTATATGCTTTTAATTGTTTAAGTGGCCGTGTGGTGTCGGCCTTTTAGAATAGCACCACTCCCTCTCTACCCGTGGATGTCGTACGAGGCGTGACATAAATCCAAGAGATGGGCAGCAGCATCTCCTTGTGTAACTTACACCTACTGCGGTCACCAACACGCATGCCAAGCGCGGTGACTATCGGCAAAAACCCCCAAATGAAAGGTGCAGAAGAACCCCGGCCCCCAGTCCCCGGCAGCCCCGCTATTCCGGGCTACGGTAGCGGCCAAGGTAACGGCGGGGCAGGGGGTGCTAAGAATCTCCGGCAGAGATCCGGCTACCGCAACCGACGACTTCTGCACCTGGCAACATACAACACCAGGACACTGAGGACCGACGAGAAGATACGGGAGCTGGAAGAAGAGATAGACAAGTTGAACTGGAGTGTTTTGGGATTGTCTGAAGTCCGAAGACAGGGTGAGGACACGATAATCCTTAAATCGGGCAACTTGTTCTATCACCGGGAGGGCGACCACCTGTCTCAGGGTGGTGTCGGGTTCCTCGTCCACAAATCCCTCGTTAACAACGTGGTAACAGTCGACAGTGTGTCGTCAAGGGTAGCGTACCTTATACTCAGAATATCTAAACGGTATTCGCTGAAGGTCATACAGGTATATGCGCCGACTTCGACACACCCAGACGATGAGGTCGAGGTTATGTATGAGGACGTAAGTAGAGCCATGCATACCTCAAAGACCCACTTTACCGTTGTTATGGGGGATTTTAACGCAAGACTGGGCACGCGGAACGACGGCGAGCGGAAGGTGGGGCCCTTTGGAATTGGACAACGGAACCACCGAGGCCACTTGCTTGCCAACTTCTTGGAGAGGGAGGGCCTCTTTATGATGAACTCTTTCTTCGAGAAGAGGGCACAGCGAAAGTGGACTTGGATAAGTCCTGATGGTTCCACTAAGAACTATCTCGTTCGACTTGATTTTGGCAGACAAACGGCACATATTTAATGATGTCTCTGTGATCAACAGGGTGAAAACCGGAAGTGATCACCGGATGGTAAGAGGCACATTAAATATCAACGTAAAGCTGGAACGGTCACGCCTAATGAAGTCTACGCTCCGACCAACACCTGTCCAAATCCAGGGCTCCGAAGAGTTTCAACTTCAGCTACGAAACCGTTTCGCGTGTCTCGATTCTTGCGTTTCTGTGGACGAAATTAACACCAAGGTAGTAACAACTGTCCACGACGTGGGGTCTAAGTACTTTAAGACCCACTCCAGTAGTAGGTCTCGGGTTCTCTCAGAAGATACTCTCGGTCTCATGAGGGAGAGGCGAGAACTATGTGTGCAGTCTCCAGCCTCAATGTCGAAATACAGACTGCTCAATAAACAGATCTCTCAGAGTAGGCGACGCGATTGGCGTGCTCATAACACCCATCGCGTAAAAGACGCTATTGAGCGGAACCAGGGCTCGAGAGTGTTCGCCAGGGATCTGTGCGTTGGGCAGAGCCTGCTGACGAGGTTGAAGACCGAATCGGGCACCATGGTTTCGTCTAACTCCAATGTTCTGAGAGAAATTGAGAAATACTACGGACAGTTGTATGCTTCCGCACGTGCTCCCGCCCGTAACAAGGCGGGCGACAAACGTGCCAAACTGACCCGACACTATACTGAGGACCTCCCGGACGTCAGCCTGTATGAGATTAGAGAGGCTCTCAAACAGCTGAAAAACAACAAGGCACCGGGCGATGACGGAATCACAACAGAGCTGCTAAAAGCTGGCGGTAAACCCGTACTAGTGGCGCTCCAAAAGTTGTTCGATTCCGTCATTACTAGTGGGACAACCCCGGAAGCGTGGAGCAGAAGCGTAGTGGTGCTGTTCTTCAAAAAGGGCGACAAAACTCTTTTGAAGAACTACAGGCCCATTGCGCTTCTGAGCCACGTGTATAAGCTGTTTTCGAGAGTCCTCACTAACCGCATTGCACGCAGGCTAGACGACTTCCAGCCTCCCAAACAAGCCGGTTTCCGAAAAGGCTACAGCACCATAGACCACATTCACACGCTGCGGCAGATTATACAGAAGACCGAGGAGTATAATCTGTCGTTATGTGTTGCTTATGTGGACTATGAGAAAGCCTTCGATTATATCGAGACCTGGGCGGTGCTGGAGTCCCTTCAGCGATGCCAGATCGACTATAGGTACATCGAGGTGCTGAAGTGTGTATACACTGCCGCCACCATGTCAGTCCGAGTACACGACAGAAGCACAAATCCAATCCAACTGCAGCGGGGAGTCAGACAAGGCGATGTTATATCGCCGAAACTGTTCACCGCTGCGTTGGAAGATTTGTTCAAGCTGATGGAGTGGAAAGGTCTTGGCATTAACATCAATGGCGAACACATCACGCACCTTCGATTTGCCGATGATATAGTCATCTTGGCAGATTCGCTGACGAACCTCAGCACAATGCTAGGCGACCTCAACAGTGCCTCACAACGGGTGGGTCTTAAGATGAACATGGACAAGACGAAAATCATGTCTACTGTCCATGTCACACCCGTACCGGTAGTTGTTGACGGCACTCCTCTCGAAGTTGTCGACGAGTACATTTACCTGGGACAAACGATCCGGATGGGTAAGTCCAACTTTGAGAGGGAGGTCACTCGAAGAATCCAACTCGGCTGGGCTGCGTTCGGGAAATTTCGTAGTATCTTCTCGTCCACAATTCCTCAGTGCCTGAAGTCGAAATTATTCGAGCAATGTGTGTTGCCAGTGATGACCTACGGCGCCGAAACGTGGTCCTTCACTGTAGGCCTCATTCGGAGACTCAGGGTCGCTCAGCGTGCTATGGAGAGGGTTATGCTCGGAATTTCGCTACGAGACATGATTCGCAACGATGAAATCCGTAGACAAACGAAGCTTACCGACATAGCTCTCAAAATTAGTAGGCTGAAGTGGCAATGGGCCGGCCACATCGCTCGCAGGACCGATAACCGATGGGGAAGGAAGGTCCTCGTGTGGCGACCACGTTTAGGCAAAAGGAGTACAGGTCGCCCCCCTACCAGATGGACCGATGACCTGAAGAAGACAGCGGGAAACCGTTGGATTCAGAGGGCACAGGACCGGTTGGAGTGGCGCCATTTAGGGGAGGCCTATGTTCAGCAGTGGACATCAAAAGGCTGATGGATGGATGGATGGATGGAATTGTTTTCTAGAGTGTACCAGTTTTACGTGGCGGCAAACTGTTTTGTGTGATACACGTAATTATGTTGTGAAATTAAATTTCCATCTCAGGGCGCTACATTTAAGAAGCAACAGAGTATTTAGACTTGGCGCTCTTTTTTTTTGATCGTCAAGTTGCAGAAAGAAGTAAGTAAGGTTCGCGACCGTTTTGATTTTTTTTTACTTAAACTCCTCTGTCTTCAGTCTTTAACAGGACTCCGTATATTAATTAAACCGTAATAGGAATGTGCCGACCTCCCGCAACTTATCAAGAGATGGCTCTGTGGCGACACCCCACAGCTCACCAGGAGATGTCGCTATGGTGACAATTTTCCGCAACTCGTCAATAGATGGCGCCACTAGTATTTCTGAATCACGCTATCAAAGTATTTTCAATACCCTGCATAAATGCAAGTTCCGAACAACGACTGTTGGAGCACGGCCGCTCCCCAGGCATGATCACCTAGCCTGGCGAGAAATCTCCCTTTGCCAAAGGTAGATACTTGATTGTGTAACAGTGTTCCAAATACGCGATAAGTAAACCCAGAAATAATTACTTGTTTAATTAACTACATATCTAATAATAACTAAGTAGTGTATATTGTAAAAGTAACGTCGCTTCAAAAATATATAATTTTATTTATGTGAATGCTAATGAACTATAATTATGATGTAAGTGTGTCATAAACATTTGTGTAAACAAAGACATTGTTACATATTAAGTATATCTACAAAGTGATATTATTTTAAGAAAAAACGCAAACTCACTCTATTTACTTACAATATGAAGTATTTCGTGGTATTGTTCCTGAATCACACTTATTATATAAAGGCTTAATGAATGTTTGTCTGTGTGTCATTTATTAAATCGTAAACTATGCATTTGATTATGTGACGATCTTTAGTAATGTTGTTGTGCATGACCCCATGAAGACTCTTATTTTTTGAAGTTATACTTCTGTCGCGTTAGGCAAAAACGAGGAGTATATTTTTACTATGCGTGAGGACACCGTCACGAAAAACCGACAGTCTGAAGTTAGCTATAGTCAACATTTTAGTTTTACGACGCGCGTGGACACCGTCATGAAAAACCGACACCCTCAAGTTAGTTATTCAAAAATTCTATTGTTAATTTTTTCTGCAAACGTAGAATAAGGCGAAAGATATATTTTTTGTAACAGATTCTTATGTCTAACGCGCACTAACACACATAAGTACACACACATTTTTGTGATGACGTAGCAATAACAACCTGAGCAAAGGTACAGCTAGTTTAATATAATGGTCTTAATATATGAGAATGTATGCATGTCGGTTAATCTTTTACATAAAATCTACTGATTCGATTAGACTAAAACTTAGCACACACATAGTTTATGACTTGGTTTAAGACATAGGATACTCTGTGCAAATAAGCGAAGTGCGCGAAGCCGCAAGGAATATCTAGATTTAACTCTTTTATAAAACAAAAAGAGAGTTAGCTAATTAATAATAAATAATTAATAATAAATAATAATAATAATTAATAATTAATAATAAATAATTAGTTAGTTAATTGTTAGCCTAATAAGAGCAGTGTAATGAAGAGCAGTGATAGCCTAATGGTTGAAACTTGCCCCCTCGAACGCGAGGTCCGAGGTTCAAACCCAGGCGTACCTTTCCTTCCTAAAATTATGTGCGTATTAGAAATTAATTATCACTGCTATTCGGCCGTGTGGTGTCGGTCTTGTGAATAGCACCACTCCCTCTCTTCCCGTGGATGTCGTAAGAGGCGACTAAGGGACCTTAAACCAGGTGATGGGCAGCAGCATCACCCTGAGAACTTTAAACATACTGCGGTCACCAACACGCACAGCCAAGCGCGGTGACTATGGCAAAACCCCCTAATGGCAGCTCAGACGAAACCATGGCCCCCAGTCCCCGGCAGCCCCGCTATTCCTGGCTATGGTAGCGGTCACGGTTACGGCGGGGCAGGGGGTGCTAAGAATCTCCGGCAGAGATCGCGCTACCATAACCGACGACTTCTGCACCTGGCAACATATAACACCAGGACTCTGAGGAATGATGAGAAGATATATGAGCTGGAAGAAGAGGTAGACAAGCTAAACTGGAGTATTATAGGATTGTCTGAAGTCCGAAGACAGGGGGAGGACACGATGATCCTAAAATCTGGTAACTTGTTCTACCACCGGGAGGGCGAACATCTGTCCCAAGGTGGTGTCGGGTTCCTCGTCAACAAGTCCCTTGTCAACAACGTTGTGGAGATCAAGAGTGTGTCGCCCAGGGTAGCATACCTTATACTCAGAGTATCCAAGAGGTACTCGCTGAAGGTCATACAGGTATATGCGCCGACATCGATGCACTCTGATGACGAGGTTGAGGTTATGTATGAGGACATATCTAAAGCCATACATACCTCAAAATCGTACTTCACGGTTGTGATGGGGGACTTCAACGCAAAGCTGGGCGTTCAATGTGGCGATGAGTTGAAGGTAGGGCCCTTTGGCATTGGTAATCGGAACCATCGAGGCCATTTGCTGGCTTACTTCTTGGAAAAGGAAGGATTCTATATGATGAACTCCTTCTTCAAGAAGAAGCCTCAAAGGGAATGGACCTGGATGAGTCCCGATGGTACTACCAAAAACGAGATTGACTTCATACTGGCAGACAAGCGGCACATATTTAACGATGTCTCTGTGATCAACAGGTTTAAGACCGGAAGCGATCACCGGATGGTAAGAGGCACGTTAAATATCAAGATCAAGCTGGAACGGTCCCGCCTTATGAAGTCGATACTCCGTCCAAGATCTTGTCAAATCCAGGGCTCTGAAGACTTTCAACTCGAGCTACGCAATCGCCTGGAATGCCTAGAAAATTGCGTTGATGTTGACGAAATGAACACCAAGTTGGTAGAAACTGCCCACGAGGTAGGGTCGAAGTACTATAAGACCCCCTCCAATAGAAGTACTCAAAGACTTTCGGTCCAAACTCTCGAACTTATGGCAGAACGGCGGGCAATGTGTGTGCAGTCTCCAGCTTCACTGTCGCAGCTTAGGCGGCTCAACGCGCAAATCTCTAACAGGATGCGACGTGACCTTCGCCTCTTTAATGCAAATCGCATTAAAGAGCAAATTGAGCGGAACAAGGGCTCCAAGGTCTTCGCAAGGGATTTGCGTGTTGGGCATAGCTTATTAACGAAGCTGAAGACGGAAGACGGCATCACAGTTGCCGCGAGGCCTGAAGTTCAGAGAGAAATTGAGCGCTTCTATGGGCAGTTATATACCGCTTCACGTGGCCCTTTGCCGCCTGTCAATGACAAGCGAGCCACGCTAACCCGACACTATACCGAAGATATCCCGGACGTCAGCCTGTACGAGATTAGATTGGCCCTCAAACAGCTCAAAAACAACCGAGCGCCCGGCGAAGACGGAATCACAACTGAATTGCTTAAAGCAGGAGGGAGGCCTATTTTGAAAGCGCTCCAACAGTTGTTCGATTCCGTCATAAGCCAGGGTATAGCACCGGAGGCGTGGAGCAGAGGCGTGGTGATACTGTTCTTCAAAAAAGGCGATAGGGCTTTACTGAAGAATTACAGGCCCATCGCGCTTCTGAGCCACGTCTACAAGGTGTTTTCGAGGGTCATCAATAATCGAATAGCTCGCAGGCTCGACGACTTCCAGCCTCCCGAACAAGCCGGATTCCGAAAAGGCTTTAGTACCATGGACCACATACACACACTGCGGCAGATAGTAGAGAAGGCCGAGGAGTACAATTCCCTTCAAAGCCTTCGATTCTATCGAGACATGGGCGGTGTTGGAGTCGCTCCAGCGGTGCCAGATTGACTATCGGTACATCGAAGTGTTGAAGTGTATATATAAGGCAGCCTCAATGTCGATCCGATTACACGACGGATGTACGAACCCGATCCAATTGCAGCGCGGTGTGAGACAGGGGGATGTATTATCCCCGAAACTGTTTATCGCTGCATTGGAAGACGTGTTCAAACTGATGGAGTGGAAAGGATTCGGCATCAACATCGATGGCGAATATATCACTCACCTTCGATTCGCAGACGACATAGTCATTATGGCGGAGTCGATGGAGCACCTCAACACCATGCTCAGCGACCTCTCTGGTGCCTCAACGGGTGGGTCTTAAGATGAACATGGACAAGACAAAGATCATGTCTAACGTCCATGTCACACCCTTACCGGTCGTTGTTGACGGCACCACCCTCGAAGTTGTTGACGAATATATTTACCTGGGGCAGGTGGTGCAGATGGGTAAGTCCAACTTCGAGAAAGAGGTCACTCGTAGAATCCAACTCGGCTGAGCAGCGTTCGGGAAACTGCGCCATATCTTCTCATCCGATATACCTCAGAGCCTGAAGTCGAAGATGTTCGAGCAGTGTGTGTTGCCAGTGATGACATACGGCGCCGAGACGTGGTCCTTTACTGTGAGCCTCTTGCGTAAGCTCAAAGTCGCTCAGCGAGCTATGGAGAGAGCTATGCTTGGTATTTCCCTGCGCGACAGAATTCGTAATGATGAAATCCGTAGGAGAACGAAAGTTACCGACATAGCTCTCAGAATTAGTAGGCTGAAGTGGCAATGGGCAGGCCACATCGTTCGTAGGACAGATAACCGATGGGGTAGAAGAGTCCTCGAATGGAGACCACGCCTCGGCAAAAGGAGTGCAGGCCGCCCCCCGACCCGGTGGACTGATGACTGAAGAAGACGGCGGGTAACCGCTGGATTCAGATGGCTCAGGACCGGTCGAAGTGGCGCAGATTAGGGGAGGCCTATGTCCAGCAGTGGACTTTCAAAGGCTGATTGATGGATGGATTCGGTGAAGGAAAAATATCGTGAGGAAACCTACACACCCGAGAGTTCTTTTCTTTAAAAAAAAAGATCTCGAAAGTGTGTGAAGTCCAGTCCGCACTTGGCCAGCGCGGTGGACTATGGCATAAACTCTCTCATTCTGAAACAAGACCCGTAATGTACACCAGTATGACAATAATGGGTTGACGAGATAAAACAAAAACCAATTTACTCGTATACTATGTTTGATTGATTAGTATTATCTTATTTTGCTAATTAGTCTGTCTTAATAAAATTTGAAAGTACACTCGAAAAAATCTATACTTCGAAGTAGTCAGTAGTCATGATAAATTTGGGAACCATAACCTAGATATCTCATATTTTAAAAAGACTATTTGTGATATGGACTCTTAAAAAGCATTAGGCTTTCATATTTGAAGTCTTAGAATGTGCAGAATTTAATATCGTATGGATAGGCATGGGAAATCGTAGGTTGCTATGGCAACCGCCATCACACCATAGAAATCGCCTGCGAGGCGCCAGACGCGAATAACTGATATCAATCGATCCTCCCAAGGCTTCGCCTTTTCAGTTATATTATAAGACTACTTATTTCTGCGGTGTCACTTGAGTTTGTCAACACATTCTGTTAAGAAAAAGGAGGAGTTTTTTACGTAGGGAAACCCTTCATGGGTCCCTTCGCGGGCGCAGCTGACAAGATATGCCAGACTCCTACAGGATAAAACCACACGGTATTTCTCTGTACGCCCTTCGTTGGGATTGCGGGTACGAAGCGACCATCTTTGTTCTCAAAGATGGCGACGCATCTGAAAATCGGGCTTAGAATCCTTGTGTGTTGATTTGATATTTTGATATTAAAAAGGCAAACGCATATAAAGAGTCCTCGAATGGAGACCACGTCTGGGCAAAAGGAGTGCAGGCCGCCCCCCGACCAGGTGGACTGATGACCTGAAGAAGACGGCGGGTAATCGCTGGATTCAGATGGCCCAGGACCGGTCGAAGTGGCGCAGATTAGGGGAGGCCTATGTCCAGCAGTGGACTTTCAAAGGCTGATGGATGGATGGATGGATGGATATAAAGATACGCAGTGCACGCAATGATAAGTGCATTGTCATTCACTGCTATTCATGGACATCTATAAACAACCAAACCAAGTAATTAAAAATTCGCTTTCAAGCACACAAACAAACAATCCGTCCTACTTTATAATAATAGCACAGATATAGATCAATACAGATTAATCGAGTTGTTTGCTGGTAAAGTAAGGTCAATCATTTCGATCTATTAAGACGGCGAAGAAAAATAACCATAAAGCTACTATTATAGTAGGTACCTATCTAACTTTGTTTGTTCGACCCAAATCTACGTTTACGGCAGATACTAAATATTGTTGGAGCAAATTCAGCTAGTTTTGTCTTGGTCATAAAAAGTCTGTACGATCAGTCCCATTGTTTGCCCTGCGTCTCTATTATTTTATGGCCTTTATTTTCTCGCTGAATAAGAATAAGATATATATGGTTTAAGAAGAACTTTATTTCTCATAAAGAATTACATAATTCACTTACTGAGAAATCATAACATAAAAACATTATAATATCGGGCGTAGGCGTAACAAAAAGTTATAAGTTTACCATCTAGTTACTTCGATAACAAACAAAATAAATGATATAATAAACAATAAAAGTGGGTTAACGTTAAACAATTAATATTGATATACCCTCCGTATATATAATTTTGTTATGGCAGTCCAACTGGCACAAAGGAATCAATGTGGTAGAACCAGTGTAGTTCGACCGGGGAAGTACCACCGCCTCACCTATTTCTAGCGTGAAACATTTCTTGCATTTCGATAGAAGGGTGTGGTTGCCGGCACACTTCCACATGAGGTGACCATCATAGTCCTCGGGAGTAACAACGCATCTGTGATTGACTTCAAATGAATGTCTGTATGTAGTTGCTTAGAGATGGACATAGATCCATGGACGGCAGTGACCATTTACCATCAGGTGGACTGCATGCTCGTTTGCTACTTCATTCAGATAAAAAAAAATGTTGACACAAAGAAAGATTTTTTCTATTATTTTTTTTTCTGTTCTCACCTATGTTCAAGGGGTGCAGATCCATACCCTCTAAAACTTCCTCTCATACGTCTGTCGAAAAGTGGCAGAAACAGCATAGTTCGACTGGGAAGGTACCATTGTCACATTTCTAGTGTGAAGCTGTTTAAGTGCTTTAAAAGAAAAAGTGAGAATTCGGACTAACATATGCGGCGATCATCTTAGTCTTTCGGAGTAGCTACGAATTTGTGTTCGACATATGGTAGAACCCCCATTCTTCATAGTTGGTCCATGAAAATCTGTAATTAACTTTTATGCATACTTATATGTTATAAACAAAATAACCAAAACGTGTCTGCTGGTAATAAAACATACATTATCTATAATGGGATACACATCAAACCAGATGTTTGTAACATGATAGATGTTTTGGCGATAAATTAATGATATACTTTATAACCCTGTATTCGCCATTGTATTAGACCATTGCTTTAAAAAAATAATATTAATATTTTTAACGCAAAGTTAAAAGAAATTAAAAGTTATATTGAATAAAATTAAATAAACGCCAACATTAAATAAAATTGGTCCATATTGACGACACAAGAGTAGAACAATATGAATCGCTACGCGTTAGAGACGTGCGATCATATTTATTCAGAAACCTAATGATGTCTTAGTTTAAATTGCTATACTTGGATTTTTATTTAAAGCAATTGTATCTTACTGCTGTCATGTGTACCTTTTAACGAACGCTCAGCTCATCTAGAAATATCTAATTTGAAAGATAATAATGATGATGAATAGAGCGGTGATAGCCTAATGGTTGAAACTTGCTCTCTCAATCGGGAGGTCCGAGGTTCAAACTTAGGCACGCACCACCACTTTATGTGCGTAACACAAATTAACGTCGCTGCTTTTCGGTGGAGCAAAACATCGTGAGGAAACCTACACACCCGAGAGTTCTTTTAAAAAAAAGTTTTCGGAGGTGTCTGAAGTCCACCGATTCACATTTGGCCAGCGCGGCGGCCAATAATGGGTTGACGATATAATGATGATGAAATAAAGAATATTACAAAGATAGAAAGTAAGATCCCACAAATCCTTTGTTTGTAGTACCAAACATGATTACTAGCTAAATAATTATAGAAATGTCTATCTCTTTGTCTTAGTTAAATCGTATCAAATTATAGATACTGATTTTTATTTAGGGACTAAAAATATATTTATCTATACTAATCTACACTTATTTATACCAAGGAGTTGTGAGATATGGTGTGTGTCTGTTTGTTTACTAACAAATAGTCCGATTTACATGAAATTCCGCATGGATGTTATCGATTTCATTGTTCAGTCTATAGGCTAATTTTGATTTCGAAGATTACTTAATTAATTAATTTAATTTTGATTTACTTTGCACTATTTAAAGATGGTGACTATTTTTGTGGTAATGGTAATAGCTTAAGCAAGCAGTTAATAGTTTATATCTTTGAGTAAAATTTCGTCTTTATATTACTAAAGTCCTTCTATTAAACGCTTTTTAAAAACCGCGTGTAGCCGCAGCTCACAGCTTGTCTATTAATCGCTACTAAGATGATTCTGAGAGGTTAAGGAGTTTCATTACATCAAAATTTACCATAGGTTTCAAATATAACAGTCCTCCAGATTCATTTATTATTTACCATTTACAATCGTTTTAAAATTGGATACAGATAGCTTTTGTTTTTAAGGTTGTAGGTATAATCTTGACCGGCTCTGAAGACACCAAATTTAAACCTAATCCTGCCTTTTTTATTTTTTGTTGTCGGGGGGAAACCTTGAAAAGGTACCCGACTTCAATAATATAAAAAAAAAATGTATCCTACTGCAGGTTACAATTCATGGCATAGATCACCTGCTTCAATGGAGAATTTGAATGTTTGATGATTTTTATGGAAAGGCAAGTGCCATTTTTAGATAAAGTCAAACTGAAAAAAATAAACAGGTTTATCATTTCTGGAAATGCTCTGTGTCCGTTAAGAATTGATTGCGCGATTGTAATCCTGAATATATTATGTTATACACAATGAATACAACATATTGACTACAGACACGGCTGTCGAAGTGTCTAAATACAAACCTGATTGAAATTTCATTCCGATTGTAAAGCGGGAAGCGCGAACACTGGAGTGTTACTAAAAATATAATGATTGTGTAGATATGTAGTCACATCAAAATATTTGGAATATGAAATTAATATTTTGGTTAAATTTGGTGGATGTTTACTACGTACTACGAAAAAAATAGCTTTAACTGACTGCGCAATGAAGAAAGAAATGTTTGAATTGCCGAAGATGCAAAAAGAAAATAGCACAATTCCATAATTGACCCGACGGAGCACGAATTCAAGACAAACATGTCAGGGAATTTAACGGAATATATTAAGATTGAGGATATGTCAAAAATCCCGTGGTTTGTGGGCATAGTAGCGTCGATAGTGATAATCCTAGTACAGTTCACATTCCTAGTGATGGTGCCAAAGTGTCGGAAGTTCGATGAAATAGTTCTGTGTGAAATGTCTTGTGCGAGACTTTTGTACAATGTGTGTGAATTTGTTATAAACTATTACACTTCAAACTTGGAAAAAATATACCTCTGTGCTGTTTATGGAGCGTACTATCACATGGATTTGGTTATACTTTCTTGGACTTGTGTTTTTACGAAGAATTTGTACGACAAAATTGTGCTGGTGTTTCCTATTAAGAAACGGCACCTACTTCTATGTTCGATTGCAGCTTGGTTCCTTCCGCTGCCGTTGTCTTTACTTGGCCCAATTTTATTACAACTTGATAATTCTCGGTACTTCCACATTCATTATAAAGTAATATTTTACCTGGAGGTATTCATTGTAGTTATAAATATCGGGGCTTTTGTTAGGATTCTAATAGTGGCTATAAATTACAAGAGCACCACCAGAAGTATAGGTAAATATATAAAAAGCGCTGTAATTGCCTTTATGTTAGTACTTATAACCGGAGTTCAAATATTAGTTACTAATTTGACGGCTTTTTTGTACATAGACGTTAGAAACGATATTATTGTATACATTTTTTGTGTATTTAATTCATATCAAGTGTTAATAATTTTTGCAATCTTCTTTTTGCTTGTCCGTGGTAAAATAAATGACACAAAGGCAAGTTCGTTAAGACTGAGTCATCTTACTGTGACAACAAGTAAATAACACTGATATTTATATATGTTCTGTCTATTAAAGATGAATGTGATTGAGGCGGTAAGATAAATTGATCATAAGTATAGAAAAAATGTACCTGCTCTTTATTAAGATAAATAAAGTTATTTTATAAGACATAAATAATTTTGTTTTTAAAACCGTTTATATCGATTTTGTGTACACCTTATTGTGTTCTATCTTTAGTAATATTATACAGTGGAAGAGGATTTTCTTTTTTTGGATGGGATAATCTCTGGAAGTTATTTGGGTAATGCTAAAATTTGCTTAAAATTGATGGAATTCAGTAGATTGGTAGGAAAAATAATAATAAGTTAGATTTATTCTAAGAAAAAAGGATAAACAAACATTTTAGAACATACACCCAAACCTCATTAGTCATCGCATATAGTAGGTACTGTACAATGTGCTTTTTTATTTCAATACATTTTATAGGTACTTATTTTTATCTTTTGATTTGATTATATATTGGCAGTCAGGTGTCTTGATTTATATTTATTTCCATAAAAACATACGTCAGTAAAATTGACTACGTACATTTCCATGTCCGCCTTATTTATTTATCGGGGTAAAAAGTATTCTGTATCTTAATCAAAGTCATGAAATACATATATACTAAATTTCATCGTACGTATGCTTAATTTCATCAAAATAAAATCTGTTCTTCTTATGTGAAAGAGTAAAAAACTTCACCTTTATAATACGGTGACAAGAAAATATTATTATTTTTTTATCCATCTTATAATTGTGATAAAAAAAACCGGTCAAGTGCGACTTAGGCTCTTTCACAAAGGGTTCTGTATCTAAAAAAGGTACAAAAGTCACATTTGGTCTGTGCAAGTTATACTTTTTTACAACACGAACTTGGTAACACGCTATGCGTGTTTCATCGAACAAGAGACATGTTTGTGGAATGGGAGTCCCCTCAAATATTTATTTTATTCTAATTTTGGTAATAGTAGCAATAGAAATACATTATTTATTTATTTATTTCTTTATTGCACCTCTATAAAATAAAAGTTACAATAGATAGGGCCAACTTAATGCCTGATGGCATTCTCTACCAGTCAATCCTGGGTGGCTGGAAAATTTGCGGCAGGTGGAAATTTAAGAAAAAAAATCAACTAACTATCACGATTCATGAGATATAGCCTGGTAACAGACATACAAACAGACGAAACGCTGAGTCTTAGTAATTGGCTCCCGTTTTTCCCCTGGGTACGGGACCCTGAAAAGCTGACTCATTGGCCATAAAACAACATTTCGAATCAGTAAAGCTCATGATTGAATTGTTACGATTTATGATATCTGCGCACGTCTTAAATATTTTCTCGCAGATACCGCGATCAATTTTGACCTCAATTGAATCTATAAATATTTTACTACCTTATTGTTTATTTTCATGTTGATTAAACAGGTCAACGTTGAAATAACTACTTTAGCAAATTTAGGTAATTCGGCGTGATAATTCCGAAAATGCGAACAAAAAAGTCGTTTCACCCACTGATTTGTGACATTTCAATATTTTATGATTGGATGCTATGTAGAGATACAAGTTACGCTATAAAAAGGGTATATTGTATTTATTTAGATACTTTCCATGTTTGATATTTTAATTAGTGAACTTTTAAAGCTTTTGCACAAACATCGTGATTTCTTTCCGGAAAAATTAAGGTATTTAAATGAAAAGCAAGGTAACGATTTTACCAGACCATAATAATGGGTGACTGCTGATAGTCCTCTACAGAGAACAACAACGTGCAAGAAACATCACTTGTCATCGAAGAACAAGCTAGAAATTACACAAAATAGAAATTTTAAACAGCAGAATCACAAAGTCAATCATTGAATAAAATTAGTAATCTATTACTTTTTGTAAGTAGAAAGTGTAACTTAAGAAGGAAATTGATATTTTAATAATTATATATTTTTTTTCGAATTTTTATCAATATCTCATGAGAAAATTGCTGGTGATAAAAAAACTGATATCAGATACGGCTTAAGCAACAAAAAATACGTTAGATTCAGATAAATTCGTTTAAAAAGTTTTTAAAAAATATTTTTGTTGCTCTGTGTTATTTGTATTATATTGATGTAACGTAGAAAATAAGTCCATGGATGTTAAAACACAACTCGAAAGAAGTACTTAGGTACTTCCTTTCAACGATATTTTTCCGAATTGTTTTGTGGTAATTGAATCGGAAGCATGTTTTTTACACGAAGGTA
Organism: Spicauda simplicius; assembly: GCA_949699795.1. Taxonomy (NCBI): domain Eukaryota; kingdom Metazoa; phylum Arthropoda; class Insecta; order Lepidoptera; family Hesperiidae; genus Spicauda; species Spicauda simplicius. Next base: position 17,531,413 of record OX453070.1, on the reverse strand, counting down.
CGTTGTTTAACATACTTTTCATATATTTTCATATGTATTCGTAATAAATAATGCAATTATCGGCATTTTTGTAAAATTGCGATTTAAAAAATGAGGTAATTTTCAGAAGAAGAAAGGTTTCATAAGAATGTTATGAAGAAGTGGGTAGGAGAGTAGAGTCAACGGTCAAAACGTATCGAAATATGTAGTACTTGCGCTAGATTTGGTGATCATTTTTTATGAACTGTTCTTTATGAACAAATTAGATTTACCATTAAATCAGAAATATTTTACTGCCATATCAAGGAGCCGAAGTAGAGATTTGGAAAAACACTTAAACACAGTTTTCTCAAAACTATTTTGCTAATACAACACATTCCATTAAGATCACAGTATATAAAGAGCTTATATATGCAGTTTTATTTGCGCCTCTAGATGCCACGTTTAGATCTTTAGCTCTCTTTTTTCGGAGACTAATAAAACAATGTCTTATATTTCGTTTAAATAGCTCTATCGAGGCTATTTGAGAGCTACAATTTGACAGCATAAGTTTGATAGTCAAATAAAGTTTGAAAAAAAGACAAATTCATATTTCTTTTCCGACGGTGCGAACCCAAATTGGCACTGCTTTCTATACTCATGGCTCCAAACAAGAATTTCCTGTGACTACATAAACGTGATGACCCAAAAAAATATTTGGCTCGCCTGGGTCTAATCTAGAACTCTGCGCGTCCCAGACATAAAATTATCATACCGGTCAAAGCCTTACCACGATGGTTTACAGTAGAAATATCTATCTGGGAAAATTAGCTAATTCTAATACCTTTATTATTATTTAAATTCCGATACAATGATACTGATTTTCTCAAGATCGTCGATCTCGTTATCTAAAGAAGTGAGCTCGAAAGTGGATTCCTGCTATCCAATGGACACTTTTTTAATAATATATGTAGAAGTAACGTGCAAACATGCACTCCATGCACTTGTCAGTAAGTGGCTGTTGCCCATGGACATCTATGATCCGCCCTAGATAAGAGTTTTACCTAAGATAGGGCACAGATTCGTTCTTATCCTTGACGATCAAGATAAAATGCCTCGGATACGTGTCTCTACGGCATTGGCTTATCATACTTCAAACTGAAGTTTAGCAGCGTTTAACACTCTTGTCACTAGACAAAAGTAGGTTTTGTGAAGGTGCCTTCGGAGTAGAAGAATTTGATACGATACTACGACTAAAAATAATCAATCAGATAAAAGTACATTATTTCATGCAATTAAGTAATTTTGTTTTATATTTTCATTTTTTTCTGGTTTCTCTGCGAAGAATAGTTCTCTACATCGATTAAATAAGAACAATTTAGGACCGCGATTCCATAGGATCTTTCCATAGTAGGATGGTGAATTTTCGCAACAAGTTTGATAAATAGTTATACCATCCCGTACTTAAAATAAACCCCGAGTAAACAATAAAAGGTGATAGAACTGGTGTAGTTCGACCGGGGAAGTACCACCGCCACACCTATTTCTAGCGTGAAGCACTTCTTGCATTTCGATAGAAGGGTGTGGTTGCCGGCACACATTCACGTGAGGCGACCATCATAGTCCTCGGGAGTAGCAACGCATCTGAGATTTACTTCAGATGGAACCCATGTTCTGTATGAAGTTAATTACAGATGTCCATGGGCGACAGTGACCACTTACCATCAGGTGGACTGCATGCTACTTCACTCAGATAAAAAAAAACTCTATCTGGAGGATATCAAATGTTTTTCCTTCCGTGTGGGGCTGTCTTTTAAACTCTTTACATCTTAACCTGATTGTAAGTGTCTCTTTACCTAATTGTAATTGTCACTACCGCCCATGGACATATGTAAGCAACTTCATATAGAACATGGGTTCTACCAGAAGCAAATCACAGATAGCTTGCTACTCCCGAAAACTAAGATGGTCACCTAATATAAAAGTGTGCCGGCAACCACACCTTTCCATGGAAACGCAAGAAATACTTCACGCTAGAAATAAGTGTGGCGGTGGTACCTCTAGGGTCAAACTACACATATTCTAATACCTAGGAAATCTTCATAGCTTTCTAAATGAGATACAGATTCTAAGTCAGATATAAAGAAGTAATCCAAATTAGAGCAGCGATTTACGTTAATCTATTGCCCCCTGTATAGATATTCTGAAACAATCGTGTTTGATTAATAAATGACGCGCCGTAGTCGCAAGGCCACGGCCGGCGTCCGTTGCTCGCTGTCGGAACGCGCCGTAGTAGTGCGCCAAGCGTCACTATACACACACTTATTAATCTGTGGAAAAAAAAGCTAGTCTGTGTAATCAAAACAGCGCGCGAAAACGTCCGGACAGAAAAGTGACAGTTACTTTTTTTATTCGTAAAAAATATTACGTAGCTTACCTAAAAGTAAAATGCATGTAAAAAATTTACTCGGTTTCAATCCAAAACAGAAAAAGTGGTGAGCAAAATTATATAAGTGTAAACATGAACGACCATTATGAATGAGTGGACACTAATTTTAATGCGACGGTAAATTCAAATAGTGCTCGATTGTTTCTAAGACTAAAATAGAACTATTACAGCGATGCATCAAACATACATTTAACGGAATATGATTTGGATTTTAGGAAGCAGAAAATAGTCGACGTTTTTATATATCTGTGGCATTTTTCTTTTTACATTTAATTAAGTGCTTAGTCATTTGGATTGGTCAGTTATTTCTGTTGCTGCGATAGATTTAAATATATTTTTTCTAGCTATGGAGTGCTTGAGATAACTCTAGAAATACATGTGTTAGGTAAGTTTCTGTTTCTATTTCTAATTCTTGCTATAAATCATTTTAAAATGTTTTTTTTTACTCTTTTTGATTTTTTCAACATTAGACGTAATCATCAAATCGAAACTTGTTGCTTAAATCTTCGTATGTAGTTTTTTGGGTAAGATAATTTCGATAGCCTTAAAATAAAATCAAAAGAAAGCGTATATTTATATACTAGGGTTTTCTAGAATTAGACTGAGATTGGTATTATTATTTCATTACAAGAGTCATGCCAAAGCCTAAACAAACATATTCCATTACAATTTTTCTCTACACTCATATTTTGAATTTGAATATACTGCATCATACTGAAATCCTATCTGCATTAATGACTTGAAATCTAAATAAATACGAAAATTCCTGGTCTATCCGTATTTTATTTAATATAAGGTTTGGGCCCAGAAATATTGTAACTCTTCAATATAATTTAGATATCCGTCATCTATGTACCTAGGTCTCTGTTCTATTCCGTAGCTATCTAAAAGGTATTCACGTCCATTATTATAATGTATGATCAGGAAGGTATCGCAGCTACACCTAGCATTCTAGAGTCAACTATTTCCAGCGTGAAGCAGTACTTATAGGCCGTCGTGTATTAGGCGAACATCCTCAGGAAACTCATCTGTCGACTTCAGGAAGAATCCTTGTCCTTTGCGGCAGTAATGCGAAGGATAAAGTTCCATCCACACTAACTGGATTCGTGGCGGTCCTCCACGGTTCGGTTTGCACGCTCATTTTTGCCACGGACGTGCAAGTTGTGGAATGAGCTTCCTTCTGAGGTATTCCCGGAGCGCTATAACATGGGGTTCTTCAAGAAAGGTGTGAAAAGAGCGCTCCTTCAAAGCCGGCGATGCATTGGCGACTCCTCTGGTGTTGCGAATGTCCACAGGTGACGGTGACTACTTTCCATCAGGTAGCCCGTTTGCCTTATCGTTAGGTTAAAGTATAAAAAAAAAGTAATATTTACCACCAGATACACTACATGTAATTGTATCATAGGCATAACCAGTGTTTTATATACGAGTGGATTAAAATTCCTGAACACGATCATCGATTCGAATCATCGAAGTGATCGAAAATCTGATAATATCTTCACCGGCTCACTTTTATATGAGGTGGCCATCTTAGTCCTTTGGAGAAGCAATGCATCTGTAATTGCCTTCAAATACAGCATGTATAAGGTTGCTTACAGAGTTCCATTGGCGGCACTTACTACTTATCATCAAGTGGAATGCTTGCTCGTTTGCAACTTCTAAAAAATGGTACAATGTTCAAAAAATACTGTTGTATAGATGAAGGAATTGTTATTAAACGCAAGTAAAACCGCGATGAGTAGCTAGTTTACAAACATCATTTTATACTTCCTGGTATGAGTAGTGATTACGCGCTTCCGCTCCGACTTAGTACGCGTGCACCTCTGTAGGGTTTTTTTTTTAATTTCAACGCAGAGTTCCTAAATATTTTATGAAACTAAAGGTCAAAATCCATGCATCCATCAATCAGCCTTTGAAAGTCCACTGTACATAGGCCTCCCCTTATCTGCGCCAGTTTGACCGATCCTGAGCCATCTGAATCCAGAGATTACCCGCCGTCTTCTTCAGGTCATCAGTCCACCTGGTCGGGGGGCGTCCTGCACTCCTTTTGCCCAGACGTGGTCTCCATTTATAGACTCTTCTACCCCATCGGTTGTCTGTCCTACGAACAATGTGGCCTGGCCATTGCCACGAAGGTCAAAATACTCTACGATATTTTTGGGATAACCCAAATATATTTTTAATGTCAAGATAAGGTTCTTAAGCTTGATTACAATCCTTTTCTTGTATTATATATTACTTATAATGCTTTGATTAGAGCGCTGCAATTTGATGACGATCAATAAGAACGTATAGATGAGTCTATGTTATTTTTACTAGTAGGCCCGGTGAGCTTCGTTCCGCCTAAAAGTGAAAAATCTAAAAAGATCAGTGTTTCTCCACTATATTGTGCATGTATTATACATAAAAACCTTCATCTTGAATCACTCTATCTAATTAAAAGAACTGCATTAAAATCCGGTGCGTAGCTTTAAAGGACTAAACATACATAGGGACAGACAGCGAGAAGCGACTTTGTTTTATACTATGTAGTATGTAGTGATGATTTTGTATAGGTAGTTACGACAACATTCTGATATTTCGATTCACGTATTCAAATATAAAATAGTATTGCTTTTGGATTTGATGTATATTTTCTTCATATAGTAGGCAAAGCATTATCGGCGAAGTGACCACCACTGGAATTAAAAGATCGCAATTATTCCCTGAGTATTTATCATCACTCTTGCCAGAACTTCAGACGTAGATCTCCATAATCCTCAAGGATATTTTTAGGGCTTTAAGAGTCTGAAGCTCTTTGAACTAGACCCATGACTTCAAGAAATGTCACAAAAAAGATATGGAACGGTTAAATCGGAAAATCTGGCCGGCCGGTGGAAATCATCAAAACGAATCGCCAAATCTCCTCTGTGGTACAAGCAACAGTCTAATATTTCGTGTGAAAATATATTTTATAATTATTTATTTTCTAATTTTCCATAAATTGAGTGAATGGTACCACTAATAACATGGGTTCCTATTTTTTTCTCGAGGGGGAAACCTCCAAAGGTACCCGATTTTTACCACAACAACGAGTTACAAAGAGGACTCCGGGATCTCCAAAGGAACGCAACCGGAGTCCTCTGAGCGCGTTGCCCCATCATCGGGCTTCTCACAGATGGGCGGCTGGCCTCACCGCTACGTCTGGTCTTTACGACGGTATGCGACCGCACATACCGCCGTCCTACGCGTTCCCTTTTAGTCGCCTCTTACAACAGGCAAGAGATACCGTGGCCCTATTCTGATCTCGAAACTACAGGGACAGAGATATGTACCTATAACCTAGTAAAAAATATGTTCAAGCCAATTTTATCCAAGAAACATAACCAAGCTGACTTTTATATAAAAATAATATTGTACGTACATTGCGTGCGACTATGCTTTCGTGTTTATAATTTTAGCTCAGTGGCCATCAACCTTCTAGGTATAATTTCAGTACGTCAATGTTGTGGTACAAAATATTTACTTGTATACTGAAGATTAATGTTTGACTATTGATTTTAACCTTCATTTTAGGTGGACTATGGCCTAAACTCTCTCATTCTAAGAGAAGACCCGTGCCCAGCAGTGGGCCAATAATGGGTTGATGAGAGATTGATTTTAGATTAATAATATCGTGGAATATATTTATTTTATTTTATTACAGGTACTCACGATACGTGCTTTTTTATTTAACCTATGTTCTATATGAATACAGATGTCCATGGGCAGCAGTGACCACTTACTATCAGGTGGACTGCAAGCTCGTTTGCTACTTCAATATTATAAAAAAACCTACAGATATGCCCCGCGGTTCGCGCTAAATAAAAATCATACATAACTTCTAATAACTTTGATAGAGCAGACAGAATTACATGACAGAAAGATGAAATGAAACTCAACTCATCAGCTATTAATATGAGTTAGTGATACATTAAACGTTGTTTCTATAGACACTACATAATGGCTATATATCGCAACAGAAATTTTATATATATAGTCCAGTATGCCACGTGCCTTATCTTGAGTTAGAATGAGGTAAACAAGTACCATCTGTATAACATATTTTGTTAGCAAAAACAGTTATGGCCTTGACTAGCAGGTATGTGATGTTGGGTTATAAAAACCATAAACAAAATAGCACGAATTAATTTCGTGGAAGCACAAAATATTCCTTCCTTAGTTCAATATTGCTTGCGTTGAAGAAAACATGTTCATAACGCTCAGTATATAAATTAAATAGAACTGAAATAATATAAGATCCATTTATAACGTGAATCGGTAAGGGAGGGTGATAGAATTTTAACAAATTATGCGTTAGGAGGGTGGGGTTGCGCTTCAATATCGCATTTTTTTTTGCATTAAACTGTGTAAAGTTGCGAAAAAACCGGATTAAATAAAGTTAAATGTGTTTCTTAATTTTAAGCAATTGCACAAAATAATTGACGGAGGGATGGAGACAGATCTTACTTACTATCATCTAACAGATAAGGGGTGTTGGAAAATTGCTAAAATTTCCTACTCTTCAACTCCAAGGCCCTCGACAGGCACTTGGGGTCAGAAAAATAGATCGGTTGACCCTTATGGCCATCGTATCACTATTTTACATTGGAGTTATAATAGTACGTACTGGGTTAAAGAGTAAGACAGAGATAATATGAGTTTCAAGGTATAAAAACTCAATTATGACATTAATGTGTGTTGACACCGGTGCCGTCCAACAATGCTGGGTCGCAAAAGTATTACTAACGCTTTTTTGTAAATCTGCAACGATCGGCCAGAAGAACGGTGCGTAGTTTTATTCCATAAGAGTTCTACATTTTTTTTTTTTTTGAGGGGGAAACTTTCAAAAAGTACCCGACGTCGTGGGAGCGACGCGGGTTATGTGGGATTCTTACCGCACTAAAACCCCCCCGGTGGCCGACGTCGACGCTGCGAAGAGGACTCCGGGAACTCCACTTGACCGCCGCCGGTGTCCTCAGCGTGTGCCCCATCGGGCTCTTCTCTGGTGGGCGTGAACTGCTCACCGCACCTTCTGGTTTTTACGGCACCATGCAACCACACATGCCGCCGTCCTTCCCGGGGTCGCTTGACCGGACGGTTCGAGCTCCCACTCTTCCCGCCCGCAACCCCGGAAGCCTCTTTTATTCGCCTTTTACGACAGGCAGAGGGTACCGTAGTCCTATTCTGGTCCCGGAACTACAGGGACAAAAAGAGTTCTACATACCCCTGTCTCTTAAACAGATGAGAATACTTTGCATTGAAAACGTCTTTTTTATATCTATTTCAAGATCAAGCTAAGCTGATAATACCAGTGTCAACAAGTTGCACTATGTGTAGCTCAAATTGAGTAGTGTATAGCTTATTTGGTACGTGGAACAATCAGTATAGTCTGACCAGGAGTTACGCTTCTGTAATCCTCTTTAAGTATAGGTTTATGGCGAATCAGTGATAGATTCAGCCCCTATTCTACATAAAGTTTGTTATAGGTGTCCAAGGGCTAAAGTGACCACCATCAGGTGGACTGCATGCTGGATATGTAACTTCTACAATATAAACGACGGAAACTTACACGATGGACCACCTGAGGGTGCTCCTGCGGGAGCTTCTTGGTCTGGCGATCTCCGACAATCAGGAGGACGACCGTCGGCTCATAAGCGACGCCTACTAAACTGAACCACCCACTAAATAGTGGGGATGGTGAATATCTTTTACATTTTTACATGATATTAGAATGTTTTTATTAACTATGTATTATAGTGTATAAATGTTAAGGATCCAGGAGGTATTCGATCTCCTTGAGAATTCCCCGGGTAAAAAGGGTACATCTCGAGTCCCGAAATTCCCTACCCACCACCCTTATGTTGACATAGCCTTAGCATATGAGAGTCCCGGAATATGACAGAAACTTGTAACATCTTACTGAGAATACAATTATGATGATATTATATCTTATCACATTTTATTCGTTATAAAAACACCAATTTTACTAAAATAACTCACATTATACCATTCAAAACAAGTTTTTGCTGTGTGTAATATTCGTAGTTTTTTTAGTACGATAAGTACCTGTTCTTGGCAATAAACGTATGGAGAATGGAGAATATTAAAATGTTGACTGCTAATAAACAATGATGATATTAATATGAGCTATGATCTAAGATAGAGCACGTTCTACTTCGTCGTACTTGACTCTACATCTTAGAAATGAAATAAATATGAATAAAAATACGGAGAAAATAAAAAAATGTACCAATGTTAGGTAAAATATTATGTGTGGAATATTTTTTGTGAAGAGATAATATAATAATAATTGGAATATTGTACCTAATAAGGAATAAAAGTTATACCTACTAACTCTCACATACCGGCAGACTTTTTTTATATGAGGCGACCATCATAGTCCTTGGACTCCTGAGAACTGTAATGCGTTGCTACCAACGCATCTGTGATTGACTTCAGATAGAACCCATAATCTATTTGAAGTTGCTTAAAGATATCCATAGGCTACAGTGACCACTTTCCATTTACTTACACAAACAGATAAAAATAACTAAAATGTGTTTTTTTTTAAGATGTACTTAAAGTGGTCACTGTTAAGCGGTACAAACGTAGTTGTTTAGGAAAATTTAACCTAACTGAAGTAGCGAACGAGCATGCAGTCCATCTGATGGTGAGTGGTCACTGCCGCCTATACATACAGAACATGGGTTTCATCTGAAGTCAATCACACCCGAGGACTATGATGGTCGCCTCATATAAAAGTGTGCCGGCAACCACACCCTTCCATCGAAACGCAAGAACTGCTTCACGCTAGAAATAGGCGTGCGGTGGTACTTCCCCGGTCGAACTATACTGGTTCTACCACCTTCATATATAAATATAGTTTATGAATATAGTTTACAGAATAAAATCGTCATTAATCTATTCTGTAATGGTTGAAACTATTTATTTACGAATGTCATACAAGGTTATTGTCGCATCATATCAAGTTTATTTGATCGCATTCCGACGGCGCGCCTACCCGGCGACTGAAATAGTGTGTCCTATATACTGAAACGTTACGTCACTCTTCCCGACTATCTTAATATTATAAAGGCAATTTGTGAGGATGGTTGGATGTTTTCTCTTTCACGCGCGTCTCTTTTGGTACATGTTTCGTTCAGTGAGTACGAAAGGGAACTCAAGTTTTCAGCAAATTGAGTCATACTTGAAACGACTTCTAATAACATAGTCTATCGTGTAGTCAGTGCCGGATTAGCCACATAGCAAGAGTAGCAAATTCTGCGGGCCCCGCGACTAGAGGGCTGGCGGCCCAACACCTACCTGCTATTTATATTTTACTATCTTTGCTATCCTAAAAGTTTTAAACTGCAAGAAGATATAGAAAATGTCATCTCAAAATTTTCCCAGATTAAATCCAGAAAAGTTTATTAGTAACAGCTTTGTTTTATTTAATACCCTTAAGACATCCTATGGGCTTCCTGTCAGAATTGCTACAGGCCTCGCGCTAGCTTAATCCGGCCTTGCGTGTAGTGAATTTATAAATGACGATTTTGTGCTACAAATGACAAACATAAATCTTACATCCCTTTAATATGCGTTTTATAATGCGTGGTCATTTAAAGAATCTCTCCAAGATGCGAAGATAACTTTGTTCATTCTAAAAAATCATATTTTCGTATTAGGTCCCTTTGATTCTCATCGTGCGCATTATATTTATGATCTGGATGTACTTAGATCACTCTTCACCATATGAAAAAGAACCCCAAGGAGAAGGAACAGCGTGTACAATCTACTTGTATAAATATAGACATTTAAATCATATGATTATTCTAAAAGAGGTTACGTTGATATACGCATCTCATTTTTCTTTCTTAACTTTTTAGAAACTTATTAGTGTTTTAATATTGTATGCTTTTTTTTTTTATATTCAGCTACGCCTCCACAGACAGATCGTCCGTGCCCTTTTTTAGCATGGTTTTATTTTTGTCATTATTACAGCTCCACTATGAGCCTTCGCCGTCGACATCGCCCACAACTAGGTAACAGTGTAAGCTGGGTCCCAGCTGTGTGCGGTGGCGGCAGCGGCGGCTTTACAGAAAACCTTATCTATGCTTACGATATAGGACCAATTTTTTTTTTTTTTTTTTTTTTTTTTTTTTATATGTTTTTGTACATCATTGTATACATTTGGGACTTCTTAGGACTTGCTTTCTTTATATACCTTTTAGTCCTTTGTGGAGGCCATTTCGAGCTTGCGGTTTGTGGCCTTGTCTATGAGCTGCGAGTCCCCGCTACGGATGGCCGTTGAGATGTTATAGTCCTCCAGTCTTTCGTCAGTGGCGTTCATAGCTCTTGAAATGAACTGAGCTATGGCGTCATTGCTGCAGTCGGTGTAATATGTGCAGCTGATGGTATGACGCGACACTGCCACTACTGCATGGGGAACACTGTCGTGCAGTTGTAGATGATTTGTGGTAGTTCGCACAATCACCACCGTCTCGTACGTTTGTCCCTGTGCTTCGTGTATGGTAAGGATGCGTGAACCCTCTCCACTCCCGAAGCCCTCTTTCTTCAGACTCTCTTTTTCGGCTTGAGTGTGCACCAAGTAGAGAGTCTTCTCGAGGGCCTTTGGGATCTGCGCATCCATGTACCGCTTCAGCTTCAGGGATCTTATACGTGACGTGGACGAGTATATGCCGCTGTAGACCTCGCTTAGGGCGTATGCTACGTCCAATGGGTTCCTGTGCGTGCACAACAGTTCTTGGCTAATTCCGGTTACATGGTTTGGGCGGCAGTATCGTAACTCGAAGAGGTTGTTACGCTCGATGTACGGCAGTTGGTTAATGTCTCCGATGAGCATCACTTCCGTCGCTCCGGTCAGCCTTATCGCCATCACAATGGCCCCGAAATGGTTCATTAGTGCCTCATCGACTAAAAGCCGTTTACAGCTACTTTTTGAACCATTTACTAGTACTGAGGCCAGTGTGCGCACTTTTGCTGTGGCGAGCCTTCCGGACTTGCCGCTGCGGTGAGTGAGTCTCGTACGGAGATCTTTTGCTGCCTCCGTTGTGGTGGTGATGATGATGTCTTCATTCTCCTGAAATTGATTCACTATCCATGTTGATTTTCCGCAGCCTGGGACCCCATTGATCCATGAAAATTTGGGTATTTCCCATGAGTCTAGAGTGAAGAGGCCGCCGCTCTCACCAGATAGGCTTTCCGCCATAGCTAGAATTTTATCGTCTAGCATTATCCTGGTGCAACGGGCTATCACGACTAAGGGGTCGTCCGTTGGGGTACAGAATTTCTCCCGGCCTAACCGCTCGCTCTCTACTTCGTCTTTTGCAACGAATCCTCTGGTTGCACTATAGGCTGCCATATGACTCCCAGTTTCCACGCCTGCAATCGTCTGAGAGGTTTCGTTATTATATATGGCAGCTTCTGCTTTCTCGAGTCGCTCCCTCAATAGCTTCAGGTCTTTCTGGAGGAAGGATTGCATGATGTTATGGCACGTCCTTTTATTGTCCTCCTTCGTCGCTACTGTCAGTGCCTTGAACTCGAGAAATGCGTTTATGTAGTGATCCAGAGGGATCCTCGCTTCACGAAGAGTTGGCGGGTCGACCAGGCCCTTGTCGGCTTTAGTCAAAGCGGTTCTTGGCTGTAGTGAATCCTTTTCAGGAGCTTTTGTCTGTGTCAGTTGTGTGTCCAGCTCGTGTGACTGATGTTTTTTGCCTGGGATTTGTTGAGAGGCGGCTTTGAACATCTTCATTATCGTTGACAGCATTCCCTTCTTTATGCTTTTCTCAGCTTGCTTCTGATCTGCAGGTCTTTCAGCTGATCTTTTCTGCTGAAGTCTTTCTGATCCGCTGAATTCTTCAGGGCTTGCTATGGGGTGTCCCCATCGGTCTTCGGGATTTCGGGAGGAGGATGGGCCTGCGTTATGTGGTTTTAGAAAACTGAGATTTTCGCCCCTGTCTTCATATACCACTACCTCATGTTTTCGAGACGCTTTGAGGCTTCCTGTGTAGTCCTCCGCCCTTCCCTTCATGTGCCCCACCACCATAGCGTCCAGGCTTATTATCCTCGGTGTTATTGTGGGATCCTGGCCTGGTTGTCCTAGATTCAGCAGTACTGCACACACTTGGGCGAACTGGGTCTCTTCGTCGCTCCCTTCAAACAGTGCTATAATTTTGTTTCTCCTTCGCACTATTTTGCAGCGTTTGCTTGCTACCGAAATTTCGGACAGCGCGTTGTACGTGGTGCGCTTCATTGTAGCTCTGAAGGTGCTGCCATTCAGCAGAGTTGCTAGGCCAGGTGAAATGCCTATTCTGCCAGAGCACTTTGTGTTGCAGAAGCTTATGCCGAGGCGCTCTTCGTTGTTGTCCATGAAAAGGGCCACTCCCCGGATTCTCAGTTTTGGCTCCCCTCGTTCGGCTTCTTGCAGCAAGATGTTAAATGCTGTTAGTGTGTTATCCAGGGGGTTTTGGTGCGGGGTGTGGTCCTCGTTTGTTTGGAGCGTGATGGTAGGCGTTCTTGAAGGAATTATTGCTGTCTGCGATAATGTAGAGTTTCTTTTGGCTACTATCCGGAAGATGGAGTCCAAATAGTTAAGGAAGTGTGCCCTCTTTTCTTCGTCCTCAAGGATTTTTATCAGGTTTGGTTTTTCTATTTTGGCACCGATTTTGACCTCCGTCTCCATTCGGATCGACAGGAATCTGGGGCATTCTAAGATCACATGCCAGACTGTCTCGCTGATGTTGGAGTCGCATTCGCATCCCGGGCTGTCTCTCAACTTAAACCGGTGTAAATACTCTCCCATTCCTCCGTGTCCCGTCAAAGTTTGTACTTGTGCCGGTGTCAGTTTGGTCTTCCTGATGATCGGGTAGGCCTTGCCCACGTCCGGGAAGAAGGTCTTCGTTACTGACCCGGTGCTCGAGGTAGTGTAGCGATCTTGCCATTTGCGGATCGACTCCTCTCTGATTTTTCTTTTGACGAATGACAACGGAATCTCTGCGTAGTCTGGGGTGGTGGGTGTGTTCTTGGCAGCTGATTTCGCTAACTCATCTGCCCGTTCGTTTCCAGCGGTTCCGATGTGGGCTCTGATCCAGAATAGCTGAACGTGTCTTCCTTCTCTTCTTAACCCTCTGATGTTTTCTTTAATCGCCTTTGTCAGAGGGTGGGATGGTCTTGGGTTATCGAGCAGTTCGAGCGAGGATCTTGAGTCGCTCATTATGTTTACATTTTTGTTTCTGCTCGACCTCGCTTGTTCCACAGCCTTGTGTAGTGCGAAAAGTTCGGCTTGGAATACTGTACAGGAAGGATCTAGACTATAGGTCGAAAAACTGGTTTCCCGTCCGTCTTCCCACCATGTTAGGGCAGCACCTGTCTTTCCCTCTATTTTGCTGCCGTCGGTGTAGATGTGCGGTCCGACGATATGGTGGGCGGTTAGGGTCCCGTAGTCTACATTCTCCAGCACTCTGTATTTGGTCGTTGTTAGTGCGGAGGGGTGAGGTAGGTCTCCGTATCTCACCGTCTGCTCCAGTTTTCTCCCGGGTGGTAGATAGTCTATAGACACGTTCTTCTTGGCCTTGTACAGGCTAGCTGATTCTTGGATCCGGAGGTCAAGTGGGAGTAGCCCAGATAGGACGAGCGCGGCGGTTAGTGACACCGTTCTGTATGCCTTGCAGGCCTTTTGGGCGAAGCCCCGTTGCAGTGCCTCCAACTGTCTCTTGTTTATTTGAAGGTCTGTCGCCTGAGACCATACGCTTGAGGCATACGTCATTATGGGTTCTACTACCGCTATATAAATTGTTCGTACTATTTCGGTGTTTAAGCCCCAAGTCACCTTCGCGGCGCAAGCTAGTTGCTTGTATATGCCTGCCGCTCTTCTACATACGGCGGCCACGTGCGATTTGAAGGTGAGGTGTCTATAATGAGACCCAGGAGCTTCATCTCTTTCACCAGATGCAGTTGAGTGCCCGACATATAGAGCTTTGGAGGATCGTACTTTAGCTTTCTAGTGATGAGCAGCGCGTTGGTCTTGTGCGGTGCAAACCTTAGCTTATTTCGAGTCCCCCATGTGACTACATCTGACAGAGCGTTGTTGGCTGATTGCTCTAGGGTTTCAGTTTTGGCGCTTGAGAACACCAGTACGATGTCGTCCGCAAACGCTTGGCAGTAAACCTCTTTGTCGGTTAGGTGGTTGAGTAGCGGGTCTAGGATGATGTTCCAGAAAGTTGGCCCTCCGATGGATCCTTGGACGCATCCTTTCGTGGTTTCCTTTTCGTGCGCCGCTCCGGCAAAGTTGACCCTAACCTTTCGGTCTTGGAGGTAAGAACTGACCATCGCGTAGATGTTTCTTGGGCATATTGTATGGCAATATTGTATGCTTATTAGACAAAAAAGCGAGCTGCAGCAAATAATATGCACAAGAAAACTTTGACAATCCACTGTGGCTTATAATAAATTATCATAAACCTAATAAGATGTAGAGCGTCATCTACATTGTTATTTTATAAAATAAATATTGATAATTCTGATAAAAATAAAATACTTTAAATTCATAAATGCAATGAGTCATTAAAAAATAACATAAAAATAAAAAAGATGAAAGAAAGTATAAAGCGAGTACATTATTTAAAATGACGAATAACGTTTTTCAGGCACAAGATGGCACTGCCGATGCTCAGGCGGTGTTGTGGCTGCCTGTCCTTGGAGGTCGGCTGCTTCGTGCTATGCGTTATATCTATTGTAAGTATAATTAATAAAATGGTTTTAATTATATAAAATGCACATGCAATTGATGAAGGTGAAAGGGGAAAATGTCTTGTCAGCTAAATATATGTTTTCAAATGATTAGGATGACGAAAAACGGTGCAGGTTTAATCTAACTAGTCACCCGTAGCATCGGCCGAAATTCGACCGTAATTTAAATTAAAAATCAAATGTTATCTGACATTCTTGACGTTGTGTCTTTTCATTTTCATTTACTAAGTACATATGTGTTTGTGACAAATGCAAGGCAGTGTGTGTAATGTGTTTTTAGTTGATTTTATGTATGAAAAATGCATTATTTGAAAAAAATATTAACATTCTGCACTCCTTCTCTACGTCCACTATAACCGTGCAAAATTTCATACTAATCCGTCCGCGGCATGTTACTTAAAAATCCGTCACAAATTTTTGCTTCACGTATTAATATAATAATTTACGAGATATATTATTAAAAATATATAAAAATATGTTATTATTGTTCCTAGTGTTACATACCATTTATTCTGCGAATAATACAAAAATATGGGATGTACACGCGGAACTCATTATGTTCTTAAAACTTGTGTACATTCTTGTGTCTTAAAACTTATTTCAAGGCAAATTATTTAATTATACAATTGCGCCTACTTAACGGTACTATTTTTTTTTCTTCTTTACACTACTAAAATATTTGAGTTTACTGATGTCCATTTAGGGTGGCCACTCACTATTAGTTGGACTATGTGTTTGTTACTTCTACTCGTATAACAAAAAAAAAACAACATTTATTTTACGGGTGATAGAAATGTTTATGATTCAACCCTAGACGCGGGATCTCCAAGGATTACAACCAGAGTCCTCCCCTTCGGGGTCTTCCTAGTGAGCAGTGTACCCAGTGCGCCTCCTGGTTTTTACGACAGCATGTGGCCACACATGCCGTCATCCAACACGGGGTCGCTTGGCTGGACCGTTCGAGCTCCCACTGCTTACCGCCCGCAACCCCGGAAGCCCCCTTTAGTCGCCTCTTACTTCAGGCAGGGGATACCGTAGCCCTATTCTGATCCCGGAACTACAGGGATAAAGACTAATCTTACCTAGAAGTCTACGGGTGGCAGCGTCCACTTAATCAAGTCGTTTTAAATTTATCCTTAGGGTACTAACACATCTGTGGATAACCATAGATGTGACTGATCTTATCTGCAGTGGGCACTTATAATCAGGTGGACTGCATTCTCGTTTTCAACTTCCATATCATAAAACCTTCACCGACATTAAAACAACACAGCCCGTCCAAAATTGATTTTACCATTAACCTCATAATAACATGCCATAGATGGAAGGTTAGTTAGACAATAATTAATTAGCTTAACAATAGGTATAATATATCATTACACGCTATAAATCCAATACCGATTCGTTACACACACTATTGTTTCTTTGTGTAATTACAACCATCATAAAATGTAAAATGAACAGGTGCGAATTTATATTTTAACGTCGTCATCGTCAACCCATTATTGTCCCACTTCTGGGCACGGGTGTTCTCTCAGAATGAGAGAGTTTTAGGCCATAGTCCACCGCGCTGGCCAAGTGTGAATTGGTGGACTTTTAACGTACTACTGTTTAATAGTAGATATTAATAGCAGTATTAACATGAAGCAGTGATATCACAGTTCTAAAATGATGGGATTAGAACAAGTTTATCACTACTTCATAGTCAAGGTAAACATCGTGAGGTAGCGTACACCCGAGAGATCTTTAAAAAATGTCTTCAAAGGTGTGTCAATTCCTACTTGACTAGCATAGTGCACTATGTGCTAAAACTGTTTCATTGTGAAAGGCGCCGTTCAAATATTACGCAAGCAGAATTAATACAACTATGTACCCCTCCCCACATCCCCATCGTCAGCAAAAGTAAGCAAAGCTCTTACCCCTCGCCTCAAGCCTACGTAAACATTTTTCAGTTAAAAAATATTTTCTACATGATCCACCGGTTCCGTTAACGTATGCGTTTATATTTGCGGGAATGCCCGAAATTGCGTTTCGTTTTCAAGCGTAGACAATTTGAGGGTCGCCAGTCGTATAAAAAAATAAATAAATACCGATGACGTAATCATCATCTAGATTCCCCTGCCCCCCATGTCATCCAAAATAAGCAAAACGCCCCCCATGGTGCTTACGTAATACTTGAACGGTACCAAAGAAGACCCGTGTCCAGCAGTGGGGCAATAATGGGACAACTAACATTAGAAATAGGTGCGTCGGTGGTACCTACCCGGTCACACCTTACTAATTCAAATCAAATCAATTTATCTGTGAATAAGGTAACAAAGGTACAGTTGGTATTCAAACAGTTTTGTTTAATCGCTTATTCTGCCACTGAGTGGCTTACAAATATACATTAAAATAATTAAAGTTGTTTTAATGGAATATAAATAATACTTCGTAATAAATGTTACTTGATATTGTGTCCATAGATTATTAAACAACACTTAAACTTATACACGAGTTCACAAGTCTGAGCGATCACTGTTATCACTTAAAAAAGAGTTTAAGCTATAGTAACATTTATCAAATAAATATATGTTTTTAATTTATTTTTGAATATATTGATATTCTTGTAGCATCGTATGGACTCTGGTATTTTGTTATATATAATTGGCGCTCTTCCGTAAAAGCTTTGGTTTAATTGGTGTGTCCAACTACTTGGTCTACTTTAAAAATCATCCCTCTTAACATTTGTTTCGTATATCTTTCCAGTTACTCTGCATAGGGTATATAGTGATGGGCGCGTGGAACCTTCCGAGGCATCACCAACGGGAGCAGGAAGACAATCTGATATCCATGACCATGGTCATGTTTTCCACATTGTCTCTCATCAGTGACTTCGTGGTGCTGATCGGGATTCGATTGGTGAGTTGCTTTTATGTAGCGATAGTAAGTAATAGTACAAAAAGTGGTGGTGGGAGCGAGCAGTGATAGCCTAATGGTTGAAACTTGCCCTCTCGATCGGGAGGTCCGAGGTTCAAATCCAGGCACGTACCACTGATTCATGTGCGTATTAGAAATTAATTATCATTGCTTTTCGGTGAAGGAAAACATCGTGAGGAAACCTACACATCCGAGAGTACTTAAAAAAAAAAAAAGTTCTCGGAGGTGTGTGAAGTCCACCAATTCGCACTTGGCCAGCGCGGTGGACTATGGCCTAAGCTCTCTCATTCCGAGAGAAGACTCGTGCCCAGCAGTGGGACAGTGATGGGTTGACGACGACAAAAAGTGGTTAACATAATAGCCTGAAATGCAACGGGTACTGGGCTAGATTAGGCAGACTTCTAAATGTTGAATTTAATTTTAGTTCTGGGTCTGAGTGTTTTTGTAGTCGCCTTTGTTTGTCCATGACATCTAGTGTGGAGCAATGAGTATACATACCATGTAGAGGTCTGTTTAGTTTCGCGAAAGTCCTGTCGGAAATTTGTTTGGCACTTTTAAAAATGCTCTCTGGATAAAATTTCTTCCCGTTGATGTTGTAATAGGGGACTAGAAACAAAATACAGGAGATTTCAATCAACGTCCATTGCGATCACCATCACGCATCTCAGGCGCAGAGATTATGAAATGAAATGTCTTTATTTTGTATAGGCCTACGGGGGCACTTACAAATTGTGTTACATTTTTTTTTCTTACACTACCACCGGATCGGAAAACGATCTCAACTGAGAAGATCCGGCAAGAAACTCAGCGGGTTTGTCTTTTTTCTTATTTATATCCATTTTTTTTTATCTAATTACAATCATGATTTTTGATTGATTATTGATAAAAATCCCATTAGACAAGGTTTTTTTATCGAAATGTGGATCTCAAAAATCCGAAAATACTCGTGGAAATGTAATTAGAACTTTTAACATTTTTCCATAATACGAGTCTGACAGAAAAGAATCAATTTCTAAAATATCACATGACAGTGTAAATTGTTTCGTGACGACTTTACATTTAAAAACTCATTGTATATCTGTAACACTCAATTAGAAATAATGGAGCTAATGGTTCACAGATAATTAAGATTTCATTTCCATTATTTTTCGTACTGTATTAACAAAACCTTAAATGCCTAAGATTCTTAAATGTCGGTATGATCGTTCTTAGGGAATTTTAAAGATTATTTGTATTTTAGATCAGGTTATCTTGTAAGAAATGTGTTTACACAGTTAAAGAAATTTATTCTTATTTGGAACAATCGTACATATTTAAGTATCTCAGCTGTTTATATTGTATACCTATAGGTAGGTATATAGTTCAGGCATTACGGTGGTCTAGTAGAGATTAGTAAAATTAACTTTAAACAAAATTTTGAGAAGCCTTTGTGACATGTGGATTAGGACGTGATGTTTTTTAACGTTAAAATATATTATGAGACTAATAATACTTATAATATCCATCCGCCTTCTTATCTATCGTATTACACATAAAATATGTAAAAAATGTGAATTATTATTAAAGCTGACTGCTAAAACTAAAATTTGCTGTCTGTTATTCTTTTACACCTCCAATGACAGTAAGAATATGACGAATACTTTCTCGATGTCCTTTGAGCGCATCTGGCGTGTTTTTGGCCTAATTGTAAGTAAATTTATTGTTAATACAAGCTGACCCGGCAAACGTTGTTTTGCCATATAAAAAATAAAAAAAATAGTAAGGGTGGACAACCCTTATCACAAAGGGGTATGAAAAATAGATTTTGGCCGATTTTCAGACCTACTCATTCATGAGAATCGGTCAAGCCGTTTCGGAGGAGTACGGAAACGAACATTGTGACACGAGAATTATTAGATATATAGTTCACCTAGTATCCTTTGTATTATCTTTTACTTTTATGTCTCCTTTATAAATTAAGCTCCAATAAATTGTATAGATGAAATTAAAATTAAAATTTAAATTAGTAAAACTTTATATTTAATATAAACTGAGAAGTTAACGTACCGTATCTTGCTTATACCAATGTTATATCATATTTTTATTTAGATTTTTCATCATATCATCTCGCTGTTGCATAAGTTCTATCCACTTGTTCTATCCGTTGTAAGTTTACAAAAAATATGTATGAATGTATATTATTATTACTTTTATAAAAAAACATTTTTCGGATAAGAGTGGTCGGCACACAGAATGTCAGATGCCGAATACTCGGTTCTGAGAGCTAGGGGATGTCAATACTTTAGCAATGGACGGGATGCTCGGTCGGATCCGTGTGCGGCACCGCTACTATGTCTCCGCCAAATTTGGATCGGAGTGAAGGGGAATTCAATGTGTTAATAATCTATGGTTAATAATCTATCAACACATTATTGTCCCACTGCTGGGCACAGGTCTTCTCTCACAATAAGAGCGTTTTAGGCCATTGTCCACCGTACTGGTCAAGTGTGAATTGTTGGACAAAAATAATAATCTATTGATTTTACTTTTTTTAGTAAATATTGGTAGTGTATTACTTACTATTTTTCATTTGACACTTATATTGTTATGATAAAAAACGTCCCTCTAAACAACTCCTACAATCCGTGAAGCTATTGGGGCTGAAGCGCGTGCCAAACAAATAGACATACATGCATGCAGACGCTTGAAAAACAATACCTTCCTGCTGACGCAGTCGGGTAATGCACTACAACTGAGACATGTAACGTCATCAAAAACAGTAAAACTTCTTTTTCAGAGGAGACCCGGTTGTCTTCAGCTCTCTCTGCTCTTCAACTCAGTGTTCATCCTGTGCATCTTCCTGGTCGCCACCGTAACCTGCCTGTTCAGCCCGGAACTGCGGCCGTATCTGGAGTCCCCCGGGAACATCGCGTTGGTCGTCGTCCTTTTTATATCTGGAGCGGGTATGTTTTATGTAATGGCATGATCAAGGGTTAATGATATACATATCCCTACTTAATATTATTGAGCTATGCTTGGTATTTCCCTGCGCGACAGAATTCGTAATGATGAAATCCGTAGGAGAACGAAAGATACCGACATAGCTCTCAGAATTAGCAGGCTGAAGTGGCAATGGGCAGGCCACATCGTTCGTAGGACAGATAACCGATGGGGTAGAAGAGTTCTCGAATGGAGACCACGCCTCGGCAAAAGGAGTGCAGGCCGCCCCCCGACCCGGTGGACTGATGACCTGAAGAAGACGCCGGGTAACCGCTGGATTCAAGTGGCTCAGGACCGGTCGAAGTGGCGCAGATTAGGGGAGGCCTATGTCCAGCAGTGGACTTTTAAAGGCTGATGGATGGATAGATGGACTTAATATTATAAATGTTAATGGAAGTTTGTTTTAACGCTTCCACGCAAAAGCTACTGGTCGGATTTCGCTAAAATTTGGCACACACATATTTTAAGTTATTTAAACATAGGATACTGAATACCGTGGTGGACGGGACCGAAGCGAGCGAAGCTGCAGGAATAAGGTGTTTTCGCATTTACAATATTTACTACAAATATTGTAAATAGCGAAAGTACCTGTTTATTGCTATAGCCGTGACTGAAGTGGGTAAAACCGCGAGAATGACCAATTACCATATAAATCTTCTGGGGGTAAAATGGGAATAGTTAGATCAGGGAAGTACCACCGCCACACTTATTTGTTGACTCAATTTCATAAGGTGTGACCATATTAGTCGTCGAGAGTAGCCACGCGCCTGTGATTGGCTTTAGACAGAACTTATTTTCTATATAAAATTGCTTACAGTTGTATATGGGCGGCATTGAGACATAATTATATCCGAGGCATTCCAATTTAGTCCTTAGGAGTAGCAACTATGTCCCTGTAGTCCCGGAACCAGAATAGGGATATGGTATCTCCTACCTGTCGTAAGAGGCGACTAAAAGGGGCTTTCGGGGTTGCGGGCGGCTAGAGTGGGAGCTCGAACCGTCCAGCCGAGCGACCTCGGGAAAGACGCTGGCACGTGTGGTCGCATACCACCGTAAATAACAGAAGGTGCGGTGAGCGTATTCGCTCGGAGGACTCTGGTTGTGTTCCGTTGGAGATCTCGGAGTTCCCCAGACAGTGCTGAGGACGGCCACCGAGGGGGGCTATAGTGCGGTAAAAATCCCACATAACCCGCGTCGCTCCCACGGCGTCGGCACCTTTAGTAGGTTTCCCCATCGTAAACAAAGGGGTAGCAACTAATAATATGAAGTTTAGTTTTTTAATTTAAATTACGGTCGAATTTCGACCGTTGCGACGGGTGATTAGTTAATATTATTGTGAAAAATCGTGAGGGATAATATAGTTTCGGTTGCTTGATATACGTAAAGTATGTTACAAAGCGCTTCACGTTTTTCACAACAGTATTAGTATGTTCCTTTCATTATTGTTTTTAGCTTATTTTAAGAACTATTTTACACTTGTCGTGTGTCGTCAACCCATTATTGTCCCACTGCTGGGCACGGGTCTTCTCTCAGTATGAGAGAGTTTAGGCCATAGCCCACCGCGCTGGCCAAGTGCGAATTGGTGGACTTCACACACCTCCGAGAACTTTTTTTTTAAAGAACTCTCGGGTGTGTAGGTTTCCTCACGATGTTTTTCTTCACCGAAAAGCAGTGATAATTAATTTATAATACGCACATGAATCAGTGGTGCGTGCCTGGGTTTGAACCTCGGACCACCCGATCGAGAGGGCAAGTTTCAACCATTAGGCTATCACTGCTCTATATATCATTTTACACTTATAAACTAATAAGTTATATGCTTTAAAAGCGTTTTTTTCTTATTTAACTATACTTATTTCTGTTTCAGTTTACTCGCTCTACTATTTGACGGTGGTAAACAGTCTCTACAGGAAGATGAAAATGCCGTTCAGTCAAAGTGCCTACCCAATGTGAATTTAACATTAAGTTTATATTGTAATGTAATATGATTGTGATATATTAAAGCCAGTGTTATGTTATAAACGAGATTTTAATTTTAATTTCTGTTACAAATTGTTTTTGTTATATAAAAAAACAATTTCTATTGATATTATGATCATTATTATTAATGATATATCATTAATGATCATTATTTTTGTCGATGATGAAAACAATGTAACGCTTTAGGCGACCCACGTGGTGGAGTGGTTGCCATGCCGGTCTGATAAGTGGCTGGTTCCGGGTTCGATTTCAGGGCAAAAAATATATAAATGATAATTTTCATTAACAGTAGTGGGTCTGGGGGATTGTGTACTCTTCTTTGTATTTTTCCATGGCATCAGAAAAAATCTGGTGTGGGGCTGTGGATAGTCTTTTTTGAGTTTAAAATATCTATCTTTTAAATGGGAATGAACCTTAGAATATAAATTTTATTTAAAATTGTTTCAGCTATTACATTAGTTATTTATAGGACAAAAATAAATGTTATGTCGACGTAATAATGTCAAGCTTTAAGCACTTGACTAAATCTAATATGGCAATTATTAGTAATTACACAAAAAGCATAAGTTGCATTAGGTTTTTTATTCTCAAAACGTGATATGTGAATTAGCCGACATTGACACTTTCCACCGGAACCCAAATTTGCCTCACTCTAGAAATAGGAGTGGGAGTCAGTGGCGTTGCCAGTGCCGGATTAGTCACATAGCAAGAGTAGCAAATGCTACGGGCCCCGCGACTAGAGGAGCCCCGCCGCCGAACACCTACTATTAATATAACATCTTTCCTATCCTGAAATACTTAAACTGAAAGAAGAATATACCTATAGAAAGTGTCATCTCTAAATTGTCCTAGATTAAGTTCAGAAAAGATTACTTGTAACAGTTTTGTTTTATTTAATACCCTTATTTAAAGCAAACTATAGGCCTGTCAGAATTTGCTACAAGCCCCACGATGGCTTAATCTGGCACTGGGCGTAGCTAGGCGTGGGCGCAGTGGGCCATCGCCCACGGCCTCGTACTTAAAGAGACCTCTCGAAGCCTCTTTGGAGGAAAGAGGTGGAGGCATTTTCAAGAATCCAATGGTATCATGCACAGGGGTCTCGCTGATAGGAGTTTGTTTGCCCACGTCAATCATCCACATCAGGAAGGCACGATAATTATCTTGCTACCTTTTAGACCTTACCTTTTCAATGTTACCTAACCCATGTGACTTGAGAGAAAAACTAATTTTACCTCGCCTTTAAAATTGTATTTTTTAACGCATATTCGCATGTTTTTACATATTCGTATTCTTGTAGAACTGCAGTTTGCAGACAAAAAAGCAAATCTATACAAATTTAAGTTTGTGACAGAAAAGGGCGCCAAATCTAAATTTTACCGCCCATAAACCTTCAAAAATGTCTGATTTACCCCCGATAAGGTAATTACACAAAGTTTAGGAATCCAGGTTTTAGACGATTCAGTCTATAGAAGAAACAACGCCTTGTAAGCTTATGTTTATCTATTAAGTTTTAGGATTTTATTTTAATTATGTACCGTTTAGTAGACTAGCTTCTACATTGGAGATGTTTGTATGGATAGATGGATTTAAAACTCTTTGTCATAATAGAGTTTCGAATATTCTTATAACCGTCACCTGCTCGCTCAGTCATGGGGAAACTTTGTATGATACCCTGCCTTTTTTGTTTATGAAGGGGAAACCTTCAAAAGCGACTCCGGGATCTCCAAGGGAACACAGCCTTCCCTGGTGGGCGTGAAACGCTCACTGCACCTTCTGGTCTTTACGTCGACATGCGACCACACATACCGCCGTCCTTCCCGGGATTGCCTGACTGAGCGGTTCGAGCTCCCACTCTTGCCGCCCACACATGTCCATCCCAGGGTCACTTAGTCGGACGGTTGGAGCTCCCACTCTAGCCGCCCGCAACCCCGGAACCCCCCTTTAGTCGTACCTTACCCCTTACCCCCTCTTACGACAGGCAGGGGATGCCGTAGCTCTGTTCTAATCTCGGAAATACAGGGCGCATGATTCAATACCTAACTTCTCAAAATCTATCTACACGTACCAATTTTAGTTTTTTATTGGATTAAGGGTATCTTAAATATAATAAAACAATTTTAAACTTCAGGAGCTTAACGTTTTTGTGCGTTGTTTTGTGAGGATAATAGATCAGTAGCAACATTAATACATGAAGTTTTTGCAAATAAATATTTTTTGTATGATTTTATGATTTAATGTTACAATTAAATCAATTAATCCTTATAATTGTATTTAAATACTTTTTATGTTTTATGATAGAAACCGAACGATTATTGAGAATTGCAAGGACTTAGTAAACGGGAAAGAAATCTTAAATTATTTTTATAGACTTTAATTTTTTTCCCAAGGTATGCATAAAGTAAAATGTAATTTGTGTGTAGGTATATTTAAGATTATAAATATATCATTAGACTCCTTGACATGTACACCTCATCGACAACAAGGCAAAACTGGCAATGCCCCAATATATGACCACAAGTTGACCCAGCGAACTTCGTTCCGCCTAAAAGTTAAAAATCTAAAATTATCAGTGTTTCGCCTCTATATTATACATAAAAACCTTCCTTTCGAATCACTCTATTTAAAAAACTGCATTAAAATCCGTAACGTAGTTTTAAAGATCTAAGCGTACCTACATAGGGACAAACAGCGAGAAGCGACTTTGTTTTATACTATGTAGTGATAAAGTATGCTACCACATTTGAAAGAGTAAGGTAAAAGTAAAAAATAATTAATTTTGCTGCTTCTGGTAAATAATCATAACTTGAAAAAAAAACATGTCGTGACCTACAGCATTATTTTCATAGTTATTTCTTTATATTTCGAAGCAGATGTGTAAGTACTGTGTGGATACTGGGTATAGAACAATAGAATCGACGGGCAAAAAATATTAAAAATATTAAATCATTACAACATAGGTACATATACAAATTTAATTAAAATTATTGAAATCTAAAGAACAAATTATTTTGGAACCATAATTCTATCAAGTTTGCAAATCGTATGTATTCCTGTGTAAGTGTGTGTTTGTATGTAAGTGTAATTTGACCTTGACTTAATCTAAATACGTGCTTTATACACTAATTATGCCGATTATTATAATTAAGACTCAAAATCAATGATAAGATCATATAGAACGATTTAAGAATAATAGGTAGTCCTAAATCGTACTTTTTTGAGAGCTTCGAAAATTGCTTGCTACTCAAAAGTTTATAACATTTATGTATTTTTTTTATTTAAAACTAATAAAACATTAGGTAAAACAAGAGTAATTAAAATAAAAAAATGATATGCCTTTACCAATTTCCAAAATATTAAAGGTTTTCCTTAGGGACGAATAAGGCAAGTTTACCCAATCTACGGTTAAAATACTGATCGCATGATAAATTATTTCATGTACAGCACAATATACAATTATTTTAAACAAAACTAAATATAGTAAAGTATTCTAAATATAGTGTTGGTTGGATTAAAGACGTCCTTATGTAGTAGTTAGAAATCCATTAGACAATTATCTTTATTGTAGGTTTCATTTTAAGGCGGTATGTGAGATTACCTTAAATTGTAAGGTATCATCAAAAGAACTTCCTTTTTAGTAAAGCCAATTTAAAGATCATTTATTTATGTTCAAACTCAATTCAAAAGTATTCAATTATGTATGTAATAAATTATGTTTTCTTATATAGGCTGCAGGTAGTACCGCATATTCTATGCAAAGTTGGTTAAAGAAGTCCATGAGCGGCAAATTACATTTATACTTAGGTAGAACGGACTCAGGTTTGCTACTACAATCGTATTAAGGTATCCTGGTAACTTAATTTTTTTATCTGATTGAAATAGCAAACGAGCATGCAGTCCACCTGAAGTGACCACTGCCGCCTCTGGACAACTTTATATAGAAGATATCTGAAGTCAATCACAGATGCGTTGCTACTACCGAGAATTAAGATGGTCGCCTCATATGAAAGTGTGCCGACACCCACACCCTTCTATCGAAACATAAGGAATGCTTCACTCTAGAAATAGGTGGTGATACCTCCTCGGTCGAACTACACTAGTTATACCACCTGGTAAATTTAAAAAAAACGAATTTTTTTTTTGCTTTATTCGAAAGTACAATATATTAGAGACATACCTACATAGCTATATATTAAAGATTCCAAGAGATGCCCGAAGGTGTCACAGAGTTAAAATGTTACGAAGATATTACCCAGGATACGTCCCAGGCATAGAAAATTAAGGTAAGTATGAGTTTACCTGTTTAAGTCTATAAAACTTGTAATGCGTTTATCTCGTCGCTGTATTTTCTGTGTATGACTTATACAGATTCAAGATACTTGTAAGTATATCTCGTCGCAACTTACATGAACTTTTTACACTTCTACATTTTAATTTACAACGCCATTTGTGTCACCAAAGATGACCGTTATTTGTTGGAAAATGTCAAAATTATAGTTCCGATTAGAATAACGTTATGGTGTCTTGAGAATTATTTAACACTTTCGCGGACGGTACCGCTTGATTCTGTGTTCTAGAATGACAAAGTAAATCTGCATACATGACATATACGTAGAGTCCAATGATATCATACGTTTTAAAGACGTCATGACAGAATCGTGACAGTAAAATTTTTAGTATATTTAGTATTTACATGGTGTGACATAAGATACATAAAATAAGATTTTAACTTGAAAGTTCATCGGGAATAAACGTTCGGCCATAAATAATATTTTATATTTCAACGTCATCGTACGTTGTGCCATATCAAAATCTCAAATTATGACGTACAATTACGTACTATCCGTGAAAGAGTTTCAATGTCAGATGTCCTTAAGAGTCAAAATCATCCGTGCCACGCACCTGTTCGTTTTGAATCGGCAACTTTTAATTATCATATTTTTGTATCTTAAAATGTGACGATGATGTTCTAAAAAATCAAAAAGATTCTTTCTTTCGCTATAAAACGCCCCTTGAAGTGTACACGAATATTGGCGCAAAAATAAATGATTTTGCATTTAAAAGATGTTAAAAAAAATACGCAACCAGCAATCACGCATCTATTCGATGCATAAACACGCAACACACTGCGACCACGCGATAATAATTAGTAGGCATTCGAGAATGTAATTCTTACTATTGGTAAAATACAGACACTTGAAACGCTCATGTACAAACGTGGTATGGATTATATTTTCCAATTGCGTTTTGCCGGAGATATGGGAATCCTTTACGTTGCGCCAACGAAAGCCACCGAAGGGGGTTTCATTGCTTTTTTTTCTTTTTTTTATCAGTCTGCAATAGCCAACGAGCATGCAGTCCACACGATGGTAAGTGGTCACTGCCGCCTATGGACATCTGTAATAAACTTCATACAGAACATGGGTTCAATCTGAAGTCAATCACAGAGGCGTTGCTACTCTTGAGGACTATGATTGTCGCGTCATACAAAAGTATGCCGGCCACTGCACCCTTCCGTCGAAACGTAAGAAATGCTTCACGTTGGAAACAGTTGTGGCGGTGATACTTCCCCACAAATGTTATCATTTTTGAGAAGTTTCAAAGTAATAGTAATCACTACACATTACATAGACACTTATTTGGCAAGTGAGTTATTGCGAAGTGGATATGGCGAGAGACGGAAATTAGAGGCGCACCTTTGTATTGTAATGTATGATTGGCCGGAAAGACTGAAGGGCGATTGAAATACTTTTATTTAGGGCTCGATAAGGCGTAACACGACAAGAATTTCTTCTTTTCTCCAAAGAATAATTGGAACTAACAAGAAAATTTATAATTTTTTGATATACCTATACCTACATATATCGGTATATGTATAATATATTTATATATCGCGGCATCTTTGATTGACATCTGATAGGACCCTTATTCTGTATGAAGTTGTTTACAGATATCCATGGGCATCGGTGAGCGTTCCGGGAACATATAGGGTTACGGTATCCCCTGCCTGTCGTAAGAGGCGACTAAAAGGGGCTTCCGGGGTTGCGGGCGGCTAGAGTGGGAGCTTGAACCGTCCAGCCAGGCGATCCTGGGAAGGACGGCGGTAGTTGTGGTCGCATATCGTCGTAAAGACGAGAAGGAGCGGCGGGCCCAGCCGCCCATCTGGGAGGGGCCCGATAGGGCATCGCGCTCAGAGGATTCCGGTTGCGTTCCTTTGTATATCCCGAAGTTCTCTTTGTAGCTCCAAGGAAGGCCATCGGGGGGGGGGGGGATTTTAGTGCGGTAAAAATCCCACATAACACTGCGTCGCTCACACGGCGTCGGTAACTTTTAAAGGTTTCCCCCTCGAGAACAAAAAAATACTCATTTACTACTTCAATTTTGTTAAAAAAAAGCTTAAGACGATATTTTCTCGTCATAGTTTATCTTTCAGAGTAATACAAGTATTTGTTTTAATAACAAGCAATTAGTACTCAATATTTAAAGCATACATTACATTTGATAAATGATTCATAATAAATAAAGCGAGTAACAAATTATTCTGTTTTAAACACCGGACAAGTTATTATGCGGTTGATTAATGAACTAACCAAACACTTTTGAAACAGGATGAAGCTATTATTGGCATACCGGGATACATAATTTAGTAGCTAGAATCGATATTATCGATTTGGCTTTCGAGATGGACAGAATTACTTTTAGTGTTAACGGTAGTCATTGTTCAGGTAGGTGAAAGTTTAAAATAATTTTGTAATAATTAACATATAATTTGTTAAAGCATTAGCTGATAGATCGCTAGTTGTATGTATGGTTTATGAGTTTTATTTATTTTTATTAACATAATTTTATTACCTTGGGTTGTATGTATGTGACAAAATGTTTGAGATCTATTTCAACCGGTTTCCAGAATTCTGATTAATTTTAAACTTAGCACATATCAAGGACCGATGACAATGCAATAATATGAAAAGTATATTTTTTTCACAAAAGCGTTTTTTATTGTGATATTATGTGTGTATTGAATAGTTTGTAAGGATGTAGGTACGTGATTTTTACTTTTTCACGTAAAAAACTATTGCTCGGATTTCGCTAAACATTCGTACAAAGATAGTTTTTGTGTGCCACCTATAAGGAACTGCGGGAATAAGCTAGTCTATAATATTTTATTTTCTTGATTCAAATTGTGAATCGCACGAGAAAAATTGTTCGAAGTTTGCATTTCGTAGGAAAAAATTAAGTTGTGTTCACATTAGAGAGTTTCTTGAAGTGCATTGTTTTTAATATTTCTATTTGTTTTTTTTTCTAATACTGGTAGTTTTTTAATTCGCTAAACGATAGACTAAGGCATTAGGAGTAGATTTAACTTCGGTCCCTTTCGATCTCAAAGATCTACATATTCATACAAGCAGCTGTAAGAAAAGCGATAATTTTGTTTACTTCTTAAATAAACAACAATTTTATCTTATTTTTATTGAATCTTCCTGTGCCCCAAGATATTACCCGTGTTTAAAATTGTAGTATTAAAATTTTATTGTAGTGACAGTGCAGTAAATGGATTTTAATAAAATAAATACTAATTATTGCTAGGTTGATGTGAATTCAAACGTACAGACAAATTAACTGACAAATATTAAAAAGAGATATAAATTAAGCCGAGGAACTATTTGATCTGGTGCCCACATCATCCTTCCTCTCGTTTTTTTTTCGAGGAACCTGACGCTGTGGTAGCGACAAAGGGTTATGTGAAATTTTAACCAAAACCCCCCCGGTAGAACTCCGGGATCTCCAAAGGAACGTAACCGGTGTCCTCTGAGGGCGTTGCCCCATCGGGCTTCTCCCAGATGGGCGTTTGGGCCTACCGCTCTGTCTAGTATTTACGACGGCATGAGACCACATATACCGCCGTCCACCCCAGGGTGGCCTGACCGAACGGTTTGAGCTCCCACTCTAGTCGCAGAAACCAATTTTAGTCACCTCTTACGACAGGCAGGGGCTGTATACTGTAGCCCTATTCTAAACCCGGAACTATACCAATCACCCTTCCTCTATCGCACCACTCGCCGACGGATAAACTTTGATCCACATCAACTATTAATCAATTATTAATCTATTCGAAGTTAACAGTCTTTAGTTGCAACGTTTTCAATTATTTACTATCCAGTTTTATAGTATAAGTCATGAAGTGTGTTATTAAACTGTTTAATTATAAAATAATTATGAGGGCAACGTCCGCACACACGTCTATTTCTTAAATAACGTTTTTTAATAAGAATGAAATAGTAAACTACCGTCCCCCGGTCGTTAAGAGTTCACTGACGTTCATGGACATATAGGTTCATACGGAACAAGCATTCAATCAATAGTCAATTACAAATGCGTTGCCACTCCCGAGATCTAAGACTGCGCTTATAAAAGAGAGCCAGCACATCCTTCCAACGGAACGCTCAAATCACTTCACGCTAGAAGCAGATTTGGCGAAAGTTTTACAGGTGGTAGAACCTGTATAGTTCGACCGGAGAAGTACCACCGCATCTGTGATCGATTTCAGATAGAACCAATGTTCTATTTGAAGTTGTTTACAGTCCATGGGCGGCGGTGAACACTTTTTTTAAGCTATTGCATCATAGCTTTTATCGCGGGCTTTGAGTGCGGCAACCGAATCAAGAAGTTCCATAACAAAAAAACCTAACACCCCCACTCCGCCTACCATGTAGCGTGGCCGAGCGTTCGCTTAACGTGTATATGGTACGATAGTACGAAGCTCGCACGGATCGAGACAAGCAGTAATTTTAAGAAAGTATATAGTATCAAAGAAAAAAACTTGAATTAATATCTAAGAAAAAATACTGCATATATAAATAAAAAAATATAATTGCATAAGTTGATAAAAATTGATTAAAAATGATGTGGCAAACGACAATGCAGTCCACCTGATGATAAGTGGTTTTCAAGAAAGGTGCCGGCGATGCATTGGCGACTCCTCTGGTGTTGCGAATGTCCATAGGCAATGGTGACTACTTTCCATCGGGTAGCCCGTCTGCCTTATCGTTAGGTTAAAGCATAAGAAAATAAAGTGGTACCACTTGCTATCAGATGAACTACATGTTCGTTTACTATTTCAATCAGATATAAAGGGTAATTCCCTTTTCCGATTCCGATTTGATTTGTATGTACTTCTAGCACTTTTAATACTGTTTTCTGAACTGTTCAGTGGGACACGAGGTGGACTCCGACGTGTCCCTGAACGACTACATACGCACATGGCTGCAGCTGCCTGGCACGAAGTACATGTGCAAGGAGGGTGGCTGCGGCTCCTGTATCGTCAGTGTAGTGGCACCTGCTCCTGACGGCACGCTACGCACCTTTTCCGTCAACTCGGTCAGTTATATTTGAACGGTTTTATTTATAACAATAAGATGATTTTTTTTCCTTCAGCCGCATTAAGGTTGTCTGGAAGAAGGTGGTAGAACCAGTGTAGTTCGACCGGGGAAGTACCACCGCCACACCTATTTCTAGCGTGAAGCATTTCCTGCGTTTCGATGGAAGGGTGTGGTTGCCGGCACACTTTCACATGAGGCGACCATCATAGTCCTCGGGAGTAGCAACGCATCTCTGATAGACTTCAGATGAAACCCATGTTCTGTATGAAGTTGATTACAGACGTCCATGGGCGGCAGTGACCACTTATCATCAGGTGGACTGCATGCTCGTTTGCTACTTCAATTAGATAAAAAAAAGAGATCGCTATTTAAGTGATAAGACCACCTCTTACAAGAGGTGGTCTTATCACTAGAGGTACCTCTCAATATGTGTCTTTTATATTTGTTCTATTGTGATTTATGGTGTACAATAAAGATATTTTTGACTGTATTGTATTGTAATAATGATCTATTTCGGAAAACGTGTCCCATATACACACAATGCATTAAAAATATCACATTATTCATTAAAAATACATTACAAATTATTTTCCAAACATAAAACAACCTCAAATTACATTACATTAGATTTTGATTAGATAGATTATATTTAAAATTAATAAATATCTACATATAAAACTAAAAGTACACTACAATTAAATCTCAAATCAAATTAAACGCAAATTTAAAATAAGTCCATTTCTAAGCAACTACAATAACAATAATAAAAATAAAAATCATTATATTAAGAAATCAGCAAATTGAATTATAATTAATCAAATCTGTAATTAAAGAAGAGGCTTTACTGTAAAGCAAGCTGTGTTAGTAAAGCAAGAGGCTTTACTTGTGTTTATGATGATGCAAGTGACTCAAGGTCGCTCAGCGAGCTATGGAGAGAGCTATGCTTGGTATTTCCCTGCGTGACAGACAGAATTCGTAACGATGAAATCCGTAGGAGCTATGTCTGTAACGAATGTTACAGACATAGCTCTCAAAATTAGTAAGCTGAAGTGGCAATGGGCAGGCCACATCGTTCGTAGGACAGACAACCGATGGGGTAGAAGAGTCCTCGAATGGAGACCACGTCTGGGTAAAAAGAGTGCAGGCCGCCCCCCGACCAGGTGGACTGATGACCTGAAGAAGACGGCGGGTAACCGCTGGATTCAGATGGCCCAGGACCGGTCGAAGTGGCGCAGATTAGGGGAGGCCTATGTCCAGCAGTGGACTTTCAAAGGCTGATGGATGGATGGAACAGTGACTACTTACAATCAGGATAACTACTACAGTAATATAATAAAATTCGGACTGTATATCATAAACTTCATGGCTCGTGCTTCCAGTGCCTGGTGTCAATAACGTCATGCCAGGACTGGCAAGTGAAGACGGTGGAAGGGCTGGGCAGCCGCCAGGGCTACCACCCAGTACAGCGCGCACTGGCCGACCACAACGGCTCACAATGTGGCTTTTGCAGCCCAGGCTGGGTTATGAGCATGTACAGGTAGTATTTTAATTCAATTATAAGAAGAAATTAATAGTTTGCTGCAATCAAGTACGCTTTCTACTGTGGGGCTAAGTAGGATTTTCTCCTGGGTCGTGGGTACCATGGACACACACAAGTCGAATACACAAACACCCAGACCCAGAACACGAATCTAAACTTATCATTCAGATACCTCTCTGGCCAGGAATCGAACCTGGGACCCATTGCGCGTTAGACCGGTATGGTAACCGCTCCACCACGCGGGTCGTCAATTTTTTTATTAATTATATTTATAAATTGGTTATTTGTTCAGTCATCAAAATAAGCAGTTTGGGTTTTCAAAAAATCATCGTTCAAACTAAAATCCCTACTGTTTCGTAGGTTTCAGACAATCCGTTGCAGCACAGGCTTGATCACCGCAAATTTTGTTTCTTTTGTAGCGTCCTGGACCTTTGAGATTTACCGGTTTATTCATAAATATACTTGTTTAAAAAGATTTGCACGTTAACATTTAACATGTATCTTTTAAATACAACAATTGTTGTTAAACATTATTTTACTGTTTATCTAAAAAAATTGAATAAAGTTTTTTTACCTTTCCAACTAGATCTCCCCTCTTAAGCAAATATGCGTAAATATGCATGAAACTCGTATCAGGCGTTCTAACTGTGTTAACAGCGGTAGCAATAGATCTATGTCCGAGACCAATAGCAGATAAAGATCTCATACATCACGAAGCAATATCATTTGAGGTGATTACAGATGCTATTAAACGGTAGTTGCAATATAATCACATATTGAACTGTTAGGATGGCGTTCCGTGAGGTTCTTTTAAAAGAAAAGAGGAGATCACTTCACTTAAGAAAGTTTATTAATCAAAAGAGTACATCACATAAAGGCTTCCAATTATCGACTGTCTTAAAACACGTGTAAAATGGTATTGTAGAAATAAGGCCGCGCTTGGCGTTGCTTGCATCAAAAGTTTTATACTTAAGTGAAAATCGAATATATCAGAACGCAAATAAGAAAAAAAAAGATGATAAACATCGACTGTATTAACAAAACTTGTTCAACAGCTTATTGGAATCGCACGATCATGACTTGACGCAGTATGAAATAGAGAACTCTTTTGGCAGTAATACTTGTAGATGTACTGGATACAGGCCGATCCTTGACGCATTTAAGAGTTTTGCTAAAGACGCCCCAAAGCCCAAATCAAAACTACGTGATATCGAAGATCTAGGGATTTGCAAAAAGCAAGGCAATTGTAATAAGACTTGTGAGAGCTGGTGCTTTGTAGCAAAGAAGGAAGCAAATCCAGTTGTAAAGAAGATTAACTTGAAGGATGACCGTGTCTGGTATAGAGTTCACGAAATCAAGGATATTTTCGATATCTTTAAGACAGAAGGCACTTCGTCGTATATGTTGGTTAATGGAAATACAGGTCGAGGTAAGATTAACTTCATGTATTAAGTGATCTCTCATCTCAACGTAGATCTCAGGGTTAACAGCGCATCTGATTTAAGAGTGAAATTAATCTTGTCTGGAGTCAATTATAGATATTGGGCAATTGCAACTTACCACCATTACGTTGCGAACAAAACTATTTACTATATGCCTGTTTTGTATGTCATCTTAACATAACTAAGAAGTGTTTTATATTTCTTGTTATGATTATTTTGCATCGGAGTGCAAATGATAAAAAAACAGTAACTTTCAAAGGGTGAAAAAATAGGCGAACGAACTAGATAAATATTTAATAGCGTCATAGTAACGTTGTCAATAGACACTAAGTAGTAATTTAGCCTGTTTTTCTATTTATTTCAGGCGCATCGCCAATATTTGCCTTTCCAAGAGTATTGATAGACATTCAGCCAGTGGACCATTTGAAGACACACTATCTAGACCAGAACCTGGTGCTTGGAGCTGGCATCGTCCTCAATGATGTGATGCGCATCTTCAAGTCCCTGGCACATGAGAAAGAGGAGTTCTCTTACTTGATGAAATTGTATGAACATCTCGATCTGGTCGCCCATATACCTGTTAGAAATGTAAGTGATTAGGATTTAGTTAATAAAAGTAAATGTTATTAATAACGTTATCTTTTTCTTTTCTTAGATTCAACTCATATACGAGCCTGTAAGCCATTTTATAGTAAGTGACCACTGTCGACCTTGAACATTACTAATCAAACTAGTTGGTATTTCAATCCTACCTAAGGTCAGCCATACATGCGTTGAGACAGTGAGACAGGCTACAATACTTGGTACTACAACTCCATATTTCTTCAATATAGCAGGGGTTCAATATAAACTATATAAATGTTGCGTTGACACTTCTAAGGCATTCCTGATTATTTCATAATTCACACCGTGAATATGAAATGGACCAAACTCAAAATTTTAGTAAATTTAATTAGATACTGGGAACTACTTCAAAAAGTTGTGTATTGTCTAGCGAATTAAAAAGGGACTAGTTCTGACTACAACAGACCAGCAGCTTATAATCCTTTATAAACGTCCGCTTTAGAAAACTTCCAAAATTGAGAGCACAATTTTGTTATTTTCACAAGAAAAGCTAATTTCGTATCGGATCCCGTTTATCCTCGCTGTGTGGTAGCTGAATCTTTGACGAATAATGTTATTTCATACTTTAATATTTTTTATGTTATTAAGATTGCATCAATTGGAGGTAATCTAATGGTGAAACACAGGCAGCCCACCTTCTCATCAGATATATTTTTACTGTTAGAAAGCGTCGGAGCCACGTTGACAATAAGTGAGTACCAAACCTTTTTGAATTTCTGCGATAATTATTGAGGTTAAGAGATGACAAATAATGTTATAAGAAGTTTAGTGAGATCTTACATTTCTTTATACTCAGTAATTACCTTATACGATATTGTTAAGTAGGAATTTAAGTTTAATAATTTACTGAAGTAAAATTGTAGCAATATAATAAATCCAAGTAAATTTCACTTAGAGCTTTATGTTTTAGTAAGTGCAGTGGATACGATAGAAGTGACTCCAGAACATTTCCTATCCTTGGATATGACTGGGAGGTTGATAACTAATATAAAGTTGCCACCCTTGTCGCAGAATTACCAATTCGTTTCCTTTAAAGTAAGTAATTGACATAAGTTTACTATGTTGTTTTGATAAAGTTTAAATTATATACATTTTTAGAAAAATGAAATAACGGTTTAGCTACTCAAAAGTTATTTCGTACTAAGTTCTTGAAACGCGTGGTAGAGCTATCACCATATCAGTCTGACATACAGTGGATTCCAGGTTCGAATCCTGCCTTGAAAACTTCAACGACGGATTTATATTTCTGTTCTGGGTCTGGGTGTTTGTGTATTCATCATTGTGTATATTATTGTTATTTACAGGAAGATATCCTTATGTGGGGCTACGAGTGTAAAATGTGTTATAATAAAAAAAAAACATTTAAATTAGCTTTAATGAAATCGTACTTTTTCAGATTATGCCTCGATCTCAAAACGCTCATGCTTCTGTGAACGCAGCCTTCCTTTATCAATTCGATCATCACCTCCATGGGACTATCCTGTCAGCCAGAATCGTTTATGGCGGCTTGTCAGGCGCATTCGTTCACGCTAGAAGGACTGAGGATTGTCTTGTACTCAAAAATATTTTTACAAATGAAGTGTTACAAGAAGCTCTACACGTTTTGGCAGATGAATTGATCGTAGAAGAAATTGCTGCCGAGTTAAAACCAGAATATCGGAAGAAATGTGCTCTAGGTTTATTTTATAAGGTAAGGAAGGGTAACGTATATGTTATCTCGATTGAAGTAGCAAAGAAACATGCGACCCACCTGATCGTAAGTGGGAACTGCCGCCCATAGATACCTGTAATAAACGTCGTATAAAACAGGAGTTATATCTGATGCCAATCACAGATGTTTTGCCCCTTCCGTGGACTAATATGGTCACCTCATATAAAAGTGAGCCAGCAACTACACTCTTCCAACGAAACACTAAAGCTGCTTCACGCTAGAAATAAGTTCAGCGGTGGTACCTTCCCGTTCGAATTACACTGGTTCTACGACCTGTCAAATACTTGCACCTAATACTGTATACTCGTTCACCTTACTCAATGTGCAAAATGTGCTGTGTGATGTCGGTCTTGTATAGCACCAATACTTTTCTCCCCGTAAATGTCTTCGGAGCTGACTGTGAGATAGAGATATATTTAGGAGATGTGCAGTAACGTCTTCCTCAGAAGATCAACCTACTCTGTTCATCGACACACATGACTGGCGCGGCGAGTATTGGAAAACACTGCTCATTACTGTGCACTGTTGGACACGGGATTCAGCATGTGTCCATCAGTGGACTTCAGAAGGTCTATGGATGGAGAATAGATACGTATACTAACACGTCAAAAGTATCTACTAATTTTGGCAATAATTCCAATATCCAATTTAATTCGTGTTTAAAATCAGTTATCACTTTTAAAACATCCAATTTTTTTAGGGATTGTTAAATTTAATTCCTGAATCGATGGTAAGACCGTGTTATCGATCTGGTGCTCGGGATATGAGGAAAACTCGTCCACTATCCAGTGGTACGGAAGTATATGATACAAATCCTATCATTTGGCCTATCAATGAGCCAATGCCAAAAGTTGAGGCTTTAATACAATGTTCAGGGGAAGCACACTATGTCAATGATGCTCCACACGAAACCCGAGAAGTATTTTGCGCGTTCGTTACTTCTGACATTTGTGTTGGAGAAATTGAAAGTATTGATCCTTCACCGGCTATGGTAAGATTCTTTTTATTGCTATTAAACCACCTTGTTTTATATCAACTTTATACGAGGTTTTATTAAATGATGACCATAAAGAGATATCACATATGAGACTCATAATACCAAGTGCACATCCAGATTTTTTACCAGAAATCATATAGACGTCTGCTTGACCAGGAACCCAATTTTTTCTCTGAATTCCAAATAAGTATAGCAATACCGGGCACAATAATTATCATCTTTATTAAAAAGAAAAAGTGGAAATGGAAAATGATGGTGAAATTTTTTTCAGGAGCTGCCGGGAGTATTAGCATTCTTCACTGCTAAAGATATCATTGGGACAAATTCCTCAATACCATCCGTTATATCTTTCTTTTCACTAGAGGCGCTACTGTCGGATGGAAGTATTAAGTATTATGATCAACCAATAGGTATAATAGTTGCTGAAACCGAGAAACTTGCAAACAGAGCAGCGCTGCTAGTGAACGTCAAGTATAAAGTTGATGACAAGAAACCTATATTGACAATAAGAGACGCGAGAGAACGAGATACGAGTAGAATATCCACTTTCCTGGTAGTACCAGCTCGGGACCGGGGTACGAATATACAAAAAGTAATTAAAGATTGTGAAAATATCTTCTGGCAGTATCATTACACTATGGAAACTCAAAGTAGTGTGATTCGTCCCACTGACGATGGTCTGGATATAGAATCGTCAACTCAATGGCTGGATTTTGTACACATTGCCGTTTCTAGTGTACTAAAACTAGAACAAAGTAGGTAAATTGATTTTGAACATAGCTATTGTAGAATTCTATAGGAGGCATAAAAAACATTATACAACTAAAAGGAAACCGTTGTGCCAACTTTTCACGACACACACAGAGTCAGATAGCTCTATGTGTCTGTTAAAAATATATTGCACAATATTGCAACGAAGTAAGTCTGTTTAAAAAAAAATAAGGTGAAAGGTGTTCACCTGTCCGCATAATTATTTATGTACTTATTTTCTCAATTTCCTTATTGATTTAAAATACACAAGTGGTAAACGAACAAGTAAAGCTCTTGACGGTGAAGACATTTGTAATCAGCTATAGATAAGATTAGAGCCTTGACCTGAATTTGGCAAGAGATGTGTAGCACCTGAAAACCAAGTTGTAATGTCTGGTAATGTACTTTTTAATCATACCCCACCAAATCAGAACACTACGGCTCTTTTTTTTAGCGTTTCGTATCCAAAGGATAAAAACGGAACCCTATTATTAAGTTTCCGCTGTCCGTCTCTCTGTCACCAGGCTGTATCTCAAAAACTATGATAGCAAGACAATTAAAATTTTCACAGATGACGTGTCTCTGTTGCCGCTATAAATACCAACAGAATGCTGCTATAACATTAAAACAGAATAAAATATATTTTTAAGGGGCGCTCCCTTACAACAAACAAAACATGATGTTTTGACCGTTTTTAAAGATATAGTACGGAACACTTCGTGCACGAGTCTGACTCTCGTTTAGCCGGTTTTCATTTATTTTAGCAAACGAGCATGTCGTCCATCTGAGTAAGTAGTCACTGGCTTGTATGGACAACTGTAAGTAACAACCATACCACAAATTCAATAGTCGTCTTATATCGGTATCGTTTCTCGCCGATACTTTAATTGTATCTACCTCAAAAATCTTACAATAAGGTGAGTCGGGGTGACATCGGAGATGGGGTAAACGCGTGAGATTGAAATTGAACACCAATTTTTATGGTTGATTTCATCCACCATGCCATAAAAATTATCTATGTGTGTTATGAAGTTGTCAATTGAACAAAAACTGGCTACATCAGCCTACTATTTCAATTTTAAATTTTCATCTCATCTCCGATTACCCTAATTATCCAAAGCTATTTTTTTTATTTCATTGATCAAATATACATGATACACAGATTGAATTATCGTAAACAGCTACCATAGTTAAAAAACTGTATCGCAGCCATTTACGCCCATCTTCAGACACAGAATAAAGTACATTTAATTTTAGGTCTAATTTATTAAAGAATATTTATTAGTAACAATAAAAG
Source organism: Spicauda simplicius (assembly GCA_949699795.1). Lineage (NCBI taxonomy): Eukaryota > Metazoa > Arthropoda > Insecta > Lepidoptera > Hesperiidae > Spicauda > Spicauda simplicius. The sequence goes on along the minus strand of OX453070.1, from coordinate 17,490,601 downwards.
AAAATGCTTATTAGAAAAAGGTGTGTCCAAATAAAGGGGTCTTCGATTTGCAGAATAAATTTGTCAGTTCCGCGTTGCGGTGGTGCTTATGGATCCAAAATATCACGTGCGTCTATGGTAGCTTGTGCCGGCTCACTCGTCTCCTACCTGATGAACAGGCCATGTCGCTTCGTGATGAGCATGCAAGCTAACATGAGAGTTATAGGGAAGCGGTTCCCATCTACCGTGGATTATGAGGTAAAGGGGTCTATGCTGTCGAATGACATTCATTTATCTTTATTTGTATACATAATTGAGCAGTTTATACTTATACTAGCTAGTAATAGTTTATTCGGGATGATAGGTATACTATGTCCCGTCCCTATAATTCCAGGATCAGAATAGAATCACGGTATCACCTGCCTGTAGTAAGAGTTGTAAAAGGGGTCTTCTGGGGTTGCTGGTGGTAAGAGTGGGAGCTGGAACCGTCCAGCCAGGTGACCCCAGGAAGGACGGCGGTAAGGGTGGATGCATATCGTTGTAAAGACCAAACGGTGTGTTGGACCCAGTCACTTACATGGTTGGAGCCGATAGGGCAACGTGCTCAGAGGGCTCCGGTTGCGTTCGTTTGGAGATCCTGGAGTCCTCTTTGCGGCGCTGAGGGTGACTACCGGGGAGGTATTATTTCAGTAAAATCCCACACAACCGTCTTTCAGTAAAAATCAAACACAAAGGTTTCGCGTCGCTCACACAGCATTGGGTACCTTTTGAAGAATTCCCTCTTTAAAGTAGAAATAATGGTATACTATGTTTGGACTTCCGATAATGTGTGTGCTAAATTTCATGATGATCAATTGAGTAATATCGAATACAAACGAACAAACACTGTCACATTCACATTTATATGTAGTAGTAGTTATGAAGTTAGCGTACATTTGATTTCGTTTAAAAGTAGTATAAATCATAATAATATCTACTAGGTTGGTGTTAGCGACACTGGAGAAATACAGTACCTGGAATACCACTTATTTGAAGACCCTGGATATATGGTAGGCGAGCCTCAAATTTACTTTAGCATCAGCGCGGTGAAAAACTGCTACGATAATAGGAGATGGCAGTACAAGTTCTATACTGTGACCACCGATACAGCAGTTAACGCTTACGCCAGGGCACCTGGTAAGTGTATTGCTTTTACAGATATTGAATAAATAAATAAATAAAACTTCTTAACAAAAGTGTAGTGCCAATGTTTGTATAGGAACTTAAAGGTATATTAAACTCATTTTGTGTTCAAGCACTATACCCAAGAAATAATACTAAAATATATTTTTGAATACAATCTAAATTTTAATGTACTGAAAATAAGATAATAAACTTTGTAATAGTCAAACCCATTATTATGTTGCATTGTACAATTTTATATTAGGAAAAATCTTATTGCACGAGATCTGGGTACTGAGAAGCTAATTTGTAACCTAACTTTAACCAAATTAGCTTGTAATATTTGATCTAAACATACATATGTTTATAATATTGTATATACTTGCAAACATTGCCATTGAACATAAAGCTTGTAAATTAGATACATAAATCAAAATTCACATTAAATTAGAGTGTTGACGAGACAGTAGTAGAGAAATTGATTTTTATAAGTTGTCTAATTAATGTTATTGAAAATTTGATACCGGTTTCCAATTCAGGGGCTTTTGAAGCGATAGCAATGACAGAGCATATTATGGAACATATTGCATATGAACTCGACCGAGATCCAGTTGAAATTCGTTTGAATAATTTGAATCCGGAGTACACTGATGTCCTCGAGGTAGTTAATACTTTACTCAAAGACAGTGAATACTATAAGCGAAGAAAGGAAATAGAAAAATTCAACAAACTTAATCGGTGGAAAAAAAGAGGTTTACGGCTAGCGATGATGAGCTGGCCTGCTTCAAATCTCATTGATTTTCACGTTCTTCTCACAGTGTTTCATGGAGATGGCACAATTGTAGTGAAACATGGTGGGGTAGAAATAGGCCAGGGTATCAACACTAAAGTCATTCAGTCAGTCGCTTACACACTTAAGATTTCTGTGGATAAGATTAAAGTTAAAGCAAGCGATGTTATAAGTAATCCAAACAGTTACGTTACTGGAGGCAGTCGAACGACACAGGCTGTTTGTATCGGTGCTATTAAATGCTGTCAGATTTTGCTTGATAGACTGGCACCAGTACGAGAAACTCTTACCAATCCTACGTGGGAACAATTGGTTCAGGCTGCCTATGAACAAGGCATCAATCTTCAAGCAAGTTATCAAGTGCAATCAAATGATCAGCAGCCACATAGGAGTGCGGGCGCAGCCGTGTGCGAGGTGGAATTGGATATCCTTACGGGTGAACATGATATTCATAGAGTTGATATTGTCGAAGATGTTGGAACGAGTCTTAATCCTGAACTAGATATTGGACAAGTTAGTAAACTTTTGTATTCAAGTATGTATTTTTTTGTCATTTAAAATCAATAAATTATCACCATGTCATATTTAGATTGAAGGAGCGTTCGTCATGGGCCTTGGATATTGGACTCATGAGCATGTGATATATGACAAGAAAACTGGAGAGCTGTTGACTGATCGTTCCTGGTACTATCACGTGCCACTCGCAAAGGATATTCCTATCGATTTCAGGGTTCAACTTAGAAGAAATTCCTATAACCCTATTGGCACATTAGGGTCCAGAGGTAATAGAAAAATTTAGAATTCTGATTTTTATTACCAAAATGTGATATTTGTATTTTTTTATCCGCACGAGGAATTTTAATAGGCTACAAATGCTAAATCTTTGTTGATATTCTGCTTTGAATATGGTTGACTCTATTCGCCACGAACGTTTTCCACTTCGATGGACAAGATTTGATCCAAGCGAGTGTAACTGTAGAATCAGACCATGCATAGAGCTCTTTAACTGCATGAAATGAAAATTCGTAAGCAATATAATAATTTCTACGTTTACCAGACATATACAATATTCGATCGTTATGCCAAAGCTTATAGACTGATTTCATAAAACAAGTTCTGTTCTATTATATATACTACGATGCCGAAATTAACTAGAATATAATATTTAAGGAAGGTGACACCAATCATCTAATATAAGTAAAAATAACCTATTAAAACTACGATTATAGACAAAACTTGATTATGAACATATTTATTCTTGTTTTATTTTTAGCGGTGGCAGAACCTCCAATATGTTTAGCGGTTAGTGTTGCTTTTGCCCTTAGAGAAGCCATTATGTCTTCACGAGAGGACACCGGTTTTCCAAAGACGGAATGGTTCAACGTCGGTAAGAATTTGTAGAATAAGAAGTATTTACCAATAGATAAAGTATAATTGACATCAGAGGCACAAATACTTTGGAAGCAATCCTCTACACGTAGAAAAATCTAAAAAAGAACAGTTTCAAGGTGGTGGAACCAGTGTAGTTCGACCGGGGGAGTAGCACCGCCACACCTATTTCTAGCGTGAAGCATTTTTTTGCGTTTCGATGGTGTGGTTGCCGGCACACTTTGATATGAGGCTACCATCATAGTCCTCGGGAGTAGCAACGAATCTGTGATTGACTCCAGATGGAACCCATGTTCTGTATGTAGTTGATTACAGATGTCTATGGGCGGCAGTGACCACTTACCATCAGGTGGACTGCACGCTCGTATGCTACTTCAGTCAGATAAAAAAAGTTAAAATACATCTATTATGTATACATATTTTGAGGGACATTGTGTAGAAAATTATTATCAAAGATTTAATTTAAAATTGAAAACAGTAGTATTAAATTACTTTTGTACAAAATGACGAATGAACAAAAGGGGAATAAAAAAATACAATCAGATAGCAAATATACAGTGAAGTAGTCGGGTAAATAAATGTTTTAACGATGTCCGACAATCAATTGACTAACAGGTGGTCTACCAAGTCTTTTTACATAATACCAGTGTTTTAATTATTACTTTGCGTTACCAACCCTTCCTTGAAATAAAAACTCAACTCGTTCTTTTTAAAGACAATTTTCTATTTTAATTTTTGTAAGATCGTCAACATTTCAACATTGAGATGTTTTTGTTCCCTAAATTAGTTGTTAATTTTTTTTAATAATGAAAATTTAAATTATGGCAAGGGGTACTTTTAATTCATGAAAATAAGTTGTGTTAAATATAGGTATTACTTAAGGTGTTTAAAATATTTTAAATTTTTATATTTACAGATGGCCCGTACACTTTAGAAGCTAACGTGTTACATTCAAAGGCGAAGCTGGAAGAATTTTTATTTGAGTAGATTATTGGAAGAAAGCGAAAGAAGAAGAACGGTGACATCCAAGTAAAACAGTCTACTTGGATGTCAACGTTCTTCTGTTTTGAGCTTGAGCCCTTAATTTATTTTTCTTATTTTTTTAAATTATATTATTGAATATTTTGCATATAATTATATAATTATCTCAATTGTATATTAATAATAACATTATTCTGTTAACTCGTTCACTGATGGTGGTAACACATTCTTATAATGAGAAGGCTTCTAGACAGTATTCAAAGGCTTTTAGCAAATTGTCCAACTGATAAATATAGAATTATATTAATGAACGTGTTGATTATATTAAGTATTTGAACATATAAGTAGTTTTCATAATCGAGCACTTTGTTAAAGAGTGAAAAAATACTTATATGTTCAAATCTTTAATGAAGAATCAACACGTGCAACAAAGTTTCATTGTATCATCCAACAACTCAACAGTTAAGTTCGATTGAAGATATCTTGTTATCTCGTTCAAAGATGCGTGCGCCGGTATTCGTTCAGTAATACGTCTGATTACCTTGTTTCCTACCGAATACAGTTCACAAAGCAGGAATAGCCAATGAACTGCCTATGAATCTTCGAGATGAGCTGCTTAAATACGTATCAATCGATCGGCGATCAGAGATGGAGTTGAAATTTCATGTTTCGTCGTCGTCGTGTCGTCGTAATATCGTCAACGTCCATAGAATGGATCAGTGGTCATTGATCGCCCTGCTCTGCAGATTGTTTCCAACTATATTTTTCTTGCAAATATATGCGATGTAAAGACATGTGGAACTTTTATTTTACTTGTATTATGTATTAATATAAAGTTATAATTGATTAATTTAGAGCAGTGATAGCCTAATGGTTGAAACTTGCCCTTTCAATCGGGAAGTCGGAGTTTTAACCCTCCACTGTTTTATGTGCGTATTAGAAATTTATTATCATTGCTTTTCGGTGAAGGAAAACATCGTGAGTAAACCTACACACCGAAGAATCTTTAAAAAAAGTTCTCGGAGGTGTGTGAAGTCCACCAATTCGCACTTGACCAGCGCGGTGGACTATGGCCTAAAACTCTCTCATTGTAAGAGAAGACCCGTGCCCAGCAGTGGGACGATAATGGGTTGACGATATATAATCGATTATGATTAATTTAAAAATAGCTAAGCGCTAACTTGTAAAAAAACGTTTTTTACAACAATTTTTAAATCTGCAAATCTGAGTCAACCAAACGTAAACTCTACTATTCAAAACCATTCTAACGTCACACTATTACATGTTAGTGTTTTAGCGAATACTTATTCGCATTCGCAAGCATTGTGCGAATGTATTTCGAATATTTAATTAAAAAAAAAAAACTTAAAACGCTTTCTACACTCATAGCCCCACAGTAGGATTTTCTCCTGTGTCGTGGGTGCCATGGACACACACAAAGACGAATACACAAACACCCGAACCCAGAACAGGACAGAATCTAAACTCATCATTCAGATACCTGTCTGGCCGGGAATCGAACCCGGGACCCACTGCGTGTCAGACCGGTATGGTAACCGCTGCGCCATGCGGGTCGTCAATTGGAGTGCTCTGTAAAAAAGGCCAAATCTATCCAAATTGAAATCGAACTGCAGTTTGCCGACCAAATAAAGGTCGTCAAATCTAGGTTCTCCGCTTCCTACACCAAAATCTGGAAAAAAAACAATATTCGCAAAAAAAAACAATATTCGAAAACAATAATATCGGTAAGAGATAATCGCATTTGCATTCGCGATTTGTTCAAATAATGACATTCATTCATCACTATTTGAAGTGAGTATGCGAGAGAGGGAGATCGATATGAGGCGGTGAACAAGGCGACTGTCAAGTTACTAATTATTTTTGACTAATTGACCCGGCGAACTTAGTTCCGCTTAAGTCATAAATCAAAAATTATCCATGTTACTCACTATATTATGCATGTATTATATATGTCGGCGCGACACCGCGTATTTATGAAAAACACGTCGCCGATAATCATTATTTTAGTTAGTTTTATGATCGAAAATTGTTTGTTTATTGAATTAGCAATATCTAATAATTTTTAGAATTGTAATTTAGTTTACCCTCCATAAATTTGTAATTGTCACCTCACCAAACATTGTTATAAAAAGGCGAGCGAACGCCGATAGAAAAAGAGTTCTTGTTTAACCGTCGAATCGATCGGACCTCGTCAATTGTGAATAAATCGAAGAAGTTTATTCCTGTGTTTTACTTGAAACCTTCAAGAATGAATAATAACGAAGACCTCGATCATCCTGACATCACACGCCACGTTCACTTTGTTATATATAAAAACCTTCCTCTTGAATCACTCTATCTATTAAAAAATGCGTGAAAATCCGTAGCGTAGTTTTAAAGATCTAAGCATACATAGGGACACACAGAGCGCAACGACTTTGTTTTATGCTACGTAGTGATGAAGTTATACTTCTCTTGGCGCGTTAGGAAAAAATGATATATATGATGTAAATATGTAATGAGTATATTTACGAGGCGCGCGCACCGTCACGCAAAACACTTCCCCTGAAGTTAACTATAGTAAACATTTTAGTTTTAAGATGCGCGCGCACATCGTCACGAAAAATCGACACCCTGAAATGAAATGAAATGTCCTTATTTTGCATAGGCCTTCGGGGGCGCTTACAAATTGTCAGTTACATTTATATATATTTTTTTACACTACCACCGGTAAATTTTAAGTTAGTCATAATCAACATTAGTTTTACGATGCACGCATAAAGTGATACAAGTAGGTAACGTGTCCAAACCACGTGACCATTTCCAGGGTAAGTGGGAGGTAATCAAAATACCAAGCTTAGTCACTTAGAGGGTGGGATTTAAGATTTCGTCATATAGTCAATATCCCTTAAAGAAAATCTCATGCTTTGTCAACCTATAATTATAAAGAAAATATGTTTATAAAAATTGGCACGCCATATTTTTGGTGCCATGCGGCAAACACCGTGAGCTAAATTATTATTTTTCAAGTTTCGGTTTGCAAAAAATGAATGGAATCTGTATTTAAAAATTGCCACGTAACATCTACAGGAGTAACTTTGCACCCAAACCAAGTAATCCATTTCCTAACTTATTTATAAGACTTAAAAAGTTTAAACTTTTTTAAGATTTAAAAATATCTTTTAAGACTTATAATATTAAACCGGCCAAGTGAGTCGGTAAAATATTTGTTCTGTTTTTTGTGGTTGGTCTTATAACACAAGTACCTACACCATCTGTGAAAATTTCAACTGTCTAGCTGTCAAGGTTCAATAGATAAAGCCTGGTGACGGTCAGATGGACAGCGAAGTCTTAGTTATAGGGTCCTGTTTTACCTTTTGGGTAGGAATCCCTAAAAACTTGACTCAATTTTAAAAGACTTGACTCTATTCTTCTCAGAAATTAAATAAACTTACCTAAACAACTTTTTTAATATAGAACCTACAATGTTTTAAAGTCTAACCTCGAATTAGAAACAATCCAAAATATAATTAGTAACTTAGTTATGGAAATATTTCTAAGTTAAGCGAATTTTTTTACAGAGCATTACAAGTTATTAACCAAACAACTCCGTCTATGAGTAAAAGACTTCAAATTCAGATTCAAATAATTTTATTGCAAGAACATAGTAGTTTACAAAGATCTTAGATTAACTGTGAGTACATGTTCTACCACATTGGGCGTGCAAAGTTTAACCTAACATTACATTGTTATTATATTAAAATTTAAATATATTTTAAAGGGACATAATTGTTATTTAATACAATAGACTTAGTCCTTAGTGTAATGACACAAGACTTTAAAGTAGAAACGTGAGTCGGTGAATAAGAGGCAACACTTTTCAATAGGATTAAAATACTAAGTCTGTTTTATTTTAAGTTATAGATACAGAGCTGTATCCAACGTATCCTGAAAGTTACATAACTTTGTTCAGGAATTCAAAGAACAACATTGTTTATTTTTATACCTAGATTTCCTCATTGTTATTTGCTTATTTGTTGTGTCAAGCAGCGATATGTGGTCAATATGTGCGTCATATAATGAGATAGTGCATTGTTACAGAAAAATATGCTTACAGAAATTATAAACGTGTGTGGAGTACTTATTTCCATGGGGATCCCACGCTGTGGAAGTTTTTATCCTTTGAGGACAGAAACTTAATTAAAACCCTAAAAGATAAGCTTACATGTCTCTACGTAGTACCTATATATGTATTTGAAAAAGATTGTTGGGGGACTAATATGAGTAAGCAATAATAAATATTCAATATCTTTTAGAATCTGTGTGTTCTAATTCATGCTAAAAAAGACTTAAATTAACAAGTAACACCTTATTGTCGTTGAATTTATATAAGTGAAGGGGCCGAAGAACAGTCTCTCGAAGGTCAATCACAGATACATTATTTGGGGAGTGTTTAACCCCCGATGTAACAAGGGGGTTTGCATTTTTCAATATTTTATAAGTTGCTCTTATTATGTAAAAATATTACGGGCTTCCCTCCTCTCCGTACTGTTTTTATTGTATCGTTATTACGTATAAAATTCACACATAACGTTTATATTTTCAAAAGTAGGTATCGCTAAAATACATGACCATCTCGGTCACACCTAAAAAAAAATAACAAACTTTCTACACTCGCAGTCTCACAGTAGGATTTTCTACTGTGTCGTGGGTATCATGGACACACACAAGACGAATACACAAACACCCAGACCCAGAACAGGAATCTAAACTCATCATCCTGATACCTTGTCTGGCCTGGAATAGAACCTGGGACCCATTGCGCGTCAGACCGGTATGGTAACCGCTGTGCCACGCGGGTCGTCAAACATTTATGTCTGAACAATGCAACATTTATTTACATGCAACGTGCGATCATGATTCCTCCTAATCTACATATAACTAGCAAACGAGCATGCAGTCCACCTGATGGTAAGTGATCACTGTCGTCCATGGACGTCTGTAATGAACTTCATACAAAACGTGGGTTCTATCTGAAGTCAGTCACAGATGCGTGCTACTCCCGAGGACTATGATGGTCGCCTCATACAAAAGTGTGCCTGCAACCACACCCTTCCATCAAAACGTAAGAACTGCTTCACGCTAGAAATAGGTGCGGCGAACTTCCCTGGTCGAACAACACTGGTTTTACCAACTGAAGCACCAATTTAAACAGCTCTTGCGTTTCGGTAAAACGACGGTTTTTTTCGAATTGTGTAGTTGCTGTTGGCCCTATTGGCGTTTACAGCACTGTATTTTTTGTGGCAGAGTTTGTTAGGCTCACCACAAAAATGCGGGACAAGAAATGGAGCAAGAAGACTATGAGCTGGAACGGATGGCTTTGGTCCCTGTTACCGGGTTTCAGGATCTTCCTCCATCGCTTGAGAGTTGCGGACCCAGCTGTTGCTGTAGTCCTGGTCCACCTTTGGTTAAATGGCGATTGCCGCTGACCCAAGGACGACCCGAGGATGAAAAGATGCTATTGCTGTCGCCCTTTTTATATCAGAAAATTATCTTACGATTGGTCCTCGCAAGTAGCACGGCATCTGTGTTAGACTTCAGACATAAACCATGTTGTATATTAAGTTATACAGAGGTGTCCCTGCACATTTGCTATATCAATTTTGTACATAAAAAAATAAATGCTTGTCGAGCATATAAACGAATAAATACTAATACGTGCACGTATTAGTGATGTAACGAATATTCGCATTCGAGTTCGCATTCGCACAATTCGTGCGAACGTTTTGCGAATATTGAATTGCAATGCTTCGCAAAAGAAGGTCGCCAATTCTATTCATATTGAAATTGAAACCTAAAAAAAGGTCCCCAAATACAAATAAAATAAAACGACTCGATGTTTCGAAATAAACAGCAGAAGAGAGATAATTTTTATTCAAAAAACAAAAACATTTAAATAGACAATAAAAAGAACACAGGAAATAGGTACAGATTATTAAAAGCATAGACATTTTGATACAGGCAAAGGCAATTAACACCCCTACTTATCAAAATAAGCTAGTAATTATTAAACAATTCTATAAATTAGAAAAAATATAATTATTATGAACAGGTAATGCTTTGACTTACATACACTTTTAGTTATTAAATCAGCTGGCATCCGTACTGTCTCCAAATATTGCAGATATACAAGATTATAGTTAACACAATCACGGCAAAAATGGTAACGCACATCTATATGTTTTGTGCGGTTGTGAAATGCACTATTCGCAGACAGTTTAATAGCACCTTGATTGTCATTAAATATATTAACAATATGCACTTGACCTCATTTAATAGTCTGCGCAAATATATTGCCTCCGTACATGTTTCTGTAATGCTCATGTACTCTGATTCTGTACTGGACAATGCAGAAGAGTTTTTTTTAATAAAACAAAAACATTTAAATAGACGATAAAAATAACACAAGAATAGGTACAGATTAAAAGTATAGACATTTTGATACAGACAAATAACACCAAATCCTTCGGCCCTCTAAACCAAAAACTGAAAAAAAATCCAACAATTGCATTCGCATTCATATTCGTGAATGTTTTATAGATATTTGTACCGTGGTTTTACTAATGACATTCGTTACATCACTAGCACGAACATAAATCATTCGGGTGTATTCGGCAGACGACACGAATAGTCGTTTTTTCTGCACTGTTGTCATTGCAATAAATACTATTGCAATTCCAAGGATAACGCTATTCCAAGAAATCATACGTGGTGTTTTCATATTCATCGCTGTGCGCCGAGGTATTCATCTAGTTATTATTTATTAGTTGTTATTTTTTTTATCTAATTGAAGTAGCAAACGAGCATGCAGTCCACCTGATGGGAAGTGGTCACTGCCGCTCATGGACATCTGTAATTAACTTCATAAGGAACATGTGTTCTATCTGAATTCAATCACAGATGCGTTGCCACTCCCGAGGACTATGATGGTCGCCTCATATAAAAGTGTGCCGGCAACCACACGCTTCCATCGAATAGCAAAAAATGCTTCACGCTAGAAATAGGTGTGGCGGTGGCACTTCCGCGGTCGAACTACACTGGTTCTACCTGTAAAAAATTAATTAAATAATAACATTATCAAGGGTGTGGTAAGAGAAATACCTACACTTAAATTGAACAATAATTGAACGTAATATAAAATTATATTTTTCCCTTTGCAATTACTATCTGAATGGCATCTATTAATCTCTATCTATATCATACTTAATAAGTCAATTTGATTCTTACCTACATGTTGATTGTAAAAGCTTTTACCTACAATTTGTAATATTCCACCATTCGTCATAATAATGTTCTCCTACCTACTGAATTTTGTATGCTTTGCTTGATGTATTTCGTTTATTTATACAGATATGAACATATTGTATTTTCTATTATAAGTGAGTTGTACTCTTTTTAGAAAATAAATATCTTAAACCTTAAATTACGAATTGTTTACAGTCAGATGGATTCTAGTCACATTTAACCATTATCATAGAAAAAATTCTACCTATCCATCCATCAATCTATCACCCTTTTGAAGTGCACTGCTGGACATAGGTCTCCCCTAAATGGCGCTACTCTTACCGGTCCTGTGACTTCCGAATTTAGCAATTTCTTGTTATCTTCTTCCTACCAGTTTAGCGCTTAACAATTTAGCCTTTAACAGATCATCTGTCCATCTGTTTTTGGGCGACTTGAGTTTCTATTGTCTAGAGACTTCAGTACCTTTCTTCCCCATCGGTCATCGGCTTCGGCTTGCTAATTTTAAGAACGGCGCCGGTAAACTTAGTTCGTTTACGGATTTTATCGTTGCGAATTATGTCGCGTAGGGAAATTCCTGAAATAGCATTCTATAATAAAGTATTATTATCATATAATCCTGTGAACTATATTCCATTCATAGATAACCGTTGATTTCTCAGATGCGTGTGAAGTGACACTTGTAAGACCCTAATTACAATGAAATCGGATATCCACTTAAGATTATGTTATCGCACAAAAGTTGCATCGCAGTACGTTTGTCCAGGGATTACCCACACGCTACAAAGACCCTACATTCAAAATTCCTAGGATCAAAACAAAATTTTAATAAATTAGTATAGGTCGCGTCACGTAAAAAGAACGCTAGCGAGCAAGCTGCGCATTAGGCGATTTATGGGTCTCTTTGGTGGTGTGAAGTGAGGCGCGGGGCGAGGAGGTTACTCACCGCTTGCATGCCCGTGCGCCATTGGTTAGTCAGTCAAACTTTGCTTCCCGCGTTATGACTACGTTACGTTCATTCATAAAATACTATGGGGCACAAAAGTTTTTAGTTACGAAATTATGGTTTTTACACAGAGAAGTGAGAAAAATAATATATGACGTATATTGTTTTATGAAGAGAGAGGATGATAATAATGAACTTAATAATTTGGAGGAGCTTCAAAATTATCTTAATTTTTGTAATTAGATTAAACATTATACTATATTGAATCCTAACATGTTTTTAATTATGTTTAATGATATTCTATAGTTTGTTTTTAATGTACCAATAATGAATTAAATTTAAGAAACCATGAACTATAGGCAAATAAAACATATAGTACTTTCGAGCGCGATTGTATCGATGCGCAAACACACTCCCTCCACTTTCATCCAGCGTTCTTTTTACATGACGCGACCTATACCTACTACATATTTGAAGCGATCGCCCTGTGTTATTTGTGGAGGGGGGGGGGGGGGGGGTTATCACAAGGTTTCTACACTAAAGATTAGGGCACTAAATACCCCCCACTTTCCTCAGAGCTACATAAGTAGAAGACTCCGAGATTGTCACATCGTATGTGAATCCACATTCCTGAAAATTATTAAAATAAATCTAAAAGATTATTAGTGTACCAAACCGCAAGTGGCCAATGTGTTATCCATGCATTCATCAGCATTTTAAGGCCCACTGCTGGTAATATGCCTGTCGTAAATACCACGCGCACCCTCCAACCGGCCCTGTGTATTCTGAAACTCGGTTTCCTCATGTCTTTTCCATGTTTTCAGTCCATCTAAAGTGTTCGTGTGATCGCCACTCGAGGACCTAAGTATGGTGTATTATGGCCTAAAGCCGTCAGCGCTTTATTTTAGACCTTGTACGTCCGACGCCTATTTCTAACGCAAAGCAATTCATGCGTTTCGGTGGAAGGGTGTGGTTGCCGTCTCGCTATACGAGGCGATCATCTTAATCTTCGAGAGTAGCAACGCGTCTATAATTGACTTCAGATAGAATCTATTGTATTTGCCGGATGCTTATTTGCTACTTTGGAATTATATAAAAATAATTCTTCCACGCAGTATTGAACTCATACATAATGGTTTCTACGCTCATAGTCCCATATCCGTATTTTTACTTTATTGTGTGTGCCATGGCTATACATAGGCGAACACACAAACACCCAGACCAGATATGAAGAAACACAACAATGTAAGTGTACAAGGAAATATTATATATCTGTTATTATATACAAAAAAACTAATATATTTATATTAACGCAAATTACACAACCTAATAATAAAAACGTTCCAGATATATAGAGATGACAGTTCACTAATATTGCTTGGTTTCGGACATCTGTCTGGCAGGAGATCAAACCCAAAACCAATCATATCAAACAGTTATGGTGACCGTTCTGTCATAGAGATCATCAGTATGCTCCAGGTCCCTCTTTTTTTCTCTGGTCTCTGCTTGCGAGATGGGTATATCTCTTAAGTGTATAAGAGATATAACCATCACTGTTTTTGTAAGGTGCAGTGGCGTAGCGTGAACCAATCTATCGTTCCCAAGATCTATCCTATAAATAGATCTTACCAAATATGCTTTGAAGCAACATTTTTTTTTATCTGACTGAAGTAGAAAACGAGCATGCAGTCCACCTGATGGTAAGTGGTCACTGCCGCTCATGGACATCTGTAATTAACTTCATACAGGACATGGGGTTCTATCTGAAGTCATTCACAGATGCGTTGCTACTCCCGAGGACTATGACGGTCGCCTCATATAAAATGGTGCCGGCAACCACACCCTTCCATCAAAACGCAAGAAATGCTTCACGGTAGAAATAGGTGTGGCAGTGGTACTTCTCCGGTCGAACTGCAATGTTTCTACCACCTTCAAACCTCCTATGTAAACCTTCCTTCAAACCTCCTAAGTATGAGATGGGGGCATATTGAATAGCGTATATCTTTGAAAAACGGTTTTATTTTTTTACAAAAGTTATGTTTTCGGCCTTTTGAAGTCCTCTAGTAAAGTATTGTTATATTTTTGCAGCTAAATCTGACTAAATAAACGAATATTCTGTTATTATATTTATTATATTAATATTCGGTGGCATAGCATTTGAAGAGGCCTCGCGAGGCCCTTTAAAGTGTGAGGCCGTGGGCAAGGGCCCACGTCGCCCACGCCTAGTGTGATTGCCGGCACACTTTTATTTGAGGCGACCATCTTAGTCCTCAGGAGTAGCAATGCATCTGTGATTGAGTTTAGATAGAACGTATGTTCTATATGAAGTTGCTTACAGATGTCCATGGGCGGCAGGGACCACTTACTATCAGGTGGACTGCGTGATCCTTTGCTACTTCATTCAGATAAAATAAATAAAATAAATTCCTAAAGTGAAGCACGAGTTTTTGTGTTTTGGTCGAAAAGTACTTAGAAATGTCCATTGACAGCAGAGACCACTAACCATCAAGTGCAGTACACAAGTACACAAGTACAAGTGATGGTTAGTGGTTGCTCGTTTGCAAATTCAATATTATAAAAACTGTCATGTAAGTTAAGGCTAAGTGATCCTTTTTTTTTCACATGACGTTCCGATTGATCTTTGAAAGGTCGCTCTGACCATGCAAAACACAGATAACTTTAGCACCAAAAAGCTTTTTTGTACATATTCCTTCAAATATTTGTCTCTTATGCAAGAGCTCATTGTCACCCTATTTTTCGATTTCATTGTGCCATCTCGCTCTAACGCAAGGAGCGTACGCATGATGCACGTTTATTTGAGTTTTTAATAGCTAAAACGTTTCAATATTTATAGACACATTCGTTGAATCATATCTGGATGGTTGGACCCGCGGAAACATCATTCTGTGCTCGGAAATAGTGCGGATAGGTTGGAAGTCGTTCAATTTTTTTTTCAAGGATTTCTTGATTATCCAATTGTGATATAAAATAGAAAGGTAATAACCATTTTTGCTATTTCATAAGTTATGGGATTTTTACTAAATTTAATTAGGTACTAAACATAAAGCAAATAGAATTTGTGATAGTAAGTAAAAGTTAAATATTTTGAATACTATATTAAGTATTCAAAATATATTTCATTATTTAAAAAAATGTTCAACTTAGTAGCACAATTTATTTTTTTGTGTTATACCATATTTATTATTATTTTTGTTTTATAGTTAATATTGTGTATTATCTATAAAACAAAAAAATAATAAGTAATAATTTTAAAAATAATAAAAACTATGTTAAATATTTCAATAATATAAATTATAAAACTAAAAAGGGAGTGTGTAAATTGAAGATAATACGAAATGATCCACAGTGTTGTCTTTTAGGAGATCTCAAGAAGGCTATGTTGACATTTCTTAAATTTATAATACATCCCATTTTACTTGATATTTTCTCCCAGATAATAAAAACATAGTTTGTACATCTTATCTATTCACAAAAAAATAGGGGCTGGAGAATAAGTATTTAAAGAAGTTTCTATATTTTTTTTGTTTCTCTGTATTAAAAATAACATAAAAGTTATTGCTTTAATGTTGTTTTAGCACTGAATTTTAGTTTATCAGATTATTAGAAATATAATGTCCATGCCTATTAGACCGGTACAGAAAAATCTACTAATTTCTTTGATGATTAGTGATAAAATTTTTATATGCATCATAATTGAAAAAGTAGTTAAATTGATTACATGTAACATTTTAAACTAAACATGTTTACGCATTTAATTTCGTTTACACGTATCGCTCATCTTGTTATGTTTACTCGTAAATGAAACATAAAAATCAGAAATTAAAAATATTTTATCCTATACTATTTAAATCTAAAATATTAATTCGAATTGAGTGACTTATGAATATTGATATTACGAGCTCTCGTTTTTACAGGTTTCTTTTTTGACTAATAGGAATATATTTTACTACGAGTTTTGAAAAAAATTGTAAATTTTTGAAGTTTTAGTCCAGTATTTAACGATTTAAAGTCTATTTACTAAACCTATACTAAACCTTTTTAGAACTGATCCCCATTGTCATTGCCCAGCAATGGAATTGTAATAATTCCACAACTTACAATAAGTAGATAAATCATGATACAATATAAATACAATATTTATAAGTAAAACAAATAAAAACACTCTCTGTTCATGCGGTTAGACTGTGGAATTCTCTACCACCTGATATACGAGTACGTCTCTCTAAAACTATCGCTTTAATTAAACGAAGTGTCAAATAGTATTTCTTGTCACTTTCATAATTTATACTTTATACTACATTTATTTATTATTATATATATTCTTATATATTTATTGTATGTATTTATGTATAATTTATTTTGTGCACGCTAGATATTCTTCTCACATACATATTCCGATCACAGTGCTGCTGGAAGAAACTTCATTTTGGAATAAGTAGCCCTTTGTCTATACTATAATAAATCTGTAAGAGGTCGCTGTCTGTACATGGAATAAATTTAGGTGAAAACCATTTCTAGAGGTCTTTAATACGATATAGAACCCAAAATAATGGTTTTTAGAAATCTTTTCTGTTTGTCTGTTTGTCTGTTTGTCTGTTTGTCTGTTTGTCTGTGTGTTTGAAAATGCTAATCTCAGAAACGGCTTATCCAATTTGAATATAATTTTCACTGATGTGTTGGGGGAAACTTCACTTAACATTTAGTGTTTATTTTATGTAAATCGGTTTACGAATAAAAAAGTTATGTCAATTTAAAACTACGCAGTATTGATTCTGTGTTCGATAAGTGTTAATAAGATAAGTAACTGCATAGTTGAATTGGTAGAAACTAAACATGTTATGGTCTGTAAAATGTTTAGTTTCTACCTTTGTTATGTATTTTTTATTGGTTATGTGGGTACCTATGTTATTTGATACTATACAAATCTATATCTCTATATCTATATATACTTATATAAAAACGAAAGGATGTTCTAAACTGCTAAAGATACGAATATGATTTTTACTAGGGGTTCCTTTTATGACGTAGACGTCAGTTAAGAATGAATTTTCTGCCCCCCCCCCCCCCCCAATTTAACCAAAATAGGAGATGTAAGTTTGTATGAAAGTCAGTCAATTTTGAGGCCACGTCAATAAAATTTAGTATTTCGCCTTGATTTTTATGTTAAAACATCGTTTCAAACCGACTTCCAAAAAGGAGGAGGTTATCAATTCGTCTGATTTTTTTTGAATTTTTTTTTTTATTTGATATTTATTACTCGATTTCTCCGCACTGGGTGAACGGATTTGGATGTTTTTTTTTTCATTTGATAGGTAGTGCGTGTCGTCGGGTCCCATTTATTTTTAGTTCACTTTTGACAGTGGCATCCATAAGAAAAGGGCATAAGTCTGATATTTGCATTAACGATGTGCGCGATAAATAGATGAATAACTCAATTTCCCGCCAACCGATTTTGATGATTTTTCTTTTATTTGAAAGAATGTACTTCAAGGGTACTCTGATGAGTTTGATACGGTTCTGATCATAGGATCCATTTCTTTGAAGCAAATTAACGAAATTAGCGATACTCGGCCAAACCTAAGCTGTAGGAGTCCAATTGGGTTGAATGTAGAATGAGATTACTAAGCAGATATTTCCTAAAAAAATTGACCTTCAACTCTTCAATCCTGATGATGCAGGGGTACTGCTAGCCTGAACCGTAGAAGTAAGTCAATTTGTTTTTATGGATATATAATAAGATTGTTAAACAAATTCATGGGACAAAAATTTGATCTTCAACTCCTCAACCCTGATGATGTAAGGGTATTTCAAGACTAAACCGTAAGAGTTGGCTATTTGGCACTTACGGTTATGTAATAAAAATACCAAGCAAAGATACACGGTAAAAATGTTGACCTTCAACTCCTCAACCCTGATGATGCAGTGTTACTTCAAGCCTAAGCCATAGGAGATGGCCATTTGGTGCTTTCGGGTATGTAATATGATTACTAAGCAAAGATACAAAATGAAAATTTCGACCTTCAACTCCTCACCCCTGATGAGGCAGGATACTGCTAGCCTAAACTATACGAGATGGGCATTTGATGCTTTCAGGTATTTAATATAATTACTAAGCAAAGACACATAATGAAAATTTTGACCTTTAACTCCTCAACCCTGATGATGCAGGGGTACTTCAAGCCTAAGCCATAGAAGTTAGCTATTTAGTGCTTTCAGGTATGTAATATTATTACTAAGCAAAGACACATGATGAAAATTTTGACCTTTAACTCCTCAACCCTGATGATGCAGGGGTACTTCAAGCCTAATTCATAGAAGTTAGCTATTTAGTGCTTTCGGGTATGTAATATAATTACTAAGCAAAGACACAAGATGAAAATTTCGACCTTCAACTCCTCACCCCTGATGATGCAGGATACTGCAAGCCTAAGCCATAGGAGTTGGCCATTTAATGCTTTCGGGTATGTAATATAATTACTAAGCAAAGACACATGATGACAATTTCGACCTTAAGCTCCTCAGCCCTGATGTTGCAGGGTACTGCAAGCCCAAGCTATAGAAGTTGGCTCTCAAGTTCTTACGTATAGGTAATAAGAATACTAAACAAAGACATGGGATATTTTTTTTTACCTTCAACTCCTCCCTGATGATGCGGGATAGTGCAAGCCTAAATTGAAAAAGGTAGTCACATAATGCTTACGGTTGTGTTTAGTATATAAGTTCAATGACAGCTTATTAAACTGAAATGTGATTAATAAATTAAACTTCAATTCATCAACCCTGATAATCTAAGTACACAACCTACTTAAGCCGTATGAGTTTGGTACTTATTGATTACAATACATTACAACCAGTTGAGAGAACATTGTGATGAAAAGTGTCACTTTGAATACCTAAATCCTGAAAATGCAGGAGTATTGTCATGTTATTGTTAAGAGTTGGATTTAGCTGTAGCTTTTTAAACAGGATGGGTTAGGTTAGGTTGGAACATAAAAGAAAACATAAAAAATAAGCGAGCAGGGTGCGGCAACGCCCCGCGAGTGGGTGCGCCCTGTTCGTATGAATTGTAAAAGTGTTTTGATTATGTCTTCCGCTTTACAAAGAACAATGCGGGATTTACGCACACAAATAGCCCGATGCACCTCTTAAAAGATCTTATATTTGGCCACATGAAACAAAATATGAACTTAGAATATATGTCGCTGTTCAGTGATATTCCAATTTTCTAATAATTTACTTCAAGTAGATAATAGTGCTTTGTTATCCGGAAAAGTTAAAATCAATCTTTATATCGATACGTCTTCGTTTAAATGTGGAGGAGTTGGTTGAAAAAGTATATCCCGATATTGTTAATACAACCAATAACACTATAAATTGGTTCCAAAAGAAGGCAATATACCCACCCACCAATGTACATTATCCAACAGAATTTTTGAATTCCTTAATGCCTTCTGGAACTTCTGAACACAAATTAATATTAAAAGTAGGTTTACCTATAATCTTACTTAGAAATTTGAATCTAAAAATTTGAAAATTTGAATTTGAAAAATAGTATTTTCCAATTCGGAAAACTTGAAATCAACCTTTATAATCGATACGTTTTGGTTCAAATGTGGAGGAGTTGATTGAAAAAAGTATCCCGATATTGTGAATTAGAATGTAAATTGGTTCAAAAACGCGATTTACAATATTAGAATTCGTCTAATTACAAAAAATACATAACAATACGTTCCTACCCACAAATACACACTTTAAATTCGTTTTTCACTCTGTGTTTGACCAGGTAATCCTTGAGCGGCCAAACCGATATTAATGTTACTACTTTTTATCATAGAATTCCCACGGTGTCGAGATTTGCGCGAGAAAAACTTTGTGACACGTTGATTTGCACGCGGGCAAAGCCGCGGGTACATCTAGTACTAAATATTTTTGTAAATGTATAATTCCTGTAATGTCAGAGACATTGTACAAAAACTTATAAATAAATAAAATAAAAACACATATCACATATGTTATTAATAGATATGCGCTGAATATTTGTCTGTTATTTAGTATTCGGCGTTTCGGCAGGTTTTTATTAATTATATTCGGCCGTATTATTCGGTTCCTTAAATTTAAACCCAATAGTATTCGGTATTCGGTGAAAGCATTATTCGGTGCATCAGTTATACGTTATGAATATTATGTTAAGAATCTTTGTCCGTTACAGGTAATCAAAATGACGAAATATTTGCTGGATAACTGCTGCTTTTGTGTGGAACTTCGGACAGGATGTCTTATCATTGGGTACTTGAACTTGGTGAGTGCTTGTCTGTTTGTCATCAATCAGTCACACCTTTGTACAGCGATGCCACCCATTTATTATGACGTATTGTACTTTATTTAGTGCAATCGTACTGTATATATTCTTACTTTTATATCGTATTTTTTTCAGAAATCGTGTCTCATACAAACTTTGCAAATCTCATACAAACCCGTTTTTCAAGCCCTTAGGGAGCAAATTTCTTAAAATCCTTTCTTAGTGCTCACTTATATGATCAAAGGAACTTCTGTATCAAATTTTAAGATTCTAGATACAGTAGTTTGGACTGTGCGTTGATATCTCAGTAGTTAAGTCGATTTTGACTTTTACCTAATATACAGGTTAGAAAAATGAAATATGCGAAAATGCTTTATTTTGCACTAGCTGACCCAAAAGTTAAAAATCTAAGATCATCACGTGTTCTTCCACTATATTATGCATTTATTATATATTCATAAAAACCTTCCTTTTTATTTACTTTATCCGCTATAAAACTGTTTTATGACCCGTAGCGTAGATTTAAAGATTTAAGCATACATAGGGACAGACAGCGGGAAGCAACTTGTTTTATACTATGTAGTGATGATCTGGGATTTAAAAAGTTTGATTTTAAGCAGTTTTGTAAAAACAAAAATTCTATCATATCAAGTTTTCCATACCTTATGTAATAAATAGTTGAATATTTACATTTAGTGACCATTTTATTGCTCGTCATATTGAAAAAATACAGGCTTCAAATATTATGTAAATTTTACCTTTTTTGCCGATGTGGTGATCGGCACCATGCTAAAAATTTATGGAACCAAGAATAAGGAATAAATTAAAGTGCACTTTTCGAAACTGCATACTTTTTTCCTTACCTTTATCTTTTATAGAAAATGTACTTTAATCGCGGACAAAAAAGATGGGAACCCTAGCTGAATATGTTCTGCGACCCTTTTTTGCCCCATTGACCTTGCTAGAACGCAATCTATGGAATTCATTATTAGAATTGTAGTAAAACTCTATTCGTGATATACTTTTAGTTTATCTTTATATATAAAAATGAATGTTTGTCTGTATATCCTCTATAGAATCGTAAACTATTCATTTGATCATGTGGATGAGCTTTAGCAAAGATTTTATTCATGAGTTTGCGAAGGTTTCTGGTGTATTTTTTTTTACGATGGCGTAGCAACGCGCGCAGGGTACAGTTAATTCTTAATAAAATTTATATTATTCTTGATATACTTTACTCAAGCCAAGCACTGGTTAGTCGAATTATTAGTTTATTCTTTATAAAATTTATTCTTGCTCTAATTTATACCAGACACGCACTCGTTAGTCTAAGTATGAGAATACTAGTAGTTGGCACTTATTTTCATGAAAAATTGCTTCATCTCTAAGACAACTTGGAAATTTAAAAACCTGAGCGTAGTTTAGAACAGTTCTCAAATATTTAAAACGTTTTGATTCTTCCAATAGATAGTTACGCAGGCTTATGGTTATTATTCACAAAGACAAGTACAAGAATTTTAATTATACCTACCCTTGTCCGCGATATACAAGATTGCTGGCGTAATTACATGGATAATTGGAGATTCGAGTCTTACTATTGTATCAAATTGAGATGCTATTTGCCCCGTGTTAAATTGAACCCCATAGAGAAAAAGTGAAATGTGATGTGAAAGTCAACTGTGAATCAATAGGTATAAATAAAACTTAATAATTTTGAGGGCTATCTGTCTTTATATGTTCTGATTTGACAGGCGTGATGAAAGAAATACTTATCCGAGAGGTTCCAAGTGACAATACTATAGAGTACTGTATTGTAATGAATATTCACATTCGGGTATATTGGCATGTTTTTAGATATTGCGAATGGTCGTTGAATCTATCCAAATGGACCTGAAAATCTCAAAAAAAAAAAAAACTTCGCATTCGCATTTGCATTTGCATTTGCGAATAAAAAAATAATAACATTCGTCACATCACTACTATAGAGTTGACTGACAGATGATCAAATAGATTATTTACAAGCTGAATCTAGCTTCGCCCGCGATGACAAAAATCGATTCTCCCGTGGGAATAACATATTTTTCCCATAGTAAAAAATAGCCTATATGTTAATCCAGAGTATCAGTTAACTCCCTACCTAATTTTATGAAAATCACTCCTGCCGCTTAGACGTGAAGAAGTTACAAACATACACACTCACAAACTTTCGCCTTTATAATATTAGTATGATACGATTGAAATAGTAAACGTGTATGCACTGTACTTCCATCAAGTACAGTGCATACACGTTTACTATAATATATTTATATAAGTGATCAAGTTCATTTAGCGGTTCTATCTGCAGCTAATTACTAGACATCGGATTATATATACAATCAAAATGCCAATGCATGCAAACTTGCACAATAACATGGTGAAATATGCACCAAAATGGTTAAATATGCACAAAATATACACTATGAAAGAAATATTTATCTCATTTTTGGTCGCCAAACTGAAGTCGGTATAGTTTTGTTCGCCTTTTTTTGGCCGTGAAACTTAAATCTGAATAGATCTGACGACCTTTTCAAACTTCAGTATACATTACATACGACCTTTTTTGCTCGTCAAGTGAACTATTTTGCCCAAAACTAATGAAAATGTGCCAAAATAACGCTTAAAAACTGTCATTATATGCATTTGCTTATGCATAAAAATGCAATGTCTACTAATTACAGATGCGTAGCTACTGCCGAAGACTAAGATGGTCACCTCATATACATATGTATGCCAGCAACGACTCTTAGCGAAACGCAAAAAATACGTAACGCTAAAAATAGATGCTATAGTGGCACCCGCAGTTGGAAACTCGTTCTATGACCTTGAAATTAATTTGGGTTACTGTTTTATGGGCTTGTGTATTCCTTTGTGTTCGTGGCACCCACACCGTAAAATTCTAGGCCGGGCTATATTGATATTTCTCACAAATAACTGCGCAGTTCAAAATTCGTCCTTTTAAATTTATAAACATAGTTTTATCCTTCTTTTATTATTTTCTAATTGAAAAGTTGGTGCCACGCCAAAAATTCCGCCGTGGTTAATGCCTTTTCATTTTTATTATTTTTAATTCATTCATAGACAGGAATTATGTATTACTAAAACTTATTACTAGTAAATAGCCAACCTATTTTGATGATTGCAAGTAAGTGCCAGATGATAGCAAAATTATGATCCGGATGATAACAAAGCTTCAATTTTAAGGATATATTCTCGTATCAAATCTCTCATATAGAGCAGTGATATCCTAATGGTTGAAACTTGCCCTCTCGATCGGGAGTTCCGAGGTTCAAACCCAGGCACGCACCACTGATTTATGTGCGTATTAGAAATTAATTATCACTGCTTTTCGGTGAAAGAAAACATCACGAGGAAACCTACACACCCGAGAGTTCTTAAAAAAGTTCTCGGTTAGAAGTCCACTTGGCCAGCGCGGTGGACTATGGCCTAAAACTCTCTCATTATGAGGGAAGACCCGTGCCCAGCACTAGGACAGTAATGGGTTGACACCATTCTCGTATATTTTAACAGTCAGCCCCAGCCTATTCTGATGCTTGTATGTATCCGCCAGACGAGATTGAAAATTATTTTTTGCAGATCGGCAGCATTATAGCGACCATAATGTCGGTGATGGTCGTCGCCACCGCAACAGCAATACTGTCCATGCACAGCGACGACCCTGAAGTGAAGAATGCTGGTGTTATGATCTTGGTCGTGGGTATCATCACCCTCTTGATTGTTGGAATGCTGCTCGCGTTCGCTATCGTCCTGCTAGTGGGATTGCATAAGGTAACAAAATTACATTATAAAATATTTTGCACTACTTTTATCAAAATTTCGTTGTGACTAACACTGATATTAATTATCAGCATTTGAAATTTCCGTTCCAGACGGAAATGATGACGAATTTGGATGGTCAGGTTACACAGTGGTTTAGAGCATTACTGCTAATTGGACAGATATAACTATCAGAATTCTCTTTTATGTAGGTTTCGTAATAATATAACATTATGTCATTCAATACTAGTTAGCATTATGTCAAATAGATAAACTATTATAATATTAAGTAAAAATAACTTAATCCATATGCATAAAATATGAACATCTGTTACCAGTAGAACACCAGTAACCAGCTCCATACGAAGTATACGTACGTACTTTAATTTGTAACTCTAGATAGAATAGTTAGCCCAGCATGCGACTGTGACGACCTCACTATCGAAAACATACCTCATATATTAAATGATTGCTCAAAACATGAGGATAAAAGATACGACCTGGCAAGGAAAAACCTGTCACAGACGCGAACTATTCTGCATTTGTTGAAAACAACGGCTCCAGAAGTCATTTCATGAATTACGCTCCGGAAGTGCCACATCAAAGTGGTAAAATAAAAAAAGAAAAAAATGCAGAAAAATGGGTTCTGGAAAATAAAAACCAGCAGGCAATGTAGGCAAGATAGAATAGGATAAACGCTGATCGCAGATGGACTTCATGCTAGAAATGAGTGGTGTGGTGATACCTTCATACCTCATGCCTTGGAAACAATCTCCAAACTCGTAAAAGTGACCTTGTTTCTTGATGTTAAAGTTACAAAAATATTCTACGGGCAATTTTAAATGATCCTCCCACTTCTTTCATATATTCTAAGACTTGCTGACCCGGCGAACTTCGTTCCGCCTAAAAGTAAAAAATCTTAAATTATCGCTATTTCTTGGCAACTTGAAAAACGCGAAAATCCAGTGGGATTTCGACGAGGGTTGGTTAGGTTAGGTTATAGGTTGGGTTAGGCTAGGTTTTAGGTTAGGTTAAGTTAGGCTTTGTCTTGTCTTGTCTTGTTTTGACTTGTCTTGTCTTGTCTTGTCATGTCTTTGTTATGTGTTGTAGAAAATAAATAAAAAATGATCATGTAATATAAACATCATACATACACACAGACATAAATAAAACAATTAACCGTTTCATACATGAGGTGGTACGATGGTGGTAAACAATTATGTTATTATATCCTTGTTATATTATATGTATTTGTATACATATACGGACGGTTATTAATGTATTATACATAAAAACCTTCCTTATGAATCACTCTATTAAAAACACTGCATTAAAGTCCGTAGCGTAGTTTTATAGATCTAGGCATAAATAAAGACAGACGCGACTTTGCTTTATACTATGTAGTGATATGAATCTTTACTTGTAAGGTTTAAGAACGGAGCACATTTCCTCTTATTTTGTAGTAGGTATCTACTATTATCATAAATTTCACAGACCATAATTGCTTATTTTTGTTCTAGGACAAACCGGGTCACGTGAAGTGCTACCTTATCTACAGTGTCGTTTTCCTCGTGCTCTCCTTCATTATGCTCATCATGGAAGCTGTGGCAACTAGGGACGCCACTAACATCATTACCAGAGTCGTAGGATTGGGTAAGCATTTTTTGGAACTCTAGAGTTGTTGTTGGCTCTACTGAACTTTACAGCTTCACCGTGTTATGGCGAGCCTAAAGCTCAAACCGGGACTGAAAGTTTGCTTCAGGAAGCTTATATACACATACTTTACACGCTTTCTATACTCATAGCCCCACAGTAGGTTTTTCTCCTGAGTCGTGGGTACCATGGGCACACACAAGACAATTACACAAACACTCAGACCCAGAACAGGAACCTAGACTTAGACCGGTATGGTAACTGTTCCGCCACGCGGGTCGTCAATATGTTTGTTTATACTTGTTTTATATTGAAGATCAAGCATGTAGTTATAGGTTGCAGGTTGAATAGGAACGGGGTTGCAGGCGGCTAGAGCGGGAGCCGTCGTAAAGATTAGACGGAGCGGTGGGCCCAGCCACCCATCTGGGAGGAGCCCGATGGGGCAACGCGCTCAGAGGATTCCGGTTGCGGTCTGACTGAGTACCCGGAGTCCTCTTTATAGCGCCGAGGACGGCCACCGGGGGGGTTTTAGTGCGGTAAAAATCCCACATACCTAACCCTGCGTCGCTTCCACGGCGTCGGGTACCTTTTGAAGGTTTCTCCCTCGAGAACAAAAAAAAAGGGTTAATAGGAAATTGTCTATCTGTTGCTGCTAATATAGAGCAACAAATGTCTCCCCCCCTATTTTTTATTTGGCACGCCCTAGAGCCTAAACGATTTAAGTAGTGGTTTGTAAAATCTGATATATCATTGGAATCGATTATGTTTTCAGAATGATATAGGGTATATATAGTTTTTTAAATGAGGCATGCGATTAAAGAATAAAAGGGAGGTACGATTTTTTGCGAATATACCTATAAAATGAAAGGTAGTAAATAGGTAACTATAAAATCATATAATACTTTTATGTACTATACTATATTGCCAACTCCTAAAAAGCGTTAAATAAAAAGTAAGTTATTAAAAAATAAAATACCCGAATGCAAATATTTTTAGCAGTCATTATAACACTTTCATGGTACTATTGAAGCATATTCAAAAAAGTTTGAATAAAATGAATTATTAACATTACCCTCCTTCTGATGCAGTCGATTTATAAGGAAAATTATTCGCAACAAGTAACATAGTTAAAACGGAGAACCCGTCTGCTAATTACAATCAACTGAAATTAAAAGGCAATTAATGGTGTTGAAGTAGTCGAGTTTTTGTTTCAATCATTTAACAATGTTTTTATAATTTTCCTTATAACCCGACAACGTCAGAAGGAGGGTTAAGTTTTTTAGCGTATGCATAATATATGTATCTATGGATATTTGTAATTATGTCTTTTTTTTGGCACACGCTACAGTCCAAATGACTAGACGGATTGTGACATACGAGGCATCATTAGAATCTTCTCAGAGTGATATATTTCTCGTCAACCCTTTATTGTCCCGCTGCTGGGCACGGGTCTTCTCTCAGAATGAGAGTTTTAGGCCATAGTCCACCGCGCTGGCCAAATGCGAATTGGCGGACAGAGTGATATATTATGCTTATATAATTTTTAAACAGCGCCTGCAATCCCAGTTAAAGGAGGATCTTTATAGCATCTATATAAAATAGAAAAGACAAAACCGAAAGTATTTTCGGAAATCCATCAAAATAGATGCAAGCTCAATGAATCTTAGTATTTGGCTTTGTGGTTTAATATATACATCCAACTATGGATTTAAAATGTTAAAAAAGTTATTGCCCAAAAAAAAATCTTTGTTCAAAACAATTAAATAGAGAAATGATAAAAACCCGATCGGTAAAGCAATTTTCGAGTTACAGTGATCACCGACTTCGAAAACATGGTTTCCAGAAAAACGAGATTAAAATTTTGGGCACGACTTTCCTTTAGCATAGCTCTAACAGGGCTTGCTTCAAAGTATTCAGTACGTATTTCAGCAAATAATGGTCTGTAAATCGGTAAATACGCGCAAGACAATGTATTTTTAGAAGATGGAATAAAAAAAACAACTATTTTTAATTCTAACTAGACCTACCCATTAAATGATGTGAAATGGTTAAAACAATTCATCAGAGACATTTTATCATTTGTAATTAGTTTTCGTGGGTGATTGTGATTTAATGACCGCAAACGAGTTTCATAATTACTGTTTTTATCATGCTTTATTTGTTATAGCATTAACTATACATGGAATATTTGATATTATCATGTTGAAGCACTCATTAAACAATACCAGGTTTTTATTTGATATCTATACGCATATTACAGAGATAGTTACTAAGCGAATGAGCATGTAATCCACCTGATGATATGTGGGCACTGCCGTTCATGGACATCTATATTCAACTTTAGATAAGATCAAAGTTGTACCTCAGAATCCTTTATGTTTAGCCTAAAAGTTCAGTTTTTTGAAGTGAAACTTCTTTACGCGCATGAGGGTAAAATTTTTACAGATGAAACCTCACGCCGGTATGCAACGGAAGTGTCGGAAAAGAGAGGGAGAGTGATCGAGACCGATTGAGAGAGAGTAAGACAGGGCGAACGTAGCATGAGCAACTAGCCGTGGAGTGAGAGTAGGGAGCAAGCGAGTGAGAAAGATTGAGAGAAAAAGTGAGACAGAGCGAACGTCGTATCACGCCTTTTCCCCTTCCTCATAATCTTGGAAATTTAAAGTTTTAGATTTGTATAAATATAAACAAGATTTATAAATTAGTTCGCCAAAGAAGTTTCACTTCTGACATGTGTACTTACACGCATGCTTTTTTTTATTTGACTGAAGTAGCAAACGAGCATGCAGTCCACTTGATGGTAAGTGGTCACTGCCGCTCATGGACATCTATAATCAACTTCATACAGAACATAGGTTCTATCTAAAATCAATCACAGATGCGTTGCTATTCCCGAGGATAATTATGGTCGCCTCATATAAAAGTGTGCCGGCAACCACACCCTTCCATCGAAACGCAAGAAATGCTTCACGCTAGAAATAGGTGTGGCAGCGGTACTTCCCCGATCGAACTACACTGGTTCTACCACCTTCAAAAAGTTCAGTGGAAACAACTTCTCAAAGGCTTACATGCTTTACACGCTTTCTACACTCATGGCCCCACATTAGGATTTTCTCCTGAGTCGTGGGTACCATGAACACACACAGAACGAATACACAAACACCCAGACTCAGAACGTGAATCTAAATTCAGATACCTGTCTGGCCGGGAATCGAACCCAGGACATTGCGCGTCAAACCGGTGCGGTAACCGCTCCGCCACGTCGTCGCATGGTGTGTGAAACCTATCAATCTACACTTTGCCAGTGTGACAAATGATCTGAACCCGTGTCTTTACGGGAGGAGACCTGTTCTTATTTGTGGAATAGTAAATGCAAACAAGTCGATCGACAATATTTCTGTAATTTAAAATTGTGAAGGTCGCCTATACTGCTAATAATTTTAGACTACCTTATTCTCGTGGCTTTATCCACTTTACTCCCGTATACCACGTTACAATACAATACAAAAACTCTTTATTGTACACCATAAAAATTCATATAACAAATATGACATATATATTTTAAGGTACAATAGGCGGCCTTATCACTTAAGTAGCGATCTCTTCAACCTTACAGTAGGTAAGAGAAAAATATTACCGATAAAAGAGAGGGCAGGGTGTACAAAATTATTATAAAGAGTCATAAGTATGTCAGCAGCTAATAGTAAATAAAATGTAAGACGTAGAGAAGTTTTAAGGAAGAAGGTACATAAGAAAAACAGAGATAAGGAAAAATACAGTATGGATAACAGGGAAAAAAATAGGAAAAATTAAAAATAAATACATAATTATAATTAAGAAGAAGATAAATTTGTTAGGTAAAAATCCACATTTCATTTGACAACCCGCATAACGGTCTGACGCGTAATGGGTTCCGGGTTTGATTCCCGGCCAGACAGGTATCCGAATGATGAGTTTAATGTTCTGGGTGTGGGTGTTTGTGTATTCGTCTTGTGTATGTCCGTGGTATCCACGACACAGGAGAAAATCCTAGTGTGGGGCTATGAGTGTAGAAAGGGTGTTTCAGCGAAATCTGACCGTTAGTTTTTGAGTAGAAGAGTAAAAAAAAAACGCTTTCTACACTCATAGCCCCACAGTAGGATTTTCTCCTGTGTCGTGGGTGCCATAGATACACACATGACGAATACACAAACAGCCAGACCCAGAACAAGAATCTAAACTCATCATTCAGACACTTGTCTGGCCGGGAATCGAACCCGGGACCCACTAAGCGTCAGTCCGGTACGATAACCGCTCGACCACGGGGGTCGTCAAAACAAAAGTAACAAACGTATATGTTTACAAACTTTCGCAATTCATAATATTAATTAAGATTCACATAAATGGGAATTATGTATAAGACGATATATACGATGACGATGAGCTATGTTTAAACATGCAAACCAAGGTTATAATAATTATAATACAAATTATATGCAGTTATCCCAATGCGTAGATGGACATAATTCATTTCCATTTTATTACGACTCGTATTATGGTCTGCGAGATGAAGTGTAAAACCGGTTTGGTAGACAAAAGGTTCCGGCTTCGAATCGACCTTTAAATGTTAGATTTTCCTTAGTGTGGGTATGCGTGGTTATGTTTTTGTTTGTCCAATGCATGATGATCTGAGAAAGGTTTATCTAAATATTAAAAAAATGAATATAAATAAGAAAAAAAAGACAAACCCGCTGAGTTTCTTGCCGGATCTTCTCAGTTGAGGTCGTATTCCGATCCGGTGGTAGTGTAAGAAAAAAAATGTAACTGACAATTTGTAAGTGCCCCCGTAGGCCTATACAAAATAAAGACATTTCATTTCATTTCTAAAAATCTTTACTTTTCGATTAAAATATCGATCGTTTTAATTGATACTGTGGAATAATCAATCTAGCGAACCGATATTAAATTTCCTAGTGCCTGAAAATAGTTGATTTTCGTTTCCTTTAATAAGTATTTAAAGAGCGCTATTGAAATGAATAAACCATAACGACGGGCCCTTAGAACAAAATTGTATATGAAAAATTACCAATTTACAGAATAAGGTTTTGTTGAATGTAATAGCTATTTAGGAACTGATTTAATAAGTTCCTAAATAGCTATTAAAATGATTTTCCAAAGATAGTATTTCTTGGCGTAAGTAATCAATATTTGTATGTCCACAAAACTTCTAAGCTTCATACTGTAAATTGGTAATTTTTCATATACGATGTTGTTGATATAATTTGTAAAACCGATCCTCAAAGCCTCAATATTTCTGTGGATCAATTCTTCCGATGTAGTTTCGAATCGATCCCAAAATTTTCAAAAATCGAGAATAATCGCTATGACTAATTCATGTGTGCAATATATGGGGCTTTAAATACAAATATAATATTATTAATAAAAATTCACAACTATTTTTACGCCAAGTCGTGGTCATGAATACCAAGACTATAATTATTAGATAATAATATACCTAATTACATGTTATTCTATTAGGATTTACGTAATTTCTGTAGGATATACTGCACCTATTAAATTCCTAATATTATTATTATGATCATAATTTACATCGAATATAAAGCAGGATATGAAAGAATATCGCAAACAAGTACTTTTTGAGATGACATAGATCAATTTTTAATGCTAATGCTTATGTGTGTCGTGAACTCATTATAGTCCCACTGCTGGGCACGGGTCTTCTTTCATAATGAGAGAGTTACTGGCCATAGTCCACCGCGCTGGTCAAGTGCGAATTGGTGGACTTCACACACCTCTGAGAACTTATTTCTTTTTTTAAAGAACTCTCGAGAGTGTAGGTTTCCTCACGATGTTTTCCTTTAACGAAAAGCAAAATGCTTATTTTTATATTCCTATATGCTCATGTACACAGACCTATATATACATATATGTGATAGATACAGATATAATTGTGTGAAACAAAAAATATTTTAATTATACCAAAAGTTCTTTCTTTATCTTTTGATCATGAAATGAAAGATTTTCACTTCTCAATCACTGTACCGGTCTGATAAGCAATGGGTACCAGGTTCGATCTCCGACCAGGAAGATTTCTGAAGGATAAATTCATATTCCTGTTCTGAATCTAGGTGTTTGTGTATATGTCACTGTGTGCATCCATGGCACCCACGAAACAGGAGAAAATCATAATGTGGGGCTATGAGTACGAAAAGCTTAACACTACTGATCCTATCAATTTTTTCTTCCAGTGTTAAGCATATACTTCATCATGGTCATCCGAAGCTACTACTACCAGATGCTGGAGAAGAACTCAAACTCCAACCGGGCACCGCCTTACAACATGTCCTAAGAACGAGTGTAGATATATCTAGGAATCTACATAAATATTCCTTATTAGTATCGCTAGTTTATAAGACTTATATTATGTTAATTATAAGTATTTTTATACGTTTTTTAAACAAAACCTCATTAGGTTTTAATTGTTACCATATATGTTGTTGCCGTATGATTTTGTATTTTAATAAATGTTTTTGTATTTATTAATTAAGATACTAACAAATGTACAGTTAAGGGCCGTTCAAGTGTTGCAGCCTTATTTTAATTTTTAACCACCCTTCCGCCTTTTTAGCAAAAGTAAGCAAATCCCTTAACCCGACGACCCGCGTAGCGGAGCGCTTACCATAACGGTCTGATGGGCCAGACAGGTATCTGAATGATGAGTTTAGATTCATGTTCTGGGTTTGGGTGTTTGTGTATTCGTCTTGTGTGTGTCCATGGTACCCACGACACAGGAGAAAATCCTAGTGTGGGGCTATGAGTGTAGCAAGCATGTCTTTAACTCCCCCCCCCCCCCCCCGTTTTGTTTTTTTTTTCGTTTTATACATAGAAAAGTGAATAGCTTGCTATGATTTCCAAAAAGGGAAATTATACACGTATAATGCAATGTAAATACCCAAAAATTCGCTTCGTTTTCAAACAATGTGGGCTGCATATGTGTAAAAAAAAATTATTACAACTGACGTAATCACCATGTAGACCCCTCCGCCCAGATGTCATTAAGAATAACCAGAACAAAGAAACACTATAGCGCTTACGTAATACCTTGAACGGCCCCTTACGAACTATGCTGAGCTTATGGTAACCTTTTTGAACAATCTGCCATGTTAAGTTTAATTGAAATAAATGTTTTATTTTTAAATATCTTATGTTTACACTGTATTGATATCAGTGTTATTGTATTGCTGTATGTACAATGGTGCATCTCGGATTTTCGTTGTTTAAAAGAAATTCATGGTTTAATACAATCTTCTTGTTTGGAGAAATATTAGAATGTTATCTCCAAAAAAACTACAAATACGGAAGAAATGCAAAAAATGTTGAATTAAGTTGGTACACATTAAATTTCGTATTGTGTTACTTAGCCCCGATTAGGTATACAATCGTTTGAGTGTAAAAAACAAATAACACTAATATGTTTTCTTTTTATCTGACTGAAGTAGCAAACGTGCATGCAGTCCATCTGATGGTAAGTGGTCACTGCCGCTCATGGACACCTGTAATCAATTTCATACAGAACATGGGTTCTATCTGAAGTCAATCACAGATGCGTTACTACTCCCGAGGACTATGATGGCCGCCTCATAAAAAAGTATGCCGGCAACCAAAGTTTTGCTGTGATTCAATTAAAATGTAAGTTGTTCTCGCCCAAGTCTATATTTGAATTGAAATACAAGTCTGGCTACAAGTCTTACATCAAATCAATTATAAATGCGTTGTTGTGAAGTACTTAGTCGGATGCCCCGTATATAATATTGTCTAATTTACAAATTACATTGATATTAACGCGACGAATCGCGTAGCGGAGCGGTTACAATACCGGTCTGACGCGCAACGGGTCCCGGGTTCGTTTCCCGGCCAGACAGGTATATTAATGATGATTTTAGTTTCATGTTCTGGGTCTGGGTGTTTAAGTATTCGTTTTGTGTGTGTCCATGGTACCCACGACACAGGAGAAAATCCTAGTGTGGGGATAGCCCCATTTTCTCACTCATAGGAACACTCCTATGAGTGATGAGATGAGAATGAGAAAGTGTGTGTGTGTATTTACGCATCCAATTTATCACACTCGTCAATATATTGGAAGGTAGATCCATTCGTAGTCCGGTTTTATATGAAGTCGGTCGCAGATGCGTTGGTAATCTTGAGGACAATGATGGTAGCCTCAGATAAAAATGTGCCGGCAACCACACCGTTCTATAGAAACGAAAGAAATGCTTCACACTAGAAATAGGTGTGGTACTTGTACTACCCCGCTCGAACTACACTGTTCCTATCTGGAAAATCCTTACACCTATTCCCGTTTTAAACTCTTACAAGCAACGTTTCAACATGGTTTCTAAAGCGTAGCGACCTATCTGTAGTTGTCTAACGTAGAGGTAGATCGTATCTGTAGTTGATAGATCTCCATATGCGACAGAGGCATTTGATGGTCTGATAGCTCGATCACCACTTTTATATACAAAAGCTACAAAACACTACTGTAAACACAAAACAAAAACATCACGGTGGTGATCCCTAGACTGTCGAAACACAAAGGATTCTAATGGATGGATGGATGCTACGGGCTTAAAATAGTAACATCTGTTGTAGATGTGATGATGTCATACATATTTGTGTATCAATAGCTCATACAGTTAGTTATCCATGGTTTATAAGATGCCTACTGTGTTTATAGTAGATTTTTGTACCAACATAAAATTGGAGAGATTTTTTTTTTCTTGATCTAAAATTGAATACAATCTATAACTATGTTAGTAGGTTATTTCCGCAACTTTGCCCGCTTTGTTTACATCATGGTATTGAATATCGTCAACCCATTATTATCCCACTCCCGGGCATGGATCTTCTCTCGGAATGAGAGAATTTTAGGTCATTGTCCACCGCGCTGGTCAAGTGCAATGTGGACTTCACACATCCCCGAGAACTTTTTTTTCAAAGAACTCTCGGGTGTGTAGGAGTCCTCACGATGTTTTCCTTCACCGTAAAGCAGTAATAATTAATTTCTAATACGTGGTAAATCACATAAATCAGTGGGGCGTGCCTTGGTTTGAACTTCAAGCTTCTGGATCGAGAGGGCAAGTTTCAACCATTAGGCTATCACTGCTCTAACAATAATGGTAATGAATATCCTGTGCTAATCTAGATCATAGTTACATATACATACTTAGTTATGTATCCATGTGAAAAACTTCAGCGAAATTCTACCAATAGTTTTTGCTTTAAAGAGCAACACACATACAAAGTTTAGCATCTCTACATAGTATAAAACAAAGGAGCTTCCCGCTGTCTGTCCCTATGTAAGCTTAGATCTTTAAAACTACGCTACGGATTTTAATGCAGTTTTTTTTAATAGATAGAGTGATTCAAAAGGAAGGTTTTCATGTTTAATACATGCATAATATAATGGAGCAACACTGACAATTGTAGATTTATTACTTTTACGCGGAATGAAGTTCCCCGGGTCAGCAAGTTTGTAATATAAGATTGTAATACAAAGAGCATCGCGAGATAATGAAGTTAGAAAAAATGATACAGAATAAATAATGAAGAAATAACAATGTATGCATATTACTTCGAATACATTTATTAACTAAAAAGTTTCTTTATTACCTATACTCAAGTTTTTGTTAAAGTCTAGACCAGGCTCGAGGTCAAACTAGTTTCGCCTAAATTAATCTTCATTTGTCGGTTTAGGATGACGCCTGTACAAGGTCGAATTCCACTCAGATCTAAATTGTCTACTATACCTACTAATTGGACGTGCAAAAAATTAAAGTATTTAACTAAGCCTGGCGATTAGGTACCAAGGTCACCTAAATTAAACTACTGGCTTAATATTCTTCTAACAATTGACAACCATTCGCTCTAATTTGTTAGAATAATATTTTCCCGTGTGAACTAATAAGGACTGATGGACGACGGTTGGAATTAGATGTGTCAAAAGTTTAAAACCGCCCTTAAAATTTTCTAAAGGTAGTGGACACTTCCGTAGTGACAGAGGTACCAATCTAAACTACTCAAAAAATAGGGCCCACCACGTTTTTCGCATTAATTTAAAATACAATTATTCAGTTTTTCTATTTAGATAGGGTTAAAGGAGGGATCCAAAAAGTATGTGAGCCAAACAAATTACATAATTTGCTTATTTTTTAAATTATAACACAAAGAACAGTTTCGGATAGCTCGTCGGGACACACGATGTTTATTGAAACAAATCTCTGAGAATGCCCTTCCTGAAGCATAGCAACTGCTCTAGCTGCAGTTTCCATGTTCATAAGACGACGAGAACCAGGCATATTGATTAGAATTACCTCCGTAATCAAAGGAAATTATTCACCAAATAAGCTTAAACAGCAACATTTAGAATACAACTAAGAACGCGAGCGACAAAAATATGCTTTAATCACTTAGTTTAGCTCTACAAACTCTACTTAGGTAACTAAACTTAGGTAAGAAACGCTAGCACAGACTGATAAACATGTCAATGTATATTATATGTTTAAAACGTTAAGTCATATAAAAATCGTCCCTGTAGTTCCGGGATCAGAATAGGGCTACGGCATCCCCTGCCTGTCGTAAGAGGCGACTAAAAGGGGCTTCCGGGGTTGTAGACGGCTAGAGTGGGAGCTCGAACCGTTCGGTCAGACGATCTCGGGAAGAACGGCGGTATATGTGGTTGCATACCGCCGTAAAGACTAGACGAAGCGGTGGGCCCAGCTGCCCATCTGGGAGGAGCCCGTGTTTTTGATGTGACAATATTTTATATTTCAATGGAGCCGGCGCGCACGAAAAAAACATAACTCGCCATAAATGAAATTCGCCGTCTTGTAGCGACGGCCGCCTTGAATTTACAATGACACATAATTAATTCAATTGCATTCTCATCAAAACTAAGTGTGTGTACCAAATCAGTCAACAGATCAATCTGTCAACAGGAAGGGGATCAAACTTCAATTACTAAATTTAAACACAGGTGCTATTAAAAACCGTTTAATAAGAACGCTCCTCCGAGAACGCTCTGCATCTAATGATTACAATTCTACTACTACAAACTCTCGATTCTATATTTTTTCATCAGTAACCAGTATGAGTATCTTGCATTTCCTCAAAATATTACATTACAATATTACAATTGCTTACATTTTCGTTTTGAAATGATCAAAATACATTGCAAGATATGGCCGAAAGCGGAAACCTAAACATGCAATGTAGGTACATAACAATTGCCAGGTGGTAGAACCAGTGTACTTCGACCGGGAAGTACCACCGCCACACCTATTTCTAGCGTGAAGCTTTTCTTGCGTTTCAATGGAAGGGTGTGGTTGCCGGCACACTTTTACATGAGGCGACCATCATAGTCCTCGGGAGTAGCTACGCGTCTATGATTGACTTCAGATGGTCCCCATATTCTGTATGAAGTTGATTTCAGATATGGCAGCCATGGCCATGGCCATGGGCGGTAGTGACCACTTACCATCTGGTGGACTGCATGCTGATTTGCTACTTAAATCAGATGAAAAAATGTGTGTGTTGTTACAGTTGCTCTATGTTACAGCAAATAAGGGTAAAATATAATATTTGCTGTATCCTTACTCCCACTTTTGCACGCTCAGTATATATTGTTGCTCATACGTCTACACTGGACAATTCA
The DNA here is from genome assembly GCA_949699795.1 of Spicauda simplicius. NCBI lineage: Eukaryota > Metazoa > Arthropoda > Insecta > Lepidoptera > Hesperiidae > Spicauda > Spicauda simplicius. The sequence goes on along the minus strand of OX453070.1, from coordinate 17,452,557 downwards.
ATCCGTTACGTGTTACTTGTCGCCGTAAACAGCCTCTCGTCAACACATTATTGTCCGACTGCTGGGCACGGGTAATCTCTCAGATTGAGAGAGTTTGAGGCCATAGTCCACCGCGTTGGCCAAGTGCGAATTGGTGGACTTTACACACCTCCGAGCACTTTTCAAAGAACTCTCGGGTGTGCGGGTTTCCTCACGATGTTTTCCTTCACGGAAAAGCAGTGATAATTAATTTCTAATACTCACATAAATCAGTGGTGCGTGCCTGGGTTTGAACCTCGGACCTCCCGATCGAGAGGGCAAGGATTCAACCATTAGGCTATCACTGCTTTATACAGGCTAAAAAAAAAACTTTCACTACGAAGCTCATAATAGTTCCTACCCAATAAAGCAAAGATTCGACCGGGGAGGTACCACCGCCACACCTATTTTTGGCGTGAAGTATTCCTTGCATTCTGATGGAAGGGTATGGTTGTCGGCACACATTTATATGAGGCGACCATCTTAGTCCTCGGGAGTAGCCGTTTTATATACATAATAGTACGGAAGCCTTGGTGCGCGAGTCCGATTATCACTTGACTGGTTTTATTTTGAATCATTGGATTTGTATATTTTGTTTATGTCAAAATAAAACTCGACTCTATAGTTTTAAAGTCTACTCTGGACGAGTTAACATTACTTTACGTCATCGACCTTTTAGAGACCCTTTTTCAAAACGATTCAGTCTAAAACTTCTTCAATTTAGACTTCTATTCAAAGACTCCAATTTAGTCTTTATCTTTAGATTTAAAACTGATGCCTTAATAACAAGTCAAATCGGTAAAAGATGAGTCGAGTCTAATACAGTCTTATATAATTTAAATAATTAATTTGATCCCACTATTCTGAACTTAGCAGACATGCAGCTCATTATGCAGTCCGCATTTAACAGGGTTGCCAAGTTAGGGGTTTTTCCCCCAGATTTAGGAGATAAAAAAGTAGGATGGGTTTTTTTAGAGGTACTTTTAGGGATTTTTATAACTGCAACATATAGATGTTTTTAAAGGGAAATCTCCCACCAGGCCTGGCGAGGAAAAAAAACCAGGTCATGCATTACACCCGGTAACTTTTTTTTTCGTCAACAGGGAAAAACCATTCAGTTCATTGTGGGGATTTTAGGGGTTTTTTAATGGAGGCTTTAGGGGGATACATTTTTGAGTGTTGGTAACCCTGGCATTTAACCTTGTAAGGTTAAATAACTTTTATCAAAATCTCTTCTATGGACGTATTTTTTCTTAACAATAAGAACAGACAACAGGACGTCACTTCATTGATTAAAATTCTAGACTTATTGTCGCCGTCTGCGTCATAGATTAGTAATGCAAGTAGCGCCGAGGCATAAGTACCTACACTACCCCTTAACATGACCCTTCTATCCATCCATCCATCAGCCTTTTGATGTCCACTGCTGAACATAGGCCTCCCCTAAATGGCGCCACTCCAACCGGTCCTGTGCCCTCTGAATCCAACGGTTTCCCGCTGTCTTCTTCAGGTCATCGGTCCATCTGGTAGGGGGGTGACCTGTACTCCTTTTGCCTAAACGTGGTCGCCACTCGAGGACCTTCCTTCCCCACCGGTTTTTGGTCCTACGAGCGATGTGGTCGGCCCATTGCCACTTGAACTTGCTAATTTTAAGAGCTATGTCGGTAAGATTTGTTCGTCTTCAGATTTCATCGTTGCGAATCATGTTTCGTAGCGAAGAAGCATAGTCCTCTCCATAGCACGCTGAGCGACCCTGAATCTTCGAATGATGTTCCGAAATTCCTAGTTTCGGCGCCGTAGGTACTTACTGTCCCTACTTACCTATAGATATTATTACCCCTTAAAATGCGGTAATATCAAGTAATAAGCAAGTGTGGTTTGAAAATCGGCCACTTAATCATTAAGACCGAGGCTTGCTTTCCAGATATATAGTTAAGGCATACTTAACTTATATTTGAAATACTTACATACTTAATAATACTTAAATGTCATACTTGAAATTAGTTTTATTCGGCCTCTTTTTCAACGTGTAATTTTTTACTTCACAAGTATATGCCTATTAGGATTTGTAAAAGTTTTTAAAGATGTATGAAGTCTACCATTAATACTAAACTATTGTGGTGGACTAAGGCTTAGATTGAGAGGATTCCTCTACGAAAATACTAGTAAATAGACGTCAGACAGTAATGGGTTGATGATTCATCACAAACTAAAAACCGTTTCATTTTTATATGTAGAAAAAAAAATGTTTAGTCGTGATTTAAAATTAGATTTTAACATAACACTTTACACATTATATAAACATACTAATTTGCTTTTTTATCTTTTGCAACGCCTCGCTATTCTGTTTTAAATACAAAGTAAATGTTGCTTCCTTACTTGAACCAAAAATCATTCTACTATATTACAGTCTTATTAGTTAATGAAGCTTCTCTTAGATATTGGGAAATAGAAGTGCTCAGTGCGGTCGACAGCCCGTACATTATCATAGTTTCAATAACACTGACGCGTCTACGAAGTTATTCTATGACCCATGGGGGTTGTGACCGTTACACCCCAAAACTTCAGTTCTTCGCGCATCTACTTCGTAGCAGCATCACATATAACGAGGATAAATCATTACACGGGGATAAAGGTACTCTATTTAACTAATTTATATCTAACTCTATTTTGTATTTACTAATATATTTGTCAGATTAAGAAAAAGGGTTATTAGATACAACTAATTCCGTAAAATTCTACATGTTTATTTTATAAATCATTACACGGGGGTAAATGTACTATATTTATTTAAGTAATTTATATCTAACTCTGTTTACTCTATTTTGTATTTACCAATATAATTGTCAGATAAAGAAAAAGAGTTATTACAAACTATAACTAACCAACTCCGTCAAATTCTAGATGTTATTTTAATTGACTCAATTTTTTTCTTATCTTACTAATTATTGAATTGTAATAGTAATACTTAAAAGCTCGGCAAAGTCTTGTAAAAAAGATTTTAATGGCTTTGGATTTAATCTATTTATCTGGTAATTGTGTAAGAAATAATATTGTAACTGACAAATTATAAGTGCCTCCGCAGGCCTATACAAAATAAATATAATTTCATTTCTTACAAATTTTGTTCTCGTACTAAATATATGAGCGATATTTTGTTACGTTGTAGCTAAGGAATGCAATAAAATTTATATCGGGGATTCGAACCTCGCCTTCAATGTTGGATAATTCAATTGTAATCAATTTCACCATTGCAATACTCCTGTTGTGTACCCCACGTGGGAATTAGATATAAAATATTGTATGTATGTTATTTATTGACTATGTATGTGTAAATTATTTTGTGTCTTTTTTAGATATTGGAAACTAATCATGGGACTGCCACAACTGGAATCAGCCTGTTTTGTGTTAGACCTTAAAACTGGAAATGTAGTTATGGGATGTTTGAATGCAGTAAGTGCCTATATTTTCTTTTTTGTATTAAACTATGAGAATTTCGTAGACATATTTCTTTACGTATAAATTACACGCGCACGCACACACACGCTTTTTACACTCATAGCCCCACACAAGGATTTTCTCCTGTGTCGTGGGTATCATGGACACACACAAGACGAATACACAAACACCCAGACCCAGAACAGCTTTCTAAACTCATCATTCAGATACCTGTCTGGCCGAGAATCGAACCCGGGACCCATTGCGCATCAGACCGGTAAGGTAACCGCTCCGCCACGCGGGTCGTTAAAGCCATTAAACTTTAATCATTTTATTTAATTTAAAACACTTTCATGTATCATGTGTAATTGATGGGTAAAAGATTTATTGCATATGAATCTGAACTCCCTTTTATAAAATTTCTAAAGATTTTGACTTCGTTCAATTTAATTATCACCATAGTCCACCAATTCGCACTTGGCCAGCGCGGTGGACTATGGCCTAAACTCTCTCATTCTGAGAAAAGACCCGTGCCCAGCAGTGGGACAATAATGGGTTGACGACGAATTATCACCATATGTTCATTATTAAGTATTTTTAATTCTAATGAAAACACGATACATAGGTAAAATTTCTACTTCGAGTTAGACCTCTCCTACCAAAGAATCTCCTGCATTACAGGGGTCTATTAAAATGGTCACTCTTGCTACTATGCCTGTCACGTAATCTATACTTCTAATTTCCAGGTATTTTCATTGATACTGACGATAATAATGATAGTGGTGGCATGCACCATAGAGCCCATAAGGTACGAAGCTGGGCAAGAGAGAGATATTAACGCGGAGGCAGCACTAACGGGCCTCTACGCCATGTCCATTATCCTAGTGGTGATGTTCCTCGCCAAATTCTGTTTCGACATGCTGTTCGTGTATGGAGTTGTTATGGTATGTGAATTAGTGAAAATGTATCAGAAATCAGTTTTAAGTAAGCAGCTAGGAGCAGTTGCTTCTTTTTATAACAACAAAACTTTAAAGGTAGAACCAATGTAGTTCGACCGGGGAAGTACCACCGCCACACCTATTTCTAGCGTGAAGCATTTCTTGCGTTTCGATGGAAGGGTGTGGTTGCCGGCACACTTTCACATGAGGCGACCATCATAGTCCTCGGGAGTAGCAACGCATCTGTGATTGACTTCAGATGGAACCCATGTTCTATATACAGTGGCTTACAGATGTCGCAGGGCGGCAGTGACCACTTACCATCATGTGGACTGCATGCTCGTTTGCTACATTAGTCAAATAAAGAAAAATTAAACAAGCGTAATATGCCTATTGGTGCCCACTGCAACTCATGGACATCAACTTGGGGTAAAATCGGTCACACATCTAGCTACAGATGTGTGACCTTGAGGCCAAAGTTGGCACAGAAAACTTGCCAAGTTGACCCGGTGAACTTCGTTTCGCCTAAAAGTCAAAAGTCTAAAATTATCAGTGTTTCTCCCCACTATATTAAAAATGTATACACGAAGACCTACCTCTTAAAAACCCTATCTATTATAAAAAACTGCATCAAAATCCGTAGTGTAGTTTTATAGATACAAGCATAGGGACAGACAGCGAGAACCGACTTTGTTTTATGCTATGTAGTGATTTTTAATTTTATTTTATTTTTCAGTTTTAGCTCGCGTGAATAATATTTCATAGACTAAATGCTCGCTTGCTATATCTATAATCTATATAAGCAGGATAGTCCCTTTTTTGTTTACAGGAGCGTCAAGGAATTATTAAATCGTACTTCATCATGTGGGTGGTGTTTTTCCTTCTCTCTTTATTTACATTTTTTGTTAACGTGAGGAGCTACAATGCTGGAACGGTGTGCATGGAAGTCTTTTATATTGGTAAGCTATTTGTTTTCTTCGTCCCTGTAGCTCCGGGATCAGAATAGGGCTAGGCATCCCCTGCCTGTCGTAAGAGGTGGCAAAAAAGGGCTTCCGGGGTTGCAGACGGCTAGAGTGGGAGCTCGAACCGTTCGGTCAGGTAATCCCGGGAAGGACGGCGGTATGTGTGGTCGCATACCGTCGTAAAGACTAGATGGAGCGGTGGGCCCAGCCCATCTGGGAGGAGCCCGATGGGGCAACGCGCTCGGAGGATTCCGGTTGAAGTCGTTTCGGGATCCCGGAGTCCTCCTTTTCAGCGCCGAGGACGGCCACCGGGGGGGTTTTAATGCGGTAAAAATCCCACATAACCCTGCGGCGCTCCCACGGCGTCGGGTACCTTTTGAAGCTTTGCCCCTATAAAAAAGCTATTTGTTTTCTTAGTCAGAAGTTCAGAAATTACTTCGCATGTGATTGACGTAAGATCAATCTCTTTAGATTGACCTAGACCTATTATTGCCACACTGTTTTTATTATTACTTTTAGAATCAAATATTTGGGCCGATGCCAATAAGACGAGTTATCTTTAAGACATAAATTATCATTTACGCAAGAATTTATAAATGTCAAATATTTTTTTTGAAGATGGTAGAACCAATCGTTCTTCGATTCTGGCACCACTGTCACCTATTTCTGCTTAATTACGCTGTGTTAAGCGCTATTTATTAGAAATTAATTATCACTGCTTTTCGGTGAAGGAAAACATCGTGAGGAAACCTACACACCCGAGAGTTCTTTAATAAAAAAAGTTCTCGGAGGTGTGTGAATTCGCACTTGGCCAGCGCGGTGGACTATGGCCTAATACTCTCTCGTGAGAGAAGACCCGTGCCCAGCAGTGAGACAAGAATGGGTTGACGACAAGCGCCATTTTATTGTAGTATGGTATTCAAGGTGGTAGAACCAGTGTAATTCGACCGGCGAAGTACCACCACCACACCTATTTCTAGCGTGAAGCATTTCTTGCCTTTCGATAGAAAGGTGTGTTTGCCGGCACACTTTCATATGAGGTGACCATCATAGTCCTCGGGAGTAGCAACGCATCTGTGATTGACTTCCGATGGAACCCATGTTCTGTATGTAGTTGATTACAGATGTCCATGGGCGACAGTGGCCACTTACTTTGTTTGCTACTTCAGTCAGATAAAAAAAAATCTGAAGGGTGTGGCAAGAGAGACCCATTTATCCGAGACATTCCAGCTTAGTTCTCAAGCGTAACAACGCATTTGGTGGCGGAGCGGTTACCATACCGGTCTGACGCGCAATGGGTCCCGTGTTCGATTTCCGATCAGACAGGTATCTGAATGATGAAATTAGGTTCTTGTTCTGGGTCTGGGAGTTTGTGTATTCGTCTTGTGTGTGTCCATGATATCACGACACAGGAGATAATCCTAGTGAGGGGCTATGAGTGTAAAAAGCGTGTAAAAAGATTACGTCGATCAGCGGGGAATCTGATGTGATGATGTTATTTGATAATTTGATGTTATTTGTTCCCAATAACAGGCGAGTATTAATATCTATTTGCATGTTATCTACTTCTGTATGTATGATTACTTGCTACTTCAATATAATAGAAAATTGATTATTAATATACAAGAGTCTTTATATACGAGGTTTTTACATACGAGTACAAAAAGTAAAAAGCGTAAGTAGGCAATGACTTCCATAGCAAAGAAACAAAATAATGCGATTCTTTGAAAGAAAGTCGAAACTACATGTCTCTAACTTAAGTAAGCTTCGAGTTAATCTTACCGCACCATTAACTCTCATATCGTGTTACATAAACGAGCTTAATGACTGGATAGTTCGCCTTAAGCACGATATCCCTGAATATACGACCTTATTTAATGTGAAATATCATTTTCTAGCCAATTCATATAATCTTAGTACTGGCTAATAATTCTTATTGCTCAAATGACAGTAGATAATACCTCATTAAGATGTATGTTCATAATAATGTGTTATTGAGAATATAGTTTAAATAAAAATAAGTAATATTTTCGCTCCTCGATAGTCCATATTATTTTTTTTTTCGAGGGGGGGAACCTTCAAAAGGTACCTACCCGACGCCGTGGGAGCGACGCAGGGTTATGTGGGATTTTTACCGCACTAATACCCCCCCGGTGGCCGTCCTCGCCGCTGAAAAGGAGGACTTCGGGATCTCGAAACGACTTCAACCGGAATCCTCCGAGCGCGCTGCCCCATCGGGCTCCTCCCAGATGGGCGACTGGGCCCACCGCTCCGTCTAGTCTTTACGACGGTATGCGACCACACATACCGCCGTCCTTCCTGGGATGGCCTGACCGAACGGTTCGAGCTCCCACTCTAGCCGTCTGCAACCCCGGAAGCCCCTTTTAGTCGCCCCTTACGACAGGCGGGGATGCCGTAGCCCTATTCTGATCCCGGAGCTACAAGGACGAGTCCATAGTATGTCGACAAATAATCTATGGGTACACTACCCATATATTATAATCGATAAACAAACGTTAACAAGTATTTATATCGAAAGTATCGATAAAAAAACTTTAAAATGTAATGGCAAAAAATGTGTAATTAAAAAGTAATGTCTAACAAAACATCAGGCACAGAAACGAGCGAATTTAGCTACCGGCGGTCACCCATCGAATTCTTGCTCGTGAATGACATAGCTTAACTTGTAATTTACGGTCTACAAGCCACAGGACTTTGTGAACTACTTATAAGTAATGTAACACATTTCTATTATGTAGGTACATATATTTTAATCATATAAGTTATTGATTGAAGTAGCAAACGAGCATCCAGTCTTCCTGATGATAAGTGGTCACTGCCGCCCATGAACATCTGTAAACAACTTCATATAGAACATAGGTTCTATCTGAAATCAATTAAAGATATGTTGCTTCCCCCGAGGACTAAGATGGTCGCTTCAAATAAAAGTGTGCTGGCAACCACAACCTTCTATCGAAACGCAAGAAATGCTTCACGCTGGAAATAGGTGTGGCTGTGGTACTTCCTCGGTCGAACAATACTGGTTCTACCGCCTCTATAAGTACATTTATTTTATACATTTATTTTCCAGGTCTCAATATATACGCCATTCTTATCAGCCACAGTTTCTACCGTCTTCTCAACACCAGGGAGGAAGTATAAAATAAATAAACAATAATTTAGCACCAGTGCCGGATTAGCCATATAGCAAGAGTAGCAAATGCTAGGGGCCTCGCGGCCCAACACTATTTATATTTTACTATCTATGCTATCCTGAAAATCTTAAACAGAAAGAAGTAGATATAGAAAGTGTCATCTCTAAATTTTCCCAGATTAAATCTGGAAAAGTTTACTAGTAACAGTTTTGTTATATTTAATACCCTTAAGGCAAACTGTGGGCCTCCCGTGAGAATTTGCTACAGGCCCCGCGCTGGCTTTTCCGGGACTGTTTAGCACCTGTTTGCATTGTGAATTACCACTATTGACGTTCAACAAGATTTGCGTAGCGTAAACTATTAAACCGATTTGATGAGGCCTTAGCTCAAAATTTTGAGCTAAGCTCTGCTTGCTTCTTTGGAGTATAGCTAAACGTGCGATGATGTTTGCGAGTATATATACATAAAAATGTATCTTTTTTTATATATTGGATTGTTGTATTTACTACCTGTATATATAAAAATGTATGTATTTTAATTTCTTTGATTGTTATTTAATATTTATCCACTTTTGATTTTCCACGACGACTCGCGTGGCGCAGCGATTATCATACCGATCTGACGCGCAGTGGGTTCCGGGTTCGATTCCCGGCCAGACAGGTATCTGAATGATGAGTTTAGATTTTTATTCTGGGTCTGGGTGTTTTTGTATTCGTCTTGTGTGTGTCCATAGCATCCACAACACAGGAGAAAATCCTACTGTGTTGCTATGAGTGTAGAAAGCGTTTGTTTATTTGTTTTTTTCTTTTGATAAACACCTGCTGTTTTAGATTAAGTATAACCATTTACAATATATGCCCAAGTCAATTCACGCACAGCCAATATGTTTAGGTAATGTTAGTGTCGTAAGGGCAATGCGGTATTTGCAATTATATCTTTGAGATAAGTGCGATTATGTGTTTTTGCAAATCTCTAGTTTACCTTACTGATATTGCAATAAAACATATATGGTTTCGCTATCGGATATGTTTTTTTGTTAAAGACGTAAATGCTATTTATGTTTTTTTAGAACTGTGATTTACTGAATTTAAGTTAACAATGATCATCTGATCTAATGCAAGTATTGCATTGTCGTGATTACCACAGACGTTAAATTAAAAAAAATACTTTTTCTACCACATTTGTGTTGATAGCGGAACTTTTGATGCAATAACGAAAAAAACGCAATTCCGGATAAATGTCGAGGTATTTTTGCAAAATATACTGTCATGGCGTGCGTCAATTTGCGCATTACTAATTTGCTGCGAATATATTATATGAAAATTTGCGTATGGCTTTTAGGCCCGGACTCCACCAAAGCGAAGATGTGCGGAGATGTCTGAAGCGGAGACGAGAATGTTATTCAGTTTGGGTGTCTCTACCGAAGCTGTGAGTTGTTGCGTATTGCCTTGACTGGAGCAGAGATGTTAGTTGAGACGAATATATGCGCTGAGTATAGTGGAACTGAAACGGATATAGAACTAGCAGTGACGCTCAATGAACGCCACTCACAGCTTGACATCTTGCGTAGGCACAGCTCACATCTCCGCATCCATCGCTCCATATAAATGAAAGACATATCCGCTCGGTGGTCTTCACTGAAGCTAAGCGGAGACGAGATGAGTAAATAATGAAATTCTGTTGGTTGTTTTAAACACAGTGAGCAGTTGCCTAATGATTGAAACTTGCCATCTCGATCGGGAGGTCCGAGGTTCAAACCCAGGCACGCACCACTGATTTATGTGCGTATTATAAATTAATTATCACTGCTTTTCGGTGAAGCAAAACATCGTGAGAAAATCTACACACGCGAGAGTTCTTAAAAAAAATTCTCGTAGGTGTGTGATGTACTCCAATTCGCACTTGGCCAGCGCGGTGGACTATGGCCTATAACTCTCTCATTCCAAGAGAAGTCCCGTGCCTAACAGTGGGACAGTAATGGGTTGACGACACATTGGTTGTTTAAAACATATCTCCGCTCCGCTCCACACATCTCCGCTTTGGTGGAGTCCGGGCCACAAACTAGGTAAAGTCAACTAGTTAGGTCTCAATTATTGGAATTAAATGGATTTTTAATAAAAATGAGTAACATAACAATAGTTCATCATTATTCATAATACAATATTCAATAACTTATAAATACAATTTGTAACAATAGAAGTTTCATGTAAATACACATTAGGGTATTGTTTAAAGGAAGTAGGCAAACCACTGTGCATTTTGATAACTTACATAACCTGTAATGTTTAAAATTATTTTACTGTCAATTACGTATTTTTTTTATAGGTACATGAAAATTACAAAGCCAAGTAAAATAATAATTAAACTAATTGTAACAAGATTTAATGATTATTTTACATTGGCGAGACAACTTTTTTGGAATATTTATTCCTAGATAAAATACTGTTTCTAAACTTTACTTAATATGTTACGTAGGAATAATAACATGTACATATTAATTCAAATTATATAAAATTGTTATAAAAATGTATAACATTATATTAAAATTAAATGTTGTTTAACAAATGTTACATTGTATTCTTATTTGTATTAATAACATAGAACATAGTATAATAACAGGTAATACTCTACTGCTACTACTAGATAGCAGTTAAAAATTAAGTAGATACTTACACTACTGTATAGAGTACTCATAAAAAAATTATGTCCCGTCATCGAGGTCATCGTCATAGTTGTGTAAAAAAACATAAGTTAAACTTTTTACTTAAAACAATAAAAACAAATAAAGCCTTAGAAGTTCGTCTGCAGCACCCATGTATCCGTCACAAAAAAATATTTCCGTAAAAACCTATGATGCAGTTCATCTGACCTGAACCTTACAGATCAGATACTTAGTGGCTTATATAAGGTTTGCCGCAGATACGTTGCTACCTGTGAGGACTATGAGAATGTCTAGATTAAGTATTTCTGTTCAACACTAAAAATTAATACAATTGTGAAGATGGTACCCAGAGTTATAAACTACTAGCTACGTTGTTACTAGCGCGCGTTGCTACGCCATCACAAAAATACACCAGAAACCTTCGCGAGCTCATGAATAACAATGCTAAAGATGAATAACATGAATGCTAAAGATCGCACAATCAAATGAATAGTTTACGATTCTATAGAGGACATACAGACACATATTCGTTTTTATACATAAGAAGATCATTCCATCAATCTAGGTACCTAACTCTATCCAAAACAAAAGAAAATTGTCTTCTTCAGTAAAAATTTAAGTAATGTATGTATACTACATCATTGTAGATTCATTTTTTCAGGTTTTATATCTTTGTCCTCAAAAGTAATAACTAGAGATGCGCCGAATATTCGGTTGTTATTTGGTATCCGGCATCATTTTCACTATTCGTATTCGGTCAAATAACTCGGCTTTGGTGCCGAATGTATTCGGTTCGAGTATTTCTACCTTCTTGGCTACATGTCACGGTATAGAACAAAAAGACAAAACTTTTTACGTAAAATTTATAAGTTAAAGAAATCCTATGAAGAGTGTGTTGAATAAAGCCAATTTAAAACAATTAAACTTCAAATTAACATTTTTGAAACCTTAATGATATTCTCATTGTTTCTAAACATATTACATTCTTACATCAACATTTTTTTTAAACCTCAAATCAACATTTTTTTATGAGCACACTTTCGCAGTTGTTTATTTAAAAGAAATGGTAAACCGAATAATTTGGCCGAATATCCGGTTCGGTAACAGTTAAATCGAATAATATTTGGTATTCGGTTATTCGGTGAAACTATTCGGCGCAACTCTAGTAATAACGTATCTGTAATATATTTGAGATAAAGCTCTTATTTTTAATGGTGATCGTAACATCCATACGAAGTACCTACGAGTGTATTATAATTCTTCGAAAATAGTTCTTGTTTTCCATCATTTAAGCGTAGCTACTTAAATGGCAAATTACGGCTGAAACCGAAAACACATGGCTTCACGTTATGAAGGCTAAGAGATTAAATTTTAAGATAAATAAGCTAAACTAACTTAAACATAATCCATTACAATAAAGAATAAAAAAAGGCAAATTCATTCCTCCACTTTCCCCTCATACCCAAAAAACGCGTGTTTTTCGTCTAGTTGTATAACCCAGGGCTTCGTTAGACAGGAAATATTTATGGATTTTCATCAATCTTATACCAGCGGTCGAAGGTCGGAGCTACTGTGATGATGCGAGCCTTGGTCGCCATTCAGTATGGTGTAGGTAATGTTGTCATAAACTTTGATCACCACAAATAACCCGTAAATATTGAGAACTGAAATGAAAATAATATACTTGCATTAATTTTTTTTTCATCTGACTGACGTAGCAAACGAGCATGCAGTCCACCTGATAGTAAGTGGTCACTACCGCCCATGGACATCTGTAATCAACTTCGTACAGAACATGGGTTCCATCTGAAGTCAATCACAGACGCGTTGCTACTCCCGAGGACTAAGATGGTCGCCTCATATGAAAATCTGCCGGCAACCACACCCTTTTATCTCGCGCAAGAAATGCTTCACGCTAGAAATAGGTGTGGCGGTGATACTTCTCCGGTCGAACTACACTATTTAGTTCTACCACCTTGAATTTGAAGACAAGGAGATTTGTTTGATACCATTAATATAAGCAATGAAAATAGGAATACATATTAAAACCAGCCAAGTGCGAGTCGAAGTGGCTCACGAAGTGCTCCGTACCATTACTACATAGTATAAAACAAAGTCGCTTCCCGCTGTCTGTCCCTTTGTATGCTAAGATCTTTAAAACTACGCTACGGATTTTAATGCAGTTTTTTTAACAGATAGAATGATTCAAGAGTAAGGTTTTTATGTATAATACATGCATAATATGATGCAGAAACACTGATAATTTTTGATTTTTGACTTTCAGGCGGTATGAAGTTCGCCGGGTCAGTTAGTTATTTATAAGAAGTCGGTTAAAAACGGCAATAAGATTACGGTTTACGGGAGCCTTGATCAAATATTTATTTTATTTTAAATATTAATACTTAAATATGTACCTATATATTAAATTTTATTATTTTTTCACGAAAATATATAAATCTCAATATTTAGTGAAGACTTAAAGCGTCTACGAAATTGGACACGCTAACTCTGGCGTCTATACGTGATTTTTAGGTCTCAAAAAGTAAATCTTACCAAAAAATATTAGCATGCCAGCCGCCATCCACCAAAAATACCGTAGCAATGCGAACAATGTGTTGAGCAAGAACACAATGGTCGCCTGCAAACCATAGCAGATGTAGATGGCAAGATAACCAGGCTTGTTCTGAAAGAGAGACAGACACAGATGTTACAAGCAAGTAACCGGCCAAGTCGGACTCGCGCACGAAGTATTCCGTACCGTATCTTTAAAAATGTATATTTTATTCTGTTTTTAACGGCAACAGAAATACGTCATATGATTTTAAACTAATATTATATTATCGCGGAATTTATACATTTTATTACATAATAAAAAGAAATACGTTTCGTTTAAAATTTTCAACTGCCTAGCTCTTATGATTCATGAGATACGGATAAATAGACGGACGGACGGACTGCGGAATATATCATATATCAAATGCTAAATCCTTTAACAAATTTAATAAACTTCTTAAGCTGTACACAATTAATAAAATGAATAAATAGCAAAAATAAATTAAACATCACCCAAAGACACCCCATTCACACACGCATGCAAATGCACATACACATCCAGCACACTTTGTTACATTACCCACACATGTCTCCCGGACAAAATTGTATAAGTTTCTCATTTTAAGTGACCTTTGTATGTCTTAATAAAAAATCTGAGAAATAAATTATTCTTTAAGCCCAATATTAGAAATAAGGCCCCGTTTTTACCCTTTGGGTACGAAACGCGACAATATTATTGAAGAATGAAAAATATTGAAGTTGTTGAATCCTTCTTAGTTGGAGTTCGGCGGCACTACGGGCCCTTGTATTTCTAACTTAAAACCGATGAGTTAATCATTGCTGTGTTCTAGTGTGTATGTCTATGGTCTGTTTTTTGTGTACGAGTGTGGTAAGACAGATATACGAATCCGTTTTTTTATTTCCTGATCAGACACCGTGACTTCGACGCCAGACTATAGAATAGAATTATCTTTATTGCTCACTATAAACACGTACAAATATAACAATGACATACAAAGTAGATCATTAGTGTGCAATAGGCGGTCTTATCGCTAGGCAGCGATTTCTTCCAGATAACCTATGCATGGAATTGGTGAAGAAAACAGGAATAAAAAGTGGGCAGTGAGTGTAAAGTTAGAAATGGGATAATGAAGAAGAAAAAGTACCCTAGGAAAATAAGTAACACTAAGTAACTCATATAAAAGTGTGCCGGCAACCACACACTTCCATCGAAACGCAAGAACTGCTTCACGCTAGAAATAAGTGCGGCGGGTACCTACTTCCCCGGTCGACCTACACTGGTTCTACCACCTGTATGACGAATACTTCCTCGATGCCCGTTGAGCGCATCGGGCGTGTTGCTGGCATGGGGATAAAGTTAACAAAAATTATGAATTTATATTATTATTATTACATTAAAAAAAAAAACATTTTTCGGATCCGAATGGTCGGCACACCGGATGCCAGGTGCCGAATACTCGGTTCCGAGAGCTAGGGAGGGCAATACTTTAGCAATGGACGAGATGCTCGGTCGGATCCGTATGTGCGGCACCGCCACTATGGCCCCGCCAAGCTCAGATCCGAGTGAAGGGCACTAAATGTGTTAAATGTACTAAATTGCTCGCTTTTATTAGTCTTTTTATACTTTACTAGCTCTTACCCGCGGCTTCACACGGTCAAAAGGAAATAACATTAGCATTTGATAGAGTGATTCAGAACTTGCAAATGAATTTTACTAACGCCATCTATTAACAACGTCTGGAACTACTAAATATGTATCAACTAACAAAACATATTCTCAAGGGAATGAGAGAGCGCGGTAAAAAGTAGCCTACGTCACTCTCCGCCCTCCTATTTGAAAGAAAGGCGACGTGAAAGAGGAACAAACAAACACACTTTCACATTTATAATAATAAGATGGATAGTATGGATTACTTACGCGTTTTAGACCAAACATCAGCATAACAGAGGCAATTATTCCAAGGGTTCCGATGACACAGCCAATGCAGAAAATTGTATCGATTATGATGACCTCATAACTACCGAAATATTCCGTTAAAATGGAGCAAAGCCTGTGCGGGTCCCCAAGAGGTCCACATCTGCTGGGATCTTTCGTTTGTATTAAGACTAATACAGATAAACATAAGAAAAGGGTATTTACAACCTGAAAAGAGATTAGATTTAGATATTTACTTTATATTTATTAGGAGAAAATAGATCAATTTTCAGTTGATGGTTTATTTTAAATGTATAACTTTAAATAAAATAAGATTAAATTGTATATTTGAATTTATTATGTTGGTACTGTGTATGTTAATCGCGGGAAATACCAAGCCAATTAGGATGAATTTTTACTAATGGATAATTTTGCCCAGGCTGACATTTACTTATTTTAAAATTAGGGAGCCGTCCATTAATCACGTGATGTTTTATTAAACATTTTAACTATTTGCATTCTACCCCCTCCCATTTATAATATTGTGTGATTTGCCGAACCCCTTCTACTTTCCGAGTCTCATGTGTTTTTTTTTATTTGACTGAAGTAGCAAACGAGCATGCAGTCCACCTGATAGTATGTGGTCACAGCCGCCCAGGGACATCTGTAATCAACCTCATAGAGAACATGGGTTCCATCTGAAGTCAATCACAGATGCGTTGCTACTCCCGAAGACTATGATGGTCGCCTCATGTGAAAGTGTGCTGGCAACCACACCCTTCTATCGAAACGCAAGATATGCTTCACGCTAGAAATAGGTGTGGCGGTGGTACTTCCCCGGTCAAACTACACTGGTTCTACCACCGAATATATAAGGGAGTTATTATATATCCTCGGAGAAACTTGAGAAGCGAGGAAGAATGTTATTAAAAACCATACGATTTAGTACTTACCAGACTCACAATAGCCACAACACAGCATTTTGTTTTGTATTTATTTTCACAGTCCCATTTGAAACACATCCTGCGACAAACGAGAATAAGTCCTTAGTAACTGTTAATATATTTTAGAAGTTATAATTCAGTTTCTAATCATATTATTTCAGGAGGAAAACCGCAGTAGTCAGGGAAAATATTCTATTGATTTGATATTTCAAGTTTGTAGAAATTCAGTTCCATACATTACAATTAATTGCAAACATTTTATTAGTTGATGAATAATAGAAAATATCAATTACCTACTCGTGTTTGAAAACTATAAGTAGCCCTCTGTACTAAGTATTTTTGAAATTGCATGATTTCTGTAACGTCTATGTGTACAAAAACTTATAAATAAACTAGCTGTACCCGCGGCTCCCCCCGTGTTCAAATCAATGTATCACAAAGTTTTACCCATTTCACCCCTGTAGGGGTTGATTTTCATAAAATCCCTTCTTAGTGAGCACTTACGTCCTTAAAAGAACCCCCATGCAAAATTTGAAACTCCTAGCACTTGTAGTTTCTGAGATTTCGTGATGAGTGAGTGAGTGAGTGACCTTTCGCTTTTAAATATATTAATTAAAACTAGTCGCCCGTCGCATCGGCCGAAATTCGACCGTAATTTAAATTAAAAATAAAATGTCATCTGACATTCTTGACGTTGTGTCTTTTCATAGTAAGACTTTGAATGTTCTATTTCATTTACTAAGTACATATGTGTTTGTGACAAATGCAAGGCAGTGTGTGTAATGTGTTTTTAGTTGATTTTATGTATGAAAAATGCATTATTTGAAAAAAATATTAACATTCTGCACTCCTTCTCTACGTCCACTATAACCGTGCAAAATTTCATACTAATCCGTCCGCGGCATATTACTTAAAAATCCGTCACAAATTTTTGCTTCACGTATTAATATAATAAATAAGCAAGTGTTCGTTATCCTGTTAAAATTGTTAAAGATCGCAGTAAATTAATAAGGTTAAACTTAGAAATAATATCCCGTTGGAAGCAACGATTGACGCGCAACTACTGTTGAATAAATTTTAGTGTATACTCGGCGTTCTACAGATTAAACCTATACTTTTAACCCAGCTGTGTCAAAAGGAGGATAATAGTTTCAAATGTACATATCTATTAGAGATGCGCCGAATATTCGGTTGTTATTCGGTATTCGGCGTATTCGGCATCTTTTTCACTATTTGTATTCGATCGAATTATTTGGTTTTTCTTCCTATTTTCCTATTTTCTTGGCTACACGTCACGGTGTAGCTCATAAAGACAAACCCTTTATTTATTTATTTATTTGACTGAAGTAGCAAACGAGCATGCAGTCCACCTGATGGTAATTGGTCACTGCCGCCCATGGACATCTGTAATCAACTTCATACGGAAGATGGGTTCCATCTGAAGTCAATCACAGATGCGTTGCTACTCCCGAGGACTATGAGTGTCCCCTCATGTGAAAGTGTGCCGGTAACCACACCCTTATATCGAAACGCAAGAAATGCTTCACGCTAGAAATTGGTGTGGCGGTGGTACTTCCCCAGTCGAACTACACTGGTTCTACCACCAATAATAATAGTATAATATATAGTACTAGCCTTAGCCCGCGGCTTCGCTCGCGTGGAATTTAGTCTGCCACATAAACTTTGCAAGGTGGTAGAGCAATGGTTCAACCAAGGAGGTATCACCGCCGCACCTATTTCTACCGTGAAGCAGTTCTTGTGTTTCATTAGAAGGGTGTGGCTGCCGGCTCACTTTTATATGAGGCGATCATCAAAGTCCTCGGGAGTAGCAACGCATCTGTGATTGACTTCAGATTGAACCCTTGCCCTACTTCCTAAATCTGTGTGTTCATATTTCAAATCACAGGCACGTATTTTAATTTGAATTAGTTTCGTCGGCAACGGATATTAATGCTTACTCTGAAATTAAAAGTTTTAACAAAGGGTCTCAAAACGCGTGACGGTTACCAACTCGCAGTTGGTTAGCGTGGTCAACTACGACCTAAACTACTGCTAATCTGACGAAAAGGTTGATGACGCTTGAATAACATATCTAACCTTTTCCACTGTTTTATTCTCATTGACTTTTTTTTTCTTTTTTATCGAGGGGGAAACCTTCAAAAGGTACCATACGCGATGCAGGGTTATGTGGGATTCTTATCGCACCAGGACTCCGGGATCTTCAAAGGAACGCAACTGGAGTCCTCTGAGTGCATTGCCCCATCGGGCTCCTCCCAAGTGAGCGGCTGGGACCTGCGATTATGCGACCACACGTATACCACCGTCCTACCCGGGATCGCCTGGCTAGACGGTTATGTGCATCCTGGCTCTCACGACAGCATGCGACCACACATGCTGACATCTTTCCCAAAGTTGCTGACTGGGTGTTTCGAGCTCCCAGTCTAGCCGCCCGCAACCCCGAAAGCCCCCTTTTAGTCGCCTCTTACCACAGACTAGGAATAACGTAGCCTTATTCTGATCCGGGAACTACAGGGACGTCATTCACATTGACCTTTGCCATTTTGCTCCGTGATTTATAACCATTCAAATTCAAATATTAATTTCATAGAAATTCGTTGTATATGGCGGCGGCGCGCGGCGCGTACTGCCGGTCGATCAATTGACTACGCAATATGTTAAACTCGTAATATCTTCTAAACTACTTATCCAACTTACATGGTGTAAAAAGTAAATTTAATCTGTATTAGACGCTTGATTTTTTGAAATCATTTATTTTAATAAGGATTAATATTTAGTTTGTATAAAACCGATGGAAACATCAACTTCATACTTTTAAAATTTTCAATTTATCAAGTATTAAAAGAGTTATTGTGGGTTATACATAAAATATAGGACATATGCTGTCGCGGACTTTTATTTAGACCTATGTGAGCCAAACAATCCCACGGTACATTATATTTAGATATCTCCAACGGTTTAGGCAGCGTACGCGTGTCCACCAATTCGCACTAGGCCAGCGCGGTGGACTATGGCCTAAACTCTCTCATTCTGAGAGAAGACCCGTGCCCAGCAGTGGGACAATAATGGGTTGACGAGACGCGAAGATAGCTCTCAGAAGACAACTGTTTTTGCGACTAACCTGATATTTCTCGTTATATTATAACCTAATTACAAAAAAAAACGATATAAATTATAGTCCATATGTTATTCTGATGTATAACCTATACTACTGTAAAGTTTCGACCAAATCCGTTGAGTAGTTTTTGCGTGAAAGAATAACAAATACACATACATCCATCCTCACAAACTTTCGCATTTATAATATTAGTAGGACAATAACAACTTACTTGTAAAACAAATCCTATCACACTAATCTGTCGAACTTATTGAAATATGATAACACAATATTATTGCAAACAACTTAAAGATTTTATAAAATGCTACAAAATGAACAAGTTGTTCAACAGTAGATGACAAACTAGCAAAAGTTATGCAAAGCAACGTTTGTGTAGTTTAAAGCTTTGATCTCTATGACCAACTGTTCACAAAGCTAGCATTGGCTGAAAACAAAGATTAGGTTGTTATAATAGTCCCTTGTCAAAGTTATGATGTGATAAAAATTTGTACACTCAAGAGAACGCTAAGTGTAGAGTGGTAAATTAAGGCAGACCGCACATTGGCTACTATCGCGTGTAGTAGTGACGGTAGAAAGTCAGTCATTTTAATCATATAAAAAGACTCGTCTCAAATTTCTTAACTCTAAATGTAGACGAGTCATTACCAAGGCCTTTCAGTCTTAGGCCTCTGGTCCAATTCGTTTTAGCTCGATTGAGTAAATAGTTTAATCAAAGGGCGAGAGCATACTCTTGTGTATCTTTCGTTCGTTAAATACACAGTTTTGAAGGCTAACCTTCATTTGTTGATATTTACAATATACTTCAACAAGTTCTTAAGAGTCTTATACGCAATTAATATAGAACGCAGTCTCAAAGTTATAAGACTTCTATTAAAATTTTCATCTTATGATTCAAGAATTAGGTCACAAATGATTAGTTAAGTCGAGAGTAGTTAAAAAATTGTCGAGTCTAGATAAATACTTGTACAATCATCGAACAACATTTCAATTACCTCGACTAAACAATCTAAACAGACTAAACAACAATATTTAGGCACAATAACATTGACTTAATTATTCCCAAAGGTTTAATAAGGTTAAAGCCAACCTCTGGTGGTGTTTAGTGGGTAGGCACGTAGACACTTTTCCTGAGTCCCATATAACCAATGGGGCCGGACCCTTTTCTATCTTTGTCTGGGCGCAAAAAAAAACTTAATTGTTTGATCGTCATGTAATTGTACACGCTCACAACTTGACTAAACTATTTGTTCGAAACAAGAATTACAAGTATTCAGCAGGCCTACAATAGTAGTCAATGTGCGTTAAGCCTAAGTATGCTACACACCTACGCATTTCTTATTAAGTTGGATACAGACTGAGCTTACTAATGATTCAAAAATATTATGTTTGTCTCTCAAGCTACACATAACTTGAACTGTAAGACCCAGGTATGATTTTAATGAACTTAGATTTCTCTTCTAGGTCTGGTTGTTTGTGTATTGTGTTTACTTACAAGGTGGTAGAGCGTAGTGGTTTTTTTATTCTAATCTGCCTGCGGCTTACAATGCTGTAGACTTCGCATAATTTTCTCTTTAATTCAAGTTTTCACATTTATTCTTCTCGCACTTTTATTTTTCATACTTATTCTCTCTTTTATACGTCTACCTATTGATTTTATCTATCTATATTATTACTATTATTAGCGTAGTGGTTCTAGTTTGAAGTAACTCCTGCATTTAGGTGGAAGGGTGTGGCATCAGCTCACTTTTTATGAGGTGACCATCTTAGTCTTCGTGAGCAGTAACGCATCTTTAATTGACTTCTCTTAGAGCCTTTGTTCTGTATTAATTTGTTCACAGATTTCCATGGGTGGCAGTTGCGACTTGCCATTGCGTAGATTGCATCCTCGTTTGCTATGTAAATAAAAAAAAACGTCTGTGTGTCCATGACACTCAGGCCACAGGGAGACTCAATATCAGTTTGTGAGGAGAATGCGATTTTTAAAGTGAAAATATCTTTGAAATTCGATAAAACGATATACATAAATATATAAACAAATTTAGAGGTGTTAGTACTACCTATATACATAGGTACTAGGCACTAAATATCAGACACTAAAAAGACAAACATAATGTAATATTAGCATTACTTAGCGGTAGTACGTTACCGTAAACTGTTTTAAATAAAAGTCAGTAGGACTCTGCACTTAAGATTAATACAGACACGAACTTCAAATTCTTATCAAACTGCAATAGCTAATGTAAATCATTTCACTGTAGTAAAACATATCTATAATTGAGACGTTATGTATTACTTAAGTAAACTACTAATTAGCCTTATTAATATTAAAAATACGAACGAAACGACGTGACCGAAGCGATCCTAGTTAGAAAAAAAACGTGCGGCACTCGGGGACTGCCGCAATAAAGCTATTGCATAGCATTTTTATAAATATATGCAATTATAATAATATTTTATTTATTTATGTTGTATTTTTTTTAACGTTAAGCAAACGTTCGGCCGCGCTACATGGTAGGCGGAATGGGGGGTTAGGTTTTTTTCGTTACGGAATTTCTTGATTCTAGCTTAATAAAAAAGAAGTATTTTAATAAGCAATTAGAATATTTTAGTGCTTAAATCCGTTCCTGCTCCTAAATAAAAGCTTCATTGTCACCACTTACGTAACTACGGGTTGATGACTAATTTATTCATAAGTACTCATAAATTATTATGGAGGGCTATTCAAACTTAACCAAAACACGTTACGGGCATTCGCTCACGATATTTTCAACAGTATTTTTTTGTAAGCAACCCCAGTTTAGATTAGTCTTACCTGATATTTGCCACAGTTGCGGAGCTCATCGACAAGGTTGCCAAGTTAGGGGTTTTTCCCATAAATTTAGGAGAATATAGAGAATATAGGGGTAATCTTAGGGGTTTTTATAACTTAAACATATAGGTGTTTTTAAAGAGAAATCTCTCGCCAGGCTACAAGATCCTCCCTCACGACGAAAAGAAAGGTCATGCACCTGATAACGTTTTTTTTTTTTCGCCGTTAGGTATTTTTTTTTATTTATATCAGGCTACAAAGGCCCATAGAAACGAAAACACAAATACAAGTACACAATATAACAAAATAAAAACCTAAGACCAGATTAAAAAATACGGGAGGTTGCCAGCAAGAATTCCAATTCATAATTCATTGTGGGAGTTTTAGGGGTTTTTTATGGAGGCTTTAGGGGGATACATTTTTGAGAGTTGGTAACCCTGCTAGTAGTTGCGGTATTTTGTTATGAAGTACTTTATTTGGGGTAGATGTACTTTATACATACTTCAACAGTCTGACACGCAGTGGGTCCCGGGTTCGATTCCCGGCCAGACAGGTATCTGAATCATGAGTTTAGATTCTTGTTCTGGGTCTGGGTGTTTGTGTATTCGTCTTTGTGTCTGTCCATGGTACCCACGACACAGGAGAAAATCGTACTGTGGGGCTATGAGTGTAGAAAGCGTTTTATACATACTTTATGAGAAAAATAAAGTTAAAAATACTTCGTTTTACATGATCTGGTTGTTAAAAAGTTTCATCGTACGCAGTTTTTTTGTGAAACAAACATTTTATTACATTATTATAAGCCAGGACGTGTATTGTTTTAAGCTAAACAAAGAATGTGATTTAATTTTGGCAATTTTAGATAAGTTTTTCGGTAGGGTAGTCAGATGTTATGTGTTTTATCTTTTAAATATCTCATAGGTATCACTGGAAAATGTACGTTTTTAGGTAAAGATAATAAATTAAGCCTTAACCAATAATATTATTTTATGTAATTCATCAATACAGGAACAATGGAATAGTTTTAAATATTTCAATTGTATTTAATTCTTGTCCTATTTTATTCAATTAATTTCTTTTATTGTATTTAATTCATTTCCCATTTTTTGTAATTAAATTTGTCCCACCAGCGACTGGTATTTGATCCGGCAAATGAAAAAATGGTACAACCATTGGGGGGCACCGTTTTGATTAAATTCAACTTCTTTGACGCATACGCGAAGTTAAAGCACACGCACACGCGCTTTCTACACTCATAGCCCCACACTAGAATTTTTTCCTGTATCGTGGGTAACATGGACACGCACAAGACGAATACACAAACACCCAGATCCAGAACAAGAATCTAAACTCATCATTGCGCGTCAGAGCGATATGGGAACCGCTCCGCCACGCGGGTCGTCAAGTAAGTAATAAGTACAACAACGCCTGCGAATTTTTCTATAGCAAAGTATGTAATGTACTTCGTATTGTTTGGGAATTTACAGTAAATTTATAAGTATTCTCGATGCTTTAAGGTTATTGAGGTTCTGCTTCTTTCATGGTTCGACTGCGGAGGCACCACCACCACATCTATTTTTTATCTGGTAAGTGGTCACTGCCGCCCTGCGACATCTGTAATCAACTTCATACAGAACATGGGTTCCATCTGAAGTCAAACAGATGCGTTGCTACTCCCGAGGACTGAGATGGTCGCCACATGTAAAAGTGTGCCGGCAACCACATCCTTCCATCGAAACGCAAGAGATGCTTCACGCTAGAAATAGGTGTGGCGGTGGTACTTCCCCGGTCGAACTACACTGGTTCTACTACCTGTCAATAGTATGCTGCATTACTGCCACCTGCTAGGTTACTATAAAAGATAGTTTTTAACAAAACGCATCAACTTCTATTCACCCGTTTATAAGCTACAGTGCCACGTACTTGCTTCGGCAGTACATATACTAAAATTGGAACGATACAGAGAAGATTAGCATGGCCCCTGCGCAAGGATGACACGCAAAATCGTGAAGCGTTCCACATTTTTTCGTCCCTGTAGTTCCGGGATCAGAATAGGGCTACGGTATCCCCTGCCTGTCGTAAGAGGCGACTAAAAGGGGCTTCCGGGGTTGCAGGCGGCTAGAGTGGGAGCTCGAACCGTTCGGTCAGGCGATCTCGAGAAGGACGGCGGTATATGTGGTCACATACCGTCGTAAAGACTAGACGGGGCGGTGGGCCCAGCCGCCCATCTGGGAGGAGCCCGATGGGGCAACGCGCTCGAGGATTCTGGTAGCGGTTGGACCGAGTTCCCGGAGTCCTCTTTATAGCGCCGAGGACGGCCACCGGGGGGTTTTAGTGCGGTAAAAATCCCACATAACCCTGCGTCGCTCCCACGGCGTCGGGTACCTTTTGAAGGTTTCCCCCTCGAGAACAAAAAAAAGCTACAGTGCCACAGACAGACACATATAGCGGTAAAACTTATAATACCCCTTTTTTCTGGAGGAAAAACGGAATAGTCGACGTCACGTATTTTTAATATTTTCATCGTACATAAATAAAAACAACTCCTGTTACTCAAAAAAAACAGTCTGTACCCTTAGTAGAGAGTAGAGAGTAGTAGAGTTTATTATCTTTCCTCAACAGTCATTGTTTACGTTTTCGCCGATCCTTTCAAAGTACATTGCAAGTTATGGGCGGAAACGAAAACGTTAACGTGCAATGTGCACTGTCACTACATAGTATAAATAAAGCAAAGTCGCTTCCAGCTGTCTGTCCATGTATACTTAGATCTTTAAAACTACGCTACAGATTTTAATGCAGTTTTTTTAATAGATAGAACGATTTAAGGGGAAGGTTTATATGTATAATAGATGCACAATATAGCGACACTGTATATAGAAACACTGGAAATCTTAAGTGTGATCATTATTTGGCGAAACGAAGTTCGCCGGGCCAACTAGAAATGTACCTATAAGAAGTAAATTAAAATTTGTTTTTTTTTTTAATACTTTAACCTAACGATGAGGCAGACGGGCTACCTGATGGAAAGTAGTCACCGTCGCCTATGGACATTCGCAACACCAGAGGAGTCGCCAATGCATCGCCGGCTTTGTAGGAGAGCTCTTTTCGCACCTTTCTTGAAGAACCCCTTTGTCATAGTGCTCCGGGAATACCTCAGGAGGAAGCTCATTCCACAACTTGCACGTCCATGGCAAAAACGAGCGTGCAAACCGAACCGTGGAGGACCGCCACGAGTCCAGTTGGTGTGTGGATGGAACTTTATCCTTCGTAATTGTTTTCAGGAACCGGAATGAAGTCGTTCTAAGGGTACTGTGGTCTTTTTTGCATTCTATTAAGTAGTACTGTAGTCAGTATTTGTATTATTTACCTGTACATTTTTGTAAAATCATAAATGTTTTCTAGGAAAAAGGAATACCTACCTATAAGGAAAACGCACTATGTACGTCAGTGTATGTTGATTTCATTATTACGAGCATTTATGGACATGAATCAGAGTACTTATGGGGGGGGGGGAGGTACCACCGCAGCATTTTTTAAGCGTGAAACAGCAAAAAGCAAAAGAGCATTTCTTGGGTTTCGCTGGAAAGGTGTGGATTCCTGGCTTACATTTTAACCGACTTCCCAAAGGAAAGAGGTTATCTATTCGTCACGTATTTTTTTTTTATTTTTTTATGTATGTTCGGGCGAAATGGCTAGAAATCGTCGACCTACCGACACGATTCATACGACATTGTATGCGGCTAGTTTCACAGGCAGTCCCATATTGAGGAAAATGAAAACCTTCCGGCGGTTTTCTCGGAAAATTGGAAAATGTCGGTTTCTTAAAATCTTGAATAACTTCGGTGTTTCTAAACGGATTTCCATTTTCTTTCTTTCATTTGATAGGAAATTTCGTCACGCAACTTTTTCTCTTGGACATGGGTATGCTGTGATGCTTAACTCTTTGAGTTATGGGGTGGAAACCACCACCACTCCTAAAGTTTTTTAGATAATTTGAGATTACTCGGCTTCTGCCGAATCGATTCTTATGAAACTTGGAATATGTATTATATATCTATGCTTATATAGGTTGACGAAAAATTTGACCTTCAACTCTTCGATCCTGATGATGCAGGGTTACAGCTATCCTAAACTATAACATTAGCTATTTGGTGCTTACATATATGTAATAAGACTACTACTAAGCAGAGACATGTGATGAAAAATTTGACCTTCAACTCCTCAATCATGATAATGCAGGGGTGCCTCAAGCCTAAACCATAGGGGTTGACCATTTGGTGCTTATGGGTGTGTAATAACAATACTAAGCAAAGACATATTATAAAAAAATTGACCTTCAACTCCTCAAGCCTGATGATGCAGGGTACTGTAAGCCCAAGCCATGGAAGTTGGGATCTGTTGCTTACGTGCATGCGATGAGATTACATAGAAAAGATATGACATGAAAAATTTGACCTTCAACTCCTCAACCCTGATAATGCTGGGGTCCTTCAAGCTTAAACCATAGGCGTTGGCCATATGGTGCTTACGTATATGAAAGAAAGAAAGAAAGAAGGATATAACATGATAATCTTGACCTTCAACTCTTCGGTCCTGATTATGCAGGGGTACTTCAGGCTTAAACCATAGGCGTTGGCCATTTGATACTTATGGATATGTAATATATTTATAAAGCAAAGACGTATGATAAGAAAATTGACCTTCAACTCCTCAACCCTGATGATGCAGGGTACTGCAAGTTTAAACCATAAGCATCGGCCATATGGTGCTTACGTATATGTAATGAGATTACTAAGCAAAGATATGACATGATACATTTGACCTTTAACTCCTCAACCCTGATAATGATGGGGTCCTTCAAGTTTAAACCGTAGGCATCGGCCATATTGTGCTTACGTATACATAATGTTGTTGTTCACAATACCAACAATGAGTTTCGGAGAGGATATAATTATGATCAAAAATTCCACTTTGAATACAATTACCTGGAAGATGCAAGAGTACTACCAACCTTTTTAAATTGGATGGGTTAGGTTAGGTTGGAACATAAAAGAAAACACAAAAACTAAGCGAGCAGGGCGCGGCAGCGCCCTGCGAGCGGTTGCGCTCAGTTCATACGCATTGTAACAGTAATGTAAGATATCGCTTAGGCTTTTGTTTGACTTGTCATATGTATAAGGTTGAGTTTAAATTAACGTTTCCATTTATGCTTGCACTATGCAGTCTTATTGATACTATGTATTACACGGTCTCGTATAAGTGAATTTATCGTCACTAAAAATCGTGAAAAAAAAAAATTTAAACAAAAAAATACAACCGACTTCCATGCCACATAAAAGTAAAAAATAATTTAATTACATGTTGGTTTAGAGCAAACACAGTACTTAGTACATAGTTCCGAAGTCGGCGCTCATATAAGACACATATAGTTTCGTCGTGATCCAGCGAAATATGGTGAGCGCCGACTTCGGGACTATGTACTAAGTACTGTGTTTGCTCTAAACCAACATGTAATTAAATTATTTTTTACTTTTATGTGGCATGGAAGTCGGTTGTATTTTTTTGTTTAATTTTTTTTTATATTAGACGACCATCGTAGTCGGTGGGAGTAGCAATGCACCTGTGTCTGACTTCAGATCACTACTTAGTTTAAAACAAAGTCGTTTTGCGCTGTCTCTCTGTGATTTTAATGCAGTTTTTTTAATAGATAGAGTGATTCTAGACTAAGGATTTTATGTTTAATACATGCATAATGTAGTGGAGGAACACTGATAATTTTAGTTTTTTGACTTTTAGGTGGAACGAAGTTCCCCGGATCAGCTAGAATGTTAAATTCAGCTATATGAAGTTGCTTACATATGTCCATGGACAGTAAACATATCAGGTAGACTGTATGCTCTTTTGCTAATTTAATCGGATAAAAAAATGCGAGGAAGCCAAGTAGAGTCATAAATAAGACATGCTTTTTATAGTTTGTTTACGAACCTTGTAAAAGGTGATAAGGGACGAGGTGCGGTCCGCCACTTATCGATGAATGCAAATGGATTCCTTGAAATATGTTGTTTATGATATACTAGCGTATTACCCGGCTCCACCCGCTCGTATCACGTTTACCATCGTAGTGTGTATCGTGTGTGTATGTGTTAATCCAGGATACAGTACACATATAACAGTATGGAAACTAAGCCTTGTTTATAAAATAATTACCTACACTGTATAGGGTTGTCTCTACATATTTTTTAGTAATAGTGTTATTAATAGTAGGTATTTATTTTAGCATTTATTGTCATGTAGTCATCAATCAGTCGAATTGTAATATCTACCCAGTTTACATATAATACAAGTAGGTAATCTCACAGCTTCGCATTTTAATTCCGGCATGACGGTAATTATTATGATACTTAGTTTAAAATACGAAAAATAGTTAAATATTGATATTTGTAGATGTTTGGAAATGCGTGTGATATAGTAATTAAAAAATCATTACATAAAAATGCTTTATTCTTCGTAAATTACAAATTATTCACTGAAAAAGACATTCTTCTGCGACGACACGTTCGGAGTTCTTAATTATTAAATTTTATAGTGTAAAAAATTTAACCGCCCTATACCACGCAATACATCAGTGGAATTTTTAAAAAGATCGCGGAAACAAATAGCAACGTGACCACTCGTCTTGATGCGACACTCGCTACTGAAGCACCGTGGAAACCCTTTAGCGGCCTCGTCAATGCGTATGTTTGTATGAGTGTGCCGTTTTCGAACGCTTGCAGGCAGTTTCCATATTGTACCATATCTCTACTGTGTCCAGGACTCAAATTATCTGTATGCAACATTTTTGCGGTTCGCAATCAGTATTTTTTGCGGGAAATAGTTACAAACACACATACGGAAGTACATATATGTAAGTACATCGACAAAAACGTTAACATTTATATTGTTAACAAGAAATAAGAATTTATTTATATATTTACTAGTAATGTAATGATCACTGAGATAATTAAGTAAAGCGTAAGTATGCATTTAACTGCGTTGAATATTATTTCTATAGCTATTTGACCTATGAAAATTTAGTTATTTTTTATATAAGTAAAAATAAATGCATTTTGGATAACAATATTTTGTGTTAGAACAAATTTTCAACCTATTATGAAATTCAAAGTGTCTTAGTCTGATATTTAGTTAGATGTTATCGATAAAAGCCCAGAAAGCTGAGGACACTGTCTAAAAGCTACTAGGGTCCTTCTATACACGTTTGGAAAAATCTATGAAAAGCTACTTCTGAACCGAGTAAGAGCGATCGTCCCTTTTAAAGATCTTTAAATGTATGAGTAATCTGACTTTAGAGCCAGACACTAATCAGACACCACCACCAGTTCAAACCAGAAATCCAAGAAGAGACTCAAACGAATAGGTGCCTTCTTCTTTGATGAAACAATAGCGCTTAATAAAGTCTGGCACAAGAGACACTCTTTCACTCTACTATCTTTTGTGCTGGACAGGCTCAGGACCATCATACGAGACTTTTTATCAAACTGAAAATTTCGTTTTAGAGTTGATGGTACACGTACATAACCTCGCTCCTCACGAGTTGGAGTTCCCCAGGGCTCCACCTTATCCCTTCTTTTTTACACGCTTCATAAGAGCAATGTCCCGCACCTTCCAAACGTGGAATTAGTCTTCTTTGCCGCAGTCATCTACACATTTTCAAAACTCTCACTCGTCACTTCAAACTCCAGTTCATAGTTATCGCCTTAGGTAAATGGTTTAAGAAGTGGGAGAAAAGATAAATTCTCCATTTTTCTAGAAGAGCTTTCTGTCTTCAATCTATCTGGAAAAAGGAACTGCGTTAAATCCGAAAGATACTTGTATTATCTTTCGGATTTAAGGCAATAAAATCCGGTGAAGTTGTAATAAGACGTTTTAGAGAAAAAAATAAAAAAAATTGAATCAAACATGTTTTATTTAATTATTCCAGTTAGACCGCAATTTTACACGGTTTGTTAAAAAAATGATTAAATATTAATTAATTAATTTATTGTACCTTTATAAAAGTTACAATAGGGCAAACTTAATGCCTGGTGGCAGTCTCTAAAGCTAAACTCTGGGTAGCTAAAAAAATTGCAGGTGTTTATTTGAAACGCAAACAATTAAAATATTAAATATATTTCATATACGATATTTTCCCAAATTCCTCCCTCATCTAATTGAAATTGAATAAAATTCCATTGCATCCCCTCCCTTTAAATAGTGCAATTTATGTCCCCTTGGTTAAACATGTAGACAAACTTGTTTTGAATTCCTGTCAGAAATACATTTTACTTTCATTACCGTGCTCAATGTTTCATAAAATATTGTCTTCGGCTGTCCTCATAACGGTTCCGTTGTTTAGTGAAAGTGGAGAGGTGTAAATCTAGTAAAAACGATCTAAGTTAGTAGAATAATAGTAGCAAGTGATCATTTATTGGCGTAATGTTGTTATAGAGCTATTTTAATACACACGTGAATAAGTAATATGTAAGTTTCATCGTGCTGTTTATATTCATAAATGTTTTATCATCATATACGTGTATTTATGAAAATAAACGTGTTAAATTTGTCGATACGTAAGTAATTTTAAATGTTAGTGAATAAATTTCGTAAGACGTAAGTTTCATCGTGCTATTTATGATACCGACACGTCGTTTTAGCATCATTAGCATATATTTATACACATAAACGTCTAGAAGTTCTTGATACGTAAGTAATTTTACTAATCAGTGAACAAATTCCCCAATACGTACGTATTATTGTTCTATTTTGTTTTTAAAAGTTATATTAACATCATAAACTTATATTTCTTAGCATAAATATATAAAAAATCATGATACATAGCTGTGTACGTCGATATAATTTTTTACATCGAAAATATTTTCAAGAAAATAATTTGGGATTAGGGCTAAATAATACTTTTTTATTTGCCAGTGTGTTGTATCAAACCAAGACTTCTAAATGTTACTTAAATCTAAACTATTATTATATTAATAACATGATCAAAATTTTGATGCAACATTATATTTGGTTTTATTAAAATAAAGACTAATGTTTATTTCGTTAAATTCATCGACTTCAATCCAAAGCTGCGAAAGAAACCGCAAGACACGTGTAAGTATAACATAAAATATCTCAATTAAAGTAATTAGGTACCTACTCAATTTAATTGCTTATGTAATGTCTATAATCAATATCAATAATAATCTGACGTACTTATATTTATTCGCCTAATTAAATATAATTGTACAGGTATATACATATAAATCAATATTATATCGTTAGTGCAACATTTATTTAGGTATATAAATAGCAGGAAAATATTCCAGAAATTCTGTTTTAAGATTTTTCAACTAATTTTTACGCAAAATATCGTCAAAATCTCCCAGGCGTGTAACACTTGCGCATAGTAACCGAACAAAAAGTCCTTGTTATAAATATTAAGATTTTAAGAATATGTAAGCGAAATAAAATAAATACTTAGAATTACCTAGAATTATCGCGGAACAAAAACATTTTAATATGCAACTGACAGTTTTGCCCATGCAATTTGTTCAAACTGTCGGCAAAGAGCCACATATCGTAAGAATGTACTCGTTACATATTTAAACCTACTTACAATACAGTACAAAACATCTTTACTGTACACCAAACACAAAAAATAAAAAAGGCAAAATGTAAGGTACAACAGGCGGTCTTATGACTAAAATAGCCATCTCTTCTAAACAACCTTAAAGTGACAGGAGGAAAAATATTACAAATACAAATAATATAACATAATGACTTAAGTATGTCAGCAGCTAAAAGCAGTAAATGATAGGAGACATAAAATAGAAAGAGTAAATAGGTGAAAGAAAAACATAGAAGAGGGAAATAATACAGAGGAGGAAATGTAATGGAGAAGGAAAATATATTTCAATAGAGGTTTTAGTGGGTAAAAATGACCCAAGACTTCGGTGTACCTTTTGAAGGTTTCCTCCCCGTAACAAAAAAAAAGGTTAATATGTTAGATAAAATTTCTTCATTCGCTTTGTAAAAGAATCCAGTGACTGCACGATGGTTCTCAATCGGTTAAGAATTCCATAAGCTCTCAGCGAAAGATTTACCGTAGAAAGATGAAGAACAAGACGGAGTTAAAAGGGAAAGATTAGATCTAAGTGTATATCGTGAGAGAGATGTAAGTATTGAAATGTCTACCTTATATAGGACTGTTTGAGCTAAACAAGACGCAGTATAATACAGAAAGAATATGAGTACTACTACTTAAAAGTTTTAAACACAAAACGTTACAAAATCAATCCAGAAATTTAGCATTACGATATACCAAACAGACCCATACCCACTATCGATTTTGTGATAATAGATATTCAATAAATTTTAAACCTTTTTCCTCTTTCCTTTCATGCAGAATGGTCGGCTTTATTTTAATTATTAAATTATGTAAATTAGTAGATTTCGTTGTTTAAAACAGTAATTAGCGCTTAATTTAAACACGTAACTGATCATGTCTTATGTTCTTGACATCGGTATGATACTTCGTCTAACGCCTTTTATGAATATTTATTAGCATGGACATAAAAACTGTGTTCGGTTTAACTTAAAGTTGAAAATGGACAGTGTAGCGTCGTTTGAACAATGTCGTGGGCACAATAGTAATCACATCTCTCGAAGTATGCCAGTGCTTCCATTCATAGTGAGTTGTGCACATGTTTATTTAGTATATAATATTCAAGTCCCTGTGATTAGAGTAAGTGGAGTTATCTAATAAGTGAAGTGAGCTCTATTGACATGATTTGAAATTTGGGTATTAAAAAGTGTATTTACAAATGTCAGCTTAGGACAGGATTGCCTTGACTAAGGTAAAGTAGAATAAGTGTTGATGCAAATAAAGAAAAAAAGCGGCTAAGTGCGAGTAAGACTCGCATACGAAGGGTTCCGTGCCATCACTTCATACTCGTAATATAAAACAAAGTCGCTTCTCGCTGTCTGTCTATAGAGATGATGAGATCTTTAAAACTACGCTATGGATTTTAATGCAGTTTTTTAATAGATAGAGTGATTCGAGAGGAAGGTTTAATCCCTACTAATATTATAAATGTGAAAGTAACTCTGTCTGTCTGTCTGTCTGTCTGTCTGTCTGCTACTTATTCACGCCTAAACAACTGAACCGATCTTTATGAAATTGGGCACACAGATAGTGTTGACCTCGAGAAAGGACATAGGCTGCTTTTTATCGAAAAAAATGGGTTGAAAGCGTTTAAATCGAGCATAAATGTTTGTTTGGAAGTTCGTTTTTGACAAAGTCCCATATTGACAAGTCCGTCAAGGAGTACGATAGAATTACTTGAAACCTTATCTAAATAATAAAACATAAAAAAACATTGATTTCGAGTCGACAACATATATCCGTAAAATTCGGATTGTCGCGTATTTTGTTAAATTCAAATGTAAATATGTGTGACATGACAGTAGTGTGACATGACAGTAGCCATAATGGCCGCCCGGATGTCATTCTAAATTAATTAAAAAATAATACGTATAAATTTGTAACTATCAATTATCTTATAAATAGATGTAATTTAAATTGATTTTAATTTAATTTATGAATTTATGAAATATTTCAATAATAAAAAAGCATCCGTTGACGCGCTGCGGCCGCGCAGCTTGCGACCTAATGTAAAATCGCTCTTAGAGTACAGGGATTCCCAATTGATAACAGATAGCGCGTCGTACTATTAAAGTAAAATAGTTATTCGAATCCAATAATTCAAAGGCGATAAAATGTTTTAACATTGTTTCAAAATAAAATTATCGACTCCATTTGTCACTCCATGTTCATGTTACATAAATAGTTTCTTAACTATTATTGCATAAATAAAGTTATGTTATTGATCACACCCGTACATTTTTTGCGAAAATAAATATTAAGGAGAAAATACAATTGATAGTCTTTTAAGCAAAATACTAACATTAATAAGTCGATCAGTATCTAAATAAGATATAACAATTATATCATGAATTATTATTATAAAGAAGCTTTTGCAACTTTTGTGATAAATAATTGCATTTATGAATATTGAAGCATGGTTGATGAACACTTGGCTCTAATAACAAACGAGCAAGGTCAACATTATTGTTCTTTTTATATTTATGATATGTTCATTATAAATAATGTTATAGAAAACATGCATTTAAATAACAACATATTTTAAATTAATTTTAGAATAACAAAGTATGTCAAAATAAGCCAAAATAGATGATGTTCTTAACTCATAAGTATGTGAATTTCGCATCTGTTGCGAAATTCACATACTATCGTGATAGCCGTGTGGTGCCAAGTCGGGCGGATTAGAAACGCGAGGTCTGGGGTTCGAATCCAGTTGTCTTATGTACATTATTACTATTATTAATATTATTATAATCTGTAGTTTTCATAAATACAAATTTTAGTATTATTTTTTTAATAACCAGCTCATTTTTAAATATTATTTAGTATCGGAAATGCAAAGCTTTCGCCCGCCTGGGAATCAATGTGTCACAAAGTTTATATGAAATTAATAGAGGTTTAACCTCTGTCAGGTAAAAGTACAAAATAATTTGGATTTACCTTGCCGACAAATTCAAATTTTAATGTAATGAACCACAAACAAGGCTTAATAAAGATAAACTATAAACATACCTGAGCGCCGCTTAAATGTTAGTAGAACCAAAATTAGTTTACGTATCATTGATACTGTATTTAGATTTTTAGTTTTAGTTAGATGCACGGGTAAAACGTTTTTAATAAATTTACTATTAGCGAAAAATATAAGATCTGATAGAAAAAAAAATTTTAAACAAAAAATACAACCGACTTCCATGCCACATAAAAGTAAAAAATAATTTAAATACATGTTGGTTTAGAGCAAACACAGTTCTTAGTACATAGTCCCGAAGTCGGCGCTTACCATATTTTGCTGGATCATGACGAAACTACATGTATCTTATATGAGCGCCGACTTCGGGACTATGTACTAAGAACTGTGTTTGCTCTAAACCAACATGTATTTAAATTATTTTTTACTTTTATGTGGCATGGAAGTCGGTTGTATTTTTTGTTTAAAATTTTTTTTTTCACGCTTTTCAGTCACGATAAAATCAATTATGGCTGTTGCTAGTCTTCCGCTAACCGGATGAATAAAATTAATTATTCGTCCGATTTTAGGATGAATAAAATTATGTGCTGACGTCATCATATAAAAATAGACTTCTTTGACACAACCGGTCGGGGGCGCTACCGCGCCCCCTCCCTTAGATTCTGAATAGGAAAAATCTGTTCGAACCTAACCTAACCGAATAAAACAACTTTTTCTGAGTAAACATTTATTTAAAGAATAGAGCTATAATTATCAATATTTAAAGTAGAAAAAGTAATATAAACCTTATAACTAAGAGTATAATTCAACTGATACTGATAAAAATAACCCATCCAATTTAAAAAGGTTGGTAGTACTCTTGCATCTTTCAGGTAATTGTATTCAAAGTGGAATTTTTGATCATAATTATATTCTCTCCGAAACTCATTGTTGGTATTATGAACAACAACATTATGTATACGTAAGCACAATATGGCCGATGCCTACGGTTTAAACTTGAAGAACCCCAGCATTATCAGGGTTGAGGAGTTGAAGGTCAAAATTATCATGTCATATCTTTGCTTAGTAATCTCATTACATATACGTAAGCACCATATGGCCGATGCTTATGGTTTAAACTTGCAGTACCCTGCATCATCAGGGTTGAGGAGTTGAAGGTCAATTTTCTTATCATACGTCTTTGCTTTGTAAATATATTACATATCCATAAGTATCAAATGGCCAACGCCTATAGTTTAAGCCTGAAGTACCCCTGCATCATCAGGGTTGAGGAGTTGAAGGTCAACTTTTTTATCATACGTCTTCGCTTTGTAAATATATTACATACCCATAAGCATCAAATGGCCAACGCCTATAGTTTAAGCCTGAAGTACCCCTGCATCATCAGAGTTGAGGAGTTGAAGGTCAAATTTTTCATCTTATATCTTTGCTTAGTAATCTTATCAGATATACGTAGCGATCATGTAGCTAACGCCTATAGTTTAAGCTTGAAGCACCCCAGCATCATCAGGATTGAAGAGTTGAAGGTCCAATTTTCCACCGTATACAACCATTTTTCTAATGTTTTACCTTACATTTTTTTAAATATCATTTTGAATGCGTAAGATTGAAATAGCTAAGTTTTATGGCTTAGGCATTCAATACCCCTGCATCATCAGGATTGAGGAGTTGAAGGTCCAATTTTTCGTCGTATACCTTTGCTTAGCAATGTTATTACAAATCCGTGAGCAACAAATGTGTAACGTTTATGGTTTAAGCCTGCAGTACCCCTGCATCATCAGGGTTGAGGAGTTGAAGGTCAAATTTGTCATCGTACATCTTTGCCTTGCTATCTTATTATATATCCGTAAGCACTAAATGGCCATCACCTATGGCTTGGGCTTACAGCACCCTGCATCATCAGGGTTGAGGAGTTGAAGGTCATTTTTTTTATAATATGTCTTTGCTTAGTATTGTTATAACATACCCATAAGCACCAAATGGTCAACCCCTATGGTTTAGGCTTGAGGCACCCCTGCATCATCAGGATTGAGGAGTTGAAGGTCAAATTTTCATCACATGTCTCTGCTTAGTAGTCTTGTAACATATATGTAAGCACCAAATAGCTAATGTTATAGGTTAGGATAGCTGTAACCCTGCATCATCAGGATCGAAGAGTTGAAGGTCAAATTTTTCGTCAACCTATATAAGCATAGATATATAATACATATTTCAAGTTTCATAAGAATCGATTCGGCAGAAGCCGAGTTATCTCAAATTATCTAAAAAACTTGAGGAGTGGTGGTGGTTTCCACCCCATAACTCAAAGAGTTAAGCATCACAGCATACCCATGTCCAAGAGAAAAAGTTGCGTGACGAAATTTCCTATCAAATGAAAGAAAGAAAAAGGAAATCGGTTTATAAACACCCAAGATATTCAAGATTTTAAGAAACCGACATTTTCCAATTTTCCGGGAAAACCGCCGGAAGGTTTTCATTTTCCTCAATATGGGACTGCCTGTGAAACTAGCCGCATACAATGTCGTATGAATCGTGTCGGTAGGTCAACGATTTCTAGCCATTTCGCCCGAACATACATAAAAAAAAAAAAAAAAAAAAAAAAAAAAAAAAAAAAAAAAAAAAAAAAAAAAAAAATATACGTGACGAATAGATAACCTCTTTCCTTTGGGAAGTCGGTTAAAAATAGCTATTGCCGTGGCGTCATCCAGCGTTGCGGCCACACTTTTAAAAAGCGGTCATAATGCCTGCCTATTCGCCTTTGAGCGTCCACTCAAGATTTGTAGCAACGATTTCTCTAACATTTTTAATATTTCAAATCAAAGGAATACTGGAAATTCAATGCGGGATTGTTATTTGACTATTTGGGATGAAGATTCTGTAGATACAGCCATCGAGTTCGAAGACATTATCCAACAAAATTTTTGGATTCCTTCAACCCGCCTCCCGGTACTCCTCCACACAAACTTTTTTTTTTTATTACAATACGCTTTCTACACTCAATAAAATAGAAAGTTTCAACAATTTCAATTTCTACAATAGGCCCCACATTAGGACTTTTTCCTGTGTCGTGGGTACACAAGACGTATATAGAAACACCCAGACCCAGAACATGAATCTATTCAGATTCCTGTCTGGCCGGGAATCGAACCGGGTGTGGTAGCTGCTCCGCAACGCGGGTCGTCAAGGTTGTCAAATTAATGTTAAAAGTAGGTTCACCTATATGTAATCTTACTCAGAAATTTAACCAAATTACTTAAAAT
Source organism: Spicauda simplicius (assembly GCA_949699795.1). Classification (NCBI taxonomy): domain Eukaryota; kingdom Metazoa; phylum Arthropoda; class Insecta; order Lepidoptera; family Hesperiidae; genus Spicauda; species Spicauda simplicius. The sequence goes on along the minus strand of OX453070.1, from coordinate 17,414,081 downwards.
AGTATTTTTAAATTCATAAAAGTTAAAATCCGTCTTTATAATCGATGCGCTTTGGTTTAAATGTGGAGGCGTTGTTTGAAAAGATGTATTCCGATATTGTTAATGTGACCACTAAGACTGTAAATTGGTTCAAAAAAGGGGTTTACGATATTCTGATTCGTATTATTTTCATAACATTTTACATAACAATATGCACTTACCCACAAATACACACTTAAAATTCGTTTTTTCACTCTGTGTTTGTCCGGGTAATCCTTGACCGGCTAAACTGATTTTTACGGGTTTTTTTACTATAGAAAATGTTATGGAACAACATTACATGTAGACTACTTTTATCGTAGAATTCCCACTGAGTGGAGATATGCGCGGGAAAAACTTTGCGATACATTGATTTGCTCGCGGGCGTAGCCGCGGGTACAGCTAGTATGTATAATATAGTAGAGAAACACTGATTATTTTATATTTTTGACTTTCAGGCGGAACGAATTTCACCGGGTCAACTAGTTGTCTAACACGTTTGTTGTATGAAAGCCCCCTTAGACATTTACTAATATAATTATCATACTATGTATTTGTTGTTACAGCTGCAGCAGAAAATTTTAACTGCTTAGCCATAACGGCTCTTGAGTTACAGCCATGTGACAGACAGACAGACTGACAGACGGACAGCGGAGTCTTAATAACAGTGTTTTGTTTTAACCCTCTGAGTACGGAACCCTAAAAACTTTGTACAGCTTAAAATAAAGTTGTAAATGGACAGTAGTGAAGTGTCGCTTGAACAATGTCGTGGGCACAATAGTAATCATCTCGCAGTATGTCAGTGCTTCCATTCATAGTGAGCTGTGCGCATGTTTACTTAGTTATATAATATTCAAGTGCCTGTGATTAGATTAGGCGGAGTTATCTAAGTGAAATGTGTTCTATTGACATAATTTAAAATTTTGAATGGAATTTGGGTGTTATTAAGTGTACTTCCAAATATCTGCTTAGGACAGGATTGCCTTGACTGAGGTAAAGTAGATAATTGTCATTTTTAACAAAAAATTTATAAACACAATAAATAAAGTACTGTAAGATTAAGTAAGGTCTATAAATTAGGCGTATATTTGGATATTGTTTAGTTTTTTCTTCTTCGTAAAATTACCTTTGAATGTAACTTACATATACATTATATGTAGGTACAAGAAGAACTTTACAAACTGGTTGTGATATTATACGCAGAAACCAAACAACAACTTATTGATACAGTTCCAATATGTCTCTAATTTAAATAAATTGTAATAATTTTTAAGTTATTTTGAATGCCCCGTTAAAGGTAAAAGAGAGGTTTATTAACTAACCGAATTTTTTATCGATACCTATGTGTTTTCGTGTAGTGTTTGTGTCAAATGTAAGGTAGTGAGTGTAATGTGTTCTTAGTTGATTTTATGTATGTCTTATGCCTTATTTGAAAAAAATATTAGCATTGCTCAATCGTTCTCTACATAACCGTGCGTAATTTCATACTCTTCCGCCCTTGGCAAGTATCTTTTAAACGAATCACAAATTTTTGTTTCACGTCTTAATATATAGATTGCCTAGTGTACCTAGCAAAAACCAAATACTGGAAACCAAATTTGGTTGGGTGTGACTAGCAAAATAAACAAAAAAAACATTCATAAAATTTGGCCTAGCCGAAGAGTGCTCAAAAAAGTTTTAATAATTTTATATAACATACCTACATAGTGTTTTTACAAGTTTTTTCTTCATTTTGTGTTTATTCATATATTATTATAATTAATTGTATAAAAATAAACGTTAATTTATACTGACCCCTTATGATACTTTACGGTGGAAAATATTTGTCGTAGTAGTTGATGGTACCGAGCCTTATTACGTTACTCCATCTCGCACTTAACCGGTTTTTCATATTTACCGATTTTCTTATTTACTTCACGCATACATGCATTACTTCTAGAGGGTAGAAGAGTCCTCGAATGGAGACTACGTCTGGGCAAAAGGAGTGCAGGCCGCCCCCCGACCAGGTGGACTGATGACCTGAAGAAGACGGCGGTTAACCGCTGCATTCAGTGGCGCAGATTAGGGGAGGCCTATGTCCAGCAGTGGACTTTCAAAGGCTGATGGATGGATGGATACATGCATTGCAACAATATAATTGAAATTTACATTATTTTTTGTGATTTTTATTTTTTGCAAGGATTATCGAACGAGTACCTATTGTTCGATCAGAAGTCGGCAACCAGTCGCCGACTCACTTTAATATGGATATAGAACCCCTGACCTATTTGAAGTTGCTTACTGATGTCTATGAGAAGCAGTGACCACTTGCCATCACATGGACTGAATGCTCATTGACTGCCTTAACCTTGTAAAAATGTTATTTTCGTTTCATTATTATGTAAGCGGCATTGTCTTTATTATTTCCTTGTTATATTTCTAGGTAAAACAATAACACGAGGCATCGTTATACAATGAATAAACCACAAAGCATGGACAAAGTGTACTTTACTGTTAATGGGGACCGTTACACCTTATGTAAGTACATAATTACTGTAATTATGCACTATTGTTAGTGTAATATGTGTAACTTAGCTTTTTATAATGGTTATTCAAGTCAACAAATTATTTATTCGTACAAAAATTGCCGATTTACGACATGTATTTAAGTTAAGGTGGTAGCCAACATCATTATCACTACATGGTATAAAACAAAGTCGCTTCTCGCTGTCTATCCCTATGTATGCTTAGATCATTAAAACTACGCTACGGATTTTACTGCACTTTTTTAATAGATAGAGTGATTTAAAGGGAAGGTTTTTATGTATAACTAGCTGCACCCTGCGCGCGTTGTTAAAAATAGACACCAGAATCCTTCGCGAGTCCATGAATAACAACTTTGCTAAAGATCATCACATGATCAAATTAATAGTTTACGATTCTTTAGAGGACATACAGACAAACATTCATTTTTAAAGAAGAAGAAGAAGATAAAGTAGGGAAAGATGATAATTTAAAATTAAAATATTAAAAGGGGCTTCCGGGGTAGCGAGCGCCCAGAGTGGGAGCTCGAACAGGCGACCCCAGGAAATGGCGGTATGTGTGGTCGAATACCGTGCTGCTACTTCAAACTTATAAAAAAAAAGAAAAAGACGTCACGATCCTATAGGCTTACCACCTTTATAATTTGTTTGTATATTTTAATAGCGGGTTCAGAAGTCTCCCCATCCACGTCACTGAACGACTATCTACGGAACTACCTGGGCTTGGTGGGCACGAAGGCCATGTGCCACGAAGGTGGCTGTGGCGCCTGCGTGGTCTCTGTTGCTCTGACACACCCTGTCACGAAAGAAAAGCAAACGCTAGCGGTTAATTCGGTGAGTGAATATATACATTTTGGCGTCCTATTATTCAGCAATTTCAAGCCATATAAGCAGGACGTATATTCATTTCAATTCAGTTTATAAGATTAGTAAATGAAAAGATACCTGTGATTTTGCGATTAGGTTATGCTGTTTTTTTGCCACTTTTTAGCATGTGTAAATTGCCTCAATTAAGCTAATCGAGTGATCGTTCACTACTTCCATCTATAACAAAAAAATACTTTTTTCGTTTAAGCTTACGTACAGTCAATCAAGTACGTCAGTCAAGGCAATTGTCAGTTACTTATCTGTAACAACCTGCTACTTTTCCTTAGTATGAGTTTATTATGTTTTCTCAAAACAAGCATTGTCATATTACTCAACCACAACAATTAGGTGCATAGAACAAAAGTGGTTCAATACCCCGCATCTCGCTTCTTACCCCGCGCATCCCCTAGTGACGTGCAGTCGTGTATCGTCTAGGTGTTTACGTTAGCCAGCACGTGTTTAATGTTATTTCGTTATAATGTTAGTTTAATGAGTGATTGTTGAATTCTTAAAGTTATTATTAAATTAGTTGGTTATTGGTCAATAAAACTCAAAATAGGTAGGAAAAAGACTGTTCGTGGAGAAGAAAGGACTCTTACATTCAAAATATGCTTTTTTTTAAGAAAAAGGGTATTGGGCTCAGTATTCCTGTGTCCCAAGTCGAAAACCGAATGTGTGCTGCAACAGGCATCAGTCTCTTACACAAATAAAAAAAGAAAGAAAATATTCCACGTCTGCGAATAAATTCGACACATGAAAGTGCTTTAATAAACACTCGACTATTGAAATTACACCACTATGGTGTAGGTTTTAATGATGGTATACCTACATACTTTTGGTATTTCGTAATAGAATATATTTCGTATCGGGATGGGAAATCCCTAGTTCTAATGACGTTCCAACTGTCGTGCGCCTAATTGTTTTGGTCGAGTAGTACATGTTTTGAAATATATTTTCAATGTCCTGAACCATTATCTAGTTGTAGATCCATTCAAACCGATTTTAAATAAAAAGATCTTACAATAAATGTATCCCATATTTCAGTGCCTAGTCCATATTCTACAATGTCACCAATGGGACATCACCACCATAGAGGGTTTGGGTAACCGCAAGGATGGCTACAGCCAATTCCAGACGAGACTAGCCAAGTTCAATGGTACCCAGTGTGGGTACTGCACTCCTGGGCAGGTCATGAACATGTACAGGTAAAAATAATTCACACACACTCACACAATACGGCCCGCGTGGCGCAGCGCTTATTATACCGGTCTCACGCGCAATGGGATCCGGGTTCGATTCCCGGCCAGACAGGTATCTGAATGATGAGTTTAGATTCATGTTTTGGGTCTGGGTGTTTGTGTATTCGTTTTGTGTGTGTCCATAGTTCCCCCGATACAGGAGAAAATCCTAGTGTGGGGCTATGAGTGTAGAAAGTGTGTGTTTTTTTTAAATACAGTTCCAGCTTCACGCTAGTGATGTAACGAATATTATTATTTTACATTCGCGAATATATATATTGTTTCTTTTTGCAGTTTTTGGTGTAAGGGGACAGATGATGTAGATTTGGTGACCTTTTTTTGCAAAGCACTGCATATCTAAAACATGCAAATATTCGTGAATGCGATTGTGATATTCGTGACATGACATACAAAAAGACAAATACACTAACCCAGGCTCAGAATAAAAATCTAATAAATAATAATAAACTATCTATACATAAAATAAATAAAATAAATTCTATAATCGGCTGTATGTTTAGTCTGTAAGATTTGTGTTGTTTTTTTAAAATTTAAGAGCTGTGGATTTGTTGTCAATAAATAAATAAATTTATCATTCTGTCTGGCTTGGGTACCCGAAACTCTTTGTCGGACCGGTATGGTGACCGCACCGCCACAGAGGTCGTCAAAATTAAATTGGAATTCAAATATTTATTTAAACTTCCTATGGACCTTTTGTTAGTCAAGTATCTTAAACACCTTCAGAAGATGTTCCATTATGGAAAAGTTGGGCAAGTAACTCTATCCTCGTCAATCCACCAAGAGGGAATTGTCGACAATTGATATGAGTCATTTTTTTTTTGTTTTCGAGGGGGAAACCGCCGTCCTTCCCGGGATTGCCTGACCGAACGGTTCGAGCTCCCACTCTAGCCGTCTGCAACCCCGGAAGCTCCTTTTAGTCGCCTCTTACGACAGGCAGGGGATACCGTAGCCCTATTCTGACCCCGAGGCTACAGGGACGATGAGTCATATATGGCGTTGGTAACAAATGTCCATAGGCGGTGCCAGGTACGAGGTGTATGCATACTCGTTTACAACGTCAATCTTCCAAAAAATATCTGAAGGTTGTAGAGCCCGTTGTTTTCGGCTTCGAAGGCACCACCATAACACCTATTTCTTCCTAACAGCAACGCTAAGTGCTGCTCTTTTCTGGGTAAGGAAAACATATTTATTTACGGTGCGCCAGCTTATGGATAAGCAACGCACGTGTTATAAAAAAACTTTCTTGTGTCAAAGTTTTATTACTTAAATCAGTTATAAAAATTATAATATCTTCGTGTCTGGCCATTTCTTCTTCTTCAGTAAGGTCCGGTTGTTCTACTGGTTTTTGAAGCACACTTAAACTAGACTTGGCCGCTTCTATAACTTCGTCGGAGCGACTCTTTAAATCTTCCATTGTCGTTGTATGTATGTGTAGTCAAACTTACACACACACACGCTTTCTACACTCATAGCCCCACAGTAGGATTTTCTCCTGATTCGTGGGTACCATGGACACACACAAGACGAATACACAAACACCCAGACCCAGAACAGGAATCTAAACTCATCATTCAGATACCTGTTTGGCCGGGAATCGAACCCGGGACCCATTGCGCGTCAGACCGGTATGGCAACCGCTGCGCCACGCGGGTCGTCGAACGACGTCGACGTCGACGTCGAAACTTAGGTAAAATATGCTGATCTAATTAGAAGTTGGTTACAAAAGTTAATGGACGACATTGATTACTTGCCATAAAGAGGATTTATTTATTTAATAAAGACATGCCAACTAAGTACTTATACAAAAAAATCAAATAATAAATTTCATTACATTAAAGTTACGTATATGCATTTAAATTACAGGTTTGCACAACATTTTCATAAGAACATTGTAATCAGATAGTTACGTTAGGATTTCATGCTCGTTAGTTTCTTCAATGTTCCAGAAATATAAGGTTATTTGGAAAAATAATTAATGAAATTAAGATGTTATTGTAATTTTTACAGCCTCTATGAGGGTTCACATAAGAAGCTCTCATCAAAGCAAATTGAGAGGTCATTCGGAGGAAATATGTGCCGATGTACCGGCTACCGACCCATTTTAGATGCTTTTAAGACATTTGCTATAGATCGACCTTCGCAGGATACAATTAAGGTATAGTACCACAGGATACAATAGGTAAATGACATTAAAAGTCATTACAGATTACATATGTGTATTGGCGGCAATGACCACTTACCATTTGATGATGATTACTCCTATTACTACTAAAAACAATACATTCCCTATAAACATATTTATTTTAACGACAGAATAAACCATTTATTAAACAATTAAAAGCGCTGCCGAATATTCACTGTTCGGCAAAATTTCTTTTTCGAGACATCTCTACTTATTAATACTGGCCGCTTACAAGTCATTGCCATGGTTGAAAGTTTCTAATGTTATCATAATAAAATAATAATATAAATCACAATTTTTATACGTACCTACCTATTTATCGTTTGTGCATTAATTACCAAGTTAAAAACTCAAGATAGGGAAAATAAGGTACATATAACGAACTACACTATATAACAGGGATAACGTGTTTTCGATACCGATAACTGACGTTGACATTATGTGTTTCACATTATCAGTAACGTAAATAATGAATGTTTTGTTTTGTTTAATCTTATTATTGTAAAATGCGAAAGTTGCGAGGTTTATAAAATAATATATTTAATACATAAATATTTAAAGGCTTCCATACAACAAACGTTTCTTTTTGACCGAACTAAACACGCGACAGCGGTTGCCAAGTTCTCTAAAACTCAGAACTTAGCAACACGCGTTTTTTTCTATAGATTTGGTATAGAGCCCTTCGTACGCGAGTCCAACTCGCACTTGGTCGTTTTTTTAAAGAACTCTCAGATGTGTTAGTTCCCTGACAATGTGTTCCTTTACCCTAAAGCAGTAATAATTGATTCTTAAAACATACGCATAAAATTTTTAGAAATTAAACTTGCAGTGACCTGAGATTCGAACCTTGAATTCTCAATTGAAATGCCGAGTTTTAACCATGAGGCATTACTGCTCATTCAAATTGCTGTTTTTTTGTTTATTTATACTCATTAAAAGGGTTTAAGTATCACAAAGATTACATGGAACGAAAGGTAAATAGAAAATATATTAGGTTAAACTTTAAAAATTACAACCTTTAATTAAACGATCCTTAGATTAAAATACAATTACAATAAAACATCAATATATCAGCCGGGCTTAAAACAAATTAGGTACAATAAACTAATTGGTCGATAAATTAATTGAAATTGCGATTATAAATTAAATAAGCGATAAATAATTGTTGTAAAAGTCACAGTTTATCTGAGTTACTGCTAAAGGAGAACTATAATAGAAACATTATACAATACAATATTACTAAGAAATATATATACACGTATTATATATTATTATTATTATTATTTTCTTACTACAAATATATTATTATATGACACAAGCCGTTTTAATGGCGCATAATAGGTATGGTTCGTTGGTCTTGGTAGTGTGGGTGACACAGGGTACAGTAAAATTTTAAAACATCAATCGTTTTTGATATTCCTAGTATAAGCGACTTACCTATATGCTAGGATTAGAATAGAATACTGTACATCGCACGTACTGATTCTACCATCACAACCCCACAGTAGGATTTTCTCCTGTATCGTGGGTGCCATGGATATACAAAGACGAAAATCGAGACCCAAAACAGAAAGCAAATTTATCATTCAGATGCCTGTCCGACCGGGAATCGAACCAAAGACCCACTACGGGTCAGACCGGTATGGTAACCGCTCTGTCACGCGGGTTGTTATGTAAATATAATTGACTTGTTCGGAAAGTTATTTGTCCCGTGGGAATAAGATATTTTCTCTCAGTAAAAAGTAGCTTATATGTTAATCCAGAGTGTCAGCTAGCTCCCTACCAAATTTTATGAAAATGGCTTCAGCCGTTTACACGTACAAGAAGAAACAAACATACACACTCACAAACTTTCGTCTTTATATTATTATATAATATAGTATGTTAAATAAAATTTTAACTTATTAATATCTTTATGCAGGATCTCGAAGACTTGCACGAAATAAAGTGTATCAACAAACTCAAAGACAGCTGTGACATAGATCAAGAATGGTGTCTAATTGAAAATATTGATGGAAACCTTATGGACATTGGCGCAGGAGCGAGTCGATGGTACAAGGCGTTTAAGATCGAAGATGTATTTACGGTAACATAAATTAGAACGTAATTTATTTTTATCAACTCTTACATTCATAAGGAGTGATATACCGCCATTGTATTGATAAATAATATAACATATAATATTCGTTCCTAACAACTACTGTCGAAGCAGAAGGCACAATTTCTTCGCCGTTCCAAATTGCTGTACTGTTGCATACAGTCAATCTCCTATACCTAGAACTCTTAAAACATTTAACAGTCTCCAGAACAGTGCGCTTAACTTTGATGTTTTTACAGATGAATGGAAGACAATTTTATCAGAATGTCTGCATGTATTGTGAAATGAATGCGTGATGTATGCCTGAGTAATTCATTGTAATGTTTAATTTAATTAATTCAAATTACTTAATCTATGTATACTATAATAATTAGTATAATTGGTTGTCAGACAACCATTATAATTATAAATAAATAAATAACACGCCGTAGAATATAGATCGAAAAAATGTGTGGTAGTTTATTGGGGGTTAGATCATAAGGACTTCATAAACACCCAGAAATTCACACATAATAATACGAAAGTTAGTTGGAGACACGAAAACTAAAAAATAACATCTGGCCTATCTCGTTAGGGACAAAATCCAGAAAATGGACAGCAGAGTTTTCTGAGTCTATAACGCTTTTTACGATCATAGCCCCACACTAAGAATTAATAAATATATATAATAAATATAATTTAATATATATAATAAATTAATCGTCAAGAAATCTATCTGGCCGGGGATCGAACCCAGAACCCATTGTGTCTAAATACTTATGCAAACTTTTTAAATTAAATAGTTGCGCATCAACCAGTACTAGTAGTGTCCAGTTATACAGTCCACTGGCTTTTAAATTCATTCTAAACAAATGAAGTCGGCTGATGCTTTTTTGTTTATTTTCACTTTTAAGTGCGTAGTTTGTTCGATGTTGCGTGTTGTACAATTGTATATTCAGTGTGAGTTTTAAATTAGTAAAATTACAATTAATACGAAAAGAGCACGCATTTCATTTTAAAAAACCACTCAAATATTTAACAAAAGTGAAAACACCGTATTGCAATAAACATATGGTCCAATTCGAGCCGGATTGAAGACGCGAGAATAAAATCATATTGTGATACGCATTACGAGCAGATTTAGTAACTATTGAGTGGTTATTCAATAACTTTTGAGAATTGCTTTAGTTAATTCAGTGAGTGAGTTCTAATACGTACATACGCACAAACTGAAGCAAACTAAAAGTTTTACATTTTTATGTGAACAAATACTAACTTTACATTACATGTGCTATATCTACTGAGAACCTACTACTTACCGGTCCATGTAATTAAACAGTACTTGTGTAATATTATAAACTAACCAATAGTTATTTTTGTGAGCGGCTACGATGGAAGATCTTTTGGCTTATCAAGAAGAATTGTTACAAAAGTTGGAAAAGGCTGAGAAAAATTACAAAAAAACTCCGAAAGATAGAATTAAATGTACTTACTTAGAAACGAGGTTAGAATTATTAGAAGAACTTTGGAAAGAATTTAAGGTAGGACACAAAAGTATTATTGTCGGAATTTCCGCTGAAGAAAGAACTGATAGTTATTTTACAAACGATGTCTATGATAAATTTGAAGAGTTATATATACAATACAAATCGAGTTTAAAGGAAAGTCTACAGCAATTTTTGAGTTCCTCGAGTCATCAATCATCTGATCATGACTCTTCGACTACAATTTTAAATATTCAGAAGTCAATTAATAGTGAGATTAAATTACCTACAATAAAATTGCCAAGTTTTAACGGAAAATATGAGGAGTGGCAAACATTCTATGATTTATTCTGTTCGCTCATACACAACAATAATAGTTTATCTTCGGTTCAAAAGCTGCATTATTTGAAATGTAATACAACAGGAGAACCCGAAGCATTATTACGCAATTTTTCTACGACTGACGCGAACTATGAAGAGGCATGGCAACTGTTAGTGAAGCGGTACAACAACAAACGATTTAATTGTAATGCAATATTAAGAATGTTGTTTGCACAAAAGCCGATACACATGGAGTCAGCGTATCTAATTAAGCAATTGGTAGACACGACTTCTACATGTTTGAAATCTTTATGTAACATAGGTGTAAATACGGGAAACTGGGATATGATTGTAAATTATTTAATTGTTTCGAAATTAGATTCAGAAACGATGAAGCAATGGGAACAACATCTTAGCGCGAATAATTATGAGTTACCTACGTGGACGCAGTTGAGAGAGTTTCTAGAATCAAGATTCCGGGCATTAGAAATGATTGAAAGCAATAAAATGCGAGCGGCACAACCTAAACCTATGACTAAACCTAAAGTATTTCATTCTAATGTACGCAAGGAGAGTAGCGACATCAATACAAATAAAATAAAGTGTGCGTTATGTGGTGACGAGCACTACATATTTTATTGTAAGAAGTTTGGTGAGTTGTCTACCAAAGAGAGGCAAGATTTTGTGCAGTCAAATAAATTATGTTTTAACTGTCTGGCGCCAACTCACGCAGTTATCAAGTGTCGTCAGTCAGCGTGCTGTAAGAAATGTGGAAGAAGGCATCACACACTTCTACACTTCGAGAGAGAGACACCTACCGAAGCTGAGCCTATCCCTACTGGTAGTAACACGAGTACAGGTATTGTAAGCGAATTAAATTGCAGTAAACCCAGTACCTTTTCGAATAACTCACATACAATTATAAGTAACTTTTCTAATAACAATTTAAACCCCTGTAATGTTCTTTTACCTACCGCAAAAGTAATTGTTCAAAGTAAAAATGGTTGTACACATATTATTAGAGCTTTGTTGGACCAAGGGTCGCAAGCGTCTTTTGTAACAGAGGCCACGGTGCAATTACTTAATCTTGAGCGTGTATCAGTAAGTGGTTGGGTGTCAGGTGTAGGAGAAGGACAGATGAGAATAAAACATATGGTTTCTTTTAACATTAAGTCGCGTTATAATCCTAATGCATATGTTGAAGTAAAAGCTTACGTGTTGCGTTCGCTGACAACACTGCATCCTACAACAAATCTTAGCATTCCAGATTGGTCAGACCTGCAAGATCTTGAATTAGCGGATCCAGAATACACCACACCAGGGAAAATTGATATTTTACTTGGAGCAGAAACATATGCTAATATATTGTTAAACGGCGTTATAAAACATCCGAAAGGAAATCTGTTAGGGCAAAAAACAATACTAGGTTGGATATTAACGGGAAGTTTATCACGAAATTTTATACAAGCAAAAAGAAATATGTCTAGTCTACACATGCAAGTTAAAGAAACCAGAACTTCGAAACAATTTTGGGAAATAGAAAATGAGCCAAACAGTACTAACAAAAAGTTTACAAAAGAACAAGAAAAGTGCGAGGAGAATTACAGTACTACAACTATGAGAGATGATATAGGAAGATTTATAGTGAAGTTACCATTTAAGAATAGAGATCCTGAATGCCAATATGGTGGCTTGCGAGAGAAACCTATTAAATATTTTAAAAGAAAAATATTAAAAAGTGATAAGCTGTATCAAGAGTAGGAGAATAGTATGGATAAATATATTACTTTTAAAACACACGACAAAAATAGGTAAGCAGTCTATCTACTTCACTATACAGTATTAAGAGAAGATAAAACGCTACTAAACTACCAAACTGAGTGGTTAAAATATCGAGGCTTGACATTATATCAACAGTATTGGTATTCCAAGGTGGTTACATTATTATAAGGTTTCAAAAATTGAGCTACATGTCTTCGCTGATGCTTTCAAGGCTGTATATGGGGCAGCAGTACATGGCCGTGTCATTGAAGGAGAGCGAGCTTACGTATCTTTGATGTCTGCTAAAACAAAGGTCTTAATACCGAGATTGGAACTTTGTGGTGCGGTGTTAGCAGCCAAACTTATATTAGAGGTAGCTCAAGTAATGAAAGTACCCAAAGTTAATTTATACGCGTGGACAGACTCGACAATTGTTTTAGCATGGCTCAAAGGAGGTTCCAGTAGGTGGACTACTTTTGTAAGCAATAGAGTTTCTGAAATTTTAAATATCTTAGATTATGAACAATGGGGACATGTTTCTACTGATATGAATCCAGCAGACTGCGCTTCAAGAGGCCTGCAAGCGGTAGAGTTGTTACATCATTGATTATGGTGGTCAGGTCCAGTTTGGTTAGCTACAGTAAATACTACCTGTTGGAATACTATTGACATAGAGGATACACACGAAGAGGAAAGAGTGAGCTCTTTAACTGCTTTATCTCATAGTAATAATAATCGGGAGTTAATTTGGTATAAATTTTCAAATTTATCAAGGATGTTAAATGTTATGTCGTATTGTATTAGATTTATTAATTTAAAATTACCGAAAAATTTACGTCAAATTTATTCTAAATTTATCACAGTGAAGGAGAGGAATGATACTTTAAAAAGGTGTAATAAGCAAGTTCAGGATATATACTTTAACAAAGAGATAAAATTGTTAAAGTCCCAAGGCATCATTCCTAAAACTAGCAAACTTCGTAATCTTTGTCCCATGTTGGATGAAAATGGAATATTAAGAGTCGGTGGTCGCATCCAACAATCTCGAGCAGATTACGATACACAGCATCCAATCATAATACCTGCGAAAAATCATCTAGGCAAACTTATAATTTTGGATGCTCACAAGAGAACAATGCATGGTGGGCCACAAACTATGTTAAATTACATAAGGTCAAAATACTGGATCCTGCGAGCTAAAGACCAAGTGAAGAAAATTTACCGCGAGTGTATTCTGTGTATAAGATACTCGAAGAAGAACAGGTCGCAATCTATGGGCCAGTTACCAGAGATGCAAACCCTTTAAAGCTGCTGAGGTAGATTACGCCGGTCCGGTGATTGCGAAAACAACATTGACTTATGAAGAACTAACAATGGTGTTAGCACAAATAGAGGCTTGCTCAATCTTGTCCTATTGCCGTCCTCAGCGACGATCCTAATGATCTCCTGCTGCTGACACCAGGTCACTTTCTGATAGGAGAACCCATTCTAAAATTAGCTTATGAGAATTACACAACTTTTAATATTGCAAATCTTGATAGATAGAGGTGATCACAAAAAATGGTTACCGATTTCTGGAACAGGTGGCATAAAGAATTTATTGTAAATCTTAATCAAAGGTGCAAATGGGACACCATTAGCATTGATCCAGACATCGATGACGTCGTAATTTTAAAAGAAGACAATATGCCTTCTAGTAAATAGTTATTGGGTAAACAGTTAACAACTTTTAACTCGTGTTGTGACAGTTAAATGTAAGAATGGTACACACGTACAAACGACCTGCAAGTGAAATGTGTATGTTACCTAAACAAACTGATTTGAGCTTTTCTTAAAATATTGTTATCTTATTCTATAATCTTAAGCCTTAATTCAATTATTATTCGTTTTAGATAGCGTTTTTACTTATTATACTTAGGTAGATTATATTATGCCTTAATTCACATGGTTGTGAATTTTACTTTGTGTGAGCCTACCGTTTTCTTTGTTATTTAATTGTTTAGTTTTATTTACTTAGTTTCAATTTCCTATGTTACGGTGGGCGGTTAGATACAAATTTTATTTGTGTGATCTTTAAGTCGAACAACAATGTTTTTTTAATGTATTTCATAAGATTTGAGTTTTGTTTATTAATATTTTAGTATTAAAATTGTTAAAGGACGTTGTCCTTTGGTGGGCGGAATGTCTAAATACTTATGCAAACTTTTTAAATTAAATAGTTGCGCATCAACCAGTACTAGTAGTGTCCAGTTATACAGTCCACTGGCTTTTAAATTCATTCTAAACAAATGAAGTCGGCTGATGCTTTTTTGTTTATTTTCACTTTTAAGTGCGTAGTTTGTTCGATGTTGCGTGTTGTACAATTGTATATTCAGTGTGAGTTTTAAATTAGTAAAATTACAATTAATACGAAAAGAGCACGCATTTCATTTTAAAAAACCACTCAAATATTTAACAAAAGTGAAAACACCGTATTGCAATAAACACATTGCGTGGCAGACCTTTATGGTGACTGCTCTGCCACGAGAGTCGTCCAAGATTGAGTGCCATCGTCAGTTTTACTCTACTGTACTATAGTCACCAACACGCATGCCGGGCGCGGTGATTTGCAATAATCCCCATTAAGGAAATCCTAAAGTTGACCTCTAAGGGCCGATGGATGGATAAACACTTACAGTGGCCGTGATTTCGACACGTTTAAATTGTTTATCTTTAAAAACTACACTCAACCGTGAACAGGCCGTGACCAATATTCGTGCCAGAAAGTAATGCGCTTTGAATTTCAATTTATATTAACTGCCTGAATTTGAAATTAAAACATACCTACGATTTCAAACGCTTCATCGGTTAAAATCCAATTAGGGTACCGATTTATCGGCAAATGTAAAAGTTTATAAATCCCACACAGACTCTTCCTAATAAACTGTTGAAACTTAATGTGTTCTTCATTTGAAAACCCCGTAGTTTAACTCAGGAATGAATAGATAATGATAATGATGATTCTTAATTTATCTTCCAGGTACTCAAAAGAGAAGGCGCGAACGACTACATACTCGTTGCAGGAAATACAGCCAAAGGTAAGCAAGAAAATGACAGGTAAACATTATAGTTAAGAATTTTTTTGTCTAAAAGATGTCAATTATTCAAATCAGATTTAATGCTCATATATCATGAGGAAACAAACAAAATTAATGTTAGTTTTCGTCAAATCTCTGATATGTCGTTTCTGCCAGTGACGTGCAAGATGTGGAACGAGCTTCCTTCTGAGGTATTCCCGGGGCGTTATGACATGAGGTTCTTCAAGAAAGGTGCGAAAAGAGCTCTTATTCAAAGCTGGCGACTGCATTGGCGACTCCTCTGGTGTTGCAAGTGTCCATAGGCGACGACTACTTTCCATCAGGTAGCCCGTCTGCCTTAACGTTAGGTTTACGTATAAAAAAAAAGATACTCGGTGTCTAACAGGTTGAAGATTCCTTCAAATTAACTACGAAAGGATAAAGTACCTATAAGTTATGATGCGTCAATAAACCTAATGTTAAGTAAACTTTCAGGAGTATACCCTTTGACAAATGAGCCCAGGGTTCACATAGACATATCATCGATAGAGTCACTCAAAGAGTGCTTGAAGGATGAAAACTTGGTGCTTGGAGCTGGTATGTCGTTGAGTGCGCTGATGGATGAGTGCAAACGACACTCAAGCCATGATGAATTCTGGTACTTGGAGCAGTTTTATAGTCACCTGGAGCTCGTTGCTCATGTGCCAGTAAGAAATGTGAGTAGGTAAGCTGGTGTATTACTGTTAGGTTATGCATCATATTTTTATTGAATTGACAAACTCGATGAGTTTCTCGTCGGATCTTCTCAGTTGAGGTCGTGTTCCGATCCGATGGTGGTGTAAAAAAATGTGTAACTGACAATTTTTAAGTGCCCCCATAGGCCTATACAAAAAAAAACTTTTTAACAAAAAATATCTACCGACTTCCATGTCACAAAAAAGTAAAAAATAATTTAAATATATTTTGGTCTAGAACATACTCAGTACTTAGTACATAGTCCTGAAGTCGGTGCTCGACATATTTCGCTGGACGACGGTAACTACGTCCTATATGAGCACCGACTTCAGAACTATGTACTAAGTACTGAGTATGTTCTAGACCAAAATATATTTAAATTATTTTTTACTTTTTTGTGACATGGAAGTCGGTAGATATTTTTTGTTAAAAAGTTTTTATTTTACACTTTTTAGTGACTATATTTTTATGTTTGTATTTAAATAAAGCCTCTAAGTTTGCTTTGTGCATCTACATATTCACAAAAATTAAACATAAAACACTTTTACAATTCATACAAACAGGGCGCCCCCTCTGGAAGTACCCCTCCATCATCAGGGTTGAGGAGTTGAAGGTCAAATTTTTCATCTTATATTGTTGCTTAGTAATCTTATAACATATACGTTAGTACCAGGTGGCTAACTTCTATGGCTCAGGCTTGCAGTACCCTGCATCATCAGGGTTTAGGAGTTGAAGGTCAAAATTTTAATTTTGTGCCTCTGTTTGGTATTATTTTTACATACCCGTAAGCACCAAATTGCCAACTCCTATGGTTTAGAATTGAAGTACCCCTTCATCATCAGGGTCGAGGAGTTGAAGGTCAAAATTTTAATTTTGTGCCTCTGCTTAGTATTATTTTTACATAACCGTAAGCACCAAATTGCCAACTCCTATGGTTTAGGATTGAAGTACCCCTTCATCATCAGGGTTGAGGAGTTGAAGGTCAAATTTTTGATTTTATATTTTTGCTTAGTATTTTCATTACATAACCGTAAGCACCAAATTGCCAACTTCTATGGTTTAGGATTGAAGTACCCCTCCATCATCAGGGTTGAGGAGTTGAAGGTCAAATTTTTCATCTTATGTTTTTGCTCAGTAATCTTATAACATATACGTAAGCACCAAATGGCTTATTCCTATGGTTTTGGCTTTAAGTACCCCTGCATCATCAGGGTTGAGGAGTTGAAGGTCAAATTTTTGTCCCATGAATTTGCTTAACAATTTCATTATATATTCGCAAACATCAAACGACCAACTTTTATAGTTCAGGCTAGCAGTACCCCTGCATCATCAGGATTGAAGAGTTGAAGGTCAAATTTTTCATAGTAAATACCTACATAGTAATTTTATTCTATATTTTACTCAATTGGACTTCTCCAGCTAAGGTTCGGCCGACTATCACTAATTTTATTATTTTGCTCCAAAAAGTTGAAGATCCTATGATTAGAACCTTATCAAACTCTTATCAGACTACCCCTGGAGTACATCCTTTCTAATAAAAAAAGAATCATCAAAATCGGTTGGCGGGATATTGAGTTATTCATACATTTATCGCGTACATTGAAAATGCAAATTTAAGACTTATGCGTTTTTCTTATGGATGCCCTAGTCAAAAAAATACTAAAAAAAAATGGGACCCTATGACACGCACTACCTTTCAAATAAAAAAAAAATCATCTAAATCGGTTCACCCAGTCCGGAGAAATGAGGTAACAAATATAAAAAAAAAAAAAAAAAAAAATACAGACGAATTGATAACCTCCTCCTTTTTGGAAGTCGGTTAATAAAGACATTTCTTTCCATTACATTTAATTTCTTTAAGAGGGATAACTTTTACGCGCAGCGGTATGTCACCCGTTATATACTTTTTGGCTTTTAATTGTAATCGATACACAAATACTTGTTAAATTGTTAATAGGTATATGTCATCGTAATCTTACAAAGGTTATTTATTAATGTAATTTTTATGTTGGAGCATACATCATCAAACTGTTTCAATGCTTGTTGACTTAAATTTTCTGTTATTATATTGAATTCAATTAATAAACATAAAGTATTAACCGAATAAGAGTTGTATGGGTTTGATTAGTTATTTCTCCGTCCGTTTTGTCTTTTTTTTTATTTAAGTCTTACTTAGAAATCTGGGCGTTGCAAGTCTAATTAAGACTTTGAGTAAGAAAAACGTAATTATATTTTTATCTACTGGGAAAAACTTATTTTATTTCGATAAGCAACAGATTTATATTTTCAGATTGGGACTATCGGCGGAAACCTAGCGATTAAGAATGCTCATCATGAGTTTCCTTCTGACATATTTTTGTTACTGAGAACAGTTAACAGCACTGTCACTATAGGTAAGATAATAAAAATAAAGAAAATAATAAATATAGAAAATACAGAAAATAATAATTATAAATTTTAGTAAAACCTAAAAAACACTTTTTCGCGAAAACAAATTGAAAATTGAGCTCAAAGGTTCCGTTATTGTAAATACATATAACCCAAGCTAATAAAAGCGTGTTAAAATGACCTCAGGCGAAACTTTGCATTTCGCCCTACGGATGGGGATTGGGGGCTTTGGATGCGCGCCCATGTGTTTTCTGGTGCGCCTTGTATTAAAACCAACTTTATAACTGGATTCTTCTACCATTTGATATTTAATGGTAGGAGCATCTGAAAATACTTTCCAGTACATATTTATTTATTCGAGCAATATGTGTTGCCAGTGATGACCTACTGCGCCGAAACGTGGTCCTTCACTGTAGGCCTCATTCGGAGGCTCAGGGTCGCTCAGCGGCCTATGGAGAGGGTTATGCTCGGAATTTCGCTACGAGACATGTTTCGCAACGATGAAATCCGTAGATGAACAAAGCTTACCGACATAGCTCTCAAAAATTAGCAAGCTGAAGTGGCAATGGGCTGGCCACATCGCTCGTAGGACCGATAACCAATGGGGAAGGAAGGTCCTCGAGTGGCGACCATATTTAGGCAAAAGGAGCACAGGTCGCCCCCTCACCAGGTGGACCGATGACCTGAAGAAAACAGCGGGAAACCGTTGGATTCAGAAGGCACAGGACCGGTTAGACTGGCGTCATTTAGGGGAGGCCTATGTCCAGCAGTGGACCTCAAAGGGCTGATGGATGGATGGATGGGACATATTTATTTAAAAAGTCATGTATCAATATATACATGTTATTTCATATACTCTAATTACCATTTCAGTAAACAGTAATTTACAAAAAACTGAAGTCAGATTGGAGGAATTTCTGAAGCTAGATCTTAATAACAAATTGATTTTGGATGTGAAGGTGCCGCCACTGTCAAAGAAATATTTTATTCGGACTTACAAGGTATGATTGCAGTCTTATGTTGGTTCATAATATTATTAGACCTTAAAGTACCTATAAGTTATTTAAAAATATTAAATAAAATGAAATGGTTGAATACATTTATTAGTCACAATTGTTAATTTATCAACACAGTTAGCGGTCAATTTATAAACGGAAATCACAAAATAATAAAAACGGTCTAAATAATAATCATAATAATCTTACTAATGATCAGCATTTTCTGTATGAATAAAAAATCCATGCTCCAAAGGTGATAAAACTTATAATTGTAGGGTTTTCTGGAGATCCTCGGGGGTCCCTGGCCCAAAAATCTAAATATTATTATCCTGCTGTCTGATTAAAGTTTTTTTTATTTGTTGTTTGTTAAGTTGCATTAGGAAACAAAAGACATGTTATTAGATTTTTATTTATCTTTCTTTACACTTATAGCGAAGTTCATATATTAGCCAAGTTTAGTTAAAATTGAAGTATAGATTAACATAAAGATTCTCTTTTTCAGATTATGCCTAGAGCACAAAACGCGCATGCGATTGTTAATGCTGGATTTCTGTTTCATCTGGATTCTGCGAAGAAAGTTATCGATGCGAATATTATTTTCGGTTCTATCAACTCAAACTTCATCAGTGCCTGTAGTACAGAAGCTAGTTTGAAAGGACGTGAATTATTAAATGAGGACACACTTCGACTAGCATTGAACAAATTACAAGATGAATTACAACCCGAAAATATTCTTTCAGAACCATCGCCATATTGTAGGAAAGCTATTGCACTGGGACTGTTTTATAAGGTTAGTGTATAATTTGTGGTAGACTCCGTAATTGGACGCCGGTAGCTCCACAATTACATGGCTCTCAGCCTTATAATAACAGTGTTAGGCACCGGTGAGTTTAAATTTTTAAGATTTGGAAAGGGTGAAATAAATATACAACAGCGTATTAATTTAGCCTTCAACTTCTCTACTTGCCCACTGCTTATGCCGTTATTAGCTACTTACCATCATATAGTTTATTTGCTATTTCTTTATACTACAATAAAATCTAAAAATATCATGGACATCTATAAGAAACTTTAAATAGAACATGGGTTCTTATTGAAGTCAATCACAGATGCGTTGCTACTCCCGAGGCCTATGATGGTCGCCTCATATAAAAGTGTGCCGGCAACACACCATTCCATCGAAAAGCAAGAACGTAATGCTTCAATTGCAATGCTTCATGCTAGAAATAGGCGTGGCGGTGGTACTTCTCCGGTCGAACTACGTTGGTTCTTTGTTCATAGACTAATATGACGATTTGTACTACTATAGTTTCTACTATCAACACTTAAGCATGCAACTGAAACATCATTCTGGATAAGTCCTTGAAAAATATACACTAATGTTATTGTAGAAGATTACTTCCAATTGCTACAAATTTTTGCAGGCAATCCTTTCTCTGAACCCTCCAATGAACGCTCGTTACAAATCTGGCGGTACTTTGCTGCAACGACCGATATCCCGGGCTACGCAGACATTTGACACCGATAAATCGTTGTGGCCTTTAACTCAACCAGTGCCAAAATTAGAAGCATTGAGTCAGGTTTGTAATCAAAAGAAATAGAATTACTGTTCAATATCCTCTACTAATCTTGGTTTCCGTAACTAATCTTTAGATAATGTCTGCATGGTTAAGATTTAGTGATTTTCTGTGTTTAAAATGTTGTAATATTTCGGTTATTGAAATAACCAATAACAGAGTAGTAAGCCCAACGCCATTTGCGGCAAATGTCCTGGTGCGATTTCCGCCCCTGGACATTCTGGCGGAGATGAACACAGAGGTCTTTAACAAGATCCGCGTTCTCCACCAGAGGGCTGAACCCTCGAATGAGACGGTCGCAATGCTTCGTCGGAACGCCAGATGGCTTTGACGCGCTGGCGCGACAGACTGCGGGAGCCGCAGAAAGCGCGTCAAAGAGTCGTCAGCGCCATCCTACCCAGCTACCGGGCCTGGATGAGGAGTGGAGGTCGCGTCACCTACCGACTGACTCAGATACTCACCGGACATGGCTGCTTCGGTGAGTATCTGAACCGCATAGGCCGGGAGCCGTCCGCAATGTGTCACCATTGCGGACACGACCAGGACTTCGCGCAGCACACGCTCGAGCACTGCCCATCGTGGGAGTCAGAGCGGCGGGTCCTGGTCGACAAGATCGGGAACGACTTGTACCCAGCGGCCGTCGTCGCAACGATGGTACGCTCCAGGGACGCGTGGGACGCGGTGGTCTCCTTCTGCGACACTGTAATGTTCGGGAAGGAGGGCGCTGAAAGAGCCCGAAAGCGCACAGATCCCTCTCGGCGAAGGAGCCGCCGGGGCAGACGTAGATAACGTCTCTCCGGCGCTGTGACCCTGTAGTCGGGGAGTAGAATACGGCTACGGTATCCCCTGCCTGTCGTAAGAGGCGACTAACAGGGGGCCTCTGGGGTTGCGGACGGCTAGAGTGGGAGCTCGAACCGTCCAACAAGCAACCCCGAGAAGGATGGCGGTATGTATGTGTGGCTGCATCTCGCCGTAAGCACCGGATGATGAAGGGGGATGGTACACGTCCCCCAAGAGATGAGCCCGTGAGGGGCACTGCGCTAGGGGCCACCGGTTCGTTCCTTTGGAGTCTCCGAGTCCCCTACTACAAGCGCTGAGAAAGGCCACCGATGAGGTTTTAGTGGGTAAAAATCTCACATAACCCTGAGTCTCTCCCAAGGATTCGGTGTACCTTTTGAAGGTTTCCTCCCCGTAACAAAAAAAAAAAAGCCCAACGCCATTATAGAGAAGTATTATAGTTAGGTAGATAATTCTAATGTTTTGGAAACGATTTATTATCACGTTTCAGTGTGCAGGTGAGGCTAGATACGCATGCGATATTACATCCACTTCGAGAGACGTTCATGTAGCGTTTGTCCTGTCGGATATATGCCTTGGGGAAATCGAAAGCATTGATGCAAGTAAGGCCTTGGTAAGTTTTATTATTCTGAGCCAGACTAACAAGAAAAGATAATTACTGCTACAGCCTTCGTGTTCATGGCATAAGTTTTTGTGTGTAGAACATTCAGTTAACGTAATTTTGCTAAATGTAGAAAAGGTTTACGTATACATATGTATTTATGGAATCTCGAAGGCGAGTTATTTATTTCGTGTCAAAAGCATGTAGTAACATCCCGTTGCTCACCAGGAGAAGGCGGGACTGTATTCTGAATCACGCCATTGAAATTTTATAAATATCCTGCGTGTATACAAGCTGTGACCTGTGATTGTTGAAGCTGGGTCGCTCTCCAAGCATGATAATCTAAATTAGTGCGATCTTCCTGCAAATTACCTCAATATCGAGATGGTTAAGCCAATAAATTTCAAATTTCTTTTTTCCAGAAAATGAATGGCATCATAGCATTTTATTCAGCGAAAGATATTCCGGGGAAGAACTGTTTCACGCCTAACGAAGTGCCATGGCAAGCTTACGAAGAAGAGATTTTTGCAAGCAAAACCATCTCGTATAACGGTCAGCCAATTGGAGTCATTGCCGCAACGACCAAGAGATTGGCTCTCATAGGCGCTGGTTTGGTTACAGTGAAGTACAGGAAATCGTCCAGAAAACCAGTATTAACTATCAAAGATGCATTGCAAGCGCCGGATAAGGATAATAGAGTAAGACTAGCTGTCCCGACAAACGTTGTTTTGCCATATAAAAAATTTAAAAAAATGTTAAGGGTGGACAACCCTTAAGGGGTATGAAAAATAGATGTTGGCCGATTCTCAGACCTACTGAATAAGCATATAAAATTTGGTATAAATCGGTCAAGCCGTTTCGGAGGAGTATGGCAACAAAAACTGTGACACGAGAATTTTATATATTAGATAATGCAAGAGAGTTTTGTAAGCGACGTTATAAAAATAATAATATAATATTCTGGTTTGAGAAGTGGTCACTGTCATCGATGACTTCGAGTACATTTGTCTTTTGTTATTTTAGGGTGTTGCTTAGTTGAATATGTTTCGATGAGATAGAAAAATAAGAAACATATCCTTGAATAAGTACATACCTACGTCTCCCTTACAACATATCCTATTGCTATGCTAGAAATAGTGACGGTAATATCAATGTAATCGAACTAAGAAGAAACTACAAACTTTTTTTTTTTGAAGTAGCAAACGGACGAACACTCCATCTGATGGTGAGTGCTCACAGCCGCCCATAGACATTAGCAAACAATTGCACAGAACAAAGGTACCTACTATCTGAAATCAATCACAGATACGTTCCTACTCTCGAAGACTAAGATGGAAGAAAAGTGACCCGGCAACAATACTTAACATATATCCTTTTTCTAGATAAAAGAAGAAGTATCAATCGACCCATCAGCACAGGGCGCAGATATCAAGCACGTTATAAAAGGAAGCTATTTGGTACCTGACCAGTACCACTACACAATGGAGACACAAAGTGTGACCGTGAAGCAGACGAGGCGTGGTCTCTCTGTACGTGCGGCGACACAGTGGATGGACTTGGTACATGTGGCGGTGGCTCGGATGTTGGATATGCCGCTTAATAGGTGAGATAATTTTCATAGATAATACTACTTAAGTGGTTAATTTAATTCTGTATCTACGTTTATCACTATTTCGAATTATTTACAATATTTGGTATTTTTTGTTTTAAGCACGTATCGTATTCTCGAACGGACAGTTTAAACGAAAGTAAACAAACAATAACACTCATTATAGTTTTAACATTACTTTGAAACGCACTGTTTTGCGCATGTCTACTATGTATGTACTATGGATGTAACGCGTACTTACGATATGCTAAATAAATTTCTTTTTGCCGATATTTCGAAACAGTTCCCACGGTCGTGGTCACGAGGTCACGACCAAACTGGGTGAGTTGAAATGTAAATGTGTTCAAGACCCGCGACGGAGCGGTCACTATACCGGTTTGACATGCAGTAGGTTCAGGGTTCTATCCCCGACCACCGTTGGAAAAAATCTAATACCAAATCCAAGGATTTAAATTTTTTTCATACTCCATATGAGTATGAAAAAATTTTAAATCCTTGGACATGGTTTCAGTTGCTGTGGTTTCATTCGATTTCTATTTAGAATTCGATTAAAAATCTATTTTAAGTGCTTTTCTAGCTAACTAATTTATGTAGGTAAGATTTAGATTTGCTAATATTTATTTCAGCATAGAAGTATCGGTCCCACGTGTGGGCGGCGCGTATGGGGGCAAGGCCTCCCGATCAAGCATGGTGGCCTGCGCGTGCGCACTCGTTGCACATAAGTTGAACCGCCGAGCCACCCTCGTGATGCCCCTTACTGACAACATGGCCGCTATTGGCAAACGACAGGCGTGCTATGTTAACTATGAGGTAATTAATTTTGTGATTATTCTTGAAGTTTTCATTGGATTTGTGATAAGTAATGTGTAGCGGCAGTGCAAGTACCGCACATAAGATTTATTATATCGCTACCCCCGGCTACCTTAACATTGAAAATGTAGCCGGGGGTATATAATGTAGCTTTATGAGCTCATAAAAATGTCTATGCCGAGTGCGATGACGCAAACGAAAACAGAAATCTATGTACATTTGTCGTTTAGTTGTTTATTTACGCGGAGGTCTACCCCGGAACTCTCTTTATATGAGACTAGGTTTGCTATAGAACGTTATGATGCTAAAATGGTGGTAAAGTGGATGACTACGCCATGTAAGTCAAGTAATCCTCAAGTGACAACCAATGTGATAAATTTCTACCAGGACCGTGCCCTGAAAGAGACCAATTAATTAAACAGAACGCACTTTCTTTTACCGTTTGTCTAAAGCTATTGGCCTAAAAAAGAGAAGAGGTTAGGATCCGGACCCACACCCTAAGTTTAGTCTAGGAAAAATATTCATTTTTGGTGTAGGTATACATTTTTGAGTCTCCTTAGTTTTCCTAGAACCTCGTAGTAGATAAGCATAGGCTTGTTAAGGGACCATAACAAGCCTATATCTACGCCTACATACCGACACCAGAATTCTGAAAGAGATTTATTTCCCTTAGGTCGGAGTTAACAACGTCGGTCTAATCCAATACATGAAGTTGCAATACTACTCCGATTGTGGATGTTCATACAACGACACGTCAGCCACGGATATATCTGGAACCTTAACGAATTTGTATGACAGCAGCCGGTGGAGTATCAAGGGATACAGCGTTTTGACAGATAAGGCATCCAACACTTGGTGTAGAGCGCCAGGTAATATCAAAAGTATTTAGTTAAACTACACATATACTAGTCCTAAATCGTTATTCATCGTCTAAACATTTCTGTTTGACTGCTGTACTCAGTTCTCTTATTAGAGTGAGAGCCTTAAGTGTGTTTTTTTTTTATTTGACTGAAGTAGCAAACGAGAATGCAGTCCACCTGATGGTAAGTGGTCACTGCCACTCATTGACACCTGTAATCAACTTCATACAGAACATGGGCTTCATCCGAAGTCAATCACAGATGCGTTGCTACTCCCGAGGACTATGATGGTCGCCTCATATGATAGTGTGCCGGCAACCACACCCTTCTATCGAAACGTCAGTAATGCTTCACGCTAGAAACAGGTGAATTGGTAGAATTAGACTCACGCACCTTTGCATTTTTTGTTTACATAACTCTTATAGGTAAATAGGCTTCCTCGTCATGTTTTCTTTTCCATAAGTGATAAATAATCAACTTCTACATTTTCTGCTACTTCATAGAGTAGATACATACGTACGTCATCTCAATTTACGCTTATTTTCAGCAACGACTGAAGGCACTTCAATCATGGAACACATTATGGAACGGATTGCCCATGTCACGAACCAAGACGCCGTAAACGTTAGGTTACTCAACATCGCTTCCAGACACACGACCTTGAGAGACATGATCGACACATTCAAAGCCGATGCCAGTTACAGCGACCGTAGAATAGAAATCGCTAAGTTTAATGACGAAAATGCATGGAAGAAAAAAGGCTTCAAGCTATCCATCATGTCGTACCCTATCAGTTATTCTGGGAATTATTCTGTAACCATATCTGTATATCATGCTGACGGGACAGTTATAATGTCGCACGGAGGTATCGAAATGGGTCAAGGAATCAACACTAAAGTGGCTCAAGTCTGTGCATACTTATTAGGGATACCTTTATCAATGGTCACAGTCAGAGGGTCTGATAGCTTCGTCTCTCCAAACTCTATGGCGAGTAATGGAAGTATAACTAGTGAATGCGTCGCACACGCTACGGTGAAAGCTTGCAAAGAGCTGTTGGATCGATTAGCGCCCGTGAAGAGTAAACTGAACCAACCCACATGGCAGGAGATCGTAAAAGCTGCGTTCGATGGAGGTAAGACATAAGTGTATTAATTAAAAATAGTTTATAAATAAATTTCCAAACGTTGACTGACGTTGCAAGTGCATTTCTAAGGACTAGGGACTAAGTTGAAATGTCTTGTATCTTATTCTTAACTCAACTGAAATGCAAGAACTGAGTATAGATTAGTGTAGCATGTGTTGCTTCAGTCGAATCACGGATAAAACTTCAAAAATGCTCGCAATAGTCCGATCAATTTAGACATAAAAGTAGTCAACAACATTAATTCCCTCAAAGTAACTTTTATCAAAAAACACCTCAAACCAAAGTTGTAGATCTTAAAATTCTCTATAAAAATAATCTTTTATGAGTTTTTCCTCAGAGTTACCATTTCTGAGATATCGCGATACTAAAAGTCACATTTTCTTAACATCATTTAGGTACAATATAGGTATATACAAACTCCGAATAAAGACAAAGAGTCCAAGCATGCTCACCTAGTCTGGTGGCAGTTTCTCCGTTGAATAATAATCTAAGATTAAATAAATAAAATAATATAAACGTATTTATCTCCACCGATTTTTTTCAGGAATAAATCTGCAAGTATCCTCAATGACGTCACAGTTGGACGAGTTGGTAGGGTACGATGTGTACGGAGTGTGTGCGGTGGAAGTCGAGTTGGATGTGCTGACTGGTACCCATCAGATCCTCAGGGTCGACCTTTTGGAAGACACAGGGAAGAGCCTCAGTCCTGAAGTAGATGTTGGACAGGTATGTTGGCTTTTGCTGACTTGTGCGCGGTTACAGATCTACCGAACGGTCACGAGTACAATCCGCGATAAGGCAAAAAAATGCAAATAATTCAGATTTCTGCTCTGAGTGTAGATGTCTGTGTACTTGTCTATATGTGTGATAATAACCAGGTGATAGAACCAGTGTAGTTCGACCGGGGAGATACCACCGCCACACCTATTTCTAGCTTAAAGCATTTCTTGCGTTTTGATGGAAGGGTGTGGTTGCCGGCACACTTTTATTTGAGGCGACCATCTCAGTCCTCGGGAGCAGCAACGTATGTGTGATTGACATCAAATAGAACCTATGTTCTATATGAAGTTGCTTACAGATATCCATGGGCAGTGACCACTTACCATCAGATGGACTGCATGCTCGTTTGCTATTTCAATCCTTTAAAAAAGAACCATAACTCAATTTATATACACAAAATAATTCTGTAGCATCTTATAAATCGAATAATAAACTTTCGTTGACACCTTTATACACTAATGGGTATGTAATCCAATATTTTTACAAAGTTTTAAACGGTCACAAAAGAAATCAATCATGGGGATACTAATGAGTTGACAAGGACTTACACATTTTGCGTCCTTTTCTTTTCAGATCGAAGGTGCATTCGTCATGGGTTTAGGTCTTTGGACGTCAGAGCGCCTGATTTATGGTCCTGATGGACAGCTTCTCACGAATAGAACGTGGACGTACAAACCGCCTGGCCCGCAAGACATTCCTATAGATTTCAGAGTGACTTTTAAAAGGAATTCCAGCAATACTTCGGGAGTACTGCGGTCAAAAGGTAGTAAAACTTTTAAATAGGTACCCGTTTGTGAAGTATCTACCTATGCTTATTCAGATTTCTAGTTACAACGCTGATTTATTGGATGGATTAATCACGCGTTGAATGCAGGTGGTGTTTTAGAGGGGGTTAAAATAAACTCTTCGGAGGGGAGTTGAACCCCCAAAACCCTCCTTGGCTACGCTCAGTGATGATCGCCTCATATCAAAGTGTGCCAGCGACCGCATCCTTCCACCGAAACGCAAAAACTGCTTATAGCTAAAATATTCGTGGCAGAGGCGAACCACACTGGTTCTACCACCCGGTATTTTAAGTGTATGCATGACTAGCTTAGCTAGGACTAGCAGTCTACTTAGGTCGTACTTATCGCGTTAAATGTATCACCTGTGTTTTGACACATAGGATACTTTTGACGAATAACCTGCTTTGGCAGGCCATTATCTATTATTAATCTATATGTACTATTAAATTGCATCTTAATCGGATCAGTAGTTTTTGCATGAAAGAGTAACAAACATACAAACATCCATCCATCCTTAAAAACGTTCTTCTTTATATCATCAGGATGATAGTTTTTAATGTGCCTATGAAACGAAATTCTAGTTCTTTATATTTATTCTAGCGACCGGCGAACCTGCCTTAGTTCTCGCTGTTGCAGTCACATTTGCTCTCCATGAGACCATTGAGGAAGCGAGAAAAGAATACGGGTATAAAGACGACAAATGGATCGACGTCGGTACGTACAATGCATTGTTTTTTAACTGTTTGAAATATGTAGCATACAATCCACCTGATGGTAAGAGCGCTTTCACATTAGGTCGCAATAATATTGTTTATAGATTTCCATGGGATTTTATAATGTAAATAATAATAAAAAAAAAACAGTCGCGCGGCTGACGCGCTGCAGCCGCACTACTTGCGACCTAATGTGAAAGCGCTCTGAGGTCCTATCTATAGTCAATTAGAGATGTACCTACGTATAGAGGACGTCCTACCCTCCGGGACTCTCATGTGCTCAGACAATGTCAAAATAAGGGCGGTGGGTAGGGAATTTCGGGCCTCGAGGGGTACCCTCTTTACCCGGGCAATTCTCTAGGAAGTCGAATACCTCCCGGATCCTTAACATTTATTTATAATAATATAATGTTAATAAAAACATTAAAATATTAGGTACATACAAGTGTATAAGATATTTACCAACCCCACTGTTTAGTGGGTGGTTCGGTGTACTATGGCGTCGCTTACGAGCCGACGGTCGTCCTCCTAATGGTCGAAGATTACCAAGCCAGGGAGCTCCCGCGAGAGCGGCCGCCCCCAGGTGGTTGATCGAGTAGAGGCGCGAACCCCTTTAGGTGTGTATGTGGTCCGGCCTCGGCCCGTTCATACATCAAACGAGCAAGGCGGACCACAAACTCCTCGACCGTCTCGATCTTAAGGTCGCGCCGCACCACGTCGCTCCTGACGTAGCGACCGGCCTCCACGATTGCTCGCAAAGCCTGGTTATTAGAGATTGATTACTGGTTCCGACGATCAACATGGTCGCATTACTTGAAAGTGAGCCGGCAACCACACCCGTCCACCGAAACGTAATAACTGCTTCATGCTAGGCATAATGTGTGATAGTGTTATTTCCCCTGTCGAACACTGCTTCTGTCTTTGATACTTAATCTATCTCTATAAAGGATTTATCAATCTTATTCTTATTGATGGATCTATCTTGATCTTGTGATCAAACTGAGAAAATTTTCAGTTTCGTTGTAATAGAGGCGGTATTTCATTTCTTCACTGGCGTGTTTTGACGCAGTTGTAACTGGGTCAAATCGTGGTTACGGCGAAATTAAGAACCTGTTACATATTAAAATGTATCTAATCGATATTTGTTTATAATCACAACTTTTGTTTCAGACACGCCTTACTCCGTAGAAAGCATAATAACAGCGATATCTCCAAACATAAGAAGCTACAAGCTAAAATAAAGCAAGAAACATACCTATATTATTTGTTAAGTAAAATATTAATTGTAATAACAATAATGTATAAGCAGATGATTGTCACGAATAAAAGTAATTAAAATATATGGAACAATATTCAAGCCTTTATTATTTCTTTGTTCAATGAAACAAAACTTTAACGTTTATCACAAATATGTTTTTTTTTTTTGCAAAACCTACATTCTAACTAAATATTTCTTAAAAACCTATATTCTAACTAAATATCTGATGCTCTGGACTTATTAATTTTGGATGATTTTCATTCTTTATCAACTAAATAATTATCAGGCAATGAAGTTGTTTTGTGGGTAGAGCTAAAAATATAAAAATAAGCGCTCTTACACATTAGCGGTTGGCCGCCTAGGCGGTTCGTTTGAGCGGTCCAACCTTAATGCGGTTTTATTGCGGTTTCTTCGCGATTGGCCGCCATAGCGGTCAGCCGGGAAGTAGGCCGCAGCTCTTAACTCTTAAAACTTAACAGCTCTAAATTTTGTGGCGGTTAAGTGCGTACAAACAAGCGGTTGCATATTACACTGAAAAAACGGCCAGCCGCGCGATTTGCCGCACCTGCGGTTAACCGCTAGTGCGTAAGAAGGCTTACGCATTCCAAGTGACAAACTAAATCGATGGTACATGTAAATGATAAACAAAGAAACCCAAAAGATTTTCGCAATTATATATTTTTTGTAAATCTGTACTGGATTTTTCACCACGAATGTAATAAAGTACAAATATATTACATTCATCATTTATAAAAATCTTTATTATAATACAGAGCAACAGGATATGAAAGTCAACAAGTATTTCAACAGGTTCATTATTTCATTTATGTAAATTCATTGTATCCCGCGAAGTCGGTAGAGTCGGAAGGCGGGATTTGTAAATCGTACTGTCAGTCCATCCCGGGGGGTAGGGGCTCGATTGGGCTTGCTGTTGCTGGGAACGGCATATCCTGGAAGTTATAAACGAAATATGAGGTTTAAGAAGTTTTTAAAAGGTAAGGTAATGTTCATTTCCAATGAATATGAATATGAAGTAATAAAATAGTAACAAAATCTAGTGAATAGTATTTATCAATTGTTATAAGTATATTTGTTATTGAAAAAAAGTAGTCTTAAAGTGAAGTAGACTAGGCTATAACGCCTACACAATTAACACCTCTGTAGCGGATTAATAGAGGTGCTTAGATGTGTTAAATGCAGAAAATAAAATATATTAACAAATACCCTAATATTGTAGTTGTCGCAACTACTACTACATACTAAAATATATTCAATCTGTTAATAAAACTCCTTAAAAATAATTAATCATTTACAAATGAATTAGGAGAAAATATATTTCTCTTTAACCCTTAAATGCATAGAACTTCAGAAATCGTTAAAAAAATATATTTCTTAGGTTTTTAGCTCTAGATAAAGGTAAAAATATAAAAAAAATCTAAGCGTACTTTTTTGGGTTTATTTTTCAAAAATATATCAAGTATCGTTTTCGATACAACATGCATTTAGGTAACAATTTTATTAAGGTAAGTAACCTTAATAAAATTTTTACCTAAATGCATTGTTGTTAATTTAGAGTTTAACTTTACAAATTAGAACATTTATGAAACAGATTAAAGCATTCCTTATTTTTTTTTTGAGCATAAGTATACTTTACATCTAACACAATATATTATACTGAGTAAATTGCACCCAGGCATCATGCAACGCATCCTGCTATCACCTCGTTTTTGTTCGTGGTCAACACCGTCGAGACGAAGTTCTCTTGGGGGTATTTGCTGGCACAACACTCCCTTTCTTCTTTTACTTTTGGGAGCATCTTCGGCACAGATAGTTGGACGACCTCTAGTAGGAGGAGAATTGAATTTGCAAAGTGAATCTGCTAGTTCTGATCGGAACTCTGCAAGTGACATTATGTTTTTGGAGTTTTCACCTGTCTGTATATTTTTTTTTGTAGAGTACCCAGGCGTTAATTACAGTTAGATCTAAAAGGTGGTAAAATATTCTCATGTACCACTTACGACTCTTCATTCTGATTCGGTACCTGCCTAAGTATGAGTCCATCAGATCCACACCGCCCATATGTGCGTTGTACTCTTTTATCAAATTTGGACAACTGATAATAACTCTTTTCTTTTCTTTTTTTTCGTACCTTTGAATTTGACCGACAGTTTCTGCTCCGATATAAGTGGATGCCAGAGTGACAGGCTTGTTGTCCTTCCAGGATACAGCTGTCACATCCACGCCGGAAACACTAGTGAGATTCTCTTCATAGGTGCCACGAGGCTGCTTTGACATTTGTTCTTTCGTCATCAGTTTGCATTCCTTTCCTAGCCTGTTCCTCTGAATGGTACCTAAGGTATGGATTCCTTCTCCTGCCAAATATACCATTAGCGGAATAGACGTGTAGTAGTTATCGAAGTAAACTACATGATTTTGATGTCTTGGAATGACCCTTGCTAGTGTGATGACGGTCTGAGCAACTGGACCTAGTTCAGGCTCACCTGGCAATTTGTCTGTATTTGCTTTGCCAGAGTATATCAGAAATCTGTATGCATATCCAAGTAGACTACACAACATATAGAGTTTGAAGCCCCATTTATGGGGCTTATTTGGCAAATACTGCTTCAAAAATTTGCCCTATTTTAGTCGCGCACATTTGCTCATCAATAGATAAGCGCTGGTCTATTGGTATTGATGAAAAACGGTTATTCAAATGGTCTATTACCGGACGAAGTTTGTGAAGACGGTCATGATTTATATGTCCGACAGGAAGATGATATTTATTATTGTTGAAATGTAGTGTTTTCCTAATCCTCTCGAATTTATTTACTGTTAATGCTTCTTTGATAGTAGTGAATCCAAATTTACCCCAATAAGACCTTACGCTAGGGTAATGGTAGACGGACATAAATATCAAAATACCTAAAAACTTCCTTAGATCATCAACCGTCATATTTTCAGGTTTATTAGACTGTTTTTGGATGGAATATCTTACACTTTCGGTAACAATTTGTTCCATGAAATCTTTAGTAAAATAATAGGTGAAAAAGTCATATGGCGTCCTGAATTCTAGTATATCTGCATCAAGTGTGGAATCGGTAGTGAATTTTAATCTGTTTGGGTTGAAATCTAGGAAATCCTTTTTCCAAATAAGGTTTCTTTTATTAGAAGGTCCAGGTACTCTCGTTACTCGGGGAGCAACAAAACTAGAATTCTCCGAAATATCGTCGTTAACCAAAGGAGGGTCTATATTGTCATAGTCAATGCAAATCTCTTCTGTACTAGTAGAAGGCGCGATGTCCTCACATATATCGTTCACCTCAGCACTGCTGTCAACGCACTCTTCTAACTCTGCCTCCAAGGTTTCGCGAGAAGGACAAAAATCTAGGTCATCACCGTCAGATTCCTCTTCGTCTGAAGAAAGTTCTCCGTTTTCCAGCTGCCGTAAGTACTCTTCAATTTTTTTGGAAGACATGACTGAAAAGACAGGAAAACAAACCATGCACCATACAACCACACAAGCGAAAGGGAATGCACATACAATTAAATACAAATAAGTTAGTTACTGTATGAAATATTTTCGTTAAAAAATGAGTTTTGATAAATTTAGGTAATTTGAAAATAATAGAAACCATATTACGTTATCGCTAACAATAAAAGCATTATGAAAAAAAAACATGCCATTTATGCATAAAGTATCGTTTTCGATACAAACCGAAATCCCTTCAAAAGTACTAGTTTTTGTAAAAAAGCTTGAAAAAAATTTACAGTGGAACATAAAAGAAATACATACCTTATTACTAGTATTTTTTCAATCCGAAATATGTTTTTACACTTGCCGTCAAAACGAATTGAAATTACAAATATTGTTACACAACAATGTTCTTCGATCACAATGCTTAAAACTTTTTCTCAATTCTAAAATGGCGCCAATAAATCGGCTGTCAACTTAATTTTTAAACTTAGTTGACTTAGGAGCGATGACATTGACTCAAAACAATCATTGCCATATAAAAAAACTAAGTTACAGACTAATGAATTGAATGTATCGATTTCGATACGAGATGCATTTAAGGGTAAATAAACGTGCATTGTGCATGTCTACGAATATTCTGTGAGTATGTGCGCATACGGATGTGTGCGTGCATACGAATCTACGAGGGCTCACGCGCTTATGTGTGCGTGCGTTTGTGTGTGTTCACGTTTGTGTACGCGTGCGTGAATGTGTGTGTGCGTGCGTGTTTACGTATTGGAACGCATACCTGTCTGACATGCTGCGCGGGATGCGGCACCGGGTGAGGCGCGGGGTGAGACGCCGGATGCGGTGCGGGGTGAGCCGGCGGGTGAGACGCGGGGTGAGCGGCGAGGTGCGGCGGCAGCGCGGCGCGCGCGGCGGGCGGCAGCGCGGCGAGCGCGGGCGCGGCGCGGCCCTGCAGCCGCTCGCAGCACTTCACCCAGCCCTCCCAGGCCACCTTGTTTGTCCACACCTGTTATAACGACATAATTATACTGATGATCATATTCTCGTTTGTGCGCTCTCGTTAATGGCTTAGATTGCATACAATAGTAGTTTACGAACGTATTAAATGAACATCTAATTTACATGGTATGACTTTTCGAAGTAATCAAACCGCAAAATCATTCAAAAATTATCCTATTAGTTAGACATTAATGAAGCCTTGCACAGGAGTGAGACACGTCCACTGTTGTGCATCTGTCAATACGATTACCAGCTCATGTGGCACCTGCAGTACTGGTGCCACTAAGTACTTAGTCACAAAACATTTGTTCGACGCTGCGCATCATCAGCACCGGCACGACAAGTGGTTCCCGCGGCCAACGTGAGCGCCTGCAGCACGCTGCGCATTATCAGCACCGGCACGTGGCTCCCGCAGCCCACACTGCAGCCACACCGCCACGTACCTCCCGCTCCACGAGCAGCTGCAGGATGTTTAGCGCGAGCGGCGCCAGCGCGGGGTGCAGCGTGAGCGCCTGCAGCACGCTGCGCATCATCAGCACCGGCACGTGGTTCCCGCGGCCCACGCTGCAGCCGCACTGCAGCCACACCGCCACGTACCTCCCGCTCCACGAGCAGCTGCAGGATGTTGAGCGCGAGCGGCGCCAGCGCGGGGTGCAGCGTGAGCGCCTGCAGCACGCTGCGCATCATCAGCACCGGCACGTGGCTCCCGCGGCCCACGCTGCAGCCGCACTGCAGCCACACCGCCACGTACCTCCCGCTCCACGAGCAGCTGCAGGATGTTGAGCGCGAGCGGCGCCAGCGCGGGGTGCAGCGTGAGCGCCTGCAGCACGCTGCGCATCATCAGCACCGGCACGTGGCTCCCGCGGCCCACGCTGCAGCCGCACTGCAGCCACACCGCCACGTACCTCCCGCTCCACGAGCAGCTGCAGGATGTTGAGCGCGAGCGGCGCCAGCGCGGGGTGCAGCGTGAGCGCCTGCAGCACGCTGCGCATCATCAGCACCGGCACGTGGCTCCCGCGGCCCACGCTGCAGCCGCACTGCAGCCACACCGCCACGTACCTCCCGCTCCACGAGCAGCTGCAGGATGTTGAGCGCGAGCGGCGCCAGCGCGGGGTGCAGCGTGAGCGCCTGCAGCACGCTGCGCATCATCAGCACCGGCACGTGGCTCCCGCGGCCCACGCTGCAGCCGCACTGCAGCCACACCGCCACGTACCTCCCGCTCCACGAGCAGCTGCAGGATGTTGAGCGCGAGCGGCGCCAGCGCGGGGTGCAGCGTGAGCGCCTGCAGCACGCTGCGCATCATCAGCACCGGCACGTGGCTCCCGCGGCCCACGCTGCAGCCGCACTGCAGCCACACCGCCACGTACCTCCCGCTCCACGAGCAGCTGCAGGATGTTGAGCGCGAGCGGCGCCAGCGCGGGGTGCAGCGTGAGCGCCTGCAGCACGCTGCGCATCATCAGCACCGGCACGTCCGGCTCCTCGGCCAGCCGCTGCAGAACAGCTGACAGCACCTGACAACACATTCCTTGTTTATTTATTTGAATTGCTTGTGTAGCCCCTTAGGGGATTTTTTTCCTATAAATTGCATACGATATATACCCCCTAGGAGCGGAGTTTTAGAAAATTACGACCTTATTTTATTTAGTGAATATTTTAAAGGATGTAATCAAAATAACAAGATGTAGATATTTTTGTCGTTTTCATTTACCCTTACATGCAATCATATAAGTTTAAAGTAGCAATCAAGCATGCAGTCCCCCTGGTGGTAAGTGATCACTGCCACCCATGAACATTTGTAAGCAATTTCACATACAACAAGGATTCAATCTGAAGTCAATCACAAATGTTACTCCAGAGGCCTAAGATCGCTTTATATAAAAGTGTGCTAGCAACCACACTCTTCCGCTGAAACGCAATAATTGCTTCACGCTAAATAACGGTATGTTTCACAGTTCATGGTGTCACTGATAACCAATCAATCTGTAATTCAAAATGGTTTGTACACTTTGACACCCATGTCACAGGGAAGATAATAATGTAGGAATAAGATTATAAAGAGCGTTGTATCAATATTACAAATAAAATACTTACGTCCTGCGTGTATGTCTGTTTCTCAGCGAAGCACAAAGCCGTTGCCTTGATAATGTACTTCAGATCAGCCTTATTTGGATCTATAAGGTGCAAGGCCACTAGTAATTCTTCCGGAGAAACTGAAAAAACAGACATAATTAAGTAATACGTTATTTAAGATATATTTCAGAAAAATGTAAACAATGTAAGAGAGAAGTATTAAAGAAAGGCCCAAATAAATAACAAAAAAATCTTTATAATACTGCAGTAGCAAACGATCATGCGGCACACTGAATCACTGCCAGCTATAGACTAGGTACGTCCCAATAGATACTTGATCAGAATATTGCTACGGTGATCCCAGTCTGTCGTAAGAGGCGACTAAAAGGGGCTTCCGGGGCTGCGGGCGGCTAGAGTCGGAGCTCGAACCGTTCGATCAGACGACCCCGGGAAGGACGTCGGTATGTGCATATCGTTGTAAATACCAAATAGAGCGGTGGGCCAGTCCGAGCATCCGGGAGAAGCCCGAGCAACACGTTCAAAGGACTCTGGTTACATTCCTGTGGAGATCCCAGAGTCCTCTTTGTAGCGCCGAGGATGGGCACCGGAGGTTTTTAGTGCGGTAAAAATCCCACATAACCCAGCGTCGCTTCTACGGCGTTGGATATCTTTTCAAGGTTTCCCCTCGAGACGAAAATAAACTATAGACTAGATAAGCAACTTCTTAACGAATAGGGATTCTATCCGAAGTCCTTCACAGTTCAAATGATATGAAACGCAAAACAAACCAATAGTGCAGTTGTGAAATGTTAATTAGAACCATAGCTTAATTACTAACATAGTTTAAGAACCATTATTTAATATTTTAAAGGTACATTTTTAAAAGAAATATTCAACGTATTTGCGAAAATACTTCTATTTTATTAGATAGTTAAAAATAAAAAACAAATAAAAAAATAGCTTTGACTTACATATCATTACTGAAATTAAAAAAAAAAATTAAATAAACAGTAATAAACAGTAACTAGAAATTAATGTGAAAACAAAAAACCAGAAAACTACGAAAAGGTACACTATTCCGATCGCAACTCGATTTATCATGATATGCGGGGAAAAAATAAAATACTGTATTATAATACTGTGATGCGACTCGAATATAATTTTGTGACTTGACTCAATCGAGTTATACTCGACTTTCCGAGTCACCCGTGTGAAATGACACTTGAGTTACGAGTTAACAATTCGGTTGAGATTTTTAGTAACACTTTTATTAATTTACGACAATACTTGGAGTATCTACAAACGACAAACTCAAAATTACGCGTTTTATAGTTTGTAAAAGCGGCCGGCACAGCATAGGCAAAAAAATAGAGTAATCAAAGCACATTAGATTTAATGGCCACAAAAAAAATTAACTCGATGTGCCGAGTTGACTCGGTAACTCGAGTGCATACACTCGAGTGACTCGAGTAAAAATACGACTCGAGTCGCATCACTAACAATATAATATGTCGTCGTCGTCGTCAACCCATTATTGTCCCACTGCTGGGCACGGGTCTTCTCTCAGAATGAGAGAGTTTAGGCCATAGTCCACCGCGCTGGCCAAGTGCGAATTGGTGGCCTTCACACACCTCCGAGAACTTTTTTTTTTTAAAGAACTCTCGGGTGTGTAGGTTTCCTCACGATGTTTTCCTTCACCGAAAAGCAGTGATAATTAATGTATAATACGCACATAAATCAGTGGTGCGTGCCTGGGTTTGAACCTTGGACCTCCCGATTGAGAGGGCAAGTTTCAACCATTAGGCTATCACTGCATAATAATATAATATATACAATATTTTATTTTTCAATATTGTATTTTCATCTCTTCATATAAAACGTTACACATAATTATACTTACTCGGTACTTGCTCTTCATTAGGGTTCTGCAGTCCTAAAAGCTTGTTGAAGACCTCTTTGACTACGATAGGATTCAATTTTATTAATTTTGGTAAAGCTGCTAGTATCTGAAAAAAAAAATAGGAATCTTAGACTTCAATGAAACTCATTACTAAATCTCTTCTCATATACCAAACTTGAGATTTCATACAAGCTACGAACTAAAGTCGTTAGCGTGGTTCAGAAAGCGCCATCTATTTTAATCGCCGACAACAGCTTTCGTAACGGGTGTTCCTGACATCGAATTTCAAATCACGTTTCCAAAAGTTACACATCAAAAACATCTGAATTACATTTCTCAATACTGTTTCTTAAAATAAAAAAAAGATAACTTACGTGTTAAAAAAAATAATATCTACTATTTTCAAATCGAAGTTATCGGTCTCGTATTTGATAAAATATTTGGCATCGACAACGCCATATTCATTTCATCGAGTTTCAAATTACGATTCTTTTTTTTTATCTGACTGAAGTAGCAAACGAGCATGCAGTCCAAATGATGGTAAGTGGTCACTGCCGCCCTGCGACATCTGTAATCAACTACATACAGAACATGGGTTCCATCTGAAGTCAATCACAGATACGTTGCTACTCCCGAGGACTGCGATGATCGTCTCATGTGAAAGTGTATAACCACACCCTTCTATCGAAACGCAAGAAATGCTTCACGCTACGGTGTGGCGGTGGTACTTCCCCGGTCGAACTACACTGGTTCTACCACCTTGTGATTCTAAAGTTTTACTTAAAAAAAGCTAATAAACATACCTCCTTCTTGCTAAGTCCGTTGAGCACTGGTATGAGGAAACGCACGTCGGAGACCCGAGTGGCGTACAACTCGCGAACTCTTGCCACCAGCTCAGGCGATGGTGGCGCTGAAAATTGTATACGTATAATAAAAAATAAAGTTACGGTTGTGTTTCAAATCAAATCAATTTATTTGTGAATAACATAGGTACAGTTGGTATTCAAACATTTTTGTTTAATCGCTTATTCTGCTACTGAGAGGCTTACAA
Source organism: Spicauda simplicius (assembly GCA_949699795.1). NCBI lineage: Eukaryota > Metazoa > Arthropoda > Insecta > Lepidoptera > Hesperiidae > Spicauda > Spicauda simplicius. The sequence continues at coordinate 17,373,977 of OX453070.1, read as the reverse complement.
ATATACATTAAAATAATTAAAGATGTAATTTTAATGGATTATAAATAATACTTAATAATGAATGTCACTTGATATTGTGTCCACAGATTATTAAACAACACTTGAACTTATACACTTGTTCACAAGTCACAATGTGACCACACGTTGTTCACAATGTTTCACAATGTAGCAAAAAACATTGTAGGATTGAGAATAAGTAAGATTCGAAATTATTATTATTTGAGTACGTATAAAAAAATATTGAACGTAATTTTAAATTATTTTTATATTCCAAGTTATGTAGTTGCATGTTCTTTGTATTTAATTATTATCAATATACTCCATCGGAAGTTATTACAAATTAAAATTAATTGTTAATCCTTTTTAGTCTTAAATTCATTGAAATCCATCTACTACAAAAAATTACAACAACACAACCAAAACATCAATACAACTCTACATAAAATTATTAAAAACATACGTATTTTTTCAAACGCGGTTGGAACAGCAAAGCAAAAATAGTGCACAAAACAATAATAGATTGATAAGAATAATATTTCTCACCTTTCTCGGTTAGTATATGAACTAATCTCGTCAGCAAGGTCTCAGCGCCTCTCGGACACTCATCCAGCAAAGCCTGGAAGGCGGGCCGCATGGCAGGGTTGCTGGAAGACCCTATGAGGGCTCGGATGGGACCTTCCACGGCGCGGAGGACGCAGCGTTTCGCTTCAGCGCCCGCGAAACCGTATATACGCGCAACTTCTATGATTATCTCTGGAGACAACGATTATTTATGAAAATAAAAGAACACGGCGGCTCACATAGTAAGGGACTTTTGTATTGTGCAAAATTGTTATTCATTTGTTCACACGCGCACACAAATGTACTAACGCACACATGTATGCAAGCATGCACGTACGCACGTACGCACACACGTACACGTACCTACACATGCGCACATGCAAATAACAACGCAGTTAAGTTATGGTACTAATAAACGCGTAAATATATTCACGAGATTTGTTGCAAATTGTTACACTACGTTTGACGACCCGCGTGGCGGAGCGGTTACCTTACCAGTCTGACGCGCAGTGGGTTCCGTGTTCGATTCCCGGTCAGACAGGTATCTGAATAATGAGTTAGTTTCATGTTCTGGGTTCTGGGTGCTTGTGTATTCGTCTTGTATGTGTCTTTGGCACCCACGACACAGGAGAAAATCCTAGTGTGGGGCTATGAGTGTAAAGAGCGTTTGTTTTTTTTTTTGTTCTTTTATGTTTTTTGTTACTTTCATTCGAAAATGCGGCAACTATATTCTTTATAGGCGTAGTATGTGTGATGAAGGTTTCAAATAGTACTTCTCATGGGCAGCAGTGTCTTCCTGTATAACATACACCGTATAACAATACCCTCTGCGGTCACAAACACAAATGCCAGGTGCAGTTACTATTGGCAAAAAACTTATGAGAGGAACTCTATATCTGTCTCTATACTCTACTTTGAAGGTGGTAGAACCAGTGTAGTTCGACCGCGGAAGTACCAGCGACACATCTATTTTTAACGTGAAGCATTTCTTGCGTTTCGATGGAAGGGTATGGTTGCCGGGACACTTTTATATGAGGCGACCATCTTAGTCCTCGGGAGTAGCGACGCATCTGTGATTGACTTCAGATAGAACCCCATGTTCTGTATGAAGTTGCTTACAGATGACAATGGGCGGCAGTGACCACTTACTATCAGGTGGACTGCATGCTCATTTGCTACTTCAATCTTATAAAAAAAAAACTGGCAGTGGACCTCTAGAAGCCGATGGAATTGTGGTCTCATTATGTTGTGTGACATTATATAGGTTTCTTTCAAGTAATAAATACTTACAAAAACTGACTCTCACTATACATCTTACCTTCGTGCAGAGGAAACAGGGCCATAACTAAGTTAAGGCAAAGCTTATATAGGTCGTCGCTCCAAGGTCTGCTTATGTGTCTTGAGCCAAAAAGCTCCGGTGGAGGCGTACCCAGTGTTATAAAGCCTAGATATAAAAGCGCGTGCTTTTCTACGACTTTTTTCACCGCTTCGCTTCCCCGTTGGTATACTTTCATTGAAGATTTGAGACACGTGTCTCGGACCTCTTCGTTTTCGTTTACTGGAATACAAAATAGGATGAATATACTAGTAAGGTGGTAGAAAGGCGAATGGTGCACCACCGCCACACCAATTGCTAGCATGAAGTAGCTCTTGCGTTTCAGTGAAATAATTTGCACGCATAGTTGTATTCATCAGTGCTACGTATCCTTTTTTTTTGTTTTCGAGGGGGAAACCTTCCAAAGGTACCCGACGTCGTGGGAGCGTCGCAGGGTTATGTGGGATTTTTACCGCACTAAAACCCCCCCGGTGGCCGTCCTTGGCGCTGAAAAGGAGGACTCCGGGATCTCGAAACGACTTCAACCGGAATACTCCGAGCGCGCTGCGGCGGCCGAGGTGGCGAGGCGAGCGGCCCACCGCTCCGTCTAGTCTTTACGACGGTATGCGACCACACATACGGCCGTCCTTCGCGGGATTGCCTGACCGAACGGTTCGAGCTCCCACTCTAGCCGTCTGCAACCCCGGAAGCCCCTTTTAGTCGCCTCTAACGACAGGCAGGGGATACCATAGCCCTTTTCTGACCCCGAGGCTACAGGGACAGTGCTACGTATCCTATGCTTAAGATTTGTGTGTAATGCTGTTGGTGTGTAAATAAATAAATAAAATAAAATAATTTAGTTTTCACCAATTCGCACTTGGCCGGCGCGGTGGACTATGGTCCAAAACTCTCTCAGTTCGAGAGAAGACCCGTGCCCAGCAGTGGGACAATAATGGGTTGACGATGAATTTAGTTTCCGGCTCATTTTCTTACTAGGCGACTATGTTAGCCCTAGGGAATAGCAATGCGTCTTTGATTGACATCCAATAGAACTTTTGGTCTATATTGATTAAGGATGTCCATGGTTAGTAGTGATCACATGCCGTCAGATAGAGAACGTGCTCATTTATTTCAAACTTGTAAAAAAAACTTTTCAAAAAAAAAACATATTGACTTAATAACCAACTGTATTAAATATTTTTACCAAAATTATACAGTAATAATTTTATCACAAAATATGTCTTTATATGATAAATCTCATAAACCTTATTCTATACTGGTTGGGTTTATAACAAAACTTAAAAGTACTCATATGTAAGTATAGACCAGGGTAGAAGCCTTTAAAAATAATAAAAAGTGAAATAAAATCGTAGTAGGATGAAATCCATTAGAAAAGGAGGGGAATATTATAGAAATGAAGGGAAAAATAATTTACGGGCGATCTGAGGTCGGGGAGGGGATAGGTGAGTCTTTAAGGGTAAAAAACGGTTTTTCTCAATTTCCGGCAAAACTAAAAGTCCTATCGAAAAAAGTCAAATGGCAAAGTTGTAGGTAATAAAAAGATCTAAAACTTTTGTATTTACTCTTTTTTCACATAACCTCAAAATTTATGTGAAAAATTCAAAAAACCAAGTTTTTGATTTCTTATTTTTATCTTTTACAATTTTTTTTTTTTAACGAAATTTGGCGAAAACTTACCTTTTTATGTCCCAAATACGCTGTAATTTATTTGATTAAAAATATTTATTTTTTCACCTTATTTTGAATTAATATCGAAAAAACACCCTAATTTTCAATCGAAAAATCACCCGTCAAAATATTAGCTTTTTTCAAAAAGTTGGTATGTTTTCTGTTCGTTGAAATCTCTACTTTTTGATGGTGAAAAAAAAATATATGTTACTATAGTAAATCTTCTCAGAAAATGCAAAAAATCGAAAAACCGCGATAAAAGTTGCAATGAGTACTAATAAAACTGTAATTGTTGTGGGCCAAGATATTGATCTTTTAGTCCTTTTAAATCAGTTAAATTCACATAATCATGACATTTATTTTCTCAAACCAGGTTCTGGAAATGTAAAAGACCTATTTTTCACGTCTAATAGTTTCAAACATGAATCCTTAAGAAACATTGTTGCATTTCTGCACTGTTTTTCTGGTTGCGATACAACATCTGGATTTGCCGGAAAAGGAAAGAAAAGTATCGTCAATTCATTATTAGACGTTAAAAATTTGTCGCATTTGGCCAATGTTTTTTATAAGAAAGATGCGAGTAAAGAAGAAATAAAAAAAATGGATTACAACTAATCGAATCTATTTATAAATGCAAAAATGAAAAAATTACACTGAATCAATTAAGGTTTCAAAAATATCAATTGGCAAAAATTAAAACATCTTTCGTATGATTATGTGAATTTAACTGATTTAAAAGGACCAAAAGATCAATATCTTGGCCCACAACAATTACAGTTTTATTAGTACTCATTGCAACTTTTATCGCGGTTTTTCGATTTTTTGCATTTTCTGAGAAGATTTACTATAGTAACATATTTTTTTTTTACCATCAAAAAGTAGAGATTTCAACGAACAGAAAACATACCAACTTGTTGAAAAAAGCTGATATTTTGACGGGTGATTTTTCGATTGAAAATTAGGGTGTTTTTGCGATATTAATTCAAAATAAGGTGAAAAAATAAATTAATCAAATAAATTACAGCGTATTTGGGACATAAAAAGGTAAGTTTTCGCCAAATTTTGTTAAAAAAAAATTTTTGTAAAAGATAAAAATAAAAAACCAAAAACATGTTTTTTTGAATTTTTCACATAAATTTTGAAGTTATGTGAAAAAAGTGTAAATACAAAAGTTTTAGATCTTTTTATTACCTACAACTTTGCCATTTGACTTTTTTCGATAGGACTTTTAGTTTTGCCGGAAATCGAGAAAAACCGTTTTTACCCTTATAAACTCACCCCCATCCCCTCCCCGACCTCAGATCGCCCGTAAATTATTTTTCCCTTCATTTTTATAATATTCCCCTCCTTTTCTAATGAGTTTCATCCTACTGCGATTTTAATTGGTTTTAAAAATTATCGACCCTGGTCTAGTAGGAGTAAGCATTCGTTCAAAATGTATCGCATATTTATATGTAATATGTCGTAGTATGCGTTCCTTATTAATTTTGTATACAATACGAATGAAAACGTCTTTCCGGCCGCGATAAATTAAAAGTAAAAAATTTACTAGTACAAAAATAATAAATACATTAATTAAATATTTAATCAAATTACTTACGGACATGGCAGACCAGCGCAGCGACGTATTTGTGCGCACGCGGCGGTCTCATGATACACAACTCTTCTAGAATCTCCATCGCTAGCAACGGCACTTTGTTCTCATTAACCAAATGCTTCAAATAGTCCACAGCCTCTTCCGTTATCAACGGCGACTCTGAATAAATCTTCCTGAGAAGAACGTCTTTGCTGCTCTCCATCGCAGGGTCCCCACGCTCACATATCTGTGTGATCAGCGCACAGAGCAACTGATTGTAATTCTGGTCGTGTTTCTCGTGCGATTTCGTCGGCTGCAACGTCACGGGGAGACGATTGAAGCCCTGCATATACGCGTATTCCTCATACAACCACAACATAGCTAAATCTATTTGATTCGCTGGATCATCCAGGATATAATCTAGAACCAAATCTCTGATGTCGGGAGTATAACTTGACGCGAAAATCGTTATAAATTTAGACCGTATTTGAGACGCGCCACCTATTGCACTCTCCTTTTCTGCTCTTAGTATCCTCCCTACCGCTTGCAGCATTAACCTTTCCTTTATCTCTTTTGGTATCGGACGGGTTAGTTCCTGTAGTTTCAAAAGTTTTACCTTTTGCTTCAATTTCGGGACGGTCGGCGTCTGTGGGACTAAAGGCTTCTCGGTTGCCTTTTCAGTAGCTTTCTTCTCCTCTTCCTTCAAATATTCCTGTCTCGTTTCTTCCATGAGCCTCGATACTGCGCTTTCGATTTGCTTATCTGCTTTAGTGGACTCTTGGAGTTTGGCTACGGCGTTCTTAAGGGTCGTTTTTTCGTCATCTTCTCTTAATAACGGTATCTTTGCTGCTATATCTGATAGAGAAGGCTGTGGCACTTGTGTAGGCTGTGTAACTGTTTGTGCAGGTTCATCTTTAATAAGAGCCAATATCATTTTCGCTAAATTCTTCTTTTGTATTTTGCTTCCAGCATTTGGAATGGGTTTGTAGGAGTTAATAAAGCCGAGGGGCATTTCATTGGGCAGATGATTGAGTAAAGTCGTCATTACCAAGTTGACTACGTTTTCTACATTATTGATACCTTCTAGCAATGTGTCATCTGTTACAGTTGCCTTTGTGACTGGTTGACTGTCCTCATCATATTGCGCAAATTCACTACGACTATTGCTATTGCTGTCACTACCTTGACTGTTGCTTTGTGGAGAATCAACTCTGAACCTTTTAGCTGGCGCATCCCCATTCCTGATTTCTCCCACGCGTTTACTTCGCCTGTCTTTGGACACAGCTTTATTCAGCTCTTGCGTCGTCATTCCCAAGTCTAATAGCAGCTGAGTTAATTGCGGTAACATTTCATTAGACGACGGATGTTTAATGAGAGTGAGAAGCTGCATTTTCAAATGTTTCCTAACTGAGTTGACTTGTGACTGCGATAAGGTTGGTGGTAGAGTAGTATGGAGGTCTTGTAACGCTTGTACCACTCGTGGCATGAACCGTGGTCTGAATTTCGCTAAGAGACAGAGGGTTGTCATACACGTCATCAAGTTCACGCTCGAAATGTGTTGGGAATTGTGGAACTTCACTAGGAGCATAAAAATGTGCCTGGAAACACGCGTAAAGATAATTTGTAGTTATGTATTGCATTTCTGCATGTATTTTCTTTCTAGTTAATCCAATGAAAAATTCAGAACTTGTCTTGAATTTGTTCATATTTATTTGAAATCAACATAAATCATGTAAAGAACTAGAAATATTCTAAATCATAAATATCTTTCAGGACAATGTTAAAAAGATTTTTTTTTTTATATATTTATAAAAAAAAAAATCTTTTTAACATTGTTTTGTACAGGAAGTAGCAATCCACCTGATGGTAAGTGACCACTGCTGCCCATGGACATATGCTATGAACAGATATGACCAGAACACAGCAGCAAATAACACAGCTGTTATAAGATGGAAATATGTGTGGTGATAATGCTTCCAGAACCAAACCATGTTTGAACAGAAAGTTTCTAATATAGTTACAATAACTGCTTTTCACAACTACAAAATATTTATAGCTTTAACCGCGGCTTCTCCCAAACGGTCGAAGGGAATTAACATTAGCATTTGATAGAACGATTCAGAACTAGCAAATGAAACGAACGCCATCTAATAATAACATCTGGAACTACCAAATATGTATCAACTAATAAGTCATCGATATGCTCATGGGAATGAGAGAGTGCGGTAAAAAGTAGCCTATGTCACTCTTTGTCCTCCTAACTATCTCCTAACATAAATATAAACAATATCATATAATAGCTATGTAGCGAAGTGAAAGAGGAACAAACAAACAAACTTTTACATTTATAATATTAGTATGGAAGTATGGATTACACTAAATGGCTATTCATAAGTACCACAACTATAGCACATTGCCAAGAAATAAGCAAGATGTAGTTATATGTGAATAGTCTTGCTGCAATTTATTGTGGCTCCATTGCATTGAAATGTTGTTGTGATAGATTTGTAATGTGTTTCGATAGAAGGGTGTGGTTGCCGGCACACTTTCACCTGAGGTGACCATCATAGTCCTGGGAGAGTAGCAACGCATATGTGTTTGACTTCAGATGGAACCCATATTACAGATGTCCATACATGGGCGGCAGTGACCACTCACCAACAGGTGGACTGCATGCTAATTTACTACGTCAGATAGAAAAAAAGAAGAAAAACATTGTGAGGAAACCTACACACCCAAGAGTACTTTAAAAAAAAAAGTTCTCAGAGGTGTGTGAGGTCTACCAATTCGCACTTGGCCAGTGTGGTGGACAAAAGCCTAAGCTCTGGATAAACAGGTTTTTGACAAGTATGTAAATCTCTCTTACAATATTCAAGCTTCAACACCCTGCTGATATCAAGCAGAAATAGGTGAGAATGTGCAACCACCTTATCTTTGAAGGATTCTTCTTTCGATGTCAGTCATGTTCACAAAATTAACTGTGGTGGTGAAATTTTGAATTGCCTTGTAAATAATAGTATGCATTTTCATACAAGTTTACCCACCCACACAGTCACAGCGATAGTCATATCTCAGTATGCCTGTGTTAGTAGAAATATGTAATGACTCACTCTGACTCTTCCTCCAAAGACTTGCTATTGATGAATGGCAGGTTACTGGGTATGTTGTCCAAACTGAACTCCTCTTCTATACCCTCACCAGGACTCTGGATTTTGACCACTTCTTCTAAGAATTTGATAGAGTGGGTACGGATACCTTCATTGTCATTATCTATCATATTTAGCACCAAGAGCTGAAAACAATATCAAGTACAAATGTTCAAAATTTTGGTTTTTCAATCCTAGTTTTAGTGAAGGGTTAATAGGCTTAGAAAGAAATAGGTAGAGATGAGAAATGTTAAGATGATTTATTTGAAACAAGTGCATTTATCGAAATAAATGTGATTAGTTTATGTAACAGACATAAAGTGCAAAGTGTTGTGCGTAAAGATACAATTAGTGTTGTGTGTCGCGATATGGAACCTAAAATAGAAAAATGAACTGAATATTTGGTGGAAGGTCGTTATTGGTGCCTAGCTTTTATTTGATGCGGCCATCTTAGACTGCGGGTGAAGCTACCATCCAATTGTCAACCCATTATTGTCCCACAGCTGGGCATGGGTCTTCTCTTGGAATGAGAGAGTTTTAGGCAATAGTACACAACGCTGGCTAAGTGTAAATTGGTGGACACACATCTATGATTAACTTTAGATATATCCCTCTTTCTATATGAAGTTACTCACAGATGTCCATAGACAGCACTGACCACTACCTATCACCTGGACTGCATGCTTACTTATATCTTTATTAATGTAAGTGGCGATTCTTAGCTAACAATACAAACCTTCAATTTGGTGAGATGCTCCCACACAAACTGCATATCTGTGATATTGGCGCCTCCCTTGCATATCCATTGCAGCGCACTCTGGTACACAATGCTGGCTGCCTGTATAGCCCTCTTTTGGACGGCTACCACTGAATCTGTGACTAATATCTGCAGCTGGCTTACTACTTTGGGTAGGTGCTCTGAGTGGAGTTTACTGTAATGTAAGACAATTTATATCAATGTTTTTCTTTTCTCACAACCTGCTAAAATGTTCTGTTTCTTTGAATAGGTTCGTCTCATGTAAATTATTATTTAATTGGTATTATTGCCACAACTTTTAAACATTAGAGAGCACACATCCAGGATTTAAATTGCTTAACATACATAGATGTCGGGTAATGGTGTTAGTTAGGATGTTTAAGTGCACTTTCATAACTTATTTAAAAAAAAATGTAGTATAATAGATCACTATGTTCAACAAATGACTGTAAGTCCACTTATGTATATTTATATCTCAAAAGTATATGTTGTGTGTGTGACAGTTCGTAAGGAGCACATTATATGAATTTTTTATTTACTAATAGCATAAGTTGTTAATTTTCTTATGTGATTTGGAACACTAGTGTTTGTAACCTAACTTAAAGTAAAAAGATAATAATAATCCTTACCTAATCTCTTCTATGAACGCAATCACTTGTTTTTTAACTTCACTCGACTTATCATTGACGTAGCTCATAATATTATCCATGTACAGGGGTATCATTTCTGATGCTTGATGCAACAAAACCTCTATGATTTTCCGCAACAAATCCGCCTTTCGGTTCCCTTCTACCATTCCCGCGTCGTTTAGCCATTGTATTAGCTGAAATTACAAACAAATAGCAATTTCGTTTGCAAAAATATATATAATAGAAGATATTTACAGTTGGAAGTATTTCGAACCTGATTTTGAGCGGCAATGTTGGAACTCGGTACGTATTTATTCGACATAATGATTTGAGCCTTACAATATGATGTTCATTGCATACAATTAAATGCTAATAAGGCATGTGAGAGTATAAAATATTTTTAAAGATAATTATTATTTTTGCCCTACGAAATGACGATTGACATTTCTGACATGTGAGACAACGACAAGCGACAACGACAAGATAATTTATGACATGACTTTAAACCACAGACTAAGTATACTTAGGCCAAATAACGTATATAAATACAGATGATAAAATAGGAAATGATATTTTAAATTAATAACATAAAAATAACATAATTATGAAGTTTAGAATTGTACAATAAATTGACAGGATTAAGATCACAAGTTTAATTTATTTATTTAATATTGCTTAATATATGGCTGTTTTTACAGTTTATTGTTTAGGGCAAGAAGGCCGTGATAGCCGCACTTCGAGTACGGCGACTTTAAAAACAAATTATTGTATTGATATATAGATCGTAGCTATAGACGAGACTTTTCACTTCTACATTAAACCTATTAAATTACGATTAAATAGTATCACACACTTTGAGATGACTGGTCTAGAGAAATAAATACTTATGACTACTTTTACTTTTAATAAATATATTCTAAACGATTTATTGCTATTATTTTTAATAGTCTCAACAAAATAATCATCCCTACTAATATTAAAAATGTGAAAGTAACTCTGTCTGTCTGTCTGTCTGTCTGTCTGTCTGCTACTTATTCACGCCTAAACAACTGAACTGATCTTTATGAAATTGGGTACACAGACAATGTTGACATGGTTCATTCCCCGTGTTACTACCAATCTTACTACCAGTAGTAAGAAGGGGAATTTTATTACCGTTGTTACTACTGCCGCTGCTAGTAGTAGCACGGGGAATAAAAAATTACCGTTCTTACTACTATCTTAAATCACAAACGAAAAATCCATTTGGGCTCTGGGCTGTAGAGTAAACCCAAGAAATGGACATTTATACACAGTCATATGCTCGCAGAAAAATACCCTCCAAGTAACTTGGAGATGTCAAGAACATTGGTTCCATCTAAAGTAAATCACAACACTTTTTTATAAATTGTATTACCCGCTCGCAGAACGCTAGCTTGTGTGTTCTTTCATGATACAACCAAATCTAATTCATCCAACATCCAACGCTATAGTTCTACCAAACACTAATCGTCGGGGTAAAGGAATTCAAAGTAAAATTTTTCATCATAATTTACGTTAAAAAACATAAAAAATGCACTTCTAAGATCAAACTCCAACGTACCTGCGGAAAGTGCGTGAGTAGATATTACTGTATCGTATCTAATGGAGTTTTGGCGAAAAATAACACTTTCTGATGAATTTCGCACTTTTTAACCGACTTCCAAAAAGAGGTTCTCAATTCATCTGTATTTTTTCTGGAGCCACTAGTCGTATGTAAAAATGTACAGGGCAAATAATGTCAATTTTCTCATGGCCTATTACTTCTTTTTTAATATTTTTTCTCTTAAATCTATATTTATTGCATTATAAGTTAAAAAGCGGGAAAATTGTTTATGTCGATTTGACCTTGCAAATCGTATTTGCGGCTATTTTGTGTATGATTTTCTTGATCACCGCATCAAAATACATGACTGTACCAATTTTGATTCAATGTTAGGAAGTTCTAAACGGAAGTACATCATTACCACCGCCACACTTATTTCTAGTGTAAAGCGAATTTTGAGTTTCGGCTCACGTTTATATAAGATGACCATCTAAATTTTCGGTAGTAGCAACGCATATGTGATTGACTTCAGATCGAATCCCTGTTCTAATAGAAGTTGTATAGTGATGTTATGTTTGTTTGTGATTTATAAGAAAACTATGTAAGTTAAGTGAGCAGGGCGTTGTATCGCCCTACGAGCGGGTACGTCTAGTTCGTATATAAATTCAGAAAATACTATTTATAAAATTGTTAAACAAAAAAGAAGAAAACATTTTAGTGTTCGAGAGTAGCATCAGTTGGAGATTTACTTCGGATGGAACCAATGTTCTTGACATCTCCAAGTTACTTGGAGGGTATTTTTTTGCGAGCATATATGACCGTGTGTAAATGTCCATTTCTTGGGTTTACTCTACAGCCCAGAGCCCAAATGGATTTTTCGTTTGAGATTTAAGATAGTAGTAAGAACGGTATTTTTTTATTCCCCGTGCTACTACTAGCAGCGGCAGTAGTAACAACGGTAATAAAATTCCCCGTCTTACTACTGGTAGTAAGATTGGTAGTAACACGGGGAATGAACCGTTGACATCGAGAAAGGACATAGGCTGCTTTTTATCGAAAAAAATGGGTTGAAAGCGTTAAAATCGGGCATTAATGTTTGTATGGGAGTTCGTTTTCGACAAAGTCTCATAATGACAAGTTCGTCAAGGGGTACGATAGACTTACTTGAAACCTTATCTAAATAATAGAACATAAAAAAACATTGATTTCGAGTCGACAACATATATCCGTAAAATTCGGATTGTCCTGGATTTTGATAAATTCTAATACAAATGACATGACAGTAGCCATAATGGCCGCCCGGACGCCAACATGTCATGTCACCAATGGATGAATTCTGAATTCATTAAAAAAAAATACGTATAAATTTGTAACTATCAAATAACTTAAAAATAGATGTGATTTAAATACGAAGAATTTCCGATAAGTTACATAAGTATGCAACGGCGGTATGATGGCGCTTCATACTATTATAGTAAAAAAGATAATCGAAACCAATAATTCAAAGGCGATAAAATGTTTTATCATTGTTTTAAAATAAAATTATCGACTCTATATGTCACTCCATGTTCAACTGTTTATTTTACTTAATTGCCAACAGCAAATAAAAAATAGATATACTAAGAACTATAATGTTCCAATCATCGCAATTTTCGATCTCTTCCTTTTATTATTTTACAACATTACACCCTATCCAAACAAGGAAGGAAGTGGACTGTCTAGCTATAATGTTAGTCAACAATATGTTTCATCTAATAAAATACAGTAAGTTCGAAAAACCCACGTAATTAAATTATGTTTCAAAAATAAACTACTACAATATTTAAAACATTTGCACATTGTTACTTAAATAGCTTCATAACTATTATTGCTTAAATAAAGTTATGTTATTGACCATACCCGTACATTTTTAGCGAAAATAAATATTATGGACAAATACAATTGATAGTTTTTTATGCAAAATACTAACATTATAAAGTCGATCAGTATCTAAATAAGATATAACAATTATATCATGAATTATTATTTTAAAGAAGCTTTTCCAACTTTTGATAAATAGTTGCATTTATGAATATTGAAGCATGGTTGATGAACACTTGGCTCTAATAACAAAGGAGCAAGGTCAACATTATTGTTCTTTTTATATTTATGATATGTTCATTATAAATAATGTTATAGAAAACATGCACTTAATCAACATATTTTAAATTAATTTTAGAATAACAAAGTGTGTCAAAATAAGCCAAAATAGATGATGTTCTTAACTCATAAGTATGTGAAATTCGCATCTGTTATTAAAATCGTGATAGCCGTGTGGTGCCAAGTCGGCCGGATTAGAAATGCGAGGTCTGGGGTTCGAATCCAGTTGTCTTATGTACATTATTATTATTATTATTATTGTCTGTAGTTTTCATAAATACTAATTTTAGTATTATTTTTTTTATAACCAGCTCATTTTTAAATATTATTTAGTATCGGAAATGCAAAGCTTTCGCCCGCCTGGGAATCAATGTGTCACAAAGTTTATATGAAATTAATAGAGGTTTAACCTCTGTCAGGTAAAAGTACAAAATAATTTGGATTTACTTTGCCGACAAATTCAAATTTTAATGTAATGAACCACAAACAAGGCTTAATAAAGATAAACTATAAACATACCTGAGCGCCGCTTAAATGTTAGTAGAACCAAAATTAGTTTACGTATCATTGATACTGTCATTAGATTTTTAGTTTTAGTTAGAGGCATTAGGAGGCACGGGTAAAACGTTTTTAATAAATTTACTATTAGCGAAAAATATAAGATCTAATAGAAAAATAGCTATTGCCGTGGCGTCGTCCAGCGTTGCGCCCACACTTTTAAAAAGCGGTCATAATGCCTGCCTATTCGCCTTTGAGCGTCCACTCAAGATTTGTAGCAACGATTTCTCTAACATTTTTAATATTTCAAATCAAAGGAATACTGGAAATTCAATGCGGGATTGTTATTTGACTACTTATTTGGGATGAAGATTCTGTAGATACAGCCATCGAGATCGAAGACATTATCCAACAAAATTTTTGGATTCCTTCGACCCGCCTCCCGGTACTCCTCCACACAAACTTTTTTTAATAAAAATACGCTTTCTACACTCAATAAAATAGAAAATTTCTACAATTTCAATTTCTACAATAGCCCCACACTAGGATTTTTTCCTGTGTCGTGGGTAGCATGGACACACAAGGCATATATAGAAACACCCAGACCCAGAACATTAATCTATTCAGATTCCTGTCTGGCCGGGAATCGAACCGGGTGTGGTAGCTGCTCCGCAACGCGGGTCGTCAAGGTTGTCAAATTAATGTTAAAAGTAGGTTCACCTATATGTAATCTTACTGAGAAATTTAAAAGGACCAAAATTACTTAAAATAGTATTTTTCAATTCATAAAAGTTAAAATCCATCTTTAAAATCGATGCGCTTTGGTTTAAATGTGGAGGCGTTATTTGAAAAGATGTATTCCGATATTGTTAATGTGACCACTAAGACTGTAAATTGGTTCAAAAAAGGGGTTTACGATATTCTGATTCATCTTATTTTCATAACATTTTACATAACAATATGCACCTACCCACAAATACACACTTAAAATTTGTTTTTTTCACTCTGTGTTTGTCCGGGTAATCCTTGACCGGCTAAACCGATTTTTACGGGTTTTTACTATAGAAAATGTTATGGAACAACATGTAGACTACTTTTATCGTAGAATTCCCACTGAGTTTAGATTTGCGCGGGAAAAACTTTGCGATACATTGATTTGCACGCGGGCGCAGCCGCGGGTACAGCTAGTTATTCATATTCAATAAAATAAAGGCGCGTCCACGTCATTTATAAGTATGCCGGCAACCATACCCTTCCGTCGAAACGTAAGAAATGCTTCACGCTGGATATATGTGTGGCGATGGTACTTCCCCGGTCGAACTACATTGGTTCTACCACCTTATAAAACTCTCTGATTAAGTTCCATCCTGGAACTCCTCAGCTCTATCATTAGATTATATTTCAACCTTGTACTTCGCAGCACTGTCATATAAAACTGACATTTCGTCAGAAGTTTCATCCCGTTTTACATTACTAAGGCCATCTTGGTACGGTAGAGGGTTAACTTAGCATACATCAAACACAAAAAAAACGCAACTCAACAATTAATTTGTACAATTTATCATTGTTTTATATTCAGCGTGAAAAAAAAATTAATTATTTTTTCCAAAATTATTTTTTCCAAATTGCATAAAATATCACGATGTAATAAAAGGTCAAGTAAAGCTAAAGTGAAGTAGCACCAAACACAACAGTAAAACTTAAAAAACTTAGCCGCAGAACGAACTTTTTTTAAAATTGGCGACACTTTCTTCCTACCTCTTTTCTACTTCTAGTAACTGAAACATTTATAAAATGTATCTGATAAAATTTATATTTTTCCCATGTTTGATGAGGTGATGTTATTCATTAAATTATAAGTAAATTTATATACGACTTTTAAAAGTCGAAATTTATGTCTTTATCAAAGAACGTTTTGTGGATGGACATCATTTTTGATGAGTTAAAGTAAATACTTTTGAAGCTGAGTAGCAGCTAATATAAAATAGCGATATAAAATCGCGATTTCAAATAAATTTAAACAGTGACTTGAAATCAACCTCGACGCAAACAATTTTCAAGTAATGAATCAGAGATTCACCTGATAAAATAATAAAAGTAATGTATTATTTGGAAAATAACATTTATTTAACTCATGTAAGTTCTACATACACACAATTACATACAATTTAAATAAAAAATAATAACTTCTATCACGTAAACGTTGGAGGTTGTTGTGTTATGTACAGCGTTTCCATCTCCTGGGCCGGTGGTTTGATCCTTTCTTCAATTTCCAAATATGTACTCCGTACCACGATTAGGCAGTAGAATAAAATTACTGGAAATAAATAATCGTTGTGTTAGTTATTTATACTATAATAAAATTTCTATCTTATAGCAACTGTGTTGTAGTATTTGTGACATCACCTTGTAATCGAAACTCAGTATTCTTATATAAGTCCTGAATTGAAAACCCAGACTCAAACAGTTTAAATACTCAAAGCTCTAGAATAAACAACGTCAAAATTTTCATATAGTTATTAGTTCAAATGCGAAATTTGCATTTTGTGGAAATACCAAAATTGTGATCGAGTTTTGTGTTTATTTTTTTATTGTTTAAAGCTATTAAAGGAACCTTACATTTATGTGTGTCCTTTTCTGGCACAAATACTTCCCTTTTAAAGACCTAGACGGTAGACTAGTTTGTTAGCAGTCCAAGTATTTAGCTCAATTTGTCATTTTTTAAATTCCGCCTCACTTTTCGTACATTCTGGTAATGTCAGTGAATGATAAAATTATTGGACCAGCTTAATGTGAGCAGGCCTTTACGTTGGGCACAATGACACTGTCTATGATTATTATTCAAAAATAAGGTATTTATTGGTCCAACATACCGTAACACGCATATTATTAAATCCAAGCAGCGATAAGTAACGAACTTAATATCAATATACTCACCACACCATGCCAATAAGCTTAAAGTAGCTGCAAAATTTAAAAAGACAGTAGCCACTACCACTAACGCCAATGCGAGCCCCAGGAGAAATAATCCAGTGTAATAATAATATCTCATAAGTTTAACTCGATTCTGAAAATGTAAAAAAGTATCATGAGTTTATAAATTGTTTTAATTCTATAATATAGCGCCACCACCAAAACAAATTCTGCCATAAACTATGATTCAAATGCTACTGCGTTTTCTTTACGAATTGGCAGGCAAAAACTTTTACAAAATTATTCCACCTTTGCCCTTTTTTTTTTTTTGTTTTCGAGGGGGAAACCTTCAAAAGGTACCCGACGCCGTGGGAGCGACGCAGGGTTATGTGGGATTTTTACCGCACTAAAACCTCCCCGGTGGCCGTCCTTGGCGCTGAAAAGGAGGACTTCGGGATCTCGAAACGACTTCAACCGGAATCCTCCGAGCGCGTTGCCCCATCGGGCTCCTCCCAGATGGGCGGCTGGGCCCACCACTCCGTCTAGTCTTTACGACGGTATGCGACCACACATACCGCCGTCCTTCCCGGGATTGCCTGACCGAACGGTTCGAGCTCCCATTTGCCCTAAGAGACAGTAATGCATTTGTGATCGATTTCAGATAGCAGTGGAATACTAGCGAGTTAGATTGGTTACATATATCCATATGCATTAGTAATCGCTTATTATAACTAAGATGCTCATTATTAGTAATAGAAAAACAAAAAAATAACTGTTTAAAATTATGAGCAAATGTAATATTTAGTTTAATGTCCAAGTAACGTTCCAAACGTTCAAAGTAACTACAGTTTAAATTTGTAGAAAGAGAAACAATAAGATTATATTCTAACTTGACACCAAGAATCTACAGTTATATCAATTATGAGATAATAGATTTGTTGATTTACCTTATGGACACCAATGACTAAGAGTAAACTGATGACAAAGTAGTACAAGAATATCAATAAAGAATAGGCATGAGAGATGTATAAGCCCAGTGCAATGTTGGCAGTTTCCTCCGGCGAATGGTTGGCTTCTATGCTACTTGCGTTGGTTTTGATAAATGTGACTACTTTGTATAAAGAAAATGAGACAGCCCATAATGATAGTGTTGCATTTAACTGAAAAAAAGTTAAAAAAGGTTATTTTATATAAAAAAAACTCCTTGTTTGAAATAAATAGATTTAATAATGAAACAGAGTCAAGATATAACGCATGTATTTAGTGTTGTAAATCTGTTTCTGTTTTTATATTAATGTATAGATTACTGACAGATGATAGACAACATAATTACATAGTATAGTTTTAAGAGGCCAAACGTTTTGACAATTCGTATGATAAAAAGTATTTAGTAACAGCAATAGTTTTTAACAGTTATTTATGAAGCTTGCTTGTAGATTATTTATAGTTACACAACCTAAAAATGTATTAAAAGGTACCTACAGTTTATTTACATTTTAAAGATCGGCGCCTGTCTCTACTATAGTTTTGCGTTGTACGTGCTACACAGCCGCATATATTCATAAAAAATTGTTATTAATAAAGTACAAATACTAAATATTGATTCGTTCTTACCAATGATAAATATCCGATTATAAGAGCA
Organism: Spicauda simplicius; assembly: GCA_949699795.1. Classification (NCBI taxonomy): domain Eukaryota; kingdom Metazoa; phylum Arthropoda; class Insecta; order Lepidoptera; family Hesperiidae; genus Spicauda; species Spicauda simplicius. The sequence goes on along the minus strand of OX453070.1, from coordinate 17,355,548 downwards.
CCAGTTCGCAGAGGCAAGCACCAACAAAACCTATATAATCTCGGCAAATCAAAACCCATGTTTTAAAACCCCACAAGCAACACCACACTACACTATAATGTCTTATTTTCGTAATAACTTGCTCAAATGGTTGTATAAGCGATTCAAAAATGTTGTCTCATACGATTTTTGTTAGGAAAAATAAATGGGTGTGTTTTATCGGCGGCCGAGAATTATCTGTTTATCAGATATGCCGGCAAAAGTGTGATAAAGGCGGACCAATGAACTCATACTAAAAATGTGGAGTACTGGTTCAAAAGTATGACTCTTTTTATTAATAAAACCTACTTACGCAAATAAACCGGTCATTATCGTGGGTCCGATAGACGTGGCTATAATTTTTTCAGAGGCAGGTGACTCAAAAAGCAGCGCATTGCGGGCTATTTTGCCAAAAAAAAAAAGAAAAATAGACATATATATTAAGGATAGTGTCCGGAATAAATAGTCTTGGAAAATCAGCGAAAAATAAAAAAAGGTCTTCCGAAGATTTTGTCCCTACGGGCCATGCCAAGGACCCCAAAGCGTATGTAAGGGCCCTTACATAAGCCAACCATCGACCTACTCAACCTATTCAACCTAAGCCTATGTAAGTTAGTAATTAATCGTTAAACTACTACTACTGAGGAGGAAACCTTCAAAAGGTACCTGACGCCGTGGGAGCGACGCCTGGTTTTGTGGGATTTTTACGCACTATAACTCCCCCGGTGGCCGTTCTCGGCGCTACAAAGAGGACTCCGGGATCTCTAAAGGAACGCAACCGGAATCTTCTGAGCGCGTTGCCCCATCGAGCTCCTCCCAGATGGGATGCTGGGTCCACCGCTGAGTGTAGTCTTTACGACGATATGCCACCACACATATCGCCCTCCTTCCCGTGATCACCTAGCTGGACGCTTCAAACTCCCACTCTAGTCGCCCGCAACCCATGAAGCCCCTTTTAGTCGCCTCTTGGGGGATACCATAGCCCTATTCTGATTCCGGAGCTACAGGGACGACTACTGCGTTTCTACCTTGATGAAATTAAACACTACTGAACCTGAAAATCTAGGAGTTGCTCAAGCGAAACTAGCCATTATATGACTAACCTTATGATATCTTAGACGACTAATCGAATATTTCTGGAAAAATATTAGGTTACATTACTCATTTCGTGTCATTCATGTGAATCGTGTGTAATACAAGGAATTCCTTCTTTAAATTCCATTTCCTTTTCAATTTCTGCAATATTGATATAATAGCTGTACACGACGATAAATGAGTAAATCTCCAAAACTGAAACAAGAAATTACAATAAAACTTTGATGCAGAACGCTGGACATTTGGATAACAGTCTTCCCCAATGGATGTTTTTACCAATAATTAAGCGGTGAGAGGGCGGTTAGGTTAGGTTAGGCTAGGTGTTTTAGTTTAGTCTTTAGATAGCAAAGCATTTGTGGTCAACTTCGCATAGAAGTATGCTATTATCTGAGGTTAGTAACAGATGTCCATAGGCGCATAATTTAAAGGACTAAAAAGATTAAAATTTTTAGACAGGTAAATCAAAATTAAACTTACCAACAAATAATAATATACACAGATAGTATCCTATAAGAAGTTTATGGCTTAGACACAATACTGAGATGAATAAGACTTCTATTAGCCAGGTGAAGAAACGACATACGAGGAAGTATTTAAACAAGTTAGCTCTCTCCTGAAAAGTAAAAATAAGTTAAGAGGTAAAAAACAAAATTGGTACGATGCTGCTAATCTTACAAATATTATAAAGGCGAGTTTGTAAGGATGGATGGATGTAGTCATCTGTATGTGATCGGATCTGGATGAAAATTTGGAACAGGAATAGATAACGTCACACAGTCTGGAATAACAAACAGGCTACTTTAAGTTTAATTTTCCAGGATAAGTCCTGGAAAGATAGTTCCTGCTTTATAAACCTAGCAGAACCGACGCGACTTCGTTCGCGCAGACTATAATGTAATCTATCCAACCATTATACATTTGAGCACCGCTCCTGGACATGTCCCTCCTCCTATCCGATATGGGAATTTGGTCAATAGTCATAGTCAGCAGTATGTATTGATGCTATTCTGATAGTAGTCCTAAAAAAATTGCGACGACTGCTTTGCGTAAGGGTACATTAATCATTGTGCGGCGGTGGTTTCTTTCGTAGATATTGATATGTTCTTTTATATTATAGAACACTTTTTGTTCTATTATCAATAAGTATCGCAGTGATTTCTAGTGTCAAAAATCAATGCAAAATCATTGCATTGATTTTTGACACTAGAAATCACTTACTCAAGTTTTAGCAAAGACCCCTTATATAGCTATTCTATACCCGGAGCAAATTCGATATGGAATGTTTAATAACAAAGCGTTGCCTAGCAACCACTGACAGGCAGGGGAATGCAACTTTTTGTTGTTTTATCAGTCATCTTTTATCGTGTATCAACTGTTACCCGTTACTTATAATAGGTTGCAAATCCCTTCATTGAATTAAGGTTGTAACATCATTAGTTTTACAACGACGATGATGGTAAATAAATTTTGTTTGACTGGTTTTAGCATATTATTTTGCATTTGGTCATTATTAGTTAATCAACCCTTCTTGATTAAATTTCATCGCGACAATTTAATGCATGCTTTAGTTGAATATGAAATGCATTTGTGTAAAAATTCATGAAAGTTGGTGATAACCCTACATTGGATTTTTTATGATTTGTTTACATTTATTCCAGATCGAATTTGCCCCAAGTATAGTAATAAAATTATCCTATGTTACTCAGGGATAATGTAGCATTCTTATAGTAAAATAATTTTTAAAGCCGGTTTAGTAGTTTTTAAGTTAATTCATAACAAATATACAATAATACAAAGTTATCCTCTATATAATATTAGTATAAATATAGATGTACGTACGTAATATAAACCATATCCCAAGAAAGCAGTAAACACTAGAAGCACCACATCGCACACCAAAAGTACAATGTAAGAGTAGAACAAAATTAAAGTGATATTCTCAGGCGCTTGATACTTCTTATTCACCAGCCAAGCACCGAATGGAGAACTTTGATGGACAAGCACTTCGAGAATTGCCATGGTGAAGAAGAATACGCAGAAGAGTGTTCGTAACTAAAAATAATTTAAAATTAAGATTGATATTTTTCTTAAAAGTGAAATGGATTTTTATTTTTGGGATTGTGTAAATAGGCAGACAAAGAAAATCAAGTCTGACTTGTGTACCACTATTAGACCTACTGCTACCTTATAACTAGACATCGGACAACAGTTTTGTGGCGTTTTTACATATTTTGGTACTTTTTCATCAGTATTGGGCTTAATAGTTCGCGGTTCGTTCGTATATAGTGCATATTTGCATGCATAATCAATATACCCTCCAAACAAAAAGCTAGCAATAGTGACAAAAGCCACACTCTGTATGGCCATAAAGTTATATAATAAACTACCTTACCAATTAAAACTAATAAAGAAAGACCACATATGTGCCAGAAAATTAAAAATTATATTAATAGAAAAGTGCTATTACACGTATGACGAATTCTTAAACAATGATTTAAAAATATAAAAATACAAAAAAAATATTTAATCTTCTAAAGTTATCAGCATTGTAATATAGTGTCTAATTGTAAGTCTTATAATGATAAATACGAGTATGTGAGTGCCATACATTTAGAACGCGTTAACGCGGCATATTCAATTTTTGGCGGCCTTTTTTTAAACATCTTACGTAATCAATATTATTGTAACCCAAAAATTGACTAAATAAAGATCTTTCTTTCTTTCTTTCATATTTTGGCATTTCGATAGTGCACTGCATATAATCCGATGTCTACTTAAAACATTAATAAGCGCCGTTGTTTTCTATTCTGATGTTTCAACTTAACTCTCAGCGGCAGTAATGCATCTGTGGTCAACAGGAGCAATCCCAACCTTTTTTGTATTTCACCACATTCAGCTATAGAAGGTAGTGGTCATTCCCATCAGGTGGACTAAAAGTTAATGTACATATTTTATGACATAAATTGTCATAATTCAAAAATATTTATTTGTTGACTAGCTGTGCCCGCGACTTCGTCCGCGTGGATTAGTTATTTTGGGCATAATTTATTTTTGCAAACAACCTCCATAGTTTTATAAATTATAGCTGTTACCCACGACTTTGTCCGTTTCATTTTCTATTATTATTTTAGACAATTTATTTTTGAAAAGAACATAATTATTTTAGAGTACTTCTGCGTAAATTATATTTTTTTTATTTTGTTATTTTAAAATTGTCATATCCTCTAAGATGTTCATTGAAATTAAGTGATGTCAAAGACAATTTTGTTCACAATTAAATACTCTTATTCAACAACACATTTATTTAGACAAAAAATAATATTATTACGTTGATACAACTCTTAACTAATTTCGACCGAATTTTATTACCAGGAAAACGGTTCTAGTGAGTTAATCTTAAAAGATAGACATATACTGTCGCGGACATTTTTTAGATCATTTCAAGAAAAATAATTCTTTCATACATATATTTTTGGTATCTTGTACCGTTTTCGCAGCGCACGCAACGGAAGCCCTCAAGAATGAATGATTTTCCCCGTTTTTTTTCACATTTTCCATTATTTCTTCGCTCCTAATAGTTGCAGCGTGATGTTATATAGCCTAAAGCCTTCCTCGATAAATGGTCTATTCAATACAAAAATAATTTTTAAATTCGAACCAGTAGTTTCTGAGATTAGCGCGTTCAAACAAACAAATGAACTCTTCAGCTTTATATATTAGTATAGATACTAAAAACAACCGTAAGCATTATGTGACTACCTTTTATAATTTAGGCTTGCACTATCCCGCATCATCAGGGAGGAGTTGAAGGTAAAAAAAATATCCCGTGTCTTTGCTTAGTATTCTTATTACTTATACGTAAGCACTTGCGAGCCAACTTCTATAGCTTGGGCTTGCAGTACCCTACCTATACTCTATACCTATTACATACCTGAAAGCACTAAATATCTAACTTCTATGGCTTAGGCTTGAAGTACCCCTGCATCATCAGGGTTGAGGAGTTAAAGGTCAAAATTTTCATCATGTGTCTTTGCTTAGTAATTATATTACATTCCTGAAAGCACTAAATAGCTAACTTCTATGGCTTAGGCTTGAAGTACCCTGCATCATCAGGGTTGAGGAGTTAAAGGTCAAAATTTTCATCATGTGTCTTTGCTTAGTAATTATATTAAATACCTGAAAGCACCAAATGCCCATCTCGTATAGTTTAGGCTAGCAGTATCCTGCATCATCATGGGTGAGGAGTTGAAGGTCGAAATTTTCATTTTGTGTCTTTGCTTAGTAATCATATTACATACCCGAAAGCACCAAATGGCCATCTCCTATGGCTTAGGTTTGAAGTAAACCTGCATCATCAGGGTTGAGGAGTTGAAGGTCAACATTTTTACCGTGTATCTTTGCTTGGTATTTTTATTACAAAACCGTAAGTACCAAATAGCCAATTCTTACGGTTTAGTCTTGAAATACCCTTACATCATCAGGGTTGAGGAGTTGAAGATCAAATTTTTGTCCCATGAATTTGTTTAACAATCTTATTATATATTCATAAAAACAAATTGACTTACTTCTACGGTTCAGGCTAGCAGTACCCCTGCTTCATCAGGATTGAAGAGTTGAAGGTCATTTTTTTTAGGAAATATCTGCTTAGTAATCTCATTCTACATTCAACCCAATTGGACTCCTACAGCTTAGGTTTGGCCGAGTATCGCTAATTTCGTTAATTTGCTTCAAAGAAATGGATCCTATGATCAGAACCGTATCCAACTCATCAGAGTACCCTTGAAGTACATTCTTTCAAATAAAAGAAAAATCATCAAAATCAGTTGGCGAAAAATTGAGTTATTCATCTATTTATCGCGCACATCGTTAATGCAAATATCAGACTTACCTATGCGCTTTTCTTATGGATGCCACTGTCAAAAGTGAACTAAAAATAAATGGGACCCGATGACACGCACTACCTTTCAAATGAAAAAAAAATCATCCAAATCCGTTCACCCAGTGCGGGGAAATCGAGTAACAAATATAAAATAAAAAAAAAAATAATAAAAAAAAAACAGACGAATTGATAACCTCCTCCTTTTTGGAAGTCGGTTTAAAACGATGTTTTAACATGAAAATCAAAGCGAAATACTAAATTTTATTGAGGTGGCCTCAAAATTGACTGACTTTCATACAAACTTACATCTCCTATTTGGGTTAAATTGGGGGTGGGGGGGGGGATCAGAAAATTCATTCTTAACTGACGTCGACGTCATAAAAGGAACCCCTAGTAAAAATCATATTCGTATCTCTAGCAGTTTTTATATAAGTATATATAGATATAGAGATTTAGATTTGTATAGTATCAAATAACATAGGTACACACATAACCAAGGAATACATTTTACAGACCATAACATGTTTAGTTTCAACCAATTCAACTATGCAGTTACTTATCTTATTAACACTTATCGAACACAGAATAAATACTGCGTAGGTTTAAATTGACATAACTTTTTTATTCGTAAATCGATTTACATAAAATAAACACTAAATGTTAAGTGAAGTTTCCCACAACACATCGGTGAAAATTATATTCAAATTGGATAAGCCGTTTCTGAGATTAGCGTTTTCAAACACACAGACAAACAGACAAACAGACAAACAGAAAAGATTTCTAAAAACCATTATTTTGGGTTCTATATCGTATTAAAGACCTCTAGAAATGGTTTTCACCTAAATTTATTCCATGTACAGACAGCGACCTCTTACAGATTTATTATAGTATAGAAGATAGATAATTTTCAACGGCGCCTTCTGGAAATTGTAGTTGATAGGTACGGTACATCTTCAGCCCCTCAGCTTGCTAAACATGTCGTCAATAGACTACATTATATCATATACCTATTATATTTCTTATATATTACACATAATTATCACGCTGACACAATTGTAAACTGAAAAAAGGGTTTTACTACTACTGATTAGATTTTTTTACGAATATAGTTAAAACGATCGCATCAATTATTATATGATTCACAGAAACTACTTACTATTGTCCACAGAAGAATGACTATAGAGCCACTCCGTAAAGAATAGAGCAGAAGAAAGGTTTCTATTGTTGGCAAAATTACTTCTATATTAACACACATTATATAAACGTTATGATAGTTTGACTTATTATATAAAATCGTAAAATATAATTAAATGATTACAGTGATATGTAGCACAGCTTGACGGTCGCTATGTCCATGAAGACGTCTAATTATTTTTTTATTGCTTTTATGGCTTTTAGATCATCTATTTTTTTAAATACTATAAACTTACGATAAGGCAGACGGGCTACTTGATGGAAAGTAGTCACCGACGCCTGTGGACATTCGCAACACCAGAGGAGTCGCCAATGCATCGCCGGCCTTGTAGAAGAGCTCTTTTGGCCCCTTTCTTGAAGAACCCCGGGTCATAGCGCTCCGGGAATACCACAGGAGTAAGCTCATTCCACAACTTGCACGTCCGTCCGTTATACACTCGTACCTCTACTAGATTTTTATATTAATGACCTGCGTAGTTTTAGGAGTTCTCTAACAATAAAGGTGGGCACTCACATTGCAACGGTCGAACGGAACGGACAGTTCGATTACCACATACTTTGCGACTCAGTCATACAAATATTCGTTGGTATTTAATTTGTAATATTCTTTAGCTTTTTTTATTAGCTCTTCACACCTCAAATTCCGAGCTGTTTATTGTGATAAGCAGAATTTTGGGCAGACACAAACATGAACGACGTGCATAGCATAGGTATACAGGAATTTGATAGTAAACTTCTTTTAATTTCATTGCACCATGTTTACATATTTTCAATAGCTCGTTTATTTAAACACTGATTAGGTAGCTTGGTTGAACGGACCGTCTCAAACATCAACACTCATGTTACGACGGTGTGATCCTATCGCAAAGTTCGATGAATACTTCAGTGGACCTGCGACATGACCTTGGACGATCGAACTTGGCGCATACGATCGTAGTTCATGCGACAGTCCGTGCAACCGTTGTAACGTGAATGCCCACCATAATACATAATACACATTTTTAAAAACTAAAGCTTTACTGTCATGAATAAATTAAATGAGTCCTAGTACCTATGCAGGCAATGACAAACCATTTCAGTATCTTTTTATTATATTTATGACTATTCAATTTATTGATTTAATTAATTTGTTAAATAATTAAATAATTATGTGGTAATTTCTACTAACAATAGGTATAAGTGTTGTTACTAACAAATGGATCCTGGTTATCTAATAAATAAATGAATTTGAATTTATTATAGTCTAGTCAAGAAATACCTTTTATCATTTTTTTCAGTAGTCTTAGAAGAAAAATTGAGGTGTCATCCGATTTGGAAAGTCCAGAAAGTCCAGAAAGTGGAAGATCCAGAATTTTTTTAAAAGTTGAAGTTTAAAATTTTTGAAGAAGCTATGTTTTTAAGGGCTAAGAATCGATTTTTGTTGAGAAAATGAAAAAAAAAATATATAATATTTTTTCACTTTTTATTTCATTTTTGAATATTCCTAAACCTTATTCACACGAAGGAAAATTAAACAAATAATTTAATTATTTTCTATAATTCCATATATATCCATATCCATTCCATTTAGATGTCTCTGTTAAGTTACATAATTTATTCCTTATATCTATAAATATGTAAGTATATTTACAGGACAATATTATTTATTTTTTGTCTCAGTTAAGTAACTCTAATGCTTAGTTATAATAATATCTAACTTATGGTTTTATGCTTAATAATGTTTATCTAGATGGTAACACTAATTCCTACAAACAATCTCAAAGCCGAAATCCACATCAAAAGGTAAGGTAAGAAATTATACAAAATCAAAAACTCATACTACTTATAAAACTTAAAAAAAAAAAAAAACTTAAAACTTAAAACGCTTTCTACACTCATAGCCCCACAGTAGGATTTGCTCCTGTGTCATGGGTGCTATGGACACACATATAGACGAATACACAAACACCCAGACCCAGAACAAGAATCTAAACTCTTCATTCAGATACCTGTCTGGCCGGGAATCGAATCCGGGACCCACTGCGTGTGAGACCGGTGTAGTAACCGCTGCGCCACGCGGGTCGTCACACAAGCTTATGCCAAATACAATCGATTACGAGAATACCTCATTCTTAGAAAAAAATAATTAAGTTCGGAGAGATTCACTTTTTTTATCTGACTAAAGTAGCAAACGAGCATGCAGTCCACCTGATGGTAAGTGGCCACTGCCGCCCATGGACATTTGTAATCAACTACACACAGAACATGGGTTCTATCTGAAGTCAATCACAGATGCGTTGCTACTCCCGAGGACTGAGATGGTCGCCTCATGTGAAAGTGTGCCGGCAACCGCACCCTTCCATCGAAACGCAAAAATGCTTTACGCTAGAAACAGGTGTGGCGATGGTACATCCCAGTCGAACTACACTGGTTATACCACCTTCAAGTGATTGAAATACAATGTGAAATGCAATGGCGAAAACAGAAACTTTGATTGTTTTGAGGAAACATAATAAATTCGTACTAAGGGCACTGCCAGTACAATAACACAAGGTGTGTGTTTTAATTATGTTATTATTAATTTTTGTAATACAATTCTAGTTTTTAGTATTATTTGCTATTGTACTCTCGAGTTTAACAATCTTCATTTAATAACCCACCTGCATAAAATACGCAGAACAGTATACATTACAATGATATCATAATTATTTGTGAACTGTAAATTAAAACATCTGGCTTGTATCATCATTACATGCAATTATCGTTGTTTTGCCATTTTAACCACATTTTCTTTTATAATGTTGATTATCACATATGAAATTCAATAAATATAAAAATAAATAACTTATTAAAATATGACGACCACGGGCGTACATTTAGCTTTGCTTAGCTCGGAGATTAACAATGGCAGAAGTCGATTAAACTATCGACTTTTTAAGCTGTGTAGAGAGGGTCCGTAAAAATAGAATCCAAAATTAGTCGACAAAAAACAGTAAAGTCCTCCCGTTTAAAAAAATGTAATTTCCTTGCTTATGCTATGGAGGGGAGGGACTGAACCCTGTATATACGCCCATGGTGTCTAATGGTGTCTTATTGCAAAAAATCTATCGCTACTTATTCATATAAATATATCATTAATCTAACTTTCATATTGTATGTGCCTTATATGTATTTAAATTTAAATTATTAACAATTTGTTTATTATTAACATTTTTGATACTGTGTAGAGAAGTAAGGAATTCTCTACATAGTACAAAACATAGACGCTTCGCGCTGTCTATCCCTATGTAAGTATGCTTAGATCTTTAAAACTATGCTACGGATTTTAATTCAGTTTTAATAATATATTGAGAGATTCAAGAGAAAGGTTTATATGTATAATACATGTAAATAGTGGAGAAATATCGATAATTTTCGGTTTTGACTTTTAAGCGGAACGAAGTTCGCCGGGTCAGCTAGTGAATAGTGTTACATTATGCAGAAACAACGAATTTTACGTAACTTTACATTACATTTTTTTATATAATTTCCCAATTCTTTATAGGATTTTCTATTCTTTACACATATTTCAAATACAATTAAAACTTAATGGTATGGTAACTTAAACTTAAGAAATGACTCAAATAACCTATATAACTTACGATATATTCTTTTTATGAGATTGAAGTAGCAAATAGTAATTGAGCATGCAGTTTTTTAAATTTTTTATTTGACTGAAGTAGCAAACGAGCATGCAGTCCACCTGATGGTAAGTGGCCACTGCCGCCCATGGACATCTGTAATCAACTTCATACAGAACATGGGTTCCATCTCAAGTAAATCACAGATGCGTTGCTACTCCCGAGGACTATGATGGTCGCCTCATGTGAAAGTGTGCCGGCAACCACACCCTGCTATCGAAACGCAAGAACTGCTTCACGCTAGAAATAGGTGCAGTTCACTGTAAGTGGTCACTGCCGCTTATGGACATCTGTAATCTACATCGTATAAAACAAGGGTTCTATCTAAAGTTAATCACAGATGTGAATGTCACAGAAGAAAAAAAAAGTCATGCACTACACCCGATGACCTTTTTTTTTGTCGTCATCGAGCAAAAATCTACGACCTGATTCAGAAATACGGGAGGTTGACAGGAATTCCAATTCATTGTGGGGATTTTAGGGGGTTTTTTTGGAAGCTTTAGGGAAATACAGTTGGCAACCATGATGTGTTGCTACTCCCACACATTGCTACTTCTTCGAGCTGATGGTCGTCTCACATGAAAGTGGGGCCGGAGTTTTATGTTTTAAGGTCATTAAGCTATACCGATTTGCGCTTTACATTCAGGTTCACTGGTATGGTTTACAAATTCGAATGGTGTAGTATTTTCCAATTTAAGTAGCTCGCTTCGCACGAGGATGACGAAATAAATCTGGATAACTGAAATAAATAAAAAAATGGTTTAGTTGAATACTTTTTAGTTCTAAGAGTAATACACTGTATAATTGATAAAGTATCTCCGAAAACTTATCACGATCAGTTTAGGTATTTTTAAAAATAAAGTGTGTCGATGGGTTAAATATGGGGATTTTATTAATTAGAATGTGACGTACAAAAATAATTATATGGTAACTCCTTCGTGTTATTTATTACTTTTGTAAAAAATAAGATTACATACCAAAAATGATTAATATATTACTTTAATTTAAGTATTTGTGTGTGTCGTGTCGTGGACACACATACGAATACACAAATACGTAGACATAGATCTGGATTTGTTTGACCGGAGATAGAACCCGAATTTGGCCGGTAACCGCTCCGCAACTCGAATAGTCGAAATTAAAACGATCTTTTTACTAATTCAATTCGATACCTGAACTAACAGATATCTAAATGATTGATGAATTTAGATTTTTTTTTATTTGACTGAAGTGGCAAACGAGAATGCCGTCCACCTGATGGTAAGTGGTCACTGCCGCCCATAAACATCTGTAATCAACTTCATACAGAACATGAGTTCCATCTGAAATCAATCACAGATGTGTTGCTACTCCCGAGGACTATGATAGTCGCCTCATGTGAAAGTGTGCCGGCAACCACATCCTTCTATCGAAACGCAAGAAATGGTTCACGCTAGAAATAGGTGTGGCGGTGGTACTTCCCCGGTCGAACTACACTGGTCTACCACCTTGATTCTTGTTCTGGGTCTGGCTGTTTGAGTATTCGTCTTTGTCTGCGTTCATAGCACTCAAAACATAGGAGAGAATCCTAGTGTGTGGCTATGAGTGCAGAAAACGTTTAAAGCGTTTTAATTAATTAAAATGAACACTTACTTGTCTGTCCGATAAAGAAGAATGTTACTTCCAACATATAATGGAATATAAATAAGACATATGGCTGCGCAAATATAAGAAATATTTCGAATCCAATAAACGCCACTAAAGAGATCCCTTGGATGCATAACATTACTAACGCATATCTGTAATATATCCTCAAATATTTGAAGTTTTTCTGAAAAGAAGGTAAAGAATGTGTTATTTTCTTTAAATAAATGCACAGTAATTTTTGAGGCTCTTCAAGAAAGGTGCAAAAAGCTCTCCTTCAAAGACAGCGATGCATTGGCGACTCTTCTGGTATTGGCAAATGACCATAGGCGACGGTGACCACTTTGTATCAGGTATCCCGTCTGCCTTATCGCCTAGTTCTAGTATAAAAAAATGCCATCATGTGGAATGCAAGCTCAAATTATTTACTGTCAGGAATGTATACCTTAGCGATAGGTAGGGGCGTCCATAAATTACGTGAGGTGTTATTTCGAATTTTTGTCCCTCCCTTCCCCCTTGGTGAGATTTCGTGATATTTTCTTCAACCCGTTTGCTTTTTCAAAATGTGGGTTTCTTATGTAAACGAGTTGGATTATTGTAAAAAGAAAAAAGTGAAAAAAAATAGGTGATATTTGCCCCCCCCCCCCCTCTCCAACGTGAGATTAGATGAGATTTGTCTCGACCCCCTCCCCCCCTTAAATATCGCACGTAATTTATGGACGCCCCCTAACAGAAAAAAGTCAATATTATATGCCTATGTCTACTTTATATATACTACTAGGTTATTCTCGTGGCTCCGTCCACTTCGATCACGTCTACCACGGTAATGAGTATCCGATGTGTCGATCTAGGTCAACTGTGTGTCAAATCTCAGCGAAATCCGGCTGGTAGTTTCCGCGTGAAAGAGTAACAAAGACACTTACATTCTCTTAAGCTTTAACATTTATGATATTATCTATATATTAATACGTGAAGCAAAAAATGTGATTAGTTTTTATGATACTTGCCGCAGGCGGAGGAGTATGAAATTACGCACGGTTAAAGTTCATTTAGAAAAGGATTTCGCAATTCTAATATTTTGTTCAAATTAAGCATACATTTTATGTTATATAGCATACATTACACTAACTATCTTGTGTCACGAATCACAAACACATACATAATGAAACAGGACATTCCATGTCTTACTATGAAAACTCATAATAACGTTAAAAATGTCAGATGTCTTTGTCAAAATACCCGCTATTGCTTTTAAATGCAGCTTAGTTATTTCGCTTCCTTGCATTTGACAGTTTGTGTCAAATGAAATACATAACATTCAATGTTTTACGATGAAAACCCTATGAAAACTCACAACGTTAAAAATGTCAGATGTCTTTGTCAAAATACCAGCTATTTTAAATGGAGCAAAATAAACCTCTTTTTACCTTTCTTTTTACCATTTAATTCAAATTATTTTGAACGCACCCGCGTTCAAAATAATTTGGAAATTATTATAATTCATTTATATTAGTGGCTACTTTGGACAATATTAGGTACGTTTAGCTCTTTAATTTCAATTACGGTCGAATTTTGACCGTTGCGACGGGTGACTAGCTACGATAAAACGATCATCATTTTTATTTACTTTAAACAGAAATTTCAGTTTAAGTGGTAAGTGGTCACGCCCATGAACATCTGTAAGCAACTTCATACAAGAACAGATGATCTATCTGAAGTCAATCACAGATGCGTTGCTACTCCCGAGGGCTAAGTTGGTCTCATATAAAAAGGAGCTGATACTTACCATATGAGCACTGATGAGAAATAGGATATCAAAGATGACTTCCAATGAAAATGCTATCAGGGCGACACAGCTAGAAGCAAACACCGTATCGGGCATATGTCTTTTAGTATGGTTTATAACGTGATCCAGAAAGAATAAACTTAAGAAGAAAGCGATTATCTGGAAAATAAAGGCATATAGTTGTAGTATCATTGTGAACACTGATAGTCTAATTATTGAACCTCGGCCATTCAGTCAAGTCAAGGGTCCGCGGTTCGGATATCAGGCATGCGTCACTGATTGCTCTAAAAGGATCTGCGTTTGAGGAATTAGTTAAAACTGCTCTAGAGTAAAGCAAAACATCGAGAGAACAACACCAGAGAGTTCTAAAAAAGTCTCGAATCTCAAAGTTGTGTAATCTACCAATTCGCTCTAGATGATCGCAGTAGACTATGGCCTAAAACTCTCTGATTCTGAGCGAAGACCATCACCAGAAGCAACGCATCTCGACAAGATTGATCTTATCCGGAGGTGATAACAGATGTCCAGGGGCAGCATTGGCCACTTACCTACTATATGCATGCTCTTTTTTTAATTGACTGAAGAAGCAAATGAGCATGCAGTCCACCTGATGGTAAGTGCTCATTACCGCTCATGGACATCTTTAATCAACTTCATAAAAAACACGGGTTTTATCTGAAGTCAATCACAGATATGTTGATACTCCCGAGGGCTATGATGGTCGCCTCATTTAAAAGTGTGCCGAAAACCACACCACTCTATCGAAACACAAGAAATGCTTCATGCTAGAAATAGATGTGGCGGTGGTACTTCCCCAGTCGAACTACACTGGTTCTACCAGCTTCTTCTTACATTTTCTTCTTCTACATAAAAAAATATTGTTTTGTTTGTCTGATCCGATGTAAAATTTGCGTTTTTGTGTTGCGTTTTATTCAATCTTGACAGCAGATTATGTGGGTTCAAAATGTAGGTACATTAGAGTATTTAATATACAAATGGCATATTTTACAGACGTCAATACGAATCAACCGGTATATACATACGAGTACATACATGACTTCAAACGTCATTCGTTTCTACAAATTAGACAAGCAAGTTTTTACTACCAAAAAAGCTTAGTGATAAATTTGTGAGCTAAAAAGATTTTTTACTACCTATATATTTTTGACAATTATCGCTGAATAGATATATTTTCTTATGTAATGATACTCACAATAAGCTATTTTTAACTTATTTTTGCCGATATTTCGATTCACTTACATAGATCGTAGTTGAAACAGTCAAATTTTATTAAAATTGCGGCAAAAATAATCTAAAAATTGTTTATTGTGACCTTGTGCGTACTAGTTAAAAATATGTTTTATTAATAAATAAGTAGAAATAACGTACAAATTCACCAATTCGCACTTGGCCAGCGCGGTGGACTATGGCTTAAAACTCTCTCATTCTGAGAGAAGACTCGTGCCCAGTGGGGCAAAAAATGTGTGCGTGTACTAGCGTACACTCGTAAGAAGTGAAACTTCTTTATAACGTTATTTTTCAAAAAATAATTTACTAATGCCACTTTACAGAAATTGGTTACATAAAGTTAAATTAGATAAAGTTTAATAAAAGGCTTTTATTAAACTTTATCTAATAATCTAATCTATAATAATCTTTCTAATATCACGCGTGGTAGGGATAAGAAAAAGATGGCGCGTAACGTAACGTAACGTAAAAATGTTACACTAAATTTAAAAACAACCCCGATAAAGAAGTTTCACTTCAATAATAGGTTGACGAGAGAACGTATAATTTTTTTTATTTTTTTTTTATTTATATTTAATGCAATAATAAATACTTACCAATTTCACATACACCCATGTGAGAAGACCACGCCGTAAAGGCATACAGAAACAACATCGTTTTAATTGTGGTATGTCTACACGCATTTTGATAAATTCACGAAATCAATTTATATTACAACATACAAACAACTTGGTTTTGTTACACGCCCGGGCAATATCAGCGTAGTGTTGCGACTGGTTCTGTAAATTCATACACCCAGATAACCTTTGCATTGACATCAATACAAATAAATAAAATGTGTTCGTTTGTTATGTTAAATATCAGATTTAATGTTAATTTTCGGACGAATACTTTAATATTTTTTTTTAGAAATATACTGAACGTTGCATGAGATTTTACTAAATGTAGATATGTATTTAATGGTATATACGGCGCTGATACAAAAAAATACTTTTTCGATCTATAGTTCTGTCTATTTATTTTTTCTGAATAATCTTAGGCATGGATGGTCAAATTTCGATGCAACATTTACTGGCCAACAACCGTAATATAAGGCGTAAGTTAGGCTTTTAAGAATCCACACGTGCTCTATGCGCGACCAATGTTTTCTGTGCTAATGTCAGTTGCTAACAATGTACTTAGTACAAGTTTATTTGGTATGTTTCCTACAAACAATAATTCTTTATTTTTCCATAACATTAATGTTAGCGATAGTAGGCCAGAACATAAACATTAATTATTTGATATGATGGGCCGAAATGTAAACAATAATTGTTTTTTTATAAAACTGTAAAAAGTCATAAATAATAAGGGCACAAAAGATTTTAAACGATGATTTTTTTTTAATTGTTGATGATCTGAAATTTCGGTAATCCACATGAAAGTACACAATATATTTATTTTCAAGTTACATTTTTAAAGTAGGTGAAACCGCGCTGCACACCTAGTAATGTAAACGATATGGTATTTTTCGTAAACAGAGTACGACTGCACTAATCAGCTATTCACTGAGATTAAATATTGTTCATCATTTAGTAATAGTATATTACATAAAATTAAAAAGCTTTATTTTAGTTGCGCACCCAAAGAGTAAAGTGGGACAAAGTGTCACAAGCCTACGAAGCCTCCCCTGATTCTCCATCTCAGATTTTAAAACCGTAATAACCCTTTTTATAGAAACTGTGGTACAATAGCCATTATTACAATCTATTTAATTGTAACAAAATAAACCTTAAAAGAAATATTATTTTATTTTTTATTTTATTTATTCACAAAATCCACAGCTAGTAATAATAAAATTACGCTCTAAACTTATACTGTATGTAGGTCTTGAAGCCAATTACGAATTTACAATATACATATTTAGCTAAAAAAAGTTTATTTTAAGTTTCGTTCGTCTCTTGAAGCTTATGGACTTCTTCAGCAGTTGTTTCGTTTTTATTTCATGAGATGCGACCTCCTTTTTGGAAAAAAACAACATTTATGTTTAATTTCAGTTAGAATTTTTGTTTTCCATGAAGTTGCTTAGAAATAGGTATTCATGGGCGAAATTGACTTAAACTTAAACGCTTTCCACATTGATAGCCCCGCAGTAGAATTTTCTCCTGATTAATCAGATATAATCCTCCTCCTCCCCCTTAATCAGATATATATAAAAAATGCTAGTTTGCTACTTCAATTTCATAAAATAAATCATTTCTCAAAGGACTGTGACGTTTATGATTCTGAATTTGATAAGATTGCACTCCTCAATTTATGTCCGTATTAGGAATTAATTATCACTGCTTTTCGGTGAAGGAAAACTCCGTGAGGAAACCTACACACCCGAGAGTCTTTAAAAAAAACTCGTGTGAAGTCCACCAATTCGCAATTGTCCAGCGCGGTGGACTATGGCCTAAAAATCTCATTCTGAGAGAAGACCCGTGCCCAGCAGTGGGACAATAATGGGTTGTACCCCTCCTCAATAAACTCCGGTCTTGCCTGAGTTCTTCTCAGGAGGGTTTTTATCGGATCTGGTCATCTGATCTCCACCAAAACCATGCAGAATAAAAATGGATCGATTAAATACCGTCAGATTATATTAGTACCGTCCCTTGACTGACGCACTATATGAGTTTTCATTGGACAAATAGATAATGAATTGACCTTCAGTCTCATATATTTCGTTACATTGTGAGTAATATGTTTAATTAGTGTACGTCATTGGGTTCTGCGAGTACTGTAGTTGTTATATTTTAGGATTAGTAAAGCTATCTGTAAAACTATTTATTACTTGGTTATTAACGCAGCTTTGGCCGCTTTGGTCACGCCTACCACGGTTCGTCGTCAACCCATTATTGTACCACTGCTGGGCACGGGTCTTCTCTCGGAATGAGCTAGTTAAGGCCATAGTTCACCGCGCAGGCCGAGTGCGAATTGGTGGGCAAATGGGCCTACCACGGTAATAAGTATCTTATGTGTAGCAGTAATAGTCTTATGAGGTTTGAGTTTCAGGCATGCACCACATGTTTTTCGTAATTACGTGTGTATTAGAAATTAATTTTCACAGCTTTACGTTGATGGAAATCGTAGTGAGGTAAAGATATAAATAGGTAAAGATGTAAAGATATAAATTCTTAAAAACAAGTTTTCAAACTTATGTGCAGTCTACACAAAGAGTTCTTAAAAAAGCGCTCAGTGAGTTGCGTGAAATTTACTTACTCGCACTTGGACAGTGGGTAGATTACAGCCTACGTCCCTGTAGCCTCGGGGTCAGAATAGGGCTACGGTATCCCCTGCCTGTCGTAAGAGGCGACTAAAAGGGGCTTCCGGGGTTGCAGACGGCTAGAGTGGGAGCTCGAACCGTTCGATCAGGCAATCCCGGGAAGGACGGCGGTATGTGTGGTCGCATACCGTTGCAAAGACTAGACGGAGCGGTGGGCCCAGCCGCCCATCTGGGAGGAGCCCGATGGGGCTGCGCGCTCGAGGATTTCGGTTGAAGTCGTTTCGAGATCCCGGAGTCCTCCTTTTCAGCGCCGAGGACGGCCACCGGGGGGGTTTTAGTGCGGTAAAAATCCCACATAACCCTGCGTCGCTCCCACGGCGTCGGGTACCTTTGGAAGGTTTCCCCCTCGAAAACAAAAAAAAAAAAAAGATTACAGCCTAAAACTAGTTCATTTAGAATTTTCGAGAAAAGACGCGTGTCTAGCAATGGGACAGTAAAGGGATAAACATGATGTATTACGGAAAATTCGTTGCTATTCTTTCTATATGGTCTACATGGATATGATTTATAAGGACTATTTTATAAGGACAAAATTCGCACATACTATCCTCTCTTATTAATTGATCTTGCTTAGTTTAGCTCCAGCTCTACCACCGTATCTTTGTTCCTTAAAACGACAGTATTAACCGCGATTGTTTGCTTTCAAGTTGGCAAGGGAGAAATGATATTCCAACGAAATCCTCCACTTCACTCACCTGTGACATACCTGTGGTGAGACTCCAACATGGTGTCCCATCATGTGTCATCGATAATGAAGAAATAGCCTACTGCCATCGGATATATACATACTAGTTCCCTACATTCACATAAAAAGGACAAAACGTGTTCCAAAGCAGTGTTGTAAAATATAACTGTATCGTTTAAATCTGTATGGGGAAAAAGCCACGATAAACACCGAGGGCATTCAACTCAGGCTGTTACCCAGAATCAATGGTACTTATCCAAGTATGCATACATATTGAAAGCTACCGTGGAATTCCCAAATGCATCTCGCAAACCGTTCGAGGAACTAATGTGTTTATCAACTTTATTTTCGCTCTTACTCGGAATTTGGGTAAATAATACAAATGATCGTTATAAACTGGTTGAAAAACATTAAAATATGTAAATTGCGTTCGATGATTCTTTAGCTTTTCGTATTTTTAGGTATTAGTATATCGAAAAATGAGTTTGTTTTTATTTGATTGAAGTAACGAACAAGTATGCAGGTAATCTACTGGTAAGTTCACTGACACTTATGAACACATTTGTGTTAATTCATATAAAACCTTCACCGCACCACTCGCCGACGGATGAAGTTCCATCCACACCGACTGGACTTGTGGCGGTCCTCCACGGTTCGGTTTGCACGCTCATTTTTGCCATGGACGTGCAAGTTGTGGAATGGGCTTCCTCCTGACGTATTTCCGGAGCGCTTTCACATGGGGTTCTTCAAGAAATGTGCAAAAAGAGCTCTCCTTCAAAGCCGGCGATGCATTGGCGACTCCTCTGGTGTAGCAAATGTCCATAGGCGACGGTGACTACTTTCCATCAGGTAGCCCGGCTGCCTTATCGTTAAGTTTAATTATAAAAAAAAAACAAGGGTATCTGAAGTAAATCACAGATACGTTGCTTATCATGAGACCATATTTGTTCGTGTCATACGAAAGTGGCCAACATAACAAATCTCCTGCCGAAATGCAAGAACTGCTTCATGCTGTATAGGTATGCCTCTTCTGTTGAATCACTCTTGTTCTAACTCCTCGTTACCTTACTTCGCTTCCTTGCTGCAGCAAGAAAAATCATGCCTTTTTTTGTTTTCGAGGGGGAAACTTTCAAAAGTACCCGACGTCGTGGGAGCGACGCGGTTTATGTGGGATTCTTACCGCACTAAAACCCCCCCGGTGGCCGACCTCGAAGCTGCGAAGAGGCAGAGGGTACCGTAGTCCTATTCTGGTCCCGGAACTACAGGGACAAGAAGAATCATGCCTGGCAATAGAATATTGCAACATTTTCCTATTGCTAATATAAGAGACAACCCTCTGCCCATACAAGTAGGAAGGATATTTTAGAAAGCTAATTTATTTTGGATTTGTAAACGGATTTGTTCATTTAACAATAATTTTGTTAACCGATCATCAGATGATTTCGTATAATAACTTTTATATCGATGCACTCATGATGCGTTAACACATAGGTCGCGATAATCATGTATAAATAACATTTGCACACGAAATTTTTATCTGACGTAAGTTCCAGTAATACTTATCAACTGTAAACAAACCAAGCACCTGGAACCGTGTGCGGTATTCAACAGCAACCTTCTGTCCCGTGGATAACGCAGGAGGCCCAGCAATGCTATCTAAGAGATGGGTGTCTTCTTGTGTAAGAACAACACCCAGTACGATCAGCAAAAAGTTGCGGAAACTGTTGGAAAAAAATCTGTTATGGGAGATCTACGGCTAGCACATCTCAAAAGGCTGTTTTTCTTTTTGTTATCTGACTCAAGTAGCAAACGAGCATGTAGTCCACCTGATGATAAGTGGTCACTGCCGCCCATGGACATCTGTAATCAACTTCATACAGAACATGAGTTCCATCTGAAGTCAATCACAGATGCGTTGCTACTCCCGAGGACTATGATGGTCGCCTCATGTGAAAGTGTGCCGGCAACCTCACCCTACTATCGAAACGCAAGAATGCTTTACGCTAGAAATAGGTGTGGTGGTGGTACTTCCCCGGTCGAACTACACTGGTTCTACCTTCACCTTCCAGCATTTTCCTGTGTAACATCACCTACTGCTTTCACCAACACGCATGACAGGCGCGGTGGTAAAGTATTCCTAGTAGGAGTAGGAAGTGATGAGCAGTGGACATAAAAAAGCTCATGGATAGTAAACACGCTAAGTACTAAAATATTTTTATATCACATTTGGTATTTTTCAGGATAATTCTCACAAATCGTTTTGTTGACATTCGTATAATACATCACAGTGACATACTGTTTATATTATGTTACAAATTATCATTTATTCTGAGAAAACTGTTATTATTGATAAAACCGGCGGAACAACCAACTGATAACAGCTTAATAACGTAAATAGGAATGATTGTGCCGCCTACATCTAGGTTCATGTACCGTGCTTGTTATTATATTTGCAACAACAAACAAAATATATAATCATAAAGCACTGGCTGTTTGATTGTAAGTTGCCGCCTCCTACAAGAAAAAGTCGGCAAAAATAGCTATTAAGTCGTAATAGTCTCTTATACTTGGGTATCTGCATTTTTTTTGCAATTTAGGTATCGAAAGAATTGGGGCGGCAAAATATGAAACGTTTAAAAACATAATTATGCATAAACTAATAGGCGTTACCTATTGTTTGTATGATTAAGTTTTATCCGAAATGCTCTTTATAGAACTTAGTTGGGAGAAAATATTGTAGTCAAGTCCAAGTAGTCTCGGCAATTCCGCGGCAAAAAAGGAATGTTTTTGCAATTAAGTAACCGAAACAAACGGGGCGGCACAATGTGAAACGTTTAGAAATTTTGTTTACATCACGTATTTCATTTTTGTTTTAACATATCCTTTACTGCGTCTTTATTTAATGTTTCTGTTAGGTAGGTATTTTTTATCAATTCAAGTGACTCATAACTGCGGGGCGTCCTGTGACAGAGTTTATTTACATACATTGATTGGGTATTCACTGGGAACGTAATATATTTTTGATGTTAGCAGAACTTTTTGGTTCGACTCGCATTGCCACAACCATTTCTGCACAATTAAAGTAATGGTTAACATTATTTCTATGCTTCTATGTCCTTGTTTGAATGGGGATATACCTACTTATTTTGACGCGTTCGGGTTTAGTCCTGAAGTGAAGAAATGCATCTACAGACGGTCACCAGTAGGACTGTGATTGATTAGATAGACATAAGAGCGGTAAACTCGAGAGTTCTATAAAAAAAAGTTCTTGGAGGTGTGTGAAGTCCACCAATCCGCACTTGGCCAGCGCGGTAGACTATGTCATATAACTTTCTCATTCAGAGAGATGCCGATGCAGTGGATCAATAATGGGTTGACGAGAGAGAGAGATATGGGCTGTAGTGGCCACTTAACATCAGGTGGTGTAGGCTCGTCGGCTATTTCCTCCTTAAATAGAAACAAGTCGTTATGGAACGCTAAATATGAACAATAAATATGAATTATTCCTGATATTAATATAAATGTTTTATCAAAGGTTACCAAGGGCAAATTTAATGCGTAAGGGCAGTCTATATCAATCCTGACAATAATATTGTAAAGGACAGAGGGTTTAAGTCACACTATTATAGTAGATTTACTGGTTATAACAACAAAATATAATATTATACTTCGGTATTTTATTAGCTAATTAATATTATAAATACGGAAATTTGTAAGACGTATGTGTGTATGTCATTCTTTCACGGAAAAGTACTGGTCAGCTTTCGCTGAAAATTGATGCATAGGGAGTTTATAACCTGGACAAATACATGGATATTCATTATCGTGGTAAAGGTGACCGAAGCAGGTGGAGCCGCAGAAGTAAGCTAGTATTTTTATATTTATCGTAGATAGAACCAGTGTAGTTCGACCGAGGAAGCCTACCGCCACACCTATTTCTAGCGTGAAGCATTTCTTGCGTTTCGATTGAAGGGTGTGGTTACCGCACACTTTTATATGAGGCGACCATCATAGTCCTCGGGAGTAGCAACGCATCTGTGATTGACTTCAGATAGAACCCATGTTCT
Organism: Spicauda simplicius; assembly: GCA_949699795.1. NCBI lineage: Eukaryota > Metazoa > Arthropoda > Insecta > Lepidoptera > Hesperiidae > Spicauda > Spicauda simplicius. The sequence goes on along the minus strand of OX453070.1, from coordinate 17,331,990 downwards.
ATATGAACCTCAGATATCCATAGGCTGACTGCATTCTCGTTTGCTACTTCAATCAGATATATTTTTTTGTTTTCAACCGATTTTTGCTCGGTAGCCATGGCTTAGCTTTATGGTTACTATCTACTTTATTTAATGACCAGATTTACACAGAAGTTGCGGGTTTGAAACGTGAAACATAAATGTAATAATTTTGATAGAAAATATCGATTATAATAAAATTAAGACTAAATGTAACCACAAAAATAAATAAACAAATCAATAATCAAATCCTTTAAATTAAATTCAATCGTTTTTCTTAGTTTGATACGATTTCAAACACGTAGACAAAAACTTAGACACAAATGATAAGAATTTTTAATGATATTTTTTCACAAATTCAGCGAGAATAATTCAGGAAATGACAGACCTAAATTTGAGTATGTCTAAGCTGGACAGTCTCGCGACAAGGTTCTAAATGATATAAATTGTGCCATGCAACAAAATCATGGGTGTGCCCACGAAAAAGTATATTTTTTTCTTTTCAGTCCATTGAAATAAAAGCTTGTTTTAAACAATATTTTTAATATTACTTTATTTTTAGTTTGCTTTTTGTGACGTAGCAACGCGCGCAGGATACATCTAGTTTATTATAAGAATTAATTTACATATCATTTTCTTTTACTGTATTGGTATAATGTTCTGAGAAAGTATATTTTTGTCTCCATAAAGTTAAGTTCGTGAAATTTTTATTTGGCTATTATGGACTTTGGTCTGCTTACGTCTAATTTGCCCACTAATGTAGGGAATAGTCAAATTAAGCTACATTTATAAATTAATAATATTTATTGCGTAACCTATTAATAAATGCCTTAACAATATTTACAATAAAATAAGTTAAATTATTACTGGTTCTAAAATGCATATCTTTGGTTTCTACAAAATAATATAGACACTTACTAACTAATAATATAATAAAATTTATTACACAGTACAAAAATATAAAAATTTAAATAACATAATTTAAAACAGATCTGTAATTTAATTAATAAAACAATATGATTTTTAGTGTTTAGAGAACTTAGAGTTTTAGGCTGACCGCACACTGGCTGCAATATTTCGAGCATAATATAATGATTAGTAAAGCTACCATTGTATCACCTAAGCTATTAAATAGATGCTTAAACCGCAACTATTTGCCAATATTTTGCTTGAGCAACTGGTGAGTTGTATATGTTTGATTGTTTAAAAACAATCGATTGTTAACGCTTCTACATAGATATGTACCATGAGCCACTACATAATAGCGAATAGCTTGACAACAGTTTGACAGCACTTTTAAAGTAGACTGTCGAGTTAACCTCTTAACCGTTAAGTCAAGTCAACTAAATCCTCAAACGATTGTAGCCAGTGGGCGGTCAAAGTACTATTTTTCTTGTCACAATATGTTTCAAGAAAAAATCTCTTTAAAGCAACCAAGAACTTAAGATCATACAATTTAACTCAAAAACATAGTTTGTGGATGTACGTACATATTGAGCAAATAATACTTTGCGATTTGTTCTTATGTTCCACTTCTGTCACGTGTACGATTTTATACAATTATTTTAAAGGGTTAATTATTTTACAGCCACTATTCTCATCAAGCGTCATTTGTTGGCGCTACAAGTGACACCTTACAGTATGCTTGATAAACATTATACAATATTAATCCAATTTTATAACTGTATGAAAATTATTATAAACTAGTTGACCCGGCGAACTTCGTTCCGCCTTAAATTGTTAACTTTTTTAATGACTGAAAGTGATAAAAACGTAAGGGTACACAGATATAATCAGATAGCTTCGAACTGCTAAGCTATCGGGAGTTACACATGTTATTGTGTGTCAACCATAAAAAATAGACGTATGCTGTCGTGGGATATTTTTTATATAATTTTAAGGAGAACATTTCCGTCATACATGATTTCTGTGTAACTTTAACCATTAAGGTTGCAAACGTGACGGAAGCTTAAAAAATGGAGTAACTTCTCCAGTTTTCCCAACAATTCCCTTTACTGCTCTTCTCCTATTGATTGTAACGTGATAAAAAGTATACTATAACCAGCTCAGGAGTATGAAAAATAATTGTACCAAGTTTCGTTAAAATTCATCGAGTAGTTTTTGTTTCTGTAACGGTTATACAGACAGACAGACAGACGGACAGACAGACAAAAATTTTACTGATTGCATTTTTGGCATAGGTATCGATCCCTAATCATCCCCTGATAGTTATTTTGGAAATATATTTCATGTACAGAATTGACCTCTCTACAGATTTATTATAAGTATAAATTTGAGTTTTGCCAAATTGACTTCTACCAAAATTGTTAGAGAAACCAAGATCCTTGTATAGATGAGGTTTTTATAGCAAAGAGATCTATCATACATCTATACATCTCGTTTTAGAAAAACGATTAGAGAATTTAGAAAAACTCAAATCTAACGAAAGGTCTCCGTTTTTATAACAAACGTTTTCGAAAAAATCTGACTTATATCCGTTTTCAGTAGACATAGATAAGGCCACGAAATTGTCTACAAAATTTTCTGAAAATAGCTCAAAGCTGATGTTTGCATTGGTTAGTAAATTTCACAAGACCTTCAAGCAATTTCAAGGCCTCTATTATCTAATGAAGCCTCTATACTTCATTGGGTACCACTGTGCTTGGATAGACGCCATTTCCCTCCACCTTCAGATCTCCATTCACGATTGTGTGTAGTTGGTTCTCATATGTGTGCTGCTCTGATAACTGCATCTTCCGAATGAGACTCCTCGTCAGAATTATCAAGTACACGTGTAAACCTGAAAGGTATGAAGTCTTTTAATATTATATTTTGCAAGGTTGAAAGAGAATGGTTTGTCTGGGGAGCTATTACCGCCAAACGTCCGTCTAGCATGAGGCAGTTCGTCCGTTTCGTGGCTGCGGTTGGTCACTTTTGTATGAGGCGACCATCTTAGACCTCGTGAGTAACAGAGTCTGTGATTGACATTAGATACAACCCCTGGTCTACATGAAGTTATTTAGAAGTGTCCATGAGAATTGACTACATCAGATGCTTGTCCCTCTGCTATTTCAATTTTGTTGCGTGTTTATTATTTCTCTATAATTCTCACCCTGTAGTCGGGGAGTAGAATACGGCTACGGTATCCCCTGCCTGTCGTAAGAGGTGACTAACAGGGGGCCTCTGGGGTTGCGGACGGCTAGAGTGGGAGCTCGAACCGTACAACAAGCAACCCCGAGAAGGACGGCAGTATGTGTGACTGCATCTCGCTGTAAGCACCGGATGGTGAAGGGGGATGGTACACGTCCCCCAAGAGATGAGCCCGTGAGGGGCACTAAAGCCACCAGGGGGGTTTGGCGCTGTGCTAGGGGACACCGGTTCGTTCCGTTGAAGTTTCCAAGTCCCCTACTACAAGCGCTGAGGAAGGCCACCGAGGAGGTTTTAGTGAGTAAAAATCCCACATAACCCGGAATCTCTCCCAAGGCTTCGGTGTATATTTTTAAGGTTATCTCTCCGTAAAAAAAGGTCTCTATAATTCATTTTTTGGTATCTTTGTGTTACAAGCACCTAGGTCTGTCCTGTACTTGTATTATTTTTCTCTGACATTACAAACACTCGATACAATTGCCTCATTCCCGTCGTTACAATTTCATCAAAAAACTACTCCATTCAAGCTAACAATAAAGTTTTACATAGACACACAGACAGGCGAACAAAAATATTGCATACAAGCGGTTTATATGGACCTTGGAAGCGTCTTAAGGATGTGTTCAATTAGGCTCAATCATCACACCTTAGTGCAAGTGAAACGACAGGTTTCCTTAGCTTCATACCGATTCTAAGCGAGAGGTAACTAAGACAAATGGACGATAATCACACACCATTAGGGTCACCATACATTTTGTAGTCTCGGGACCAGAATAGGGTTATGGTATCCCCTGCCTGTTGTAAGGTGATTAAAAGAGGATTTCTGGGATTGCGAGTGCCAAGAGTTGGAGATCAAACTGCGCAGCCAACAGTCCCGTGAAGTAACGTGGTCCGTTTGGTCGCATATTGTCGTAAAACCGGATGGGCTTAATTGTCCCCTGGGCATAACCCTAAAGGACAATGCCCTCGGAGAACTCCGGTCCTTTGGAGATCCCAGAGTTCTCTCCGCGTGCCCTTAAAGCTGATTATTAGATAATGTCTACAGGCATTAATTACTTACCAGCAGGTGCAAGCATGCGTTAGCTACCTATAATACAAAAATAACTTACATATTCCAGCGAAGAATAATCCAAGCAGCTCAATATATAAATAGATGAAATGATCAGAGGTGGCCATGCTGACAATTTCGAGAACGATCATCAGAAGAATGGTCGCGATGGCGTAATTGTAATACACTTTTATGTATATTAATATTTTCTGAAACAAAAAACACATCGATACAACGTCTACAAAATACGGCGTTTAAAGATCTAAAGAAATTTAAAATAACCGATTAATAAACCAACTAATAAGTACACATTTGTTGGTAGGTAAATATACAGTGCAACATATACATATATGTACATATAACGAATCTAAAGGGAATTAGAAAACATTATTGGTAAATGTATTCTTATGTAAAGGTATGTTGTATTAAATCTCATGGGCAGTTCAAGAGAATTTCGAAAAAATTGTTAATTCGTAAAAATCGCTAAATTAGAAAGAAACAAAGAAAAAAATAAAATAAGTTTAATCGTAATAATTACAACACAATCGGTACAACTATAGTAGAGTAAATTAAAATATATACCATCGTAATATTAAGCGTCATTATATTGAGATTGTACTGTATTAACGATATACATATCTACTAAAAAACGCAAACTTATTTGCAATGTTATTTAAAAAGAAAACATCTTTCTTTAAAACACATCAATAAAATATTTCCAAAACACGTTTAAAACGCTAAATTAATCAACAAAGGACCGGTTGAACCAGTTAAGCATGATTGTTATGTGCAAGAATTTAGGATGTTGAATGCAGACACGAAATAAAAACCGGCTAAGTGCGAGTCGGGTGCGCGCACGGAGGGTTTCGTACCATTATCTTTAAAAAATGGCAATAAATCACGTTTATTTCAAATTCATTTTTATTTCCGGATAACAAGGATTTGGTTGGCTGGTTAGTATCAAATTGCTTATAAACTAAATTAGTACATAATAATGATAAAATACAAATTAATGATAATAATAATAAAATTTCAATCTATCATATACCTGCGGGGCATCCCGCGCAGACAGCACCGATTTATTGTATGCACCGATATTTATTGCATGCTCCCATTAAACATTTATTTTAATCTGTCTTAGTATTAGTTGTTATAGCATTATCTGTGAAAATTTCTTTGTAGTTATCACGGTTTATGAGATATAGCCTGGTGACAGATAGACAGACGGACAGATGGGCAGACGGACAGCGGTCTTAGTAATAGGGTTCCGTTTTTACCTTTTGGCTACGGAACCCTAGTACATCGAGCTAACAGGATAATCTCGTGTGACTCAATTCTAATCCTGGAAACCATTACTTACGGAAAAGCTTTAATGCTTCACAATTACTCTCAATTTAAACCGTCGTAGGTAAGAGACACATGTCTAAAACGATTTTTTAATCGGGTAGATTGCGTCTAGATTGTAATGTTTTTTGATCAAATGTGTCTAATAATACACGCATAGTGATGTAACGAATAATCGATTTTGCATATAAGAACTGTCCGAATGTTGTGTGGAAGTGGAACTGCAGTTTCACGATAAAAAAAAAAAAACAAAAAAAGTCGCCATTTTTTTACGTTTACCGCCTTCTTCTATAGCGACGCCCATGTTGACGTTGAGATTCATAAAACTAAATATTTGCATTCGCGAAAGTCGGTAGAGTATATTTGCATTCGCAGTTGTGAATGTACATTTCTTTGGCTTCATATTCAAAGGGCTTTATAGATTGTAACATACTAGTCACCCATCGCAACGTTCAAAATTCGACCGTAATTTAAATTTAAAAACTAATCTTCATATTGTCCAAAGTAGCACAAATATTTCTCTAATTTAAATAAATTGTAATAATTTTCAAGTTATTTTGAATGCACCCGTTAAAGGTAAAAAGAGGTTAATTAACTAAGCTGTATTAAGCAATAGCGGGTATTTTGACAAAGACATCTGACATTTTTGACATTATATGTTTTCATAGTATGACATTGAATGTTCTATTTCGTTTATTATGTATGCGTTTGTGTCAAATGCAAGGTAGTAAGTGTAATGTGTGTTTAGTTGATTTTATTTATGTCATAAGCATTATTTGAAAAAAATATAGCATCTCGCAATCCTTTTCTACATCAACTATAACCGTGCGTACCTAATTTCATTCTCCTCCGCCTGGGGCAAGCATCTTAGAACCAATCACAAATTTTTGCTTCACGTATTAATAAACAGATAATAATAAACAGATTACGGGATTGGAATCGCTTCAGTTACAGATGAGTATGTATCATTTCGGCGTTAATATTGGTTTGAAATCATATAGTGTTGTGAAGATTATCAAATATTAAAAAAAAATACGTCACAACACACGATTGGGGCGGATGTGTGATAATGAAATAAGGAAGGGGGAGTTATTATTAAACTAAAAAACAATATGACGTCATTAGATACTCATTATCATTGACATATCATGCGATGGAATTACAGCCCTATTCTGAACAATTTTCAGTGATTTTTAATTGTCGAAATTCGATAATAAATATTGTTAAAATGTAGATTTTTTTATTGATTGCTAAAGAAATTAAAACTATTATTTCCATTATAGAATCTGTTAGGTAACATAATAAGAAGCACAGGTACACAACAAATTATAATACAAAAAAAATGCGGTTACAAACGTGCTTTCGGTATTCATATTAAATTGGATTATGTGACCTACCAAACCTAAGTTTGTCTCCGTGTATAGCAACTTATAATTTAAAATTTCTTTTTAAATGTTTACAGTATTACCTATAACAAATTTTGATGTCATCACGACCCTAGATTTTCGTTTATGCATTTTTGTTTTTTGTTCTTAAGTGGCCACTGCCACCCATGGACATCTGCAATCAACTTCATACAGAACATGAGTTCCATCTGAAGTCAATCATAGATGCGTTGCTACTCTCGAGGACTAAGATGGTCGCCTAATGTAAAAGTGTGCCGGCAACCACACCCTTTTATCGAAACGCAAGAAATGCTTCACGCTAGCAATAGATGTGGTGGTGGTACTTCCCCGGTTATTGAATTAAAAGTTGAAACGAAAATCGTTATTTTGTATACTTAAGACTTGAGACCGGTTACAATATTTGTTTCTTGTACCTACTACAACTGGATCGGGACAAGACGTCCACTGAAAAGAATTGACAAAAACACTGGGGTTTTTGTCTCGTCTTCATTCTTTGCAATCATCTTTTTTTACTTGTTTATTTTTTTTAAAAACCACCTTGTTTTTGACGAGGAGAATAAAAGCTAGCCAGTGTCCTGCGTTGCATAATGTTTTTTATGTTTGGAATTAAAGATACTCTACTCTTGTGGGAGAGAACTATAGAGAAGTCTTTGTGGATCTATCGCCTCACCTGGTTCTACTCGATAACAGCAGTGGTGGGCGCTTAGTGTTCTGATCTTAAGGATGTAGTAGGGGAGACATACTTGTTAGAGGCGTTCAAACTTTGTCCCCACCGCTAGTAACGAACCTATAGCTAACTTTTGGTAAGGCTCATGTCTTGCCTAGGGTTAATTACATATATCCATAGGTGGCAGTGGCCACTTACATTCTGGACTGCATGCTCGTTTGCTCCTTTCATACTAAAATAGAGAGTTGTTAATCTATCCCTTCTACATTGATATAGCCTGCTTTCTAATTGAAAATAGCCATAACATAATCGTCGGCGAAGATATCAGTAAAGTTTCATTTTACTCAATTATGTTTTTACTGACACATTATTAGGTATAACTTGATTCAATAAAGAAAGACATGCAAGAATGAAAGGCAACATCTATATAGAGCTAGTAAATAGCGAAATACATATAACCGTTTAGGTTTAAGAACTTTATTCTCATAAGAAATAACATTCACTTATAATGAGAACTTATCTAATATTAAAATTAAATACAATATTCGGCATACATGCTAATATTCTATCCTTGGTATGAACACAATACTTCAGATTCACAATGTGGGTAGTTTTCTAAAAATGATACATACGAGATGAGCAAGGTACGTAAAGTTACATGGATGTTTGGTGACTAGAAGCGACATCGGAAGTAGTAACTTAATTAAATTTCTTAGATACATATTTTTTCTCCTTTTTTATTTATTTATTTTTATTATGTCTCTTTAGTTATATTATTGTTTATTAAGTTTAAAAACCGTTAAAAGTAAAAACTATTGGAAATATTATATTGACACTATAACAGCGTTGTAGTCAAGAAAACCAAATAAAATGGTAATATTGGGAAAAAAATAATTTTTACTTACTTAGATGGTAAAAAACTTCCTGAAACTTCATGATCTTAACACTTATTTTTCTATTTTCAGTGTAAGCAGACTATTTTTGTTTATAATAAGTTACTTATTAAAATGCTTTTTTTAAGTGCTTGCGACCAAATAGTAAACGTAAAGTGTTATATCTTTCTTTTGGTAAAAGTATTGTCCTCCCCTCTTTTTGTTTGCTGATTCCATATTTAAAAATATTTAGCCTATGTCATTCTGAAACTAAGCCAAATCCAATGATATGTCATATATCTATATATTAATACGTGTAGCAAAAACTTGGGGTACGTTTTTAACGTACTAGCCACGGAGAGAGGAGTATGAAATTTTGCACGGTTATAGTTGACGTAGAGAAGGATTACGGAATGCTATTTTTTTTTCAAATAATGCTTGTGCCTTAAATAAAACCAACTAAAACACATTACACACACTACCGTGCATTTGTCACCAGCACATTAATAATAAACGAAATAATACATTGAATCTCTTATTATGGAAACACAGAACGTCAACAATGTCAGATGTCTTTGTCAAAATACCCGTTATTGTTTTTAAATGCAGATTTGTCAATTAAAGCTCTTTTTACCTTTCGTGTGTATCAAAATAACTTGAAATGAATTTGTGAAATACTTTGGACAATATCAAGTTTAGTTTTTGAGTTGAACGACGGTCAAATTTTGACCGTTGCGACGGATGACTCCCCGTCAACCTATTATTGTCCCACTACTGGGCACGGGTCTTCTCTCAGTATGAGAGAATTTAGGCCATAGTCCACCGCGCTGGCCAAAAATGCGAATTGGTGGACTAGTGACTAGTTGTTACAATTCATCAAGCGGTTTGAACTGTAGCGTGTACTAAAATGGTCATACATACATAGGTTCAAAAATCGGCACCCTCCCTTGACACAGTCGGGTAAAAAAGGTTAAAGATCCCTCACTCACCCTATGCGCTCCATACACCAGCGCCAAGTTGAACAGGATGTCCACACAGTAGAATATCAGGCAAACAGCATCATCCATCTCGGACGTAACTCCGTGGAACACGAGACTCACGTCCATGTCCATATGCACCGACATACTGTATATCCCGACCATGAAGGCTGAAAATACCTGAAATGGAAAATATTTATCGTAATGAACGCTTTAAAGATGTGATTTTAGACTAGTATTATCGTTGAATTAATTAACCACCGCTACACCTATTTCGTATCGTTTACCTATCGTTTCGATGGTTGCGGGCACACTTTCAAATGAGGCGACCATCACAGACCTCGGGAGTAGTAACGCATCTGTGATTGACTTCAGATGGAACCCATGTTCTGTACGAAGTTGATTACAGATGTCCATGGGCGGCAGTGGCCATTTACCATCAGGTGGACTGCATGTTCGTTTGCTACTTCAGTCAGATAAAAAAAAATACATTTTGGAATGCACTTCCTTCTTGGTGACGGGGAGAAAACCTGCAAAAGGTACTCCGCAGCCTCCACTAAAACCTCCTCGGTGGACTTTCTTAGCGCCTGAAGGGGGCCCCCGGGATCTCCAATGAAACACACCGGCGCCCACAAGCGCGGCGCTCCTCGCGGGCTAATGTCTTGGGCTGCACCTACCGGTGTCTACGACAACATGCAGCTACCTATGTCGCCGTTCTTGTCGGAGTTGCTGACAGGGCGCTTCGAGCTCCCTGTAGCCGTCCGCATGTCCAATGTCTATGATGTGATAGCATAAAAGTGAGTGGCAATCACACCCGTCCACCTAAACCCTAGAATTGCTTCACGATAGATATTGATGTAGCGGTGGTACCTCCCCGGTCAGATATCTGTTTATTACAATTTAAATTTATGTGGCATCACGGGTATGTCTAGTTACCAATATCTATTATTGTGTTGTTATTTTTGTTTCTGTATATGTGTTTTTAATTGCTGTGGCACAGAGGGTACAGATTTCATACTTAACGTATAGCCAATGAGCCATTTTATTTTGGGGACGTCTGAATTACGTGAGACATTTATGGGGAAGCAAATCTCACTACACCTCTCAAAGGGTGAAGAAGGAGAAAAAATCCCAAAATCACCTCGCGTAATTAATGGACGCCCCCTAAGCAACCTTCATTTTCATCTATAATACCCAATGAAAACAAAAAATAAAAAATGAACCTAAAATATTTGAACTTACTTAAGTTATTGTTATGAATAACACATATAACTAGACATAATCATAATGAAGCAAATAAATATCATTTTTACTAATTACAATATTTTAGAAATGAATAACTTAATTTAATTCGTCCAACATTTAAATTATATAAGCAACAATAACATAACAATAACAATAACATTGCCAGAACATAATATACCTATTTTCACCATGTCTCTACATCGTTTACGTTTGCAAAAAAAAAAATGTTTTGAGGAGGATAACAATAGAAAATTCTATTTTGTTTACAAGATTTCTCCACCTGTGTGTTTGATGCAGCAACGAACCATAAAAACTAAATTTAATTTACAAGATTAAACATATTTACAGTCCGCATCTTCATTCAAAACATTAGAATCCAGTTACAGTATCAAAAGTAACTGGACATTGCTTGTCAACGGTTACTCCCCGCCACTGCAGTTTGGCCGTGACCACGATCCATGCAACTACGTCAAAATATCGGTAGAAAGAAATTTAAAATTCGCATCTCGTGCGTACCGTTACATAATAAAATGAAAAAAATGGTATCAAAAGTTATTGCAATTTAAACGTATGTTACACTAGCTTATTACCAAGGCTCCGTCCGTTTTGATCACTTTTACCATAGTACGGACTATCCTATATGTTAATCCAAGTTATAAACTATCTCTGTACTAAATTTCAGCGCAATGCGATTCGTAGTTTTTGCGTGAAAAAGTAACAAAGACATATACAACCCCACAAACTATCACATTTATAATTTTAATTAGCTTTGGTCCGTGGCTTCAATCGCGTTGAAGCCTAGTTTTTCAAATTTGACAAACAATCATGTCTGCCAAAATATTTGATTTAGTACAAAGTATCCTATGTTTTCTCTAGTACCTCTAAGAATATGCGTACAAATTTTCATGATAATCGGTCAACTAGTTTTAGCGTGTAAGCGTTTCAAACAAACTTACATTCACATTTAAATTATTAGTAGGGATAATTTCATCATAAGCGGGTAAGGCCGCGAAGCAAACACAAATTAACTACACATAAAAGTTAACTCCCAGACGTGTCTGGGGGCGTAAAACAAATTATTTTATCACTTCACTCACCACATTCAAATATCCAAATGTAAGTATACCTCTTCTTAACGGCATGCAAAAACAGCATCTTCCGAGGTCAGGGATATCGCAAAACATGTTTATAATTAATGTTTACTATATACTATGTGTTATTATTATGTTTATAACCGTTGTATAAGAGCGCGCGACGTTCGTCCCGTCTGAAGCAACGAGTAAAGTGAAATAAACTAAACTGTACTTATTTATCCGATAGAGTAGAGGTTCTCAAACCTTATCGACTATCGCCCACTTTAGTGTATTGTATTTTACGTCTCTCTCTTCACTGTTATGTGTATGGGTCGGTGGAAATAAAAATAAACAAACAGAAAAAGAATTTTATACAACAATAAAACCTCTACTAGGAAGTTCAACGAAATGTAAACTTCTCTTAGTTCTAGGCTTACATATGAAACAAAACTTATGTCTGCCTAATAATAGCAGTGTGAAACGTTACTGTGATGGTTTAACAGGTGTTTTATGGGATTTTTAAACAACCGTTTATGACCCATGTTAAGTATGACCAAAATTATCTGGCGTTGATAGCAGATGTCCAATGACCACCAATTCGCTCTTGGCCAGCGCGGTAGACTATGGCCCAAAACTATCTCATTCTGAGAAAAGATCCATGCCCGGTAGTCAGACAATAATGGGTTGACGAGAGTGCAATGGCCAGATAGACGGCAGTGAGTGATCTGTAAACATGATGAAGTGCACCATGCACGCAGCGTTTGCTGCTATATTTAAAAAATAAAACAAATGTATAAATCAGCCACTATACTATAAGCCGCTTCTACCTTCGTTTGGTTCTTCATCGCCTTATCCAGCAAAACAAGGGGGCGTTATACCACTTTGAGGACCACTGCGATAGAGGGACTGGTACATGAGTGGTGTGATGCAGGAATTCTATAGAATAGTATGTAGATAAAGTTCACACCTCGTTTCGGTTCCAGCTGACCCCAATAGTCCCCTACATTGCACTATAATTTTAAAATTAGGACTAATGCATGTACAATCGCATCTATACAAAGAAATGATGCATGTCTGTTCCATTGTCCGTTTATTTATTGATGACCTAGACGCAGAGGTCACACGCTTTCTACACTCATAGCCCCACGCTAGGATTTTTTCCTTTGACGTGGGTACCATGGATGTGTCCATGGTACCCACGTCAAAGGAAAAAATCACAAGATGAATACAGAAACACCCAGACCCAGAAAATGAACCTAAACTCATGATTCAGATATCTGTCTGGCCAGGAATCGAATCCGGAACCCATTGCGCGTCAAACCGGTATGGTAACCGCTCCGCCCTCGGGTCGTCACGGTAGCTGTCTGAGTAGAATTCCGGGTTTGATCTCGGATGAGGCAGATGTTTAAAATTAATTTACTGTTGTTCTGAACGTTCCATTAAATTTTCTAAAATCTAGGATTAGTCAAGACAGTCTTTAAAAGTTCAAAAAAACAAACAATAAGCATTTTAGATCTACATGTGGTGTTAAATATAAATCAATGTATTTGGAATTAAATTCACATGTGTGCCGATAATATTTAAAAATATATAATTTTAATCAGACTTCAACATAATTTTACTTGCATCAGTACCTAATTATTTTACGTTTTAATCAGAGTTCATTATTATACGTTATGATAATATATTGTTACGTTATGAGCGTTGCTAACATGATAATCGGTGGTAGAACGAGTATCGATCACCACACAGATTTCCAGTGTGAGGCAGTTTTTGCGTTTTGACGTTTTTTTTACCGGACTGAAGTAGCAAATGAGCATGCAGTCTATCTGATGGAAAGTGGCCCCTGCCGTCCATGGACATCTGTAATCAACTACACACAGATTCCATCTGAAGTCAATCACAGATGCATTGCTACTCCCGAGGACTATGATGGTCGCGTCATGTGAAAGTGTGTGAAAGGTCATCTGTAATTGACTTCAGATAGAACTCCTCGTTTTGTATGAATTTGCTAATAGATGTCCAGACTGGTTACCATCAGGAGTAATTTCTTGTTTGATCCTTCAATCAAATAAAAAAACGTGCGGCACTCGGGAACTGCCGCGGTAAAGCTATTGCGTAGCATTTTTTTTATCAACTTATGCAATTATAATTATTTATGCAGTGTTTATTTTTCTTTGATATTAATTCAAGTTTTTTTCTTTGATACCTTGTACTTTCTCATCAACAGCTGCTTACATATTCGTCCGATTTCCGAGTAGCTCGTATCGATACGTGCGAGCTTCGTACTGTCGTACTATATACATACACAATAAAAATACTAAAACATCTCGATAAATCTTGTTTTAGAAAAACATTTAGAAAATCGGAGATCTATCAACATATGTATGTATATATTTTACCAATTTTGGTGGAAGTAGATTTTCCCAAGACTATAGGTATAGACTTACTTACACCCATTTTCATTACGAGAACTGAAAAGTGTAATTAATCATTTAGTTTATTGCATAAATAACTCTCGGTAAAGTAAAACCCGTTGTCCCAGTCTTAATTGTCTTCAGTATTCGTTTATCTTCTACTCATAGTATCGTGAGTTTTAAGAAAAATCAATAAACTATTTAATATAAAGAATTGTTACTTGTATTTACTCTCGGTAAAGTTTCCCAGCTTTAATCATTTCTCTCTCGTCAACCCATTATTGTCCCACTGCTGGGCACGGGTCTTCTCTCAGAATGAGAGAGTTTAGGCCATAGTCCACCGCGCTGGCCAAGTGCTAATTGGTGGACTTCACACACCTCCGAGAACTTTTTTTTAAAGAACTCTCAGGTGTGTAGGTTTCCTCACGATGTTTTCCTTCACCGAAAAGCAGTGATTATTAATTTCTAATACGCACATGAATCAGTGGTGCGTGCCTGGGTTTGAACCTCGGACCTCCTGATCGAGAAGGCAAGTTTCAACCATTATTAGGCTGTCACTGCTCTTAATCATTTCTAGTATTATTTATCTCTTATTTTTAGTATCTTGAATTTTACTAAAAATCAATTAAAATTACCAGGACATAGAACCAACGTAGTTCGACCGGGGAGGTAACACCACCATACTTATTTATAGCGTGAAGGAGTTTTGCGTTTCAATTGAATGGTGTGGTTGCTGGTTCACTTTTTATAAGGCGACCACCTTTTTTTTTGTTTTCGAGGTAGGTAACGAGGACGCAGGGTTATGTGGGATTTTTACCGCCCTAAAACTCCCCCGGTGGCCGTCCTCGGCGCTATAAAGAGGACTCCGGGACCTCCAACGGACCGCAGCCGGAATCCTCACAGCGCGTTGCCCCATCGGGCTCCTCCCAGAAAGGCGACCACCTTAATACTCGAGAGTAACAACGCAACCGCGACTGACTTCAGATATAACATCTGTACTGTTGTTGCTTACAGATTTATACGGCACTGCCCACGTACAAAGCGCACTGCATGCTAGTTTGCTACTTCAATGAGATAAGTAAAAAAAGAAAAAGAATCTGGCATCCCAATGTTAAGGATCATTGCATTATACCAGATACCTACTATAATCTTAAACCACAACGTTATGCGCGGTTGTTAAGCGTTGAATAAGATAATTGAGCAAGATACATCACGTCGTCAGTCCAGAGGAATCTTGACCGGGAGTCAGGTGACTAGATCATATTTTGCGTAAATCATACCAAATTATCGATTAAAAAGTTTAAAGTGCATATAAATAGAGTTAATCATGCGTGTAGAAATACCAACTTGCAAGAGATGTTTTTGTTTGCCGTTGCGATATGGGATTATTATTTCTGGGTATATCAATTTGGTAAGTACGTCAACTTGTGTACATCTATTTTAAGAAGTGAAATAAAGTAGAAAGGCTTGTAACACACAAAATTAAAACTGTCTACCTTTTCTTGTCGTACAGCATCAGTACTGGGAGCTGCTGTGTTTATTTATTTATTCTTTAGCTAGAATAGTTTCTTCAGTAGTTTTATTTAGGTAGATTGTAGTATTGTTGTTCGTGGTTTAACTCCAGACACTGTCTCTATACGTATTTGCGCCTTATAACAAATGTTAGGCGCTGTTGTTTTCTGGGTTGTAAGGGAGATAGCTGTTAGTAGATATTTGTAGCGTTTTAATTGGTCTGTAGCAAATTTGTAGCCTATTTTAACAGGACTCCATTTATATGTGTATTTCTTATTTGTAGGTACTACTTTAAACTAATAAAACACCTAAATGCAACTGATTTCCATTAGAAATAAATAGGTTTTGACATGGTACCTCGCTGGTCGAATTATATTAGTTTTATCACCCCCCAAATATATTGATTTCAAAAGGTGCAGCAGGCATTAGACTGAAAATTTGATTCATAAAATATAAAAACGAAATCGCTAGATATCTTAATTGCTTTTTAAAAGGCCTGTACTTATTCAATGAGAGAGGAACTCCTTTTATTTTGATAGCGACAATGTCACCATTGCACCTATTTTTGCTTTGAAGCAATTTGGTGAATCTGCATTCTTGTTTCTAGAGTTTGGTAGGAGTATATTTTTAAATTTTCAGGAGCAGTGATAGTTTAATCGTTGAAACTTGCCCTCTCGATCGGAAGGTCCGAGATTCAAAGCCAGTATGTACCACTGATTTTTCTAAATTAGACGAAAGAAAACATCGTGTAGAAACCTACACACCCGAGAGTTCTTTAAAAAAAGTTCTCGGAGGTGTGTGAAGTCCACAATTCGCCTGGCCGCCTGGTCAGCGCGATAGCCTATGGCCTAAAACTCTCTCACACTGAGAGAAGACCCGTGCCCAGAGGTGGGACAATAATGGGTTGGCATCATATTTTTTAATAAGGTGATTCTTGAGGCATTATCATTTTATAACCTTTACTTCAACATCATTACGTCATCAACATATTTTCATCATTACGTCATCACATGAAGAACTAAGAAACATTTGGGCATGTAAACTCAGATAGACTTGCAAGTGGGGTTAAGTAGGACTTAGGTACCTACTGCCACCCGTCGAGTATGTCGTCGTGTACCCATTATAGTTCCGCGGCAAACACGGTTTTTCTCTCCGAATAATGTATTAAAGCCATAGTCCACTGAACTAGCTAAGAGCGAACGGTAGAATTGAATCACTTTTGAGAACTTCTTGTAGAGAACTCTCAAGTGTCCTACACACTTTACTGTCGACGTTTTCCCTCGTCGTAAATTAGTGATAATTAATTTTGAACACACACAACATTTTGGCGGTGATTGCCTGTGTTTCGAACCTTTGGCCCTTGATTGAGCTTATTTTCAAACATTAAACTATCATGCTCGTCGCAGATGAATATGAACATTTTTGTAGGCAATTTCATATAGAAAAGAGATATTCTACCTCGCAGGGACTCAAACTTTCGCCTCATTTTGGAGAGAGCTGGCAACCACTCATTCATCGAATTGCAAAGACGCCAGATATAATTTTCTCAAAAACGTGTGAAGGCTATCAATGCGCACTTAGCCACTAGATTATGTTATTTTCCGGTACCTATAACCGTATCATACTATTGTAAAGAGTATGAAATTTTGTGAGGATGTGTGTGTGTGTTTGTTTCTCTCTAACGCAAAAACTACAGAACATAGGTAGTTTATGATGATTGACACATGGCGAGCGAAGCTTAGCAATGGGACCGTTTGGCATGACGATAAAGGTGCTACGGTGACTACAAAATTCACCTACATTATTCGTAACACATTCGTCTACTACGATAAATTAAAGAACAATTTCTTACCACGAGTAGCAATGCATCTGTAATTGACTTCAAACAGAACATCTGCTACATATAAAGCTATTCACAGATGCCCTGCAGGCGGCTGAGACCACTTCCCATCGGATGCATACCTACTCGTTCGCTACTTCAAACAAAAAAGTTGAAAGGTATCAAGTGACATCCGGATGGAACGAAATTCCTTTCGATAAAATAATAGACAATTATAACAATAATAATAATTATTCTATTTTTTTATTATTTATTATGTATCTGCAAAAAACCTGTATAAACTTAACAAAACACAAATAATCGTCGCAACACTACACTGTTCAAAGCAAAATAGAAAGACCAAACGAATATAATTGGCATGCTTTTTATGAGAGGGAGACATACATACAGAGAAACTTGCGCCCGCCGGTCGGCTTACTACACTATAGCAAAAAATGTCGTGACAACTTTTCGTCTGGTTTTTTTCCGTCTAGCCTCCTTCGCAACGCGCGATAAGGAACTTCGTTCCAATAAAGGTACTTAACTTTTCACAGATATCTTCACTGATGGTATTTCTGCTGGAAGCCTCCATCAACATTGAGTACACGTCGAGCAACCACGCTATGGCTGTATACAAGGGTGTTATGTTCTACTGCCAAATCTGGTTTATCGTCATCTTATACAGCTCGGAGATTTTATTTAGCATAATACTTATTGTAGGAGCTCACATGGTTAGTATTAAGAACGCTTTCTAAACTTATAGCCCCACACTGTACCTGTAGTTCTGAGATCAGAATAGGGCTACGGTATCCCCTGTCTATCGTAAGAGGTGACTAACTAAAACCAGTTTCTGGGATTGCGGGCAGCTAGAGTACGAGCTAGAACCGTTCGGTCAGGCAACCTCGGGAAGGACGGCGGTATGTGTTGACATACCGTCGCAAATACCAGACGGAGCGGTGGGCCCAGCCGTTCACCGCACTCAAAGGACTTCGTTTGCGTTCTTTTGGAGATCCCGGAGTCCTCTTTATAGCACTGAGAAAGGCCACCGAGGGGTCGAGTCGCTCTTACGGCGTCGCGTACCTTTTTTAAAGGTTTTCCCCTTGAGAACAAAAAAACGGCTTGCTCATGTATTTTGGGTGACATAGAAACGCATAAAGACAAATACACAGCCTATACGAGGGCAAGTGGCTGCTGTCGGCCACGAACACTTGTAATCAAACTCATCTTTATATTCCCTGTAACCGTTTTCAGGTGCGTTACCCACGACGATTAATTTGGAACGCATATGCGTCTCTACATAACCCTTACCATCCCCACATCCTTTAAGCCAAAACACAGCATAGTTAAACGCTGATGTTTTTGAGTAGAAATCGGTGACGCGACTTTCGGAGTCGAACCACTAAGGGTTCTAAAATTAATAATTGATAATAACATAAAGCGTCCCTGTTTTACAGAAGAAAATGAGTTTGTTGAGAGCTTTCTACTACTACAGTATGAGTACTACGTTAGCAGTAATGGTGATTTTCCTGGTAGTGCGGTATAACGATGGCTACAAGAATGTTGACAACCACGTCTTGGAGTCCACTTTGGCCTTCTGCGGATTTGGTAAGCAATTCCCTTTTTGTTTTAGAACATATATTTGATTGCAAATATTTTAAGAAAAGCGAAAATTTTAAAGTTCTGGTGTACAAACATATCCAAGGAACTGCAGATAGGATAAGGAAACTTATTTGGATGTTTAGGAAACTGAGACAGATTGCAGATCAAAAAATCCTTATTTCTACCTACAAAGCTCTAGCGGAGTCCATCCTAAGCTACTGCATTCCGGTGTAGGGCCGTGCCGCTAAGTCCCATCTAATAACTCTAGAAAGGGCTCAAAGAGCGTTACTTAAGGTTTTGCTCTTTAAGCCCATTCGCTTTCCTACTTCTGAATTATACGCATCACTAAACTTACTCACGTCCCGACAAATCTACATTTTACGTTGTATAATAATAGTCCATAGAAAAACACCTTTAGTTCTACCACAGCTGCCACTCCGCCTTAGAAATCAGCCAGTTCTTAAAATATCTTCCTGTAAAACTAAATTCAAAAGTATGCAGTTCTCCTTACAATCGTCACATTTATACAACCATTTCAATAATAAGTACAATATTTATATTCTGACTCGTAACAAAGTGAAACATATACTGACACAAATTATTCTTACACTGAATTATGAAGAAACAGAACGTCTTATCATTTAATCTCACCCTCTCACACACGCACACACACTCACACACTCACACACACACAAACACACACTCACACACACACACACACACAATACAAACACACTTATACATATCTAATAGAGCACACTAATTAAAATTATATTTAGATATTTAAGTTAGATAGAATTCTGTATTTCATTCATTTCAATTGTCATTATTTACCCTGGTGGATGAGCGGGGTACCCTGTAACACAGGTTTTCCACCCAGTATGGGGGCCCTTGCGACTTATTTATACTGTAGGTAACTTTGAGATGAATAAAGAATTTTGAATTTTTTGAATTTTTTTTTGAATATGCTTAAAATTAATTCCATATCTGTGTCTTTAGTGAAGTGATTTATTCTTGACTTTTCATAAAAAAATGATCACCGTATTTGTAAAATAGAGATCTGTCGAAAGTTAATTAAATAATCAGACCTATGTTCGTTTCCAGTAAAGGTACAGATATAAAACAGCGTACAGGTACAATACCTAAAGTCAATCACATGTGTAGTGCCACTACTGACGACAAAGTTGATCACCTTACACGTAAGTCATACTGCATCCACACCCGTCCACTGATACGCGAAAACTGTTTTATACTAGAGTAGGTGTAACGGTTTGAAACTATATGATTTTAGACTAGTATTATCGCGGAATTGATACATTATAATACTTAACGAGTACTCACGATATGCGGTTTATGAATTCTTATAGAATTCTTTTTGCCGATATTTCGACCCAGTCGTTTGAAACTACACCATTAACCCGTACTGTTCCTGCCTCTTTTCACATTTGGCCCCTCAGGGACCAAACTTAGCTTTTTTATATGAGAAATTCATATGTCCGTTCGATCGATGCAGTCACTTATCTTTCAGTGTTAGACAAAATTTATTGTGACAAGGATATCAAATTTATATTTTGATGGTTTCAGTGTTTCAGATTTATCTGCTGCTGCTAATCAGGAGCGAATTGAAAAAAGTTAAAGACCGGAGTCAACTGACGTTTGTGAACCATATCTCGGAAATTATTGTAGACGGTCCCATGTCTGAAGGACGGAATCCTTTATAGATGATAAGAAAAGCAGCATCGGTATAGCTTCTTTATCTTCCTGTAAATTACAGTCATCATTAATATGCTCTTTACTATTTAATTTTTACTAAATATTTATTACTTTAGTGCTGAAGAATAAAATTAATTTAAATTAAGCATTATATTGTGTAATATTCATTTTAATATGCTTAGGAATTGGTCCTATATGACTTACATTTTTTTATGTCTCAGAAATTATTTCAACATTTTTTATTAATAATAGTTTAGACTACGAGGGCACGTGTCTGTCACATAAATGATAAATGAACCTTTGACCTGCCGTAACAAAACATATATGTATTACTAAAACTAATTTACTTGACATTGAAATTATTTATAAACGAGTTATGTTGGTGGCGGCCGGAGGTCGCAGAGAAACGCAAAATCCTTAACATTTAATTATACTAAAATATTAACTACATTTTAACTTAAAACTAAAGGGGTGAGACCGAGTCGATGTGAGATCTCGGAATACCGTGTATTCCCACGATATGCGGGAACGTTGTAGGTGCTGCGTCAGCTCCTCGGGTTGCTGGCTGGGTCGCGATGCACTAGGGCTGTGCATCAGCGTTAGGGTTATGTAACAAACGTAATAACCAATCAACAACATAATATTAGTAATGGGCGTTTCCTTTTCGTATATGTATATAGGTGTATAAAATGTACCTAGTTAGAGTTTCCAGTGCATGTAGTATGGATTTATAAAGTTATAACAATCATATATTTTTTGCCCATCGTTGCACGTAGATATAATTATGTTTTAGTTTTAGGTCAAACCTTACAATAATTAGCAAAAGCGTAAACAATAATTGATGAGGAAACGAAATAAATTCGTAGCAATAATTCGTCGCAAGTAATGTTTCTAACTTAACATTTTCACGTTATTTCGTATCAGAATACTGATTGACTAATTTAGAAAAGGCAAACTAATAAACTATGTACTACATGAAGGTTCTAAAAAAGAATTATGCCTTTTTAATGATACGATAATAACATATCGCTTGGATTTAATAATAACACAATAAATACACGCTAACTTTATATGTATAATAGTAGAGCCGAGCCAGCTAAATATGCTATTCTTTTTTAACTTATAAAAGAATGTCAAAGCAACATATTTTTTATTCTAGGCTAGGCTTATTTGTTTGAACGGTATCTTTAACTCAAAATTGTGATGAATATTGAATTGAGCGGTTTATAAAAAGTATATTTGCAAGTATAATGCTAATAATCTATAAAGATTGAAGTAGCAAACGAGCATATAGTCCACCTGATGGTAAGTGGTTAGTGTCGCACTTGGACATCTGTAAGTAACTTCATATAGAACAAAGTTCTACCTCATGTAAAAGTGAGCCGGCAACCACACCATTTTAGCGAAACGCAAGAACTGCTTCACGTTACCAGTAGGTATGGCGGTGGTACCCGCCCGGTCGCACCATATACATTATCATCCATCCATCAGCCTTTGAAAGTCCACTGCTGGACATAGGCCTCCCCTAATCTGCGCCACTTCGACCGGTCCTGAGCCACTTGAATCCAGCGATTACCCGCCGTCTTCTTCAGGTCATCGGTCTACTTTTTCTATATACATTAGAACACCTTGAAATCACCTGATTTGGTTTTGACTGTTTCATTACTGTTTGTGTTAATTATATATATAGAAATACATAAATATGATACCATAACTTTTCGTCCAGCTTCCAAGAAATTTGTCATTGATTTATTGATAGGTTTTTGTACACCGTAAATTATAAAGTAATTAATAAATGAAGTAATTCATTAATAAAGTAATGTATTAAATAGAACGTATTTTTTATTTCAATACGTCTGGCAACTCTGTAAATCAATAGGAGTGCTTCGTGATTTCGTTCGTTACCTATTCACTCGATTTCGATTGATTTTTTTTTTATAATTTGGAAGTGGAAATCTTTAATCAACTCCTAGTTATGTCAGTCACACCAAATGTGTCACAAATGCGTTTGTATATATTATATTAGTTATTTATAACTAATATAACATATTAGTTACATGTTATATTAATATTATTAGTTAATATTATATTAGTAGATAATATTATATTAGTATTTTAATCATAGTGTCACAAGTAAACAACAGTGAGGACACACCATAATTACTACTCGACCACAACAATTAGGCGCATAAAACAAAAGCGGTTCCGTACCCCGCACCTTGCTTCTGGCCCGCGAATCCCCTAGTAACGTGCAGTCGTGTATCGTCTAGGTATTTTCGTTAGCCAGCACGTGTTTAATGTTATTTCGTTATAATTTTAGTATATTGAGTGATTGTTGAATTTCTAAAGTTATTGTTAAATTAGTTGATTATTCGTCAATGGGTAGGAAAAAGACTATTCGTGGAGGAGAAAGGACTCTTACATTCAAAATATGCATTTTTTTTAACAAGAAAAGATGAATGAGCTCAGTATTCCCGTCTCCCAAGTCGAAAATGGAGTGTGTGCTGCAACAAGCATTATTCTCTTACACAAATAGAAAAAGAAAGAAATATTCCATGTCTGCGAATATATTAAACACATGAAAGTGCTTTAATAAATACACGACTATTGAACATATACCACTATGGCGTATGTTTTAATAATGGTATACCTACATACTCTTAGTATTTAGTAATAAAATATACTTCGTATCGGGATGGGCAATCCCTAGTTCTAATGACGTTTCAACTGACATGCGCCTAATTGTTTTGGACGAGTAGTACACGTAGTGTTCAGAATATTAGGTTGTAGGATTAATTGAATCACTCATAGCATGTAAATACAGTCATTCTGTCTGCTTCTAGCGTCAGTGCGAATACACTCATTGCAGGATAAAATATTATTTATATTTCTAAGTGAACATTTGTGTTACATTTTGGAAAATGCATATCATACCGCAACCAAGCACGTGTTGTTTTTTGCCGTTGCGGCCAGCGCTTATTGTGTGGGGTTATCTGAATATAGTAAGTACTAAGTGGATAAAGCCGGTCAAAAAAGATGTTAATAATCCTTTTTGGATTACATAAATTAAATGCGTAGCATAGTATTAAGCCGTTCGATGTAAATTGGACAGTGAAAAATTGACTATGCCCGCCCATTACAATTTGCCGCCCCGAGTGTGAGTACAATTATGCCGCCCAGGTCGCATCTTTCCAGTTGGTATATCCAGTGTAGTTCGACCGGGGAGGTACCTCCGCCACACCTATCTCTATATAAAAAAAAGCGACCATCTTAGTTCTCGGGAGTAGCAAGGCATCTGTGATTGACTTCGTATAAAACCAGTTTTCTATATGAAGTTGCTTACAGATTTCCATGGGCAGCAGTGACCAGTTACCACCAGGTAAA
Source organism: Spicauda simplicius (assembly GCA_949699795.1). Classification (NCBI taxonomy): domain Eukaryota; kingdom Metazoa; phylum Arthropoda; class Insecta; order Lepidoptera; family Hesperiidae; genus Spicauda; species Spicauda simplicius. Next base: position 17,307,749 of record OX453070.1, on the reverse strand, counting down.
CTACATGCTAGTTTGCTACTACTAGCAGATAAAAAAAATCTTCAGGAATATTCGCAGCCTCGGGATTTTTTATTTTATCAGTGAAGCAAAAAAGGCTAACTAATAGAAAGTAGTAACTTTCACCTATGGACATTTGAAACAACAGCGGAGGTGCCAGTGCATCGTGCAGTCCACCAGATGGTAAGTATTCAAGGTTCTATCTGTAGTCAAATACAGATACATCGCTACTTCCGAGGACAAAAATGGTCGCCTGGGATGAAAACGAGGCGATAACCACGTCCTTCCACAGAAATGTACCGCTTCACTCTAGAAATAAGTGTGACGGTTGTACCACCCCGATAGAACTATATCTATTTCTACTATCCTGCTGATATATAAATAATACAGTACAATCCACCTTTGGCTGATCAATTACCTACATGCCAAATAGAAAATTTTGGATTCCCCCGCGCTGTGTAATATTACAAAGGTTTACAATTTCGAGACGTAGAAAGACACTGAATATTTCTAAAATTTATATTAATTTCAGATATGCAACATTCTCATCGTCGTAACTAACATAGAACTATATGTTCCCATTTTTTTATTTCATGAAGAAATTGTGATATACCTAGATGTTATATTGACTATACTATTTTTGTTCAGCGCTTACAAAGTAAGTTCTGTTTTCGTAAATATATATACTAAATAGAACTATAATTACATATTTTCTTTTTAAAAATACGCTTTCTATGACGTTTCCTGTTTTGTGGGTATCCTGGATACTCAAAGACAAATACTTAAACACGCAGATCAAGAACAGAAATTTAAATTCATCATATAGATATCTGTTTCGCCGGAAATTGAACCCAGAACCCGCTGCGTGTTAGAGTGGTATGGTGACCGCTTCTTCACGCGGGTTATCGGATATAAAATAGAACAACTCCAAACATGCAGTCTTTTTTTTGTTGTTCTCGAGGGGCAAACGTTCAAAAGGCACCTAACAGCGTGGGAGCGACGCAGAATTATGTGGAATTGTTACCGCACAAAAACCCGCCGGTAGCCGTCCTCGGCGCGACAAAGAGAACTTCGGGATCTCCAAAGGAACGCCACCAGTGTCTTTTGAGTGCGTAGCCCTAGCGCTAGCCTCGGGCTCCTCCCAGGTGAGCGGCTGGGCTCACCGCTCTGTCTGTATTTTACAACGGTATACCACACATACCGCCGTCCTTCCCAAAGTCGCATGACCGGACGGTTCAAGCTGTGGGACCTGGAATCGTCCGGTCCAACCGTCTAGCCGCCTACAACCGCAGAATCCCAGTCGCCTTTTACGACAGACAGGGAATACTGTAGCCCTATTCTCATCCCGAAAGTACAGGGACGAAACATGCAGTCTACTTTAAATAATTCGTTGTATCATTGTATGTGGTCACTGTCACCTGTCGACATTTGCGATCTTACAATGCAATGTATGAGTGAGAACAAGAACAATGCTTGTTTTAAAGAAACATAATAAAATTAACTAATACTAAGCGTACTGTAACCAACTACTGTATGTATATCCAGTTGGTTAGTGTTCTATATGTTCTAAGTGCATATATATATATATATATTTATCTTATTGAAGTAACAAACGAGCATGCAGTCCACCTGATAAGTGGGCACTACCGCCCATAGACATTTGTAACCAACTTCAAATAGAACATGGGTTTTATCTGAAGTCAATCACGGTTGCGTTGACACTGTCCGGGACTACAATGGTCGCTTCATATAAAAGTGTGCCAGCAACCACACTCTTTCATCGAAACGCAAGAAATGCTTCAAACTAGAAATAGGTGTGGCGGTGGTATTTCTCCGGTTGAACTACACCGGTTCTACCACCTGAAATACGATATCTATTCATATAAATATTAAAAACCATATCTATTCTATTTGAAGACAATAGCAGATGTATTGCCACTCTTGAGGACAAAAGGCTCATATGCAAGTCGCGTGGAAATGTATGCATGTATAACGGTATGCACATCATTTCACACACACACCCGAGCGTTCTTTCAAAAAAAAAAAAATTCTCGGAGGTGTGTGAAGTCCACCAATTCGCACTTGGCCAGCGCGGTGGACTATGGCCTAAGCTCTCTCATTCCGAGAGAAGAATCGTGCCCAGCAGTGGGACAGTAATGGGTTGACGACGATGCACATAATTTCACCAAAAGCAAGAAACTGTCCCACAATAGTCTTTAAAATAGGTGTAGAAGTTATACCATTAGGTTGCGTCACACTGGCTCTATCTTTCGTTTCAATAAACAAGTGTATTCTTCCTCCACTGTGACATTTCTCTCTTGTTTCGATGATTTGAGCAGCGTATCAAATTTTGATCATGATGATACTATAACCTGATGTAGAGAATGACGATTTTCATATTGTAACAAGAACCTAAAAGCAAAACAAACTTATAAATAAATTTATATATTATCCAAAAATCCAAATCATCATAATTATCCAAAGATACGTGTATTATCTTTGGATAATTACCCTGTGAATTCTACATACATAAAAACTAGTATCCAGATTAATAAAAGATTTTTTTTTTCAGAAAAATTACATTTACATGACGATTTATTGCCGATGTGCGATATGCCTATTAATCGTCGATGTGTTATCGCAAGTTTTTACCTTGTATATCTTTATATCCAGTTACTCATACTTGTTCTTATTCGCAATAACAGGTAAATTATTCATTTAAAAGTTGTTAAAGATTTCAACCATTTGATTGGGCAGCAAATAGTTGGTGACCATCTTACGTCGCTACCCCGTCATGTCCTATGTTCCCCTAAACCGATTCTATGACAATGACAGGCAATGACGTCATGCAAAATATTAAAAGGATAGTTGTTAATATAAAAAAGAGATAAGAGAAATATTGTTATCATGGCTTATACAGTAAGTGATCATGAACCTTATATCCGCCACATTAGGTATAATATTATGAAATATACCTATATTTACAAACAGACTCGTTGCTAGGTTACCACTTGCGCCGTTACAGGTAATATATTTGTGTTAATTTGATTGGTTTTATCATTGTGGATTTATGAACGTCCTGTCATTTGGGAGTTTATGATGTTGTCAACAATTAAAACACGATGGTTGTGCCGATATTATTGAGCACTTTGGTTGTATTTAACAATGTGGACACTTTGAATGTCACCAACTATTTGCTGCTGACTGTACAGCGCTCGACGACCGCTCAATGTAATCCAGCCTTCACAACATTATTGTTACAACATTGTCAGTTGTATTCCGGATTGAAGAGTGCAGAAATTTTACATTAGACGGGTTACAGGAGGCAATCTTATTTAATCCTGTAGAGGGCTGCTAATTTGGTGTTGTATACAAATCTTCATGAGCGACAGTGACAGCTTAACATAAAATTAATATCAAACAAAAAATCTTACTACAGGTCTATTTCTGCCTAATAAATTGGTATGTTATATGGTGATGTATTCTAATTTGAAGAATAATTACTTATTCGAGGTGTTTCAACTTAGTCCACAGGAACAGCGATACATCTGTTGCCAACTTTAGGTAAATCTCTGAAATTATCTCCGGTGGATTACAAATTTCTATAGATGGCAGTGGCCACTTACATCAGATAGTGTGTGTGCTACATTGCCTTGGTACCTCTATATTATACAAAAATCCTTAGAAACATTACTTTGCTTGTTTTCAGTGCTACGCATATATGTCATTATCCTTGTGCGAAGCGAGATAATCAAATTGGAAAAGGCTGCGAAGGCAAAAAAATCTAAACAAACAAGTGGGGCTGACAATACAGATGAAACTGAACCAGCTACAGAAATATCTTTGGAAAATAACAAATGTCCTCCTACAACAATATCTTGTTAATGATTATTGTGTTATCTATGTACCTACATTAATTGTGTAACGAAAAAGAAATAAAATCTGTAACATAATAGTGATGTGATCTGGTGACTTCGAACTCTATCCTCTTTTAATTCAAAGAAAATATATAATAAAATCTATATATAAAGAGAAAACTGACTTAACTACTGTAACTAGAAACTTGATATTTGGTACAGGGGTTCCTTTCTTGAGATAAATGAGCAATAAGGAAAGATTTTCGCTAATTCGCCCCCTAGGGGTGAAAAACGGGGACAAAGTTTGTATGAAACAAGGTGAATTCAATTTGAATTGATTGAAGACGTGTTTCGTATATTATTGAAACTCATCGCCTAGTGGTGTAGCAAATTGTTTTGAGGATTTTTGCATCAATACGCATATTAGAAACAAAAATCTGACACGTAATGACTGACATCTCAACGCACAGCCAAACTACTATGAAAAAATGGGGTGGCAGGTTTGTATGAAAGACCGTTAACTTTGATGCAAACTTAATTAAACTTAGTATTTGCCTTTCGGGTTTGATGTAATGGATTTATTTTAAACATCTGCGGAAAGTGAACCACTAAGAGTGTATATTAAGATTGAAAATATTTTCGGTAATGCGCCACATTGGATGCAAGCTCAATTAAACTTAGTTTTGGCTTTGGGGTTCAATAAATTGGTGTTTCTTGATAAAACGGGGAGCGAAGGATGTTCTACAACAGACTTTAAAAGTCTAATGGATGGATTATGCAAACGAAGTCATAGGGGTTTGCTAGTTCAAAATAAAGGGCAGAAAAAATAGCTTTTTCGTACCTCGCAACTACCCAGTATTGTCCCACTGCTGGGCACGGGTCCTCTCCCAGAATGAGAGAGTTTAGGCCATAGTCCACCGCGCTGGCCAAGTGCGAATATTTTCGTACGTATTATACGTATAATGCGTATATGGAACTTAAGTTGCGGTATTGAGCAGCACGTTTAGGGAAAGCTCAGTTTTAAATAGGAGAACCTTTTTTAAGAAGCTGGCGAATTATAATTCCAGCGTGAAACTACACTAAAAATCGATTCCAGTATAATAATTATCATATATGACATATATGGGTATAAGACATATTTTATGGCATTGTACGCGTTGTCATCGACATAAGGTATTCTGCTGCAGTATTGCCGCTCTTTGTTCGATGTCAGGCACAGCAACATCGCCGGTCGAAGTTAATATCGCTGCGGATTTCGTGCAACATTTGTAGTATATACCTGGCTAAAAATATATACAGGTAATATAAATAGTAAAAAATAGAAATTTATGATTGGCACACACCCCGTACATTTATTACAATTATAAAGTTGTCAGAATTTTTATTTGCTTAGCTACTTGTATCAAATGCTCATTAAAATGCAGCGTTATTGTTTTATTCTTTTATACTGCTTCAATGGCTATTCTAGATTAGAATTTATGCAGAGCATTCTGCCACGTCGGCAGGGTTGTTAGACTATTCCGGTTGCGGTTGGACCGAGTTCCCGGAGTCCTCTTTTTTAGCGCCGAGGACGGTCACCGGGGGGGTTTTAGTGCGGTAAAAATCCCACATAACCCTGCGTCACTCCCACGGCGTCGGGTACCTTTTGAAGGTTTCCCCCTCGAAAACAAAAAAAAAAAGGGTTGTTAGGCTGGAACTGTGTAGTAAGTTGCAACTTATGTACCATCAGACATACCTACTACATACTTGTTCGCTACTTTTAAATTATAAAAAAAGGAATTATTCACGTCTCACAGTATATGAGTATTTTAATCATTGTGTTACAACTAAACAAGAGTGAGGACATATCATAATTACACGTAGTGTTCATGAGAATATTAGGATGTAGGATTAATTGAAATACCCATAACAAACCAGTCATTTTATACGCTTCTGGCGTCGGTTTGAACAGTCATTGCAGGATAAAATATTATTTATATTTTTAAGTGTGCATTGTGTTACATTTTGGAAAATGCATATCATACCGCAACCAAGCACGTGTTGTTTTTTGCCGTTGCGGCCAGCGCTTATTGTGTGGGGTTATTTGAATATAGTAAGTACTAAGTGGAACAACAGGTATGGAAAACCTTTGTAGCGGACCAAAGTGATGCTAATGATATCGTAGAAATCTAAAACGAAATCGAATGAAATCTCCAGAATATAAATTAAATTCATAGCGTAAGTTAAAGCTGTGCCATGAAAAATTGGACAGAAAAATAAATACAAATACAAATAATCTTTATTTGTCGAATAAGGTGTAATTACATTAGTGTTCATAGTCAACAATTTTCGCTTATTCTGCCATTAATGGCGTACAAATATTAAATACTATACATTAAATTATTAAATTTTAAAGACTGAGTCAAGATAGATGTCAATAACAATGTCATGATAATAATAATAATAATAACAATAAGTAATTATGAAAATAATGAAAAAGAAAAATGTTGACTCTGCTCGCCTATTACAATTTGCAGCCCTCACCCAGTGTGATTGATATTTTGCCACTCAGAACGCATCCTGTTCGCGGGCTAGTGGGCTTGCCCTTGGACGCATTTTCTTAGTTTATCACATATTCTTTGGTTTTAACGAGACATAAAGGCTAAATGGTGGAAAGTAGTCACCGTCACCTATGGACATTTGCAACATCACAGGAGTCACGCATGCATCGCCAGCTTTGAAGCAGAAACTTTTTTGTTTGTCTTGCAGAATCTTAAATCAATTTTTACCAGGGACAGAATTAATCCCCATTAAATTATCTATAGTGTGCAAATAAAGGGAATTACGTAGACTACCAATCGTGTAAATAATTAAATAGTTGCGGAATCGAAGCTAAATGGATTTTTTGGTAATAAAGCACTCTCTAATGCATCGTACGGCTAGATTGGGAGCTTGAACCATCCAGCTAGGAATTTCCGGGAAGGACGGCGGTATGTGTGGTCACATACCGTCGTAAAGACTAGACGGAGAGGTGGGTCCAGCTGCCCATCTGGGAGGAGCCTCATGGGGCAACGCGCTCAAAGGATTCCGGTTGCATTCCTTTGGAGATCCCGGAGTCCTCTTTTTAGCGTCGAGGATGGACGTCGGGAGGGTTTTGTTGCGGTAAAAATCCCACATAATCCTGCGTCGCTCTCACGGCGTCGGGCAACTTTTGAAGATTTCCCCCTCGAAAACAAAAAAAGGCTTTGCAATTTGGAGACATCAGAAGACACTGAATATTTCTAATATTTATGTTTCTTTCAGATATGCAACATTCTCACCATTGCAACTGATATAGGAATGTATATTCCCTATATTCTTTTTATTTTTTTTCATGTAGAAATTGTGACATACCTAGAAGTAATATTGACTATACTATTTTTGTTCAGCGCTCACAAAGTAAGTTTTAATTTTTCGATACCTATGTATTAGTATATATTTCCTGTTTCGGGTATTCTGGATACCTAAAGACATATTCATAAACATGAAAATCCTGGACAGAAATTTAAATTCATCATACAGATACCTGTCTGGCCGAAGAATGAACCCAGAACCCGCTGAGTCTCAGACTGGTATGGTCACCACACCTTGACGCGGGCCGTCGCATATAAAATAGAACAACTTCAAGAAAGTAGTATTTTTTTATTATTCTTGAGTGGGAAACCTTCAAAAGGTACCCGACGCCGTGGGAGATACGTTGGGTTATGTGGCATGATGCATTGCATTATGATGGCATGGACATCATTTAACCAAAAACAGAGAACCGTCCCTCGATAGCGTTTACAATAGCTGTAAAGTTGTTACTTTGGGTTGCACCACTTAGATGCCTGTCCCTGTAGTTCCGGGATCAGAATAATGCTACGGCATCCCCTGCCTGTCGTAAGAGGCGACTAAAAGGAGCTTCCGGCGTTGCGGGCGGTAAAAGTGGGAGCTCGGACCGTCCAGCCAAGTGACCCTGGGAAGTATGATAGCATGTGTGGCCGTGCTCGGAGGACTCCGGTTGTATTCCGTTGGAGATCCCAAAGTCCTCCACGTAGCGCTGAGTATGGCCGCCGGGAGGGTATTGTTGTAGTAAAAATCCCACATAACCCTGCGTCGCTCCCACGGCGGCGAGTACCTTTTGAAGGTTTCCCCCTCGATAACATAAAAAGGTTGCACCACTTGAGCTCTATCTTTCATTTCAGTAAGAAAAAACAAAAACAAACTTGTAAACAAATTGTTACTGCATTGTAAATTCTACGAGCAACTCTCCAAATGAAAAAAAGTTTTTTTTTTCAGAAAAATCACACTTGCATGAAGATTTATTGGCGATGTGCGATATGCCTATTAATCTTCGATGTGTTGTTGCAATATTATATGTTGTCTATATTTGCATCCAGTAACTCCTTCTTGTCGTTCTTAATCCCAGTAACAGGTAAGTTAATTTTTATTTCGAAGTTGTTAAGGATTTCAATTCTTTTTGAATCTAATTATTGATGTTATAATGTTGTGAATTGTGTTCTGGATATTACAATACTGGAATTTTACATTAAACGGGTTACAGGAGGCAATTTAATTTAGTCCTCAGGGATAACCTACCTTAGTCGATGATAATCAGAGGGCTATCAATTTAGCTTTGTATACAATGTCCAATGTCCATGAGCGGCAGTGACCACATAACGTTGAATGGACAGCATACAATAAAAATCTTCCTACAGGCTAGCATGGTGCTAACCAATTATTGTCCCGCTGCTGGGCATGGGTCTTCTCGCAGAATAAGAGAGTTTTAGGCCATAGTCCACCGCGCTGACCAAGTGCAAACTGGTTGGACTTCTCACACCTCCGAGAAGGTTTTGTTAAAGAACTCTCGGGTGTATCGGTTTCCTGTTTTCGGATGTTTTCCTTCACCGAAAAGCAGTAATAATTAAATTATAATTCGCACATAATTAAGAAAAATCAGTGGTGCGTGCCTGGATTTGAACCTCGGACCTCCTGATCAAGAGGGCAGACTGGCTTATTCCTGTTTAATAATGGTTATGTTAAATACTGCAATATTCCTGTCGGAAGAATGTGGTAAGGGGACATACTTATTCTAGGCGTTCCAACTTAGTTATCAGTTACAGCGATACATATGTTGCCAACTTTAGGTGGATCTATTAAATTGCCTCGGATTGATTGCAGATTTCAATAGGTGGTTTCAATTCAGTACCGCATTTAATGCTGCCTCCCGTTCAGCAAAGAGGCATATGGCCAAGGCGAAGTCTAAGCACATCGGCAGAATTGGCGAGAGACTACTAGGCTACCCCTCAGGGAGTCGAGCCTTCTGGTCGCTGGCCAAGGCTGTCGAGGGTAATTTCTGTCGTTCCTCACTTCCACCACTGCGGAAAGCAGACGATTCTCTGGCCCATACGGCAAAAGGGGAAGCCGATCTCCTTGGTACCCTTTTTGCCTCAAACTCGACACTTGACGATCGGGGGACCACACCGCCTACCATCCCGCGATGTGATAGCACAATGCCTAATATACGGTTCACACAGAAGGCTGTCAGGCGTGCTATATTGTCCCTCGATATCAAGAAGTCGAGCGGGCCAGACGAAATCCCCGCAGTGGTGTTGAGGACGTGCGCTCCCGAGTTGGCTCCCATCTTAACGCGCTTATTCTCGCTTTCCTACACGGCGGGACAAGTACCGTCTTCGTGGAAAGTGGCCCTCGTTCACCCGATCCCAAAAAAGGGTGACCGCAGCGACCCGGCCAACTACAGGCCTATTGCAATAACTTCCCTGCTCTCTAAGGTGATGGAGCGAATTATTAACTGGCAGCTCCTGAGGTACCTCGAGGAGCACCAGCTGATCAGCGATCACCAATATGGTTTTCGCCAGGGCCGTTCAGCTGGTGATCTTCTGGTGTACCTTACGCACCGATGGGCGCAAGCCATAGAGAGCAACGGGGAGGCATTGGCGGTTAGCCTGGATATTGCAAAGGCCTTCGACCGGGTTTGGCACAGGGCTCTTCTCACGAAGCTTCCATCATACGGTCTACCCGAGAGGTTGTGCACGTGGATCACCGGTTTTCTGTCTGAGCGGCACATTAAAGTTGTGGTTGATGGGTGCTGCTCAGACATAAAGACCATCAATGCTGGTGTTCCTCAAGGCTCGGTTCTTTCCCCTACGCTGTTCATTCTGCATATCAATGATATGTTGCAGCAAGTCGGTAACATGCATTGCTATGCAGATGACAGCACGGGAGATGCCTTGTACACGGGCTGTGCAAACACCTCTCGGATACTAGTGCAGGAAAGCAGAATTCGACTTGTGTCTGAAATCGAGCACTCTCTGGAGCGGGTCTCAGAATGGGGTCGACTTAACCTAGTTGAGTTCAACCCCACGAAGACACAAGTCTGCGCGTTTACCGCTAAAAAAGCCCCATTTGTCATGGCGCCAAAGTTCCAAGGGACCTCCCTCTCCGTTGACAAAAGCGTGGGGATCCTGGGCGTTGACATCTCGTGTGATGTGCAGTTTCGGAGTCATTTGGAAGGCAAAGCCAAGTTGGCATCCAAAAAGTTGGGCGTTCTGAACAGGGCCAAGCAATACTTCACTGCGGGGCAACTCCTTCGGCTTTATAAGGCTCAAGTGAGACCCCACATGGAGTATTGCTCGCATCTCCATGTGGGGGAGGCAGGGGGGCAGGGGCGCCCCAATACCAACTTAATCCACTTGACTCCGTGCAGAAACGCGCGATCCGAATCGTCAACGACCCAAGGATCACCGATCGGTTAGAACCTTTAAGCCTGCGGAGGGACATAGGCTCCCTCTGCGTGTTCTACCGGCTTTACAACGGTGAGTGTTCCGAGGAACTTTTTGACCTGGTGCCTTCGTCACCTTTTCTTCACCGCACCACTCGCCGAAGGATGAAGTTCCATCCACACCAACTGGACTCGTGGCGGTCCTCCACGGTTCGGTTTGCACGCTCGTTTTTGCCACGGACGGGCAAGTTGTGGAATGAACTTCCTCCTGAAGTATTCCCGGCGCGCTATGACATGGGGTTCTTCAAGAAAGGTGCGAAAAGAGCTCTCCTTCACAGCCGGCGATGCATTGGCAACTCCTCTGGTGTTGCGAATGTCCATAGGCGACGGTAACTACTTTCCATCAGGTAGCCCGTCTGCCTTATCGTTAGGTTAAATTATAAAAAAAAAAAAAAAAGGTGGCAGTAACCACTTACCCCATAAGTAGGCCTCTCTTTCTCACTGGGCACGTGCGTAGGGCCGCGCGATCACGTCCCTGTAGCCTCGGGGTCAGAATACGGCTACGGTATCCCCTGCCTGTCGTAAGAGGCGACTAAAAGGGGCTTCCGGGGTTGCAGACGGCTAGAGTGGGAGCTCGAACCGTTCGGTCAGGCAATCCCGGGAAGGACGGCGGTACGTGTGGTCGCATACCGTCATAAAGACTAGACGGAGCGGTGGGCCCAGCCGCCCATCTGGGAGGAGCCCGATGGGGCAGCGCGCTCGAGGATTCCGGTTGAAGTCGTTTCGAGATCCCGGAGTCCTCCTTTTCAGCGCCGAGGACGGCCACCGGGGGGTTTTAGTGCGGTTAAAATCCCACATAACCCTGCGTCGCTCCCACGGCGTCGGGTACCTTTGGAAGGTTTCCCCCTCGAAAACAAAAATAAAAAAGGGCCGCGCGATCAACGGGCCCTCTAGTTCCTTCTCAATTAATGACAGTGTTGAGCATAATAGTTCGCGTAAAGAAGCGCTCAGAGGCGGATCGTCGTTAGAAATATACAGATTTCAGTGTTATAACGAAATAAATAAGGACGTCAGAAGTATTGAGATGCCATTATGATGACCATAAAAAAGTTCGTCAGGAGTATATACATGTCAATGATATAACCAACAAAATGATCGTCACAAGCATATAGATAAAGGTCGTCACAAAACTGTTCCGTCCGAAGTAGGTCGTTCACGAACTACCCGAGCCTAAATATCAAACGATAACGCCCTATTATGGTCATAATTCTTATGTTTCCAGGGCTACTTATAGGTTGAAGACGGCCCTGACCATCAGATGGGCTATATGCTCGTTAGCTACCTCTATCAATATATTAATACGTGAAGCAAAAACTTGTGAAACATTTTTAAGTAATATGCCGCAAACGGATTGGTATTAAACTTTGCACGGTTATAGTAGACGTAGAGAAGAAGTGCAGGATGTTAATATTTTCTTCAAATAATGCTTAAAACATACATAAAATCAACTAAAAACACATTACCGTGCATTTGTCACAAACACAAATAATAAACGATGTAGAACATTCAATGTCTTACTATAAAAACACATAACCTCAGAAATGTCAGTGTATTTGTCAAAATACCCTCTATTGCTGTTAAATGCGGTTTAGCTAATTAAACCTCTTTTTATATTTAACGGGTGCGTTCAAAATTACTTGAAAATTATTACATTTTACTTGAATTTGAGAAATATTCGTACTACTTTAGACAATATAAAGTTTAGTTTTTTAATTGAAATTACGGTCGAATTTTGACCGATGTGACGGGTGACTAGTATTATAAAAATACTTTCAGAGATTAATTTGTTTTTGTTTTCAGTGTTACGAATATATGTCATAATCCTTGTGCGAAGCGAGACCATCAAATTGGAAAAGGCTGCGAAAGCAAAAATTGCTAATCAAACAAGTGGGGCTGACAATACAGATGAAATCGACCCAGTTACTGAAATTTCTACGGAAAATAACAAATGTCCTTCTACAACAATTTCTTTTTAATGATTGTGTTATCTCATAATAAGTAACTTATTACTATTTAATTAATAAAAACATGTATTTAACTTATTAAATGTGGCTCTCTATCTTCATTTAAACTTTGATCTATAATAATGAAAAATATTATGTATTTGATAACTTTGCGCGTCACGTTTTGCCAGTAACGTAAATTATTTTGCTACGATGTTGCCGCTCTTCTGAATGTCTGGAATATAAACATCGCTCGAACATTAATGTCGCTGCCAATATCGTGCAACATATAATATATCTTATATCTTAGTCTATACTAAACATATGGCTAAACATATTTGATGTAACGTAAATAGAAAAAGTTACAAATTTATGATTCCCTCATATCCTGTATATGTGTATATTTATTAATTATAATATAATTAAGTGACGTAAATTATTCTGCTGCGATTTAGCCGCTCTTTTCAATGTCTGCAATACATATCAACATCGCCCCACAACATTAACGTCGCTGCCGACTTGTTACAACATTGTAGTGTACATCCGATCAAACATATTTGAGGAAACGTAGATAGGAAACGTTACAAATTTATGTTGTTCACATACCCTGTATACTTGTTTATTATAATATAATTACAATATTGTTGAAATTAAATTTACTTATGTACAATTTATACCAAATGCTCATTAAAATGCGACGTTATTGATTTATTCTTCTTTCACTGCTTCGATTGCTATTAAAGAATTTGTGCAGAACATTCTGGTTCGTCGGCTAGGTTGTTAAACTGGAACTGTGTAGTAAGTTGCAACTTTCTGACTTCGCTGCGGACGAGGTAGATGAAATACACGTGTAGAGCTGAAATAATAGGTATACTTATATAATTTACTTAAGATGTAGGGAGACTAAACTAGGTAGGGTATGACCTTGTGCAGGTAGACTATACTATGCAGTTCCGAGATCAAAATACCGAAGTACAGTATCTTCTGCCTGTTGTAAGAGGCGACTAAAAGACGGCTCCCGGGGTCGCGGATGGCAAAAGAGCTCGGGAGCTGGAACCATCCAGCACGTTGAACCAGGAAAGGACGGCGGTATGTGTGGTTATTCCATCGTAAAGACCAGATAGTGTTATGGGCCCAGCTACTTATTTTGTTAAAAAGGAGTCGGATATCCTGTAAAAAATAACCGAAGACCTCTAAGCGCGTTGCTTCTTTGGCCTATGTCCAGGTTGACGTTTAAATTGAATTGTCTAGTGTTTACGACAAAATTGCAGCTACACGTTCGTACTTCCTGACTGTGTGCTGATTGGACGGTATGAACTAACTGTTGTACTTCTCAGAATAGCTGACTGGATCTAAACTCTTCATACTCAGAAATATAAAATAGTAGGATAAAAATTGGATTTATGATTTTTTTAAGATTTAAGGAGCAAACGAGCATGTGTTCCACTTGATGGTAAGTGGCAACTGCTATCCATGGTTACCTATAAGCAAGTTCATACAGAACAAAGGTTCAATCTAAAGTCAATCGCAGATGCATTGCTATTCCCGAGGACTAAGATAGCCTCTTATAAAAGTAAGCCGGCAACCACACCCTTCCAAAAAACGCTAAAATTCTTCACGCTAGAAATAGGTGTGGCCGTGGTACCTCCTCAATCGAACCATATACGTATTACCTTACACGATAATGATCTTACCTATTAATCCTAGTATTAAGAAGGCCATTCCTACGAAGAACCCTAACATAAACACCTCTTGTTCAAACGTGATTACTACATTTACTATGTAAAGTACCAATACTATGAGGTCATTGACCAGCGTCGCCAATTGGTATCGATAGTATATCCGTAGGTAAACGAGCTTTTTCTGAAACATTAAAAGATAATTATAACTCAATTGGTAATTATCTTTTTTTTACTTTTGAAAATGGCCCGGTACTACCTTCACCACCTGTCCACCAATTCGCACTTGGCCAACGCGGTGGACTAGGGCCTAAAACTCTCTCATTCCAATAAAACACCCATGCCCAGCAGTGGGACAATAATGGGTTGACGATATTACCATCATGTCTTTTTTTATCTAACTGAAGTAGCAAACGAGCATGCAGTCCACCTGATGGTAAGTGGTCACTGCCACCCATGGACGTCTTTAATCGACTTCATACAGAACATGAGTTCCATCTGAAGTCTATCACAGATGCGTTGCTACTCCCGAGGACTATGATGGTCGCCTCATGTGAAAGTGTGACGGCAACCACATCTTTCCACCGAAACTCAAGATATGCTTTACGCTAGAAATAGGTGTGGCGGTGGTACTTACCCGGTCGAACTACACTGGTTCTACCACCTTCAAAATCCAACAAGTCTATTTCGCTCTCATGATAGAAGTCTATTGCCTTCCCGTTTAACGTTGTGATGAACGAAAACTTGTGCGAAACTTTCCAACAAGAGTAAGTTCTCAGGAACGCATTTCTGGCACATCAAGTCAAAATAAGAGTGTATTCACACGTGTACACCAATTGTAGACATTATATCAGGCGCTTCAATTTTGAACGTGGAATTAGACATATATAAAGCGGTTTTACTAAATTATTTTTGAGGTTCCCAAATATTATGTAAAGTTTTAGAAATGGTTTATTTCAAGACTAAAGCTGTTAATAAAATTATCTAATCCTCACCAAGCCGTAATAAATACTTAATTTTTCCATGTTCTTTGAGGTTTTAGTCAAAATACCTTATAATCTCTCAATTTAATAGTCTTCTAATAATACTTACATTGTGTGCGCTGATTATAAACATTATATCAAAAATTATTTCCACTGCCAGCATCACTTGCACAAAAATTAATAAAGCCAACAGGATTTTCGGTTCGTTGTAATTTAACAGAAGTAAAAAAAGTAAAACGAGGAAACATAATACGCCTATGACGATTGCCTGAAAAAATGCATAGTTTTTTACATTATCGAAATAGCATTGCAATCCATCAGATATTAAGTATAATTTAATCGAACTCATTGCCAAAATTGGAGATTAGTTGTGGGTTCAAAAGCATTTAATAATACACTTCATCCATAAAAAGTCTAAATATATATATGTGATATCGTTGTTAGCGAATTGTACTCACCAATTTAAAATACACCCAAGCCAATAATCCTCGTCGTAAAGGTAAACAGAAGCAGCACTTCTTGGCCTCTGGTATCTCAACCATTTTAAAATCTCTTTTCCGCCTGAATACTGTTTACAACTTTTTAGTGACCCGTTCATGTCAACAAACAGATACTTGTTAGATTACTATAGAAAACTACTATTAATTATATACACTAGTGACGTAACAGCATGACTGCGATGTATTTATATCCTGACATTGAATTTGCAATGCGCTTGACGCGAAGGAACGTCTGTCGAAGACACTGGTTAGTCGGGTACTAGTTAACGAAGAGATATGAGTGCGAATTTAAGCTTTGTGAATTGATGTTTTTAATCTAGACAAAGCGCGAGTAAAGACTTGTTGTTTTACTTTTTTGGAGTGTGTGGGTTCGTTTGTACGAACGTCTGACGCCGAAAAAATATGTCCTTGATCAAAGAGAAACAATAAGCGATAATGAAATATTAATGGCGGTACTATTTGATATTCATTATAATTAATTAATTATACCCATGACGTAGTAAATATAACCTGTCGTTTTCTCGTTACGGTGTGGAAATTACAATTTTATTCCAGCTATTTTCCTATGTTTGCGTTTCGCTTAAAAATCTGCCTTTGAAACTTTAGAATTTATTTGTCATTAATTATTTACAATGATAACCATACCTTATTAGAAAGTTACATAAAATTAAGGTTCCAGAAAGTTGTAAATAGTATTCAAGAGAACAAAAAAGGTGTTAAAATGGTTGAGATACATGAAGCTAAAAAGTGTTGTTTCTGCTTGCCACTACGACGAGGATTATTGGCTTGGGTGTATTTTAAAGTGGTAAGTATAATCATACTATATACTATATATTACTATATAATATTATAAATGTGTGTTTGTTCGTTCACCTTTCATCTCGCCACATAGCTATTATATGATATGGTTTACTGGGAGATAGAAGGGCGGAGAGTGACGTAGGCTACTTTTTACCGCGCTCTCTCATTCCCATAAGAATATCGTTGTTTGTTAGTTTATATATATTTAGTACTTCCAGACGTTGTTAATAGATCGCGTTAGTAAAATTCATTTGCAAGAACTGAATCACGCTATCAAATGCTAATGTTAATTCCCGTTGACTGAGTGGGCGAAGCCGCGGGTAAAAGCTAGTTTGTTGACTAAAAACGATTATAAAGCCTTGCTCAGCAAAATAAATGTCATCTAAACCCATAAGTGTGTGTATATTTTCGTCGCGCTTACACAGCTGTATTTCCAATTTATAATCACTGTGCAAAAATATGTGGCAATCTTGCTTACAACTATAGGTCTGCAATATTGCCAGGAATATGCCGTCAGTGTAGGTAATATTTACCATGCATAGTATGATCAGAAATTGTTTTTCTTTCATATAAATGTTTACATATACAGAGCTATACACAGAGCATTACTATGTTCTGGATCAAGAGTGTAGAAGTACAGAGGTAGAAGTAGATAGTATACATACTTAGTTGTCAATAGGTAACAATGGCTAATCTTAAACCTAACTCAAATTCTGTTTAGAATTAACGTGCAATGTATTGTAGTTAGCGAGTATTAACTACATAGTCACTATATAGTACTAAACAAAGTCGCTTCACGCTGTTTGGCCTTATGTATGCTCAGATCTTTGACACTACGCTACGGGCTTTAATGCATTTTTTAATAGATAGAGTAATTCAAGAGGAAGGCTTCAATGTATAATACATGTATAAAATAGTGGAGAAACACTGATAATTATAGATTCTTGACTTCTATAAAAATAAAAGCTTTTAACAAAGTCGCTATGTATGCTTAGATCGTTAAAACTACGCTACGGATTTTAATGCAGTTTTTTTTAATAAATAGAGTTATTCAAAAGGAAGATTTTTATGTATAATACACGTGTAAGATAGTAGAGAAACACCGATAATTTTAGATCTTTTACTGTTAGGCCGGACGAAGTTCGCCGCGTCAGCTAGTATACAATAATTACAAAACGCATTCTTATTTTCTAGTTTAATTTAATTCGAGAAAAGTATGGCACAGCCGTGCCGCTTTTTTGCTCGACTTGGCGGGGGCACTACCGTGCCCCCAGATATTAAGCGAGTAGCAAATTTAAGTCATCAATTATTTCTAATATATCATCTTTTTATTTCAGGGAATCACGATTGGCTTTTTATTTGCCATCTCGCTACTTTTAGCAATCCTTGTGGATTTCATCGGATTCCATTGGATGCTGAGTATATTTATTTACGTGGAAATCGTATTAGCATTGGAAATAATATTTGATATATCGTTTATAATCAACGCACATAATGTAAGTATTGTTAATTTGCATTTATTTAAAAAACACCACTAATTTTGTAAAGGACGCAGATCATCAATTTGAAAAAGGATAGATGCTAGAGTTATAATTGGATTTTAATGTTTTAGAAAAAATACGTGTACTTACGGATTTATTACCGATATCAGCTGGTTATGCTTGTCGACGACATTATATTATTTGTGGGTTATACAGTATATGTTGTTTATGAATATGGACAAGAGTGGAGTAAACTGGGGATATATTCAGGGATCGGCTGCCTTATACTAAGTCTAATAGGTAAGAACTTTAACATCATTACATAGTATAAAATTAAGTTGCGTTGCTGTCTGTCCCTAAGTATGCTTAAATCTTTAAAACTACGCAACGGATTTTAATGCAGTTTTTGTTATAGATAGAATGATTCAAGAAGAAGGTTTGTATGTATAAATGCCTAATATAGTGGAGGAAAACTGATAATATTAAATTTTTGATCTTTTAGGCGGAACGAAGTTCGCGGGGTCACCTAGTCTCCTCATATTTGTTTTTAACTAACTGAAGTACCAAACGATCATGGAGTCCATCTGATGGTAAGTGGTCACTGCCGCTCTGCAACATCTGTAATCAACTTCATACAGAACATAGTTTCCATCTGAAGTGAATTACAGATGCGTTGCTACTCCCGAGGACTATGATGGTCGCCTCATACAAAAGACGCAAGAAAGCTTCACTCTAGAAATAGGTGTGGCGGTGGTACTTCCCAGGTCGAACTACACTGGTTCTACCACCTTGTAAATATAGTGAGAAGGTTAGTCAAATCGCATTGTGTAATCAAAATCATCATAGCGATTAAAGCATAAGTATTGTTTTCAAATACATATTTTTCCTCAATCACCTAAACCGCGTCTAAACAAATGGCTTTTTTTATTTCAGTTCTTCGTGTGTACTTCATTTACCTCGTACGCAGTGAAGTTAGAAAATTGCAACTAACTACACAATTCCAGTTTAACAATCTTAGCAGCGAGCCAGAATGTTCGGTTTTAATTCTACAATAGAGGATGAAGCAATACAAAGATGTACGAAGACTCATTATAAAACGATGCATTGTTAAGAGTATCTCCTGTTTATTCCCGTAGTTCCGGGATCAGAATAGGGCTACGGTATCCCCTGCCTGTCGTAAGAGGCGATTAAAAGGGACTTCCGGGGTTGCGGGCGGTAAGAGTGGGAGCTCGAACCGTCCTGCCAAGTGACTCTGTAGGCGGCGGTCCGTTGGAGATCCCGGAGTCCTCCTTTTCAGCGCCGAGGACGGCCACCGGGGGGATTTTAGTGAGGTAAAAATCCCACGTAACTCGGCGTTGCTCGTACGGCGTCGGGTACCTTTCGAACGTTTCCCCCTCGATATCAAAAAAAAAAGAAAAGGAGTATTTCCAGTTAATTCTACATTGTTGATTTATGTGTGCCTTGATTTGTGTGTATTTGTATAGTACAAGTTTTTAAAAGGTATACAATTTTATATAATTTTCTATTACGATAGCCTCTAAATAATTTGCCCTCACAAAGGTACCGATATTCAACGACGCGACATTGGTGACTCCTAAGGAAGACGGTGACTATATTCCACGGGCTACCTAATAACCCGTCTGCCTTACGAAAAAATTGCATTACGAAAAAGAAGCGAATGTTTTGTGCAAATGAATATAAAAAAGATACACAAATAGGTATTTATACTTGCCTTAAGTGCCTGATATGTATATATGTGTATACCTATACGTGGTATATATGTGCATATAGATATAATGTGACTCTTAGAATCGCGGTATCTCAGGAATACTACTCATAAAAAAAATTAAGACGACCATTTTTGTAGAGAATTCAAAGATCTAATACTTTAGTTTGTGGTTTTTTTGTAAAACTTACCGTATTCGAGAAAAATCCAAAAATCCTAAAATTTTGACCTTTGACCCCAAAAAACTTTTGTAGTACACATAGGATTAATGGGGATTTTAAAAACTTTAATTGTAATGGTAAACCCCAGCTCTCCATCAATATTTGGCATTCCGGGAATTTTTGTTATTTTCAATGTTTATATTATATCTGGTAATCTGGTCTGGTATATTAACCATACTATAAACGCTTTTTGGATCTTGCGATGAAATAGTAACACAAAAGTATTTAAAACTTTGTAGCGTGCATTTTTTTACAAGATAGTAAGTGGCCACTGCCGCCAATGGACATCTGTAAACAAATTCACTTAGAACATGGGGTTCTATCTGAAGTAAATCACAGATGCGGCGCTACTCGCGAGGACTATGTGGTCGCCTCATACAAAAGTGTGCCGGCAACCACATTCTTCCATCGAAATGCAAGAACAGCTTCTTGCTAGGAAAAAGTGTGGCGGTGGTACCTCCCTGCTCGAATGATTGTGCTGCCACCTATCAAAATGCATCCATCCATCCATCTATCAGCCTTTGAAAGTCCACTGCTTGACATAGGCCTCCCCTAATCTGCACCACTTCGTCTGGTCCCGAGCCATCTGAATTCAGCGGTTACCCGCCGTCTTCGTCAGGTCATCAGTCCACCTGGTCGGGGGGCGGCCATTTTGCATGATTGTGATAAAATATTTAAAGGTGATTTAATAATCACCTTGAAATATAATGGATTACCATCAATGGTAATCCATTATCACATCTTTTTCTATATACAGAAAAAGCTCATCTATATGTTTTTCGAGAATTTAGTCGAGTTATTTCGGAAGAATATTTTTTCTATATACCAAAACAAAATTGTTTGCGTCCCGCGCTGGACCAAGTCTCTTTCTAATAACCGTGTAGGCCAATTCAGCTATAATTTCCTTTACCTCGATTTCTTATACAAATATTTTTTACCTATGATATCTTACACATCAGGAAAAAAAACGAACAAACACATTTTATTCCTGTATTTTGTATGTATTTATGAATAGAGTTTTACAAAGATTTTTGTACTACGCGTATTTTGGTGATCAAGCTAGTTAAAAATTCCATTTTAGAATTGCTACGACATTATTCTTAAATATTCACGTTAAACCATTATTGTCCTACTTTTGGGCATGGGTCATCTCTCAGAATGAAAGAGTTTAGGCCGTAGTCAACCGCGCTGGCCAAATGCAGATTGGTGGACTTCACACACCTCCTAGAACTTTTTTTAAAGAACTCTTGGGTATGTAGGTTTCCTCACGATGTGTTCCTTCACCGAAAAGCTGATAATTAATTTGTAATACGCACATATTTTTAGAAAAATCAGTGGGGCATGCTTGGGTTTGAACCTCGGACCTCCGGATTTTTCAACCAGTAGGCTATCCCTACTCTAGTATTCGTTTAATTTGAATAATATTGTTAAATACAACCAATATTAAACTATGAAACTAAACATTATAAAACTATACATGTCTGAAGTTCATAATAAATTTAAACGTCAATATAATATTTATTGATATTTTTTTCATCCAATCATAAAACTTTAAAGGCGTAACGGTAATATAATAGGAAAAAGACTAGATGTGAGCATTTTAGAATTATAAGCTACAATTGAATTGTAGTGAAGGTACTATTTTTTCAATTTGTAAATCATTTAATTAATTTAAGCAGCATTTAACCACCGTACGCTTTTAATAATGTTTTGATACTATATAATAATATTCAAGATAATTTGGTAACATACTGATACAAAATAAAAAATACAGTCATATTGAGAGCCTCATCCTTTTTGGAAGTAGCTTAAAAATAAGAATTAAGAATATGCAACATCTGTTGACAGATTTTAAGGTATTAACTACATTACTCTAAGGAGTTCTGATAGACAGGAACTTTGTCGCGATCTTCCAACATCTTGCTGTAGTAACTTGCAATCACCAGCAACAGGTATATCGATATTGCTGAAAATATATAAAAATTAGAAATTACATTCTCAGAGGCATATTTTGAATTTAACTAGTGAGTTACGGGTTAAAGATGGGAGTGGTTTAATAACAGAAAATCGACAGATTAAAATTGAAACTGTTTTTTTTATCTGACTGAAGCAGCAAAGGAGCATGCAGTTGACCTGTTGGTAAATGGTTAATGCCGCTCATAGACATCTGTAATCAACTTCAGAACATGGGTTCTACCTGAAGTCAATCATAGATGCGTTGCTACTCCCGGGGACTATGATGGTCGCCTCATATAAAAGTGTGCCGGCAACCACATCCTCCCGTATAAAACAAAATCGCTTCCCGCTGTCTGTCACTATGTATGCTTAGATCTTTAAAACTACGCTACGTATTTTAATTCAGTTTTTTTAGCAGACAGAGCGATTCAAGAGGAAGGTTTTTATGTATGATACATGCATAATATAGTGGAGGAACACTAATAATTTTAGATTTTTGACTTTTAGTAGAAACGAAGTTCGCCGGGACAGCTAGTCTTATACAAAAAAGCTTTTGAATATCAGCTGACTTACGTAATATAATGGCACCCCAGGTAGAACCCCTGTTTTTCATGAAGCTGTATAAACATGTCCATTGGTGACAGTGACTACTAAGTCGTCAACCCATTACTGTCACACTGCTGGGCACGGGTCTTCTCTCGGAATAAGAGAGTTTTAGACCATAGTCCATCGCGCTGGCCCAGTACTTCGTAGGCCAGTAGTAGCTTCACAAACCTCCGAGGATTTTTTTTAAGTACTCTCGGGTGTGTAGGTATTTTTAGGATGTTTTCCTTCACCGAAAAGCAGTGATAATTAATTTCTAATACGCACATAAATCAGTGGTGCGTGCCTGGGTTTGAACCTCGGACCTCCCGATTGAGAAGAAAAGTTTCAACCATTGTTTTATCACTGCTCTGTGACTACTTACAGTCCGATAAATTGTATGCTTCAAAATAAAATTGAAAAAATATAATAAATAAAACTAACTCACCTAAGACTATGACGTATATAACAAAAACAATAAAAATCATAGTCGTGAATAAAGTAATGAGGGCGAAAACAAAGGATATCACCAAGTAGACCACATTGCATATTAAATAAAATTTGACGAGTCCGGGCTTCTCCTAAAAATAAAACCATTATTAGAAAGACAATGAAAGTATTTTAGAAGGCATACAAAAACAAATATATCGAAGATATTCATCATACTAATATAATAAAGGCGAAAGTTTGTGAGTGTGTATGTTTGTTACTTCTTCACGTCTAAACGGCTAGAGATTTTCATAAAATTTGGGAGGAAGTTAGCTGACACTCTAGATTAACATAAAGGCTACTATTTAATGTGGGAAAATATCTTATTCCCACGGGACAATCTATACGTCGATTGTTTTTACGCGGGTGCAGCAGCGGAGTTCAGTTAGTAAAACAATGTCTCGAATTTTTCAATAGGTAGAGTATTAAAAAATATATGTAAGTATAGTGTATCATAGTTTAAAGTCGAAAACATCATGAAACAACGTGCTTATTAATAAAAACTAGTCGCCCGTCGCATCGGCCGAAATTCGACCGTAATTTAAATTAAAAAACTAAACTTCATATTGTCCAAATTAGTACGAATATTTCTCTAATTCAAATCAAATGTCATCTGACATTCTTGACGTTGTGTCTTTTCATAGTAAGACATTGAATGTTCTATTTCATTTACTAAGTACATATGTGTTTGTGACAAATGCAAGGCAGTGTGTGTAATGTGTTTTTAGTTGATTTTATGTATGAAAAATGCATTATTTGAAAAAAATATTAACATTCTGCACTCCTTCTCTACGTCCACTATAACCGTGCAAAATTTCATACTAATCCGTCCGCGGCATATTACTTAAAAATCCGTCACAAATTTTTGCTTCACGTATTAGAGTATTTTTGAGTTGGACAATCTATTTAATGAGGAAGGCGATATAAAAATTGATAACAGTGATTTCGTGGAACTAGCTTGACCTCTCTTTATATGCTCCATCATCTATATGCGATTTGTCAATACAAATTATAGAATTTCTCATTTCGTTATTATTATAATGGTAGCCAAAGTTGGTTTTAGGCTACCCAAAATCGTGGCTGTGGACTTGGGCATAGCTTAACAAATATGGCAATGAGGTCAATCTGATATTAAATAGTAGAAGATAGTTCAGTAAACAACCAGAATTTGGGCTCAACTCATTAGTTAAAACGAGTCCATGAAGCTGAGCTCGTTAAGGGAGGTTTGATAAATAATCCAGAGAGTCGCCTCATAGTGTGAAATGCTTTTGTGCAATAATCCCTCAAATTTAATAGAATTCCGAAAGACTGAGCTAGATAATGATGACTTGCTGATGAAATCAGGAGGTATATAGTGGAACGCTTCAAGTCTGTTACTAAACGCCTGAAATTTTTGCTCGTTATATTTTTTGCCCATTAATTTTATTAGACCTAGTTACGAGGTTATGATGATGGGCTAAAAGGCGAAGAGGAATTTTTCAGTCATTTATAGTAAATCTCTTGAGTTTGGCATTAGCTGATAAATAACTATTTAAAAAAAATATTCTTAAAGGTGTATAAGTTTACCTATCCGTATTGGACCAACGTGACGAATATTGGCCAATGCCCTATCGATGCAAAAAGAGACAGGTGCCTAGTGCTATGTACCAGTAAGCAAGGCCAGGTTTGAGAGTGGTCGAACCTTTTATGGTACCAGGGAACCACCGCCCCACTTCTGACTAATGACACAGTAGAAATATGAGGAACAGTATGGAAACTGCCTACAAACGTTCGAAAAGGGCACACTCAAAGATCTATACGCATCCACGAGGTCGTTAAAGGGTTATCGCGGTGCTTTAGTAGAGAGTTTCACGTTAAGAGGAGTGGTTACGTTACTATTTGTTTCCGCAATCTTTTTAAAAATGTGTACGCACCCGTCATATTTGTATTATGCTGATGATGACGTAGTATTAAGCACATTATTGTCTCGTACTATGGACACATAGTTATTCGAGGCGTTTTGATTAATGAGGACTTAGGCACAACGACACAACTACGGCCAAACTCAGCTTAGACTCTAATATTATCGTGCTTACATATGTGTATGGGCGTAATGCCCATGCACATGTAAAAAAATAAACCAAGCTGACGACGCGATTAAGTTCATATTTTGTTCTACATAATTAATTAAAAAAATAAATATGTCGAATACCTCGTGTAAACCAATTAGAAGAATGAAACATAATATTATTGTAAAAATATTGGACACTATAGTTATATAGTCCATAGGTCCAATCTCAGCGGGTTTCAATTCCCGATGTTCTGCGAGCTGAGATTCAGCCACGCTGGTCGCTCCAGACATAACCACACGCATAATGGACTTCACAGTTGTTATACCGCTGCCAATCTGAAAATAAGTAAAGGAAAAGATTACATAATGTCAGTATATGGACGTAGACGGGTTGGGGGTTTATATCCCCCCCCCCCAGATCAAATATTAACATCATACTAATATTACAAAGGCGAAAGTTTGTGAGTGTGTATGTTTGTTACTTTTTCACATCTAAACGGCTGAAGCGATTTTCATAAAATTTGGTGGGCAGTTAGCCGATACTTTGGATATACTTGGAACATATAGGCTTCTTTTTACTGTAGGAAATTATCTTACTTCCACGGGACAATCGATACATCGATTTTTTTCAACGCGGGCGAAGCTGCGGGGCTCAGCTAGTTCATAATATGTGAACTATTACACTAAAATATGTGGCCTGAATTGGCTCTCATGAACTACTCAATAATTAGCCCTCAAGCTCTGAAGATGGTAGAATGTAGGTATAAGTATGGTTCGCCCAGAGAGTTACCACCGCCACAATTTTTTTGAACTACCTTCCGCCTTCCCTAAACCAAAACCTGGCTACGTACATGTGTCAGAGTGATACAAATGTGTATTTCGAATTGTATTTCTTAGTATTAGCTCAATGCAGTTTTAACTGAAATTGGTATAGGCAAAGTTGGTTGGTGCCAACCCATTATTGTCCCATTGCTTACAGAAGAGCATTGATAATTAATTTCTAATAAGCATATAATAAAAAAAAAATAGTAGTGGTGCCTGGATATGAACCTTGGACCTTCCGATCGAGAGGGCAAGTTTCAAACTTTTCAACCATTAGGCAATCACTGCTCTATAGGCAAAGTTGTAGAACGTATATGATTCGACCACGGCCATACCACGTCCACACTTAAGGCGACTATCGTAGCCCTCGGAAGTTCCTAGGCATCTGTGATTGTATTTGGATAAGACCTTTGTTCTCTCTGAAATTGCTTTCCGAAGACCATAGGAGGCAGTGACTACTGACCATCAGGTGGACTGTATGCACTTTAACTACTTCAATCCACATTCAATTCATAACATCTAACAATAATTTTAAATCGCTTCATATTTATATCTTATTATTTTAAAATAGTAGTCCCGACGTTAACCTCACAGACCTGGTTATCAGGGCCATTATCACTTATGAACTCATCGAAGTATTATAAACTTTATTTGCTTATCATGTGTAAAACCGTCATTATTGTCATCGGTTTGAAGATTACAGTTCAAATATCATATCTAATTAAAATAATTATTGTAGAAAAACCCGACTGCTTAAAAATAACTACAAAAAGAAAAATAGGTAGTATGATGATGAAATACATTAAATTGTAAATTACCCGACTGGATCAGAAAGAGGGTAATGTTTTTCAAGCATATATATTTATTTATGTTCGTTTTATTGGCACACGCTAGAACCCCATTGGCTTGAATGATGGTAACATATCACTGAGCATTGGAATCGACTTAATTTGCAGGGTGACATAGTGACATAAAATATAAGCGATTTTATAAAGAACAAGGGTTCTTTCTAAATCGTTGCCGGTCCTAAGGACTGAGCAGGACCTCTTACTGGTGTAAATGAGGCGGCAAGCACACACTTTCAAATTGCTTTATGCTAGAAATACGTGTGACGTTGGTACCTCTCCGGTCGAACCATGCTCATTCTAACACCAGGCAATCTCTTCAATTGATTATAAATTGAAGAGATTGCCTGATGGGCAAATAACACGCCGTAAATTTTTGAAGAAATGTGCTCTTTACAATTCTACAGTTTTTTATCCTGCGCATTTTATTCATAAACTGATTAACTCATTATTGTCCCATTGCAGGGCACGGGTCTCCACTCAGAATGAGAGAGGTTGAAAGTGAGAAATGGAAGACTCCACACATCCTAGAAATATTTCTCAAAGTAATCTCGTATGTTTAGGATTTCTCACAATGTTTTCCTTTACCATGAAAACGTGATAGTCTGAGTTTCATCAGTTAGGCCATCGCATCTCTTTTAGCTACATCTTTAAACACATGGCTGATACTATTTATAAATCGAGTTGATTTTTTTATCTGACTGAAATACCAAACAAGCATGCAGTCCACCTGATGGTAAGTGGTCACAGCCGCCCATGGACATCAGTAATAAACTTTAAACCGCGAACCCGGAAACCCCTTTTTAGTCGCCTCTTACGACAGGTAGGAGATACCGTAGCAATATTCTCATCCAGGAACTACGGAGACGAGCAGTAACCCCTTACCATCAGGTAAAAAACAACCTTGTTTGCTACATACGAATAAAATGTATGGTGTTGAGATACCCAAAATATATTTTTATATTTTAGTAATTTTGACGTCTCTGGTAAAAACCACTGATAAGTCGATACGTAAGTCGAACGGGAACGATACAAAACCAACCTACATGTTTTTTAAGATATAAATAATGACATGTTATTATGATATCGGGAGTAAAACCCAGCTCATTTTTAACCTACTTCAAAATTCTTTAAAAAAAACACGCTTTTTACACTCATAGCCCCGCACTAGGATTTCCTCCTGTGTCGTGGGTACCATGGACACACACAAGAAGAATACACAAACACCCAGACTCAGAACATGAATCTAAACTCATCATTCAGATACCTGCCTGGCCGGGAATCGAACCCGGGTCTCATTGCGCGTCAGACCGGTATGGTAATTGCTCCGCCACGCGGGTCGTCAAACTTCAAAAAATCTATCAAATCGGTTCATATATTTTTCTTTATGTATGTGCACCGATTTCTTCGCCAACTGTGAACCAAGTTCCTCAATTATTTCATTTATTTGATAGAGTATACTTGCCCAAGTTCAAAGTTCTGAAGTTGGCACTAATATTGTATATTGCTCTGTCGTCATTATCCAGCGAAATATATAAATTGAGCGCTGACTTCGGACTATGTAACTGAACCAAAATTTATTTAAGTAATTTGGAACTTTTTGTAACATTGACGGTGGCTGTATTATTTGTAAAAAGAATGACACATGTTCCGTACAAATTTTACCCTCTGTATATCTGCAATCAACATAGAGGACTGAACATAGAAACTGTTTGGCTACTTACTAAGCTAAGGTATGCAATGACGAAACATCCGACTCGAAGCTCCACGCAACCACAACACGTCTCAAAAATCACCTTCGCCATATTATCTGTAAATAGAGAAAAGATATATCATATAAAATTTCAAGTTTAGTCTCCGATCTACAACTTATAAAGACTAGTGTAGGTCAACTACATTGTAAATTGAAATAGGTGAAACAGGGAAGAAAGCGTATATTTTTGGATATAACAAATTAATCTAACAGTCCTAAATATCTAAAGGAGAGATTTCAATACTTAAACCCGTATTCAAGAACAATACTTTCTTAAGTAATGAAACAATACTATGCAAAGAGCGATACTATCCTGTGCGTTCGTCATCTCAAGCCATCTAATTCATAAACGAAACTCAAGTAATACTTTGAGGTGCCATAGCGTTGGTTCGGACTCTGTAATTGGTCCATTTGTTGTAGCTGCATTCACTCTAGACTTTTTGACAACACTGACAAATCATTATTATTGCGTTACTCGGTAACTTGTAACCAAGTTACGTAAACGACGACCAACCGCGAGTCGGACTCGAGCACTAAGGGTTTCGTATATTTCATACATTATCTGTAAAAAAACATTTAAAAAATACGTTGGTTGTATGAGAGCCCCCGTAAATACTTATTTTTATTTCGTCTTTAGTATTTGTTGTTATAGCGGCAACAGAAATTCACCATCTGTGAAAATTTCAACTGTCACGGTTTATTACAGTTCGTTAGATACAGCCCAGACAGATAGACGGACAGACGGCCTGACGAACAGCGGAGACTTAAGTAATAGGGTTTTGGTTTTATACTTTGGTTACGGAACCATAATAAACGATGCTATGCGTTCCATAAAATAGCTCGACGGCTACTTTACCTATGCGTCGATTTTGACAAACGCATAGCGTTGGATTTTGCTTAAGTATTGTCTATGAAATAATTTTACCCATCCTATGCGTTAGCTAACACTATGAGGCCACATAGTATTGTTTGTGAATACGGGTGTTACATCTCTCTCACGATACACACTTACTTCGATCTAATGAAAATCCTTCCCTTTTAACTCCTTCTTGTTCTTCATCTTTCTACGGTAAATCCTTCACTTTAGTGGCTGTGCGTTATGGAATTATTTACCGATTAACATCCGTCGCGCACAGTCACTGGATTCTTTCAAAAAGCACGTGAAGGAATTTTACCTAACATGTTAACCTACTATGTAAATGTATTTTCCTTATTTATTCTATTCTATTGTGTTTCCCTCGTCTCTGTATTTTTTTCTGTTATATATCTCTTTTCCATTTTATGTCTACTATGATTGACTAATATTAGCTGCTGACAAACTTAAGTCACCATGTTAAAATTTTATAATTTTGTACAATTTTGTACCCTCTCTTGTATTGTTATATTTTTCCTCCTGTAACTCTAGGGTTTTCTGGAAGAGGTGGCTATTTTAATCATAAGACGGCCTGTTGTATCTTTACTTATTATGTCTTTTTGTTATAATTTTTTGTTTGTTATATTTTTGTGTTTGGTGTACAATAAAGATGTTTTGTATTGTACTGTATTGTACTCTTTGCTTATACACACAAATTTTGATTCTGATGTTACATAGGAGAGATGGTCAAAGTATTTGTAGTAGAGGCTCAAGAAAAATAACATACTTACTTATTCTCAAAAAGGTTACTTAATTGTAAGTATTGAGAACTATAATTATTTGGGTATAGACATAACCTACAAATAATTAAACTTGAATTTGTTTAGTATTACAATATTTTATCTATTTAAAAGGGCATTTTGTTTTGCCATTGATCGTATTGATTATTCTTAAAAATCGGAAACAATTCAGCTCAAACATTGACTCTCTGCAGATGAAAAATACATATATATGCACGATTTTGTACTTTGATTCAGCACCAGAGGGGTTTCTGCATTACAAGCTGAAAAAAAACAACATTTTGTCCAGGACAAGAAATTGATCTGACATGAATCGTATACAGAATATTTGGTAGTATCCCAAAAGAGCTATTACTAAACAGGTGATCACTACCAATTAATGAAAACCCTCGTTAAAGAGTGGCATTAGAACTCTCAACACAAGCACAACGCAAAATAATGGATAAAGAGCATGTCTCGATGCATAACAAGCCTTAGTTCTATCAAAGTACGGCATTACTAAAAATAATAAGCCTTAGTTTTACCAATATTTGTTGATTTATGTATAAACTTTAAAAAAAAGGAAACAGTTCTACATACGAAACTATTTTTAACATCACCAATCATTTTTATGTAATTAATAAATTAAATACCAGCCCTATAACCAATATTTTGTTTGCAAATACCAGTGAAAGGAGAAAATACTAAAATCTGCGTACTGTCCCTAATAATTTGGCCACTCACTGTAATTTGTAATATAATATAACTACATTTCATTTAAGACAATAATAATCAATAATAATTCAAAAAATCGTAATTAATAATGTTCGTTTATTTTTAAAATTAAATAATGTTTGTGCATGAATAATAATGATTATATAAAACTGTATTACCTTTTTTATGCGTCTAACTCACACTAAAGACAACTAAGATTCGTTAGAAATCACAGTATTATTAAAATATATGTCTAAGTTTTGCTTCCACGATACGTTAAATCCGCGCTATTTTTAACTACGAAGTGAAACGAATTAGAGATAATATTTGCAGTATTTGTAACCAACACTTAACCCACCACCAAACCAACGTGTGGCCAACATCAGATAGACAGAGGCCATAAAAGCTAAGCTGTATAAGATTGGCCAAATGTTCGCCTAAGATAATATGAAGACGCTACTAAGTCGCGTATATACACAACTGTAATTCGATAAAATTGTTTAGTGGAGTTGTGTATACAAACAACCCAACATTTTTTTTGATTTTTTTCTCGAATTGCGTATTTCCTGTTGTTCTACTGTCTTAACCGGATTTTGATAGCGAGTCTAAAGCTCAGCTGGAACAAAAAGACTATGAGCTGGAAGGGTGGGATGCTTTTGGTCCCCGTTGCTGGGTTTCTTTACCTCCTTCCTTTGCTAGAAGTAAGGTCGGTTGCGGAGCGGAGCGGAGCGTGTGTGTGGTAAATGTGTGTGTGTCACGTATGTGTGATGTGTGTGTGTGTGAGTGAGTGTGTATGTGTTTAAATACTACAATTGTAATTCACATACTACT
This sequence comes from Spicauda simplicius, assembly GCA_949699795.1. Classification (NCBI taxonomy): domain Eukaryota; kingdom Metazoa; phylum Arthropoda; class Insecta; order Lepidoptera; family Hesperiidae; genus Spicauda; species Spicauda simplicius. The sequence goes on along the minus strand of OX453070.1, from coordinate 17,276,088 downwards.
TAAAACAGTTGTTAAACTAAAAAGTGTTAATAAGTGCTAGGCTAATACGGTTTGACCAGTAAGATACCGCTACGATGTCCCTGTAGTTCCGGGAGCAGAATAGGGCTTCGGTGCTGCCACGAAGTGTATGGTTGCCAGCCTTTTATACAAGGCGACAATCTTAATCCTCGGGATTAACAACGAATCTGTTGATTGCCTTCAGTTAGGAGAAAGGGCCCATGTTACATATGAATTTGCAACGACTATGGACTAAACTAATGGTTATTTTGACTGTAGGTATGTTCGTTTGTTTCTTCTTTCCAATCAATTTCGACCACGTCATAGAGGAAAAATCCCAGTTAGGCGATAGAGCTAATTCTGGCTCAGATAATAAACAACTTAGTACATATACACAAATCCGCACGGATTCGTGGATCTTGCTCTGTTCTAGGTATTTTGCTTTCCTAGTTTTCATAACAAATAGTGTGACCTAAAATTATTTGATCTATGTTTTTCTTCTTTCTATACTGTAATAAATCTGTAAGAGGTCACTATCTGTGCATGGAATAAATTTAGCTGATAACCATTTCTAGAGGTTTTTATTACGATATAGAACCCAAAATGATGGTTTTTAGAATTATTTTCTGTTTGTCTGTGCGTTTGTGAACGCTAATCTCAGAAACGGCTTATCCAATTTGAATAGAATTTTCACTGATGTATGATGGCAAACTTCACTTAAAGTTTATTGTTTATTTTATGTAAATCGATTTATAAATAAAAAAGTTATGATTGTTATACTCTGTAAAATGTATTCCTTTGTTGCTAAGTACGTATTTTCTGATATCCCCCCCCCCCCAAATAACCCAAATGTATGTAATCCAAGGGGATGTAAGTTTGTATGAAAGTCTTTCAATTTTGAGGACACCTCAATAAAATTTAGTATTCCGCTTTGATTTTTATGTTAAAACATCGTTTTTAACCGACTTCCAGATAGGAGGAGGTTCTCAATTCGTCTGTATTTTTTATATTTGCTACCTGATTACTCCGGACTGGGTGAACCGATTTGGATGATGTTTTTTGGTTTTAAAATTAGTGTGTGTCGTAGGCTCCCAATTTTTTATTAGTTCATTTCTGACGATGTCATCCATAAGAAAAGCGTATAAGTTTAAAAATTTGCATTAAGTATGTGCGCGATAAATGGACATATCACTGGAATTCGATGATTTTATTTGGAGAAGATGTACTTCAATGGTATTTTGATTAGGTTCTGATCATAGGATCCACAACAATGTAATGGAACTCTTCAACTCTTTGAAGCAAATTAACGAAATTAGCGATACTCGGCCGAACCCAAGCTACAGGAGTCCACTTGGGTAGAATATATAATAAGATTACTAAACAGTTACTAACTACTAAAAATTTGACCTTCATCTCCTGAATCCTGATGATACAAGGGTACTGCCTGAACCATAGAAGTTAACCATTTGGTGTTTACGGACATATAATAAGATTGCTTAGCAAAATGAAAAATTTGACCTTCAACTCCTCAACCTTGATGATGAAGGGGTATTTCCAGTTTAAACCATTGGAGTTGGCCACTTGACGCTCACGAATGTGTAATTAAATTATTAAGCGAAGATATAACTTCGTTGTGGATAAAACTATTAGCCTGAATTTTTAGTTAGTTAGTAAAAATTTACTTCTTACATATAATTTCTTCTCATAGAACAGGGGTTCTGTCTAAAGTCAATGACAAGCCTCATATATAAGTGAGCCCATGGAAAAGCAAGAACTACTTCACGCTTAAAATAAATGTGGCGGTGGTACCTTATCGGTCAAGCCAGTACCAGTTGGTAAAATTATGTCTGTATGTACAGCATTATGAATCAACAACGCCTAACAGAATTCTCATGTTTATTTTACATGTAATGTTTTGTTCAGGCGCTTGTTTCACTAGTGTCTTCAACGTGTTAGAATTTAGTTTCTGAGAAGATAAAACTTTTCTCGTTAGACGTTTTGTCATTAGACTGTTGCCGTTTTTAAATGTGGTAGAATGTATATGGTTCGATAGTGATAGTACCACCGCCACACCTCTTTCTAGCGTGAAGCATTTTTTTTTTGATGGGAGGGTGAGGTTCCCGGCACACTTTTATATGAGGCGACAATCAGAATCCTCGGGAGCGGCACCGCATCTGTGATTAACTTCAGATAGAACCCATGTTCTATTTGAAGTTGCTTACAGGTGTCCATGGGCGGCTGTGACTACTTACCATCAGGTGGACTGTATGGTGGCTTGCTACTTCAATCAGAAAAAAACACAGAAGGCACCATCAACACACTTATTTCAGCTTTATGTATCAATGTACATATTTGTTAGTTTAGTTTGCTAGTTTGTTTGTAAATCTAATTTCATCCATTCATCCATCCATCAGCCTTTGAAAGTCCACTGCTGGACATAGGCCTCCCCTAATCTGCGCCACTTCGACCGGTCCTGAGCCATTTGAATCCAGCGGTTACCCGCCGTCTTCTTCAGGTCATCAGTCCACCGGATCGGAGGGCGAAAATCTGAATTTAAATAGACGTCTTATAAAATGCAATGTAATTTAACATTACATTAAATGAAAAATAACAGCCACATGAAACAAAAACCCTCTGAGAGATCCTTTAATGTAGTGTTTCTGATTCTCAGGGCACCGCATCTTTGGATAACCTTTGGGAGGATTCCAACCATACTGAAGTTAGCTACTTCTATGTATAAAAAAACAGCGATTGTTTTCTGTCTGTGGCACTATCTGAGACTCATTTGTGCAAGAAACCCAATTACTTCGAAGATTGTGTGAGCAAAAGAATCTTCATTTATATTTTTCCGTTATTACAAATAGTAATTAAGGATCCATAAAGTTTTTTTTCATAACTAGGAAAGACCTAGAGAGTAATCCAACATACACCTTTAAAAGTAGAAGGTAGGTACACCAGTTTTGTGCCATTGAATTGACAAACAAAATTGAGGTCCACGTGATAGTAAGTAGAGACTACTTAGTATCACGTGGACTGCAAGTTTGCCGCCCATGGCATCTGTAAATAATTCCGCCTCCGACTGTACCAGGGCCTCTGCATGAAGACTTGCCACTCCTGAGAACTAAGATTGCTGCTTCATGCGTAAGTCAGTCGATGTCTACACCAAAACACAAGAAAAGGTTTATTTTATGAATGTTTTAGGGTGGGATCTCCATGTACGAACTGCTAAAGAAATGGTTCTAGCTAATTTCAAAACCTCAATAACCCAGTAGAATCTAGTGTCTAGCAACACAACCCACTATCTTTATTTAATGGCATGAAATCATAGTTCATACTATCATACTACTGTTATCAAGGCGAAAGTTTGTGAGTGTGTTTGTTACTTCTTCACGTTTAAACGGCTGGAGCGATTTTCATAAAACTTGGTAGGGAGTTAGCTGACACTCTGGATTAACATATAGGGTACTTTTTACTATAGGAAAATATCTTATTCCCACGGGGCTATCGATACATTGATTTTTAACGCAGGCGGAGCGGGGTTTAGCTAGTTGACAATAAACGGAGCATCCAACACAATATTAAGCTCATTATTACTTGAATAGCAATTTTTAAATCAACATCTCGTGACATCCGCATGTTTAGACTAGTCTAGACATCTTGACGATGGAAACTCCTCACAGCAACCGATAAATCGTTGATTTTGCTTTCCATTGATCGCGAAGTAGGGTAACAGGATTTGTTACTTCTTACCAGTCGTCAATGTATTAGAAATAAGTAAGATCGTCAAGATTTGATCATGTGAACAGGAACTGTTCCATTAACCTAATGTATGTAGGTAATTTTCTAGCCATCTCACAGTCTTCACTCCTCAGTTCGGGATAGGATTTGCTGGATACTTTAACTAAAAGTTTATGTACATATTTTCTTGGGTAAGGATTATCAAATCAAGAAAAATCGAGAAATAACTACAAATTTTAAATTTGATCTCCTATATCGTTCTATGATGCTTGATTGACTATGATGTTTAATTTTTAGTGAATTTGATGATGAAATGTCTAAATTGTAAACGTCCTAAGTTCCCAATAGTACGAAAATGCTGTTTTTGCGTGCCAATAAGAAGAGGCATTATCATTTTTGGATACGTTAATTTGGTAAGTCATTTTTATTTCTTTGATCTGAGAGCAAAATTTTCGGTAACTGTTCATTCAATGATTAAAGTAATCCTTTTTTCATATTTTTTCTAAAATTCGCAATCACAAATTATAATCTTTAATAAGTAAATTTTTGGATTGCATAAAATATATACGTGAGGCAAACCTTGTGCTTCGTTTTTAAGACACTTGCCGCAGGCGGAGGAGTATGAAATTACGCACGGTTATAGTTGATGTAGAAAAGGATTGCGCAATGCTAATATTTTTTTCAAATAATGCGTGAAACATACATAAAATCAACTAAAAAGACATTACACTCACTACCTTGCATTTGACACAAACACATACCTAATAAACGAAGTAGAACATTCAATGTTTTACTATGAAAATGCATAACGTCAAAAATGTCAGATGTCTTTGTCAAAATACCCGCTATTGCTTTTAATTGCAGCTTAGTTAATAAACATCTTTTTACCTTTAACGGGTGTGTTTTAAACAACTTAAAAATTATCACAATTTATTGAAATTAGAGAAATATTAGTGCTACTTTGGAGAACACGTTTTTTTTTAATTTAAATTACGGTCGATTGTCGACCGTTGCGACGGGTGACTAGTTGTTAAAAATACGCAAATGGAATATCTGGCATATTACTCAAGGCGTGCTAAATGTATGGCACTCACGTATTCATAACTAACAATAAAATCTTAGAGGCTATATTACGATTATATCAATTGAGAACAATACTAAATTTTAATAGGAATAAAATGCAATCAAAATGGCCTTCATAATGCTAATCACTTCATAAGCTAACTACCTACTTAGTTAAATGCGTGGGAAGATTATTTTCTCATTGTAGATCTTATTAAACAAGCATTAGAGTAAGATCGAATAAAATATAATTTGAAACTAATTTGGGTTGAGATTTTGGGTTTTAGAGTTGAAGGACCCAAAACTTCTACTGAGTCACTGTCACGAGCATCCTATGGTTTTTGGTACTTGATCACGGATTTCTTAAAAGTTAAAAGAAATTAAGTCACACTTTCACATTGGCCAAGTGTTAGGTAATTGTCAGACTACTCATGTTGTAATTTTTTTAAATCTTTTCAAGACATTTGTAGCTTGTAGTCATTTTTTAGAATATTAGTAACAACAATTTTATATTAAGAAAATATTGTAGTAGCATCAGACATCTAACTCATGGTATGTGGCAACTGTCGCCTATGGACATTAGTAATGAACCCCACAGAGGATCAGAGCTTTACCTGAGGTTGGTCACAGATGCGTTGCTACTTTTGAGGACTAATATTGAACGAGTCCAATAAGTACGTTTCCCTCAATACATCTATCAAAGCTAAAGTCAGTACACTACTGATAAGACAGAAATTGGTGAGTTTGGTGAGACGGTGGTGATTTATAATCCACATAGGTTTCTTCAAATTAAATATGAACGAACTTAACTTCGATAAATAGCCAGACTAGTAATGTGCCAACTCGGAATAAACATTACTCGATTTAACTCGAGTTTACCGAATGAAACTGAGAATCATTCGTTTCGTTTTAACATTTTAGTAATTACAGCTTCGAACAAAACAGAACAGTATTTCAATTCAATATAAACATATTTTGGGTCAAGCAACTTAGATAGAACTTAAACAAATAACAATTTATTTTTCGTAAAACATTTTTACCAATTATTACAAAGCTTGCAATGTACATTCTACACAAAAAATCTAACTCGAGTTAGAATTCAAATCGATTTGACTCGAGTTATCTCAAGTTATTCGAGTTGAGTTGACCAATACTAAATCAGACGTGTCTTATCTTGGTTGCCACGAATTCGATTTTCGGGTGCTCAGATTGAAAGGCTAAATGATAAACCACTACCCAATTATCATTTATTTCAGGTGCTGTCTCTCCTATCGATTCCTTTACTCATCTTCCTCTTGGTAGCGGAGATATCTACAGGCCAGAGCATAGAGAAGCAGGGTCATGTGGAGCCAGTGGTACACCTGTCCCTGACCATTGCTTTCGTTATTATAGACATTATTATGAATATTGTTCTTCTAGTGGGAGCACATAAGGTATATAATCACTTTTATTGCTTTTAAACGCACATAGATTCTATCTAAATTTGATCACAGGTGTATATGTATGACTTATGTATATGTATGAAACTTGCCCTCTCGATCGGGAGGTCCGAGGTTCAAACCCAGGCACGCACCACTGACTTATGTGCGTATTAGAAATTAATTATCACTGCTTTTCGGTGAAGGAAAACATCGTGAGGAAACCTACTAACCCGAGAGTTCTTAAAAAAAAAAGTTCTTGAAGGTGTGTGAAGTCCACCAATTCGCACTTGGCCAGCGCGGTGGACTATGGCCTAACTCTCTCATTCTGAGAGAAGACCCGTGCCCAGCAGTGGGCCAATAATGGGTTGATGAGGTATATGTATGACTCCCAAAGATCATGATGATTGGCACATTTGTAATTCAGCCGCTACACCGTATTTCCGAAATGTATGAATTAAATCACGCTAAAATACTTACCTTATTTTTTTTTTATATTTATGAACTAGTGGTTAGCGCTAAATAAAATGTTCAGATTGGATTTGAATCCGATCTGTAGTTAATTCATCACTTATTTAAATTACTTAACTGGTTGTTTACTAGATTTCCTCTTAGAATATGAAACGTTTGAAAGCTTTAACTTATTGCTCAGGTTTTTTTTTTTTTATTTGACTGAAGTAGCAAACGAGCATGCAGTCCACCTGATCGTAAGTGGTCACTGCCGCCCATGGACATCTGTTATCAACTTCATACAGAACATGGGTTCTATCTGAAGTCAAACACAGATGCGTTGCTACTCCGAGGACTATGATGGTCGCCTCATGTGAAAGTGTGCCGGCATCCACACCCTTCTATCGAAACGCAAGAAATGCTTCACGCTAGAATTAGGTGTGGCGGTGGTACTTCCCCGGTCGAACTACACTGGTTCTACCACCTTCAAAAGTTAAGATTTCTTCACGGAATAAGTTGATGATAATTTGCTGGTGGTAGAACCAGCGTAGTTCGACCGGGGAAGTACCACCGCCACGGTTATTTCCAACGTAAAGCATTTCTTGCGTTTCGGGGGAAGGGTTGTGGTTGCCGGCACACTTTTAAATGAGGCGACGATCTTAGTCCTCGATTGACTAAAGATAGAACCCATGTTCTATTTGAAGTTGCTCACCGATGTCCATGGGCGGCAGTGACCACTTACCATCAGGTTGGCAGCATGCTCGTTTGCTACTTCAATAAGACAAAAAAATGGGCAGTCTATGGGAATTTTTCACTGTCGTCCATCAACATTTGTAACCAATTCCACGTAGATCTCTTGCAAATTCTACCTAAAGCCCATGTGAGGCATTGTGCAACTCCTGAGCACTAAGATGGTCACCTCGTAGTCTATCCTAACAGATTCAACGAAGCGCATGAACTTCACATTACAAATCAATACCTAAGTGTTATTTTAAGCAGCTCTATATATTTCAGAAGAAACGCATCCTCCTGAAGATATACTTTTATTTCGGCCTGATTTTTCAACTGTTGACACTTTGTGTGGACCTCACATACCTTGATTACCGGGAATACGTGGAAAATACAGTTTATTTTACTTTTTTTGGTGAGTAAAAGCTAACTATAGATTTATACTAGGATTATTGTGGCATGGACATAGAGAGAAGGAATACACAAACACCCAGAGGAATACACAAAAACATTTATCATTTAGATATTAGTCGGGCTGGGGATCGAACCCGGAACACACTTTGCCAGACCGCACGGTGACCGCTCCACCAAGCAAAGCTTCAAAGTACCTTATAAAGTTTTATTTATTTATGGACGTGTTGAAAAATTTTTGACAAACTTTGCTAAAATTTGTAGAGAAATTTGATGGGTTAGTCTTAGCCTAAGATTTAGCTTATCATGAAAAATACATACAACCACATAACTTGCCTGATGTTGAGTAGTCACTAGTAGCGATGAACACCTTTAAGTATCCCCAAAATAAATAAATCCTACTTCAAGTTGGTCAACCATACGTTTTGTCTAAAAATTGTGTCTGACTTACCATTTTTAAAATAAGTTTTTAAGGAGTTCCTGATCGACATTCCCCTCATCAATGCCACAAATTGTTGCAGCAATAGTGACTCCATAGCCGAAATATGCTTCTACTCTATCACCTTCTTCATATTCCACCACCTTTCCACATAATAAAAAATGGCTATTATGATATATCATCGTAAAAACATGGTTTCTACCAAATTTTGATTATTTGTCATTTTTTTAGGCATAAACATCTACTTGCTCTTCCTAGTCTTCAACGCTATGTACGTGATGGAAGAGAGCGCCGAAGTCCAGTACGTGGCCTATCGGCGCCAGCAGCACTTGTAACATTACTTACATTACACCAGCCGCAAGATTATGTAAGTCGTTATTACTTGGAAACTACCGGATAACATTTATCATATCAAAGAGTATAAAGTACATTACGTTACATGGGCTGCCATTCTTCATGTCCTTGTAGTTCCTTGTAGTTATGGCAGCTGGTAGAACCTGTGTAGTGCGACCGCCACAACTATTTCTATCGTGAAGCAATACTTGCATTTCGGAGGAGTGTGGATGCCGGCTCACTTTTTTATGAGGCGACCATCTTAGTCCTCAGGAGTGGCGACGTATCTGTGATTGAATTCAGAAAGAACCCTTGTTCTATATGAAATTGGTTACAGATGTCCATGAGTGGTAAACACTTATCATTAGGTAGACTGCATCTTCATCCTTCTTGGCGTTAATGAAAGGAAATGGAATGATGAAGGAAAACTTCGTGAGCAAAACGTACACACCCGAGAGTTCTTATTAAAAAAAGTTATCGGAGGTGTGTGAAGTCCACCAATTCGCACTTGGCCAGCGCGGTGGACTATGGCCTAAAACTCTCTCATTCTGAGAGAAGACAGGTGCCCAGCGGGACAATAATGGGTTGACGAGAAGTTATTACTACAATACTTTGTTAGGTTAGTGTAAAAAGTAGTAGAACCAGTGTAGTTCGACCGGGGAAGTATCACCGCCGCACCTATTTCTAGCGTGAAGCATTTCCTTGCGTTTCGATAGTAAGGTGTGGTTGCCCCGTCCCTGTAGCCTCGGGGTCAGAATAGGGCTACGGTATCCCCTGCCTGTCGTAAGAGGCGACTAAAAGGGGCTTCCGGGGTTGTAGACGGCTAGAGTGGGAGCTCGAACCGTTCGGTCAGGCAATCCCGGGAAGGACGGCGGTATGTGTGGTCGCATACCGTTGTAAAGATTAGACGGAGCGGTGGGCCCAGCCGCCCATCTGGGAGGAGCCCGATGGGGCAGCGCGCTCGAGGATTCCGGTTGAAGTCGTTTCGAGATCCCGGAGTCCTCCTTTTCAGCGCCGAGGACGGCCACCGGGGGGGTTTTAGTGCGGTATAAATCCCACATAACCCTGCGTCGCTCCCACGGCGTCGGGTACCTTTGGAAGGTTTCCCCCTCGAAAACAAAAAAAAAAAAGGTGTGGTTGCCCGCATACTTTTATATGAGCCGACCATCATAGTCCTCGGGAGTAGCAACGCATCTGTGATTGACTTGAGATAGAACCCATGTTATATTTGAAGTTGCTTATAAGTGTCCATGGGCGGCACTGATCACTTACAATCAGGTGGGCTGCATGTTCGTTTGCTTCTTCAATCAGTTAAAAAAGGTAGTCACAAAGTAACCATAACCCAAATGATTTTCCGTGATTACAACGGTGGCATCATGAAAACAAAACAGCGCAACATCTTCCCACGGCTGATGTTACAAACTGCGTTTTCTCGTATCAATACAGACGTAACATCATTTGTGAAACTATATAGAGTTGATTGGCTGTGATACAATATACAACAATTGTGTTTGTTGAGTTATACGCGTTTCAGAGAAGAGATAGTAGAGAGAGTAGAGCAGTGATAGCCTAATGGTTGAAACTTGCGCTCTCAATCGGGAGGTCCGAGGTTCAAACTGATTATGTGCGTATTAGAAATTAATTATCACTGCGTTTCGATGAGGGAAAATATCATTAGGAAAGCTACACAACCGAGAGTTCTTAAAAACAAAAAGTTCTCGGAGGTGATGTCCAACAATTCGTGCATAGCCAGCGCGGTGGACTATGGCCTAAAACTGTCTCATTCTTTCATTCTTTCTGTCGAGAGAATACCCGTGACCAGCACTGAGACAATAATGGGTTGACGATGACGCGTTTCGAAAACTATAGCTTTAATGTTGTGGTTTAATTTTTTGAATAAGATTAAAGTAGTAAGAGATTGTGTAGTCGACCTGGTGGTAAATGTTTACTGTTCATTGTGTTGTCATCAATATAATATTACATATGTAAAACAACTTCGCATTAAACTTATTTAATTATAGTAATTCACAGATGCGTAGTTACTTCCTAATACCTGAGTGAACGCTTTATGGAAGAAAGCAGGCAATCACGTTCTTCCACCGAAACGAAATAACTACTTCGGTCTAAAAATGATGTTCCGTTGGTACCTCCAAGTAAGTAAGACCAATTGCTTGAAAATGATTCATTGCCTTTTTTTAATTTATTTAACATATTTTATTTTGTTTCAAAATAATAAGATAAAAGTATTATATTGTACAAATATTTAATTAGATATTTTGGAAGCGGTATACGCACTAGCTTTCATTTGAGCGCATGCCAAAGAAATGAATATTCATACAAACATACTTATGTACTTAGTTACGCTAGAAAATATTACCCACAGTTGAGTAAAAACTTAATAATATAAAGTCTGAAACGTTTCATATACAATCAGACTTGAATTAGAACAAACATAATCAGTGTCGTACAAACAAAAACAAATAGGTGGTATCATCAGCTCATAGTAGATGTAGAAAAACTTCTAAACCAAGGAAAGTAGCGAAGTCAGTCAGTGACCACAGCGCCGCGGCACACGCCAGTTGTGTACAAAATGGCCGCCACAGTTCAAACTAGTTGGAAGTAAGTGGTAGCGAAAGTTATCGACACCTTTTTACGTGTTCTGTTTATTTTTATATTTTCACTTTTGTTTTTAGTGTTGTGGTTCTTTGAAATTTGATACGGTTTACGCGGAATTTGGCTTTGGTTTTAAGTTTTATTTTAACTTTTGGTTTATCCGCTCGTTTATTTAAGGTTTCGTAGTGAGTATAGCGTTAAAGCTCCGTTAAAGAGTTAAATTTTAATATGCGTTTAAATATACAAAACAAATAATCATGCTTACATAATATGGGTATGTAATTTTGTTTAGAGTAAGTATTTAATTAAAGTGATTAGGGATAAATTTTGGGCACGCTTGTAACGCGATAACTCAGTAGTTAATTATTTATTGTTTCCGATACTAATGGTTCTATTATCGTTTATAAACACCGGAAGCATAATAATATTGCTTACTAAAGACTCAAATATCGTTACTACAATGTATCTTGCCACATCGTGTTTGAATACGACGTAGAGCATAGTGGTTAACCGCAAAATAAAGTTCCTGTATCGAATCGTAGAAGAGTTCACATTTAAGGATATAATCTCTTTAAGATTTTTTTGAGTTTGATGCGTTATTTAAAATAGAAATATGTATACAAGTTAAATTATTACAAAGAAAAAAAATGCTGAGTTTGCCGGATCATCTCAATTGAAGTCGCTTTTCGGTAGTAGCGTAAGAAATAATATTGTAACGATTTGTGAGTTCCTGCATTAGCCCATACAAAATAATGACATCTTATTTTATTTATATTGATAGTTTTTCATAATAATAATAATCTTTATTTGCCAAAAAATATGGTACACATTTTATGTTAAATAAATTTACAAGTCCTCTTATTTACTTATAAGGCGTGCAAATATCATTTAAATGTTAATATTAAATAGAAGTTAAACTACAATATAAAATATGTCATATCTTATAAAATGACAAAAATATCTATATAATTAATTAATTTTCGTGTGTACTGAAAAAATCTTGCTTCTTGAAATCTAATTAACGAGAAACAGGGCGCTACTAAAATAATAGAGCTGCAATTCGCATCTTGCCGACTGAGTTAACGTTCTGAGTAATTCCTTGTAATGAAAATAAATTAATCGTGTTGACACTTGCATATAAATAAATGAAAACAACTCGACGCTAAATAAAGACATTACTGCTAAAAATTATGTCATAAGTACTAGTTGTACCCCGCGTTTTCTCCCGCATTTACAAGACTTTAGGTGACATAACTTCAAATAATAATAACTTATAACTTTAAATTCTAATAATTTTTGATAAAGTAAATGGAAATTAACGAAATAAAGACACGTAGTCTTAACATTTACCTCTGGGTATGGACTATAAATATATCGTGTAAATAAATTTCTGCAGTTTTGTATATCGCGAACGTTCTAAAATTATAGAAATTCGCATTCCTAAAAATAATTTACAAACCCATATATTATGACATAGATAGACACGGGGAACTTTCATTTTTATTACATTTATAAATAACATGCATAAAATATGCTGATTAGGTACGTGCAGTTTTAACATCATATAGTTCTTAGAAATTCTGTACCAATGTCGCTATCTCTCGGCAAAAAGAATTTAAAAACCGCATATCGTGAATACCCGTTAATTATTAAAATTGCTATCTCTCCTATTTATGTACCAGTATTACCGATAGACTTAGCTCACCGTCAAATTTAGGAGCTGATTAGACTGATCCGTGAATCTCTGACCTGGTCTGGACTAGGGTTGACACCTTTTGTCCCTGTAGTTCCGGGATCAGAATCGGGCTACGATAACCCTGCCTGTCGTAAGAGGCGATTAAAATGGGCTTCCGGGGTTGCGGACGGCTAGAGTGGGAGCTCGAACCGTCCAGCCAGGCGATCGCAAGAAAGACGGCGGTTCATTATTTTTAAGCGAAATATTTTTTTTGTTTTATAGCAATTATTTTATTTAACATTTTTGGGAGTGTATATATAAATTTTTTGAAAAACAATCCACCTTAGGCAGTCAGATAATAAATGAGCTAAGTATAAAAATACAAACAGCGATAACAGAAAGTACCGAGATGAAGATAAGGTTTAATGATACAATGATAAGAGCATCAAGAATGATTGCCAAGAGAAGCGTTAATATTACAGTAAAATTAAACAACACTTGGCCTACTAAGAATATGATATTGACATTTGATTTTGATAAACAATATTAACTGTATTTGTTTACTCCTCTCCCCTTATGCTTTTGCAATCTTTAACTTTATGTATTGTGCAATTGTTGCCGTATATTCGGAAAATTGGCTTTTCTTTAATTTATTCCTTAATTACTTGGCCCGGCGAACTTCGTTCCGACTAAAAGTCAAAAAATTTAAAATTATCAGTGATTTGTGCCTTGCACTGACCCTTTAATTGTATTTTGGACTCTACTTATTCTTTCTATTTATACCCATTTTAACTCCGTACTGTAAGCTTGTCAGGACAAAATCACTGTGTAATATTGTAATTTTAGGAGTATTATTTCTTATTTAATGGGCAAAATGAAGTAGGCGTAAGGTTGGTGCGAAAAGCTTTCTTGCAAGTAAATAAAATAAGTTCAATATTAACGTAAATGACCGATTGAAATTATATATGTAATATTTAAAAAAAATATTTAAATAGCTTTTGATTTGCCCTACAATAATTGTCTTAATTATTGTACGGTAATTATACTAATAAGGCTAGTTCTTACACTATTCCACAGATTAGATAAAACATAACATTCTATTGTTCTACTGTAACATTTATCAATAATTGAAAAGAATAATATAATTAGTTTAAATATGTTTATTTTCGCATGGTTATCTGCACTTAATTAAATTTTATGTTATGTTAATAAATATTGCAACATTTGGAACTTTGTACTCGACTTTTTGTTTAGGTACATAATTTATAATTTATTTCATAATTGAGACTCCACATGCATGTGTATGCTTGTTAAAGCACACTTATCAGGTTAGAAATTATATCAGAAAAAATAACGAATTGTATTGTAAATCAATTGTAGAACGTGCATTCATTCCGAAAAGTAAAGATAATGTTATTAAATTAGGCCATTACATCACTTCACTTCACGTCTGTGACTTTAGTCCCGAAACATATAAAGCTGAAATAGGCCCTTTCAAACATCACTACACAGTATAAAACAAAGTCGCTTCCCGCTGTCTGTCCTTATGCATGCTTAGATCTATAAAACTACGCTACGGATTTTAATGCAGTTTTCTTCAATAGATAGATAGATTCAAGAGGAAGGTTTTTTATGTATGTTACATGCATAATATTGTGGAGGAACACTGATTATTTTAGATTTTTGACTTTTAGGCGGAACGAAGTTCGCCGGTCACCTATTTTAATAAATAACATTTGTATCACTTATTTTGTGTGTGTATTTAGCTAAATTAAAAAAACAAAAGTGATATTGTTGCATTAAAAACTTGTGATGATTAATTAGTAAAACTTGTCATTTTATTAACACTAGTCACCCGTAGCATCGGCCGAAATTCGACCGTAATTTAAATTAAAAATCAAATGTCATCTGACATTCTTGACGTTGTGTCTTTTCATAGTAAGACATTGAATGTTCTATTTCATTTACTAAGTACATATGTGTTTGTGACAAATGCAAGGCAGTGTGTGTAATGTGTTTTTAGTTGATTTTATGTATGAAAAATGCATTATTTGAAAAAAATATTAACATTCTGCACTCCTTCTCTACGTCCACTATAACCGTGCAAAATTTCATACTAATCCGTCCGCGGCATATTACTTAAAAATCCGTCACAAATTTTTGCTTCACGTATTAATATAATAATTATTAATCATTCACGATATTAAATATATTTATGCACATCCTTTACAATTGATATGATTCATTAGTTCAGTATAATCTTCCACGAAGTACATTATAACAAATACATTTTACCAAAAAGATAACATTTATCAAACGTACAACTAAACCAGTTTTAGTTAACCAGTGGTCTTAAAGTACGACGATTTCCTCTTGCTTTTTATTTAAAAGGATGAGATGTTTCTTATTAAAGTATAGCAAATTCTATTGTTTGCCTCCTATAGAACTAATTTACAAATATGTACAGTCACGAGCAATAAGATGTGACTATGGAAGATTGGCAAAAGTATCTGACCCAAGAAGGAGTTCATAATATCTGACTACACGAACGCAGCAAAAATATCTGACATTGAAAGGCAGCATAATGCAGTAGCGTCAAAATTATATGATCAAGATGAACGTCAAATAATTGTGATATCTTTCGGATGCAAAAATATGTGATGACGTTCGTTCCAAAATAACGTGACCTACCGCGGAATGCTAATAATTATTCTGTTTTCTAGCCAAACTGGCGTTCCTATAGTCTGTTGGATCTTGTCTTAACTGTTTATTAACTTCTCTCACGTTAACCCATTATTGTCCACTGCTGGTCTTCTCAGAATGAGAGAGTTTTAGGCCACCGCGCTGGCCAAGTGCGAATTGGTGGACTTCACACACCTTCTCGAAACTTTTTTTTATAGGACTCTCGGATGTGTAGGTTTCCTCACGTTTTCCTTCGCCGAAAAGCAGCGATAATTAATTTATATACGAATGAATGATATATTTGTTTCAATAGATAGTAGTTTGTTTTGTCGCCTATAAAGAAGTTAACGGCTCAGCGATTCAGCAGATTTCCGTGTAATTTTACTTGTAAACAAGTAGTGACCATTCAGAATGAAAACAAAGTCATAATCGCATGTATAATTTTAGTGATAATTCTATTTTCTTTTGATAACAAATCTACTTATTTAATGTCATTCATTCAAGTAATAGTTTTAGAGATATTATTGTTTTATCCGATTGCAGTAGAGCATTTTGTCTAGGATGGTACCTAAGCCCTTTTTTGACTCGAAACTTACATCTTAAATTACAGGTTAACAATACGTTAGAGCAGTGAAATTTAATTAATTGGAATATAGGTAATAAAATTAAATATCAATCACTGCATAGTATAAAACAAAGTCGCTTCTCGCTGTCTGTCCCTATGTATGCTTAGATCTTTAAAACTACGCTACGAATTTTAATGCAGTTTTAATAGAGTGATAGATAGTTTTAATAGATAGAGGGATTCAAGAGAAAGGGTTGTATATATACCCATATTATTAAGAAGCTGTAAGTTTTCCAAATAAATAAATAAATAAATAAATAAATAATATAGTTGAGAAACACTGATAATTTTAGATTTTGACTTTTAGGCGAAACGAAGTTCGCCGGTTCAATTACCTAGTTGTTAATAAATAAAATTCATATAAAATTCAAATTCAGTTAAAACACATCGAATACAATTAAACTGCTGCTGAATGAACATTTAGAGGAAACTTTATTCAGAAGAAGGGTTCTATCTCAAGTCATCACAAATGCTATGCTAATCGACTAAGACGGTCGCCTCATACAAAAGTGATCCACACACGCTCTTTGACCGAAACAAAGAACTGCTTCTTGCAGAAATACGTGGTGGTAACTCCTTTTTTTATCTCTCTGAAGTAGCAAACGAGCATGCAGTCCACTTGATGGTAAGTGGTCACTGCCGCTCATGGACATCTGTAATCAACTTCATACAGAACATGGATTTCATTTGAAGTCAATCACAAATGCGTTGCTACTCCTGAGGACTATGATAGTCGCCAAATGTACCGAATGAAATGAAACAAAACCACAAAACATGGGCACTGTATCATATTTAAAACCGTGTTTTGTGGTCAGCATTTCTTAAAACAAAGCCTTAACGAAGCAAATTATCAATTCGTTGCATTTGCTTGAGTAACAATCAAAGTATTGTAACTTGTTTTTGCAATGTTTCAAAGATTATTTTATTACACAAAAACATATTTGTTTTGTAACATTACCTTTGCATTGTCAGCATTGTTTATTCGTAAAATGTTACTAATATTATTAATTTGAAAATTTGCGAGGATTTAGGTATGTACGTGTACTTGTTACTTTTTCATGCAAAAACAGTGGATAATATTTCGCTAAAGTTTGACACACAGTTTGTGACCTTGACTAACACACGAGATAATCATCACCATCACAGTACAAATATGGAACAGTATGGAAAGCAAGCCTTGATTATGAAATAATTACCTACACTCTATTGAATCGATAGCGTTGTCTCTATATATTATTTTCATAATAGTGTTATTAATAGGTATTTATTTTAGCATTTATTGTCATGTAGTCATCAATCAATCGAATTGTAATATCTATGCAGTTTAAAAATAGTAAGTATAAGTAGGTAATCTCACATTTAATCCCAGCATGACGATTATTATTATGATACTTATTTTTGAAATACCGAAACAGTTTAATATTGATACATGTAGATGTTTGGAAATGCGTGTGATATTAATTATCTAATTTAAAAAAAAATACATAAAAATGCTGTATTCTTCATAAATTACAAATTATTCACTGAAACATACATTCTTCTGGGACGACACGTCCGGAGTTCTTTATTATTAAATTTTATAGTGTAAAAAAATTCAAATTGCCGTATACCACGCAATACACTAGTGGCATTTTTAAAAAGATCGTGGAAACAAATAGCAACGTGACCACTCGTCTTGACGCGACACTCGCTACTGAAGCACCGCGAAAACCCCTTAGCGGCCTCGCCAATGCGTATGTTTGTGTAAGTGTGCCATTTTCGAACGCTTGTAGGCAGTTTCCATACTGTTCCTAAATGTCTACTGTATCGCCGTGCTAAATGAGACCGAAATAGTGATGTAACGAATATTCGCATCCGCATTCGCATGTTTTAAATATTCGCATTCGCATTCGCAAGAATTGATGCGAATGTTTTGCGAATATTGAGGTGCAAGCTTCGCAAATAAAAAATCGCCAAATTGATACAACTTGAAATCGATCTGCAGATTGAAAACTTAAAAAAGGTCGTCATGTCTAGATCCTTAGCCCTTATATCAAAAACTGAATAAATATCAATAATCGCATTCGCATTCGCGAATGTGCAAATACAGACATTCGTTACATCCAGTGGCCTAACTACAGGGTTGCAAGTCGGCAGAATGTCACAGGCCCCCAGCCGGAACGGGCCTCCGACTAGCTCCTCTGATCGAGAGCCCCTTCCGGCTGGGGGCCCCCCTTTCCGGGGGGGATCGCAACTCCCAACATACATATATTATTTATTATATATGTTTAGTAAAAAAAGTTCGTCTTTGATTTATTTTTGTTACCTACTCAGTTGCATACACATGTGTAAACCAATATAAAATGCAATTGTAACCCAGTTTTAGAACTAGGTTACAACATTTTTTTATATTGGAGGGAGGGGGTCCATCTGATGAATTTGCCGGGGCAAATTCATCAGAATGCTCTAGTTACGCCCCTGGTTACATCACTAGACCGTAGTGGTGGAACCGCGAAAATAAGCTAGTATACTATTATATATTTACTGTATCTACCAATGCGCACTTGACGAGTGCAGAGGACACTCCTAAAACTCACTTAGTGAGTGAAGACCCGTACCCAGCAGTGGGATAATAACGAATTAATGACGAGTATGAATACAGCAAATAAAATCTTGGATCACGAGAACAACGCGTTTGACAATAAACGAATGTTTGACCCAGTTCAAAAATAACTTGGCTTATCTCCCACAGATCTAGAAATACGTGAAATACGATCAAAATAACATCTTCATGTCATCACATTGCTCATTGACAAAAATATTTAGCGGCTTCCGTTAATATATTTTTGTTATACAAATAAAATTTAAAGATAGAGTTCCGATAATCGCGACTTAGTTGCTGAAGACTAACGCAAACTATCTTTTAACATTGAGATTTTAACGCTTAAATGCATTTTTGACGCTCCATGAAACAAATAAACGCAATAACATTGGACATGACATTCATGTCAATTTGGAACGCGTTTTTGATGCCGCGACCGAACGCATTTAGTCACCAAAACGTTCAGCATCGACCAATAGCCAAAACAGAAGTAGCTACTCTACTAATCACTTATAAATACTTTTTTTCTCTCGAGGAGGAAACCTTCAAAACGTACTCGACGCTGTGGGAGCAAAGCAGGGCTATGTAGGATTTTTACCGTACTAAAATCCAAAGGAACGCAAACGGAGTCCTCTGCGCACGTTGCCCCATCGGGCTCCTCACCATGGGCGGCTGGGCCCACCGCTCAGTCTTTTCTTTACGACGGTATGCGACCATACATACAGCCGTCTTTTGCGGGGTCGCCTGACCGATCGGTCCGAGCTCTCACTCCAGCCGCTCGCAACCCCGGAAGCCCCATTTATTCGCCTCTTACGACAGGCAGGAGATACCGTAGCCCTATTCTAATTACAGAATTATAGGGACGGAGCACTAATAAATACTACAGCTTCACTAATTATCAAGATATACCATTCTTAAACGTTTGTCATACGAAATCCAAACTCATACCTAAGTATTCCACCTATTTTTTTATCAACATCACGCGTTGAATTCTTTTAATCCAATCCATTCTAAGTCCACCTGTTTAAAGGGCGTTCAGTGATGTGTAGCAATAAGTGGTTAGTGTGAAAACTGGTTTCCCAACGATTATCGGTACGACAGACATGCCAAACCCACTACCGCTGCCACTTACACTACGAAGTATGTTAATTAGAAATGTTAGCTTACTAAACATAAATATTGAAGCCCACGCTAAATGTTCACTAATATAAGGTGCACACGTCTAATTTATTCATTTCTTTTTTATTACATTCAAGTAGCAGACGACCTATCCACCTGATGGTAAGTGGCCACTGCCGCTCATCGCTACATAGTATAATAAAACAAAGTCGCTTCTCGCTGTCTGTCCCTATACGGATTTACAAACTACGATACGGATTTTAATGCAGTCTTTAATAGGTAGAGCGATTCGAGAGGTGTTTTTTTTTGTTATTAAAAGAAACATTTCCTTATTCTTAGTAACGGTAGTTAACGGGAGAGAGCGGAATCAGCCGTGACGTATTTGTCTTTAGCAAACATTATTGTACTGTTATCTTTCTTAGATCTACAATCACAGTTATAACAGTAGTAATCCGTATGTATCCTCGTTAAACAATTAATTAAAACAAATACTAATTGTATAAAGAACAATGATATGCTAGTGTGAGGTTCTACTTCCTGAAATCCAAGCCTCGTAACTATTCAAAACGTTAACTATTTAATAAAACTGTACAAATGAACATCCTTTTATAAATTCTAAACAATGAACTGATCTAATCATTGAATTTTAACAATTAGCATTTCAACGCGCCAAGTCTCTCATGGCAATTGATATGAAATTCAATATCTCTCTCTTTCTCTCTCTCTCTCTCTCTCCCTCTGAAGTTCTGAGGTTGACTGCCAGGCTATGATTCTTATTTATTGATACATATGTACCAGTGCAGGCTTTATAATAATATAGACAATTTATTTAGAATCAAAACAAATATCAAATGTTTCCTAATTCAAGCACGTAAATTAAAAACCATCATAATTAATAAGGCGTTTTAAAAGACAACTTAAGAAGTTCAAAAGATGTTGTCATCCACAATACTTTTTATCTTATTATAGGCCAACGTTTGGCCGCGATCTTACCTGATGTTAAGTAAGATGCAGCCTAGGATGTTACACGCTTGCCTAGATAAAGCCTATAAAGCATATAATACAAACATATCCCCCTGGGCATGGAAATAAAACATTAATTAAAACTAAGTAACCTTCAGCTTTTATACTCGTATATAACGAAAATATAAAATGTTTTTTTTTCAAATAACTCACAATATTTTTTGCTTAGTATTCTTTGAAGTTTAACATACACGGTTCGAACATCGTAATAAATAGATATGAGATAACATCGTCATGATTGTATGTATATAAATACATACAACATTTGTAGTCACGATTTTGTTGAAGAAACCACATGATAATATCAGGGCAGACAAAATGATGCTTCCATTAGATAAGACTTGATTATAAGTTATTTTGTTTTATATTGTTTTTTGCAAATACATAGTGTCGTTGTGCTGTTATTGTGAGGTGAAGGATGTTAGAAATGGAGAGCCTTTGTGGTTCAACTCCGGAAGCTTTTTTTTTGACTGAAGTAACATGCGAGCATGCAGTCCACCTAATGGTAAGTGATCAATGTCGCCCATGGACATCTGTAATCAACTTCATACAGAACATATATTCTATCTGAAGTCAATCACAGATGCGCTGCTACTCCCGAGGACTATGATGGCCGCCTTATGTGTAAGTGTGTCGGCAACCACACCCTTCTATAGAAACGCAAGAAAGGCTTCACGCTCGGAATAGGTGTGGCGGTGGTAGTGGCGGTAGAGCTTCCGAAGTCGAACAATTTTTTCTGCTTAAAAACGCAGTGTTAAGCGTGGTTGTGTTTTGGTTTGAAGGAAGTGGTAAATGAAACCTATTTGAGGCGTTCCAATTCAGTAGTCTTTACCTGGTTAGAATTTTTAAAGGAATGTTTTTTTGGAAGTAAGCAACCGAAAGAGTTGAATTAATCTAATTAATCAGTTTGTAACTAATCGTTTTTTCAGTAAAATATTAAAATTATATTTATATCCTTATGTTACGTACATCTTCTATAGATCTACAATAGAAGTGGAAGGTTTTGAATTATAGTTAGCCTATTTAAAACATTAAAATATAAGTATTTACATTCCATGTTTTGAAGTATAATATGCCTTCTCTACAAAAATGTTACACCTGTAGAGTTGACGTTTTTTAAACACTGTTGGAACTACCGCACAGCTCATGTTTAATAAACAACCGAGATGTAAGATAATCTGTTAAGAAATGCAGGCCTAAAGTTTATAGAATTGTGAAACCAATGTAGATACACTAATGCTACATCCACACTACAGCGTTTATGCTTAATTTCATTTAAAATTACTACTTATTCGAAATTAAAGTGTCAAATGTGCTTGTAGTGATAGTGATAGTGAGTCGGCATGGTCAAAAACTTGTTTTTTTTTTTTATCTAATTGAAGTAGCAAACGAGCATACAGTCCACCTGATGGTAAGTGGTCACTGCTGCCCATTGACATCTGTAAACAACTTCATACAGAACATGGGGTTCTATGTGAAGTCAATCACAGAGGCGTTGCTACTTGGGAGTAGCAACGCATCTGTGATTGACTTCAGACTTCCAGTCCAAGATGGACCAAGATCCACCCTTCCAAAGAAACGCAATAACTGTTTTACGCTAGAAATAGGTGTGGTGGTGGTACTTCCCCGGTCGAACTACACTGGTTCTACCACCTTCAATGATGATATGATGTTTTCCATAACAAAGATTTACATAATTTCAAAAATATATTAAAATAAGATGACTAATCCGATATTCAACAAACGTGCGAAGGAACTTTTGCATAACTTGTATATTTATGTAAATATTTGTATTACATGTACTCGTGGATTTTTTTTAATTTTCGCTTTCATAACTCAAAGCAAGCAATAAGAAGTATATATTTACTTCCATGACAAATCATTGTTGACACGAGTCTGAAGTTTACTCGCTAATTACTTAAGCTTACATGTTTGGGTGAAGACCATTTTTTAACCGACTATGAAAATGAAGATATTCGTCATGTATCACTACATAGCATAAAACAAAGTCGCTTGCTGCTTTCTGTTTCTATGTATGCTTAGATCTTTAAAAGTATGCTATGGATTTTAATGTATTTTTTTAATAGTTAGTGATTCCAGAAGAAGGTTGTATGTATAATACAATCCTACTTCCTACTAATATTATAAATGCGAAAGTTTGTGAGGATGTATGTGTATTTGTTATTCTTTCACGCAAAAACTACTCAACGGATTTGGTTGAAACTTTACAGTAGTATAGATTATACATCAGAATAACACATGGACTATAATTTATACCGATTTTTTTGTAATTAGGTTATAATATAACGAGAAATACCAGGTTAGTCGCAAAAAAAGTTGTCCTCTGAGAGCTATCTTCGCGTACGCTGCCTAAACCGTTGGAGATATCCAAATATAATGTACTGTGGAATTGTTTGGCTCACATAGATCTAAATAAAAGTCCGCGACAGCATATATCTATATTTTATGTATAACCCACAATAACTCTTTTTATACTTTGAAAATTTAAAAAATATGAAGTTGATGTTTCCATGAGTTTTATACAAACTAAATATAAATCCTTATCAAAATAAATGATTTCAAAAAATCAAGCATCTAATAAAGATTGAATCTGTCTTTTACATCATGTAAATTGGATAAGTAGTTTAGAAGATATTACAAGTATAACATATTGCGTAGTCAATTGATTGACCGGCAGTACGCGCCGTCCGCCGCCGCCGTATACAACGAAGTTCTATGATATTAATATTTGAATGGTTATAAAACACGGAGCAAAATGTGAAAGGTAAATGACGGCCCTGTAGTTCCGGGATTAAGGCTATGGTATCCCCTGTCTGTGGTAAGAGGCAACTAAAAGGGGGCTTTCGGGGTTGCGGGCGGCTAGACTGGGAGCTCCAAACACCCAGTCAGCAACTTCGGGAAAGATGTCAGCATGTGTGGTCGCATGCTATCGTGAAAGCCAGGATGGACGGAGCTTGGACCGTCCAGCCAGGCGATCCCGGGAAGGACGGTGGAAGGTATACGTGTGGTCGCATATCGTGGTAAAGACCAGATGCAGTGGTAGGCCCAGCCGCTCACTTGGGAGGAGCCCGATGGGGCAACGCACTCAGAGGACTCCAGTTGTGTTCCTTTGAAGATCCCGGAGTCCTGGTGCTATAAGAATCCCACATAACCCTGCGTCGCTCCCATGGCGTATGGTACCTTTTGAAGGTTTCTCCCTCGACAAAAAAGAGAAAAAAGGTCAATGAGAATGAAACAGTGGAAAGGTTAAATATGTTATTCAATCGTCATCGACCTTTTAATGTTACAGAACTCGGCACATATGTCAGATTAGCAGTAGTTTAGGTCGTAGTTGACCACGCTAGCCAAGTGCGCGTTGGTAACCGTCACGCGTTTTGAGACCTTTCTTAAAACTTTTAATTTCAGAGTAAGCATTAATATCTGTTGCCGACGAAACTAATTCAAATTAAAATACGTGCCTGTGATTTGAAATTTGAACACACTGATTTAGGCGATTAACACACGGCACCGCGCATCGCCGCGAATAGCGGTGCCCCGCGCGGTAAGGCGGTTTACGCACCTATACGCGCGGATGGACCGATCATCAAAATAAACTTTTCGACATCGAAATTCCTTTTATTAAATTGCAACACGGCCTGCATCAACGATGATCCGCGCGGTTAGGCGTCAGCCCGTGTGTGAGGCGCCGACCCTCCGCACTGTCGTTCGCGCGGAGACATGGTGGTGATGAGAACACCGCTGGACCGCGCGGTCGGTCGGTGTACGAGTGTGAGGCATCAACGGATTTATTAGACCCCAATAGAACATGAGATCCGCTTCACCGCCTACCGCGGCAGTGAGCGGTATCATATGTTAATCGCCTTAGAAAGTATGGCAAGGGTTCAATCTGAAGTCAATCACAGATGCGTTGCTACTCCCGAGGACTATGATGATCGCCTCATATAAAAGTGAGCCGGCAGACACACGCTTCTAATAAAACACAAGAACTGCTTCACGGTAGAAATAGGTGCGGCGGTGATGCCTCCCTGGTTGAACCATTGCAAACTTTATGTGGCAGACTAAATTCCACGCGAGCGAAGCCGCGGGCAAAGGCTAGTGTGTAATATAGTAGAGAAACACTGGTAATTTTTGATTTTTGACTTTTAGGCTGAACGAAGTTCGCCGGCTCAACTAGCATTTTATATAAAATTGAAGTAGCTAATGAGCATGCGATCCATCTGTTGGTAAGTAGTAAGGTGTCAGCAACTTCATATAGAATAGTTGTTCTATGTGAAGTCAATCACAGATGCGTTGCTACTCACGAGAACTGAGATAGACGTTTTAGACGAAAGTGAACCGTCAACCACACATTTCTACAATGGTACGAGCGAGTCATACTCGTTCGTTCAACACGAAAACAAATATAATGTTGAGCAAACAAGTGTAGGTCGGACTTTATATCACCAATAGCAACTACTCCGAAGATTTCCATTACGTAACTTCGGTCTATCACGTTTAAGCTTCACCTTTCTGGGCCCTTATGGAAACATGTTCTTTCTCTTAAACTACTCAGTTTGGTAACTAGTATTTGAGTCTATATTAAATTAGTTCTTACCTAGCAGTGTCACAATAAATAATGTAGAACTATTAGTAATAACCCAAAGCATCGATATTTTTTTTTCGTCAACCCATTATTATCCCACTGCTGGGCACGGGTCTTCTCTCAGAATGAGAGAGTTCAGGCCATAGTCCGCGGTGCTGGCCAAGTGCCAATTGGTAGACTTCACACACCTCCGAGAACTTTTTTTAAAGAACTCTCGGGTGTGTAGGTTTGCTCACGATGTTTTCCTTCACCCAATATTATCGATTAAATTATCTTTATAGTATCGATGTATATCTATATAATTGTGGTCGTCGTCATCCTTAGCATCCCATCGCTGGGTAAGGGTCTTGTCTTAGGATAAGGGGTCTACGCCCAACTCCAGTAGCAATTATTGTATATAACATAATATTCCTTGAGGTTATTTTGTATAAACATTCAGTCGTATAGGCGTTCTAGCGATATTTTCTATCGCCGTTGATTTTAATTAATTTCTTTTACGCATATAACTCCGGAAAAGTCTAGGTATCCGGGGTTCGAACCGCGACTAAGGTAAAATTTCAAACCAGGATGAGACGCGAATTTTCACCTAGAAACATTCAAAGATACTCGAGGATTATTTTTATTTACTTTTAAATGAGACATTAGACCTTTGGCATTGTTTCAGACACAAGATGATTGACACAATCGAGATAATTGCAACACAAGTCTAATTAATACATGTACTGATTAATTACAGAGCGACAATTGACCCGGATCTTGTTTGGTTTGTAGTCGCTTCTAAAACATAAACATATTAGTTTTTGTTACTATGTTGAAATACTCAGTCAAATATATTACGAATCACTGTAATGCCATGGGCATATAAACAACTGCTAGATATGTATCTATCGGTCAGTTTAGTTGTTAGTTTGTACGATTTCGTGAAGATGAAACAGTTTAATATTCTTCGGTCCCCATCGATATAATTGTTATTTTGTTTTTATTTCTCTTGTAAGTTTGTTATCGTTACTGATAGGTACGTTTTATTGTTTTATGTTTAGCGGATACTTTTTTATTTTTGTTTCCAATATTCATATTTTTAACCTTAATAGATTATATTTAATTAAATTAACAAAACAGGAAGTTATTGATCAGAGTTTGGTTTCAGATTTTTACGTGAGCTAGACACTTGCTGATTTATCTGTTGATCTTTTTCTCAACTAAACAGTTTTTTCAACTCAAGTCTTATGTATAAGTTTTGGGTTACCTATTTATTCGGTGTACGTGTAAAATATTGTTATTAGGCAGGAATAAGTATGAGTGGTGACCAGGACTCCTTTTCTGTGTGAAGTTACTTGCGGTTGTCCATTGGTAGCAGCGACGACTTACTATAAAATAGACTGCGTGCTCATTTGCTTTTTCAATCTAATAAAAGGCAGGTCTAAATGACAGTATAACGAATCCATTTAAAGTAGGTACATCGCTTTCTTGACATTGTAACATGGCAAAGAAAAGGAAAGTCGTAATCTACATTTTCATTTTGCATTTCACCGTATAATTATGCAGTATTATTAAAATTATCTACTGTATAATGTTATTATCATACAAATAATAATAGCTTAGACTACTTTTAAGCTATTATTCGTTTAAGACTTAGACTTCAAATATTTATATATATGATTTTAGACTAATACGTTTTTTATATGCGGATTTTAAATTTCGTTTTGCCAATATTTCGATCCAGTAGCACGGATCGTGGTCACGGTAAACCACGTTTTTTATATCTAATTGAAGTAGCAAACGAGCATGCAGTCCATCTGATGGTGAGTGGTCACTGCCGCCCATGGACATCTGTAAGTAACTTCATATGGAACATGGGTTATAACTGAGGTCAATAACAGATGCGTTGGCACTCCCGAGGACTATGGTCGTCTCATATAAAAGTGTACCGGCAACCACACCCTTTCATCGAAACGCAAGAAATTCTTCACGCTAGAAATAGGCCGTGGTACTACACTGTCGAACTACACTGGCTCTACCATCTTCAAATTGTAAGAAATTACACATAGAACTCCTGTTCTATGTGGAAATGCTTACAGATGTCCATGGGCGGCAGTGACCACTTATCATCAGGCGGACGTCGTGCTCGTTTGCTACTATACTTTTTCTTAGTTCATAGGGGTAGAAAGGCATCTGTGGTCCATCTCAGATAGTGTGCCATTTGGTGTTTATCACAGACGTGGGCTGTAATTGCTACCTAGTACTTACATCAGGTGGACTACATACAAGAAAGTTACTTCTATAAATAAAAAGACACTTTTATGGGTCATACGACTTAATGCAAAGATATTTTTTTGTGGATATACAAATAATAGAGATTATTTTGCTTAAAAATAAATCTGCCATGTATTTTTTTATCAGATATATAATAATTTTACATGTCACTACAAATTACTCTACTTCTAAAGTTGTACTAACATTATAAGAATGTACTTCTTCGCAAATGTGTGTATAATTTATGCATGCAAGCTATTCGAATATAACAAATATTTTTGAAAGATGTATTTCAGACCATCTGAATAAATATTCGTGTACGTTACAAACAAAAATCGTTAAAACAACGAGTATGTATTATATATTAATCTACTTTTTGTTAATTTTATCATAATTAGCCCAACTATAGCTAATTTATTTACGGTGCAATAACTTTAGTTATGGTAATACTAAATAAATAATTAAAGTATTGTAGTATTTTCGTGTTTATGTGAGTTAATTAAGAGCGCTCGTAGGACCGATAACCGATGGGGAAGGAAGGTCCTCGAGTGGCGACCACGTTTAGGCAAAAGGAGCACAGGTCGCCCCCTCACCAGGTGGACCGATGACCTGAAGAAGACAGCGGGAAACCGTTGGATTCAAAAGGCACAGGACCGGTTGGAGTGGCGTCATTTAGGGGAGGCCTATGTCCAGCAGTGGACCTCAAAGGGCTGATAGATGGATGGATGGATGGATGGAATTAAGAGCAGTTTGGAAATTGAAATCAAAATCGTGCTACAAAAGTATTGATACTTAAATTATCTATAGTAATAATATAAAGCCGCATAATCTCAGGTTTTTTATAATATTTCAAAATGGATCCGAAAATATGTCTGAAGAATCGATTCTCAAAATTGTTGAAGACTAGTGAATCGATTTTTAAAAAACGTATATTTGATTTAGTTTAATACTCTTCTGTAAATATATCGGGAACAAGGTCATCCGTTTTCAGTGTCGCATAAAATTTGGTCGATTATCGATAAAACAAGAATAGTAAATACTATTATTAAATAGCAATAAAAACTAGTTTTTGACTTAAAAAATCGATTCTTACATTTAAAGATGTCAAATCGCCATCCCGACACAGTATCTAGTAGCATGATAATAATAGGTCACATAGACACAATTGAAGTCTATCCAGCCTACCTAGAAAATAACAGTCATAATGGACGATGTTAGACCATTATTTGTGTCAATTAGGGCGCTAATCCACCGGAAGCGCGCTTCGCTGAATTGTCAATACCAAGTTCATCTGAGAGTAAACACATAAGAGTATATGAGTAATATTCTTCATGTAGTTCAATATTTGAAATTCTAAAGCTACCCTATCCTCAAGTATTGAGTTTGCTGGCAGTGAGTCTGCCAAGTTCAGAAAAGATAAAAGTTTCACACTGACTACTCAATATTTCAGATTTTCGACAAATGATCGATTTTGACATGTACAAATAATCTTATACTATAGAATATAACTGTTTTTAAATTCATTGATGAACGTAGATTAAGTTATCTTTCCTACAGATATATCGAAAGGAACTGTTATGAAACTTAGTATTAGATTTTGGCTATTTTATCGATTACGATATCGACAACTATAGATCTTAAACGTACTTTCTACCGAACTTTTTCGAGAACATTACGACTAATCCGTGTTGGGTCATCATATTATTACTAGTATGATAAGTAGAACCGCCTACATTTAATCATCGGCGAAGTAGGCGGCATAGTACATAGATATGAAAATAACAATCTTAAATTTCTAGTCTGTACCTCGGTAGATGTGCAAGTTCTTCTATCTCAATATAATTAAGTAATACTCTTAGTTTTACTTATCTGAAGGCAATCAGCGTAGAAAAAAATATTAGTTCATATCCAAAATGTTTAATCCCTACTAATATTATAAATGTGAAAGTAACTCTGTCTGTCTGTCTGTCTGTCTGTCTGCTACTTATTCACGCCTAAACAACTGTACCGATCTTTATGAAATTGGGCACACAGATAGTGTTGACCTCGAGAAAGGACATAGGCTGCTTTTTATCGAAAAAAATGGGTTGAAAGCGTTAAAATCGGGCATAAATGTTTGTATGGAAGTTCGTTTTTGACAAAGTCTCATATTGACGAGTCCGTCAAGGGGTACGATAGACTTACTTAAAACCTTATCTAAATAATAAAACATAAAAAAACATTAATTTCGAGTCGACAACATATATCCGTAAAATTCGGATTGTCGCGTATTTTGTTAAATTCTAATGTAAACATGTGTGACATGACAGTAGTGTGACATGACAGTAGCCATAATGGCCGCCCGGATGTCATTCTGAATTCATTCAAAAATAATACGTATAAATTTGTAACTATCAATTATCATAAAAATAGATGTGATTCAAATTGATTTTAATTTAATTTATGAATTTATGAAATATTTCAATAATAAAAAAGCATCCGTTGACGCGCTGCGGCCGCGCAGCTTGCGACTTAATGTAAAATCGCTCTTAGAGTACAGGGATTCCCAATTGATAACAGATGGCGCGTCATACTATTATAGTAAAATAGTTATTCGAATCCAATAATTCAAAGGCGATAAAATGTTTTAACATTGTTTCAAAATAAAATTATCGACTCCATTTGTCACTCCATGTTCATGTTACATAAATAGTTTCATAACTATTATTGCATAAATAAAGTTATGTTATTGACCAACCACTACATTTTTAGCGAAAATAAATATTATGGACAAAATACAATTGATAGTCTTTTATGCAAAATACTAACATTAATAAGTCGATCTGTATCTAAATATGATATAAAAATTATATCATGAATTATTATTATAAAGAAGCTTTTTCAACTTTTGTGATAAATAATTGCATTTATGAATATTGAAGCATGGTTGATGAACACTTGGCTCTAATAACAAACGAGCAATGTCAACATTATTGTTCTTTTTATATTTAAGATATGTTCATTATAAATAATGTTATAGAAAACATGCATTTAAATAACAACATATTTTAAATTAATTTTAGAATAACAAAGTGTGTCAAAATAAGCCAAAATAGATGATGTTCTTAACCCATAAGTATGTGAATTTCGCATCTGTTATTAAAACCGTGATAGTCATGTGGTGCCAAGTCGGGCGGATTAGAAACGCGAGGTCTGGGGTTCGAATCCAGTTGTCTTATGTACATTTTTATTATTATTATTATTATCTGTAGTTTTTATAAATACTAATTTCAATATTATTTTTTTAATAACCAGCTCATTTTTAAATATTATTTAGTATCGGAAATGCAAAGCTTTCGCCCGCCTGGGAATCAATGTGTCACAAAGTTTATATGAAATTAATAGAGGTTTAACCTCTGTCAGGTAAAAGTACAAAATAATTTGGATTTACCTTGCCGACAAATTCAAATTTTAATGTAATGAACCACAAACAAGGCTTAATAAAGATAAACTATAAACATACCTGAGCGCCGCTTAAATGTTAGTAGAACCAAAATTAGTTTACGTATCATTGATACTGTCATTAGATTTTTAGTTTTAGTTAGATGCACTAGGGGGCACGGGTAAAACGTTTTTAATAAATTTACTATTAGCGAAAAATATAAGATCTGATAGAAAAATAGCTATTGCCGTGGCGTCGTCCAGCGTTGCGCCCACACTTTTAAAAAGCGGTCATAATGCCTGCCTATTCGCCTTTGAGCGTCCACTCAAGATTTGTAGCAACGATTTCTCTAACATTTTTAATATTTCAAATCAAAGGAAGACTGGAAATTCAATGCATCCCGCATTGAATTTCCAGTATTCCTTTATGTTTATGTTATTTGACTATTTGGGATGAAGATTCTGTAGATACAGCCATTGAGATCGAAGACATTATCCAACAAAATTTTTGGATTCCTTTAACCCGCCTCCCGGTACTCCTCCACACAAACTTTTTTTTAAAATAAAAATACGCTTTCTACACTCAATAAAATAGAAAATTTCTACAATTTCAATTTCTACAATAGGCCCCACGCTTGGATTTTTTCCTGTGTCGTGGGTACCATGGACAAACAAGACGTATATAGAAACACCCAGACCCAGAACATGAATCTATTCAGATTCCTGTCTGGCCGGGTGTGGTAGCTGCTCCGCAACGCGGGTCGTCAAGGTTGTCAAATTAATGTTAAAAGTAGGTTCACCTATATGTAATCTTACTCAGTATCTAAAAGGACCAAAATTACTTAAAATAGTATTTATCAATTCATAAAAGTTAAAATCCACCTTTATAATCGATGCGCTTTGGTTTAAATGTGGAGGCGTCGTTTGAAAAGATGTATTCCGATATTGTTAATGTAACCACTAAGATTGTAAATTGGTTCAAAAAAGGGTGTTACGATATTCTGTTTCGCCTTATTTTCATAACATTTTACGTAACAATAACCTACCCACAAATACACACTTAAAATTCGTTTTTTCACTCTGTGTTTGTCCGGGTAAACCTTGACCGGCTAAACTGATTTTTACGGGTTTTTTACTATAGAAAATGTTATGGAACAACATGTAGACTACTTTTATCGTAGAATTCCCACTGAGTGGAGATTTGCGCGGGAAAAACTTTGCAATACATTGATTTGCACGCGGGCGTAGCCGCGGGTACAGCTAGTTACAAATATGATGTAACGAATATTCTCATCCGCATTCACAAGAATTGTGCGAATGTTGAATTGCAGTTCTTTGCAAAAAAAAGGTCACCAAATCTATCCAAAATGAAATCGAACTACAGTGTGTTCACCAAAAAATGGTTGCCAAATTTTGATACACAAAAAACACGAAAAACTCAAAAAATAAAATATAATATCGCATTCGTAAATGTCGGTAGAAAATATTCGCATTTGTGAATGTTCAAAATAACATCATTCGTTACATCCCTAGTTTCATCCTACTTGAATTTAATCTTCAAAGCCAAGTTCGACGTATATACTTACTATTCGTAATTATTTCTTCTACATCTTGGCTTTGGCAACCTCTGTAGTACTACAAATGTCACACATGTTTTGTTTC
Organism: Spicauda simplicius; assembly: GCA_949699795.1. Lineage (NCBI taxonomy): Eukaryota > Metazoa > Arthropoda > Insecta > Lepidoptera > Hesperiidae > Spicauda > Spicauda simplicius. Next base: position 17,243,255 of record OX453070.1, on the reverse strand, counting down.
AAATGTCTTATTCTTATGACTTATTTCACCGCGCTCATTAGACTCGTGAACAAATGTTTAGTCAGCGTTTTTTCTTTAAGTAAATAACAAAATCTTAAAACTTAAAACGCTTTCTACACTCATAGCCCCACAGTAGGATTTTCTCCTGTGTCGTGGGTGCCATGGACACACACAAAGACGAATACACAAACACCCAGACCCAGAACAAGAATCTAAACTCATCATTCAGATACCTGTCTGGCCGGGAATCGAACCCGGGACCCACTGCGTGTCAGACCGGTACGGTAACCGCTGCGCCACGCAGGTCGTCTAACAGAAACATAAAAGCCTTTTTCTCTTTATTTGAATTGTAATTATGTTTGAGGTACCTTAATTAGTATATAGTAATCAAAATAATGACTATAACAATAACTTTTTGGCTCGTTAGCGCAGGTATGACGTAATATGGTGATCATTTTCAGTCAGTGCTGTTGTTCAGGTACAACTATATATAAAATTATGTTTAAATAGCGTCTGTGTCATCCATAAAAGACGGTAATAAAATATTCCGAAGATATAACAAGGTTTTACAACTTATACGGTTTTAAACCGAACAAATATATTTTAATAACTAATTAACTAATGACTAATTGACTTCTTCTACCAAAATTATTAGAAGAACGAAAATCTTTCCATAGATTCTTCGTTTAGAATCGTTTAGAATCTTCGTTTTTCTTTCTGTCGTTACTTAATTTTCATATTCAAAAAATATGTACAGATCTCCGATTTTTTATAATAACGATTAATATCAACACTATAGTTCTGTAAATAAAAAAATATTTAATGTAGCTATTGACTTTCAATTAATCTTCATACAAAAACTGATTTAATCGATCGCATCATACAAATCTTCACAAAAACTTAATACGCGCTAAGTATTTGTCTATTTCGTTTTTATATGTTATCTCCAATGGAAAATCCGATGTCAGTTTCTTCTATCTGCAATTAACTTTTTATAAGCGTTTAACTTTTTTGATAATTTTTTGCTGTTTTTTGTGTACATACGTATATTTTTATGGTCTTTCTGAAGTTTCATAGTCGACTTACTATTATAATTTCATTCTTCTATAATAAAAAATATTTTATCCAGACATACGTCTGCCATACATTTATTAAATCAAATGAAATTACAAATGTCCCGATGATAATAAGTTTGGTATGAACTTTTGACTAAGCAATTTTTTTTACATATCACAGACTATTAGCACGAAAAGAGTATAATGTGCTCGCTAAATCCATATCGTTAAAAAAGTTATTATGTGAAAATAGCAAATTCAACAAACTAAAAATAAAATGGGCTCAGTTGACACCGTAAGTACCTGAAAATGTTATACATCAATGTACATAAGACGTAATTACAAAAACAGAACAGAACAGTACGTAGTCGGCATAGCGTTTGTCTTCCTATTATAGCACACCTTAACAGTATTACTGTGTTTAACGTGCGTCTTTATTACGGGTTTCCGCATGTCATGTGACATAATGACACAACGACAGAAGAAAACGTGATAAACAGCGCTCATGGCGAATATCTCACATCAATCATGTTAAAACAAAAACTGTTCACTGTATATACATGTAGTTTTGAGGTGATTGAATTCTGCCCCGTAGTAGCATTCCGTCCATCCATCTGCCTTTGAGAGTCCACTGCTGGACTCTCAAAGGCAGATAGGCCTCCCCTAATCTGTCCCACTTCGACCGGTTCTGAGCCGTCTGCATCCAGTGGTTACCCGCCGTCTTCTTCAGGTCATCAGTCCAACTGGTCGGGGGTAGCCTACACTCCTTCTGCCCAGACGTGGTCTCCATTCGAGGACTCTTCTACCAGCAGTAGCAGCATTAATCACTGCTATATATTGGCAATGTGAAACGTTGTTTTAACTTATTCCTAGATAGTAATAACATTTTAAATAATACCTATTTTAAACCAATACTTTAAATGTGGAGAATTTCATCCGCGATTACAGGTGTTAAAGAGGGACCATTTCCTACAGTTTATGATATATTTAAAAATATTTTACAAAATAGAACAACAATTTCGTAAAATGTTATTGGGACAATACCGCTGTTCATACAATTTCATACAAATCTGTTTACATACAATGTAATATTAGGTTACGTCAATTGTACGTGACGTAACAGATGCCGTCCTTATCTCATTCGAATAGTTTTATTGTTAATTTTATTTATGATACACGAAGACCTTTCAATGACGGTCTACGTATCGCATACATCGGGCTGACACACAATGGGTTTCAAATTCGATCTCCGGTCAGATAAACTTTTGATTGGTAGAATTCTGTACTGTTTGTGATTTCGTAAATGTGCCTGAACAACTACTACACGGGAAAAAATACGAGTATAGGGGCATGAGTGTAGAAAGCTTAATTTACTATTTATAGTATAGTATAAAAAGACTCCATTTTGAAAAAAATAACTTTTTTTTTATCTGATTGATGTAGCAACATATACATATACATAGTTCACGAGGGGCACAGTGCATTTCACAATCAGTTGCAGTGAAAAGATTCATAAATTATACTATCCGTGAAGGCTTTATTTTTATCAGTGGCATAACTTCCTTTTGTATTAATCTGTTTAACTTGCCATTCAAAAACTTCGCAATAAACTATTATTACAAATCTTCTAAAATCTAAATCTCTAAAAGAAGATGGTAGAACCAGTGTAGTTCGGCCGGGGAAGTGCCACCGCCACACCTATTTCTAGCGTGTAGCAATTCTTGCGTTTCGATGGATAGGTGTGCTTGCCGGCACACTTCGATATGAGGCGGCCATCATAGTCCTCGAGAGTAGTAATATATCTGTGATTGCCTTCAGATAGAACCTATGTTCTGTACGAAGTTGTTTACAGATGTCCATGGGTGGTAGTGGCCACTCACCATCAGGTGGCGTGCAGCATGTACTTCACCTTTTTTTCACCGTTTTCCGATAAAAATGTTTTTTTCTTTTGTATTTTGCAAAAAACAATCATCCCGATGTTTTTTATTATTTCCTCACACGTTAAACTGCGTTATTTGGAATACTTTCAAGTATTTAACTCAATTTGCCGATATTTTGAGTTCGGTACCTTTGTTCTCAGTGTGGGATAGACTTGTTTGGTGAACCCATTATTGTCCCGCTGCTGGGCACGGTTGTCTACTCAGAATGAGAGAGGTTCAGCCTAATCCACCGTACTGGACAAGATTTTACATACCTTTGAGGACATTTTTTGAGAGAACTCCGGTGTAGGTTATCTCACGATGTTTGCCTTTTATTTATTTATTAGGATTGCCAACGGAACATAGGTAAACATTCCATTTTTTAATTTAAATAAGTCCTTATATGTCGTCCCAATTATAAGCGACCACGTCTTACAATACAATAATTATTAATATGAATCAATGTAACAACTAAATCCCTTCACAGTAAAGCAGTGATAATTTATTTCTTATGCATAAAATCCGTAAAGCGTGCCTGAGATTCAAACCTTGGATCCTCAATTTAGCAATTAAACTATCCCAGCTCTATTTTCGTAGTTATACTAAGTACGCAGAACATTCCATCTAATTTAATATCGTTCATTGAATCCACTTAAATGCAGTTTTATTTCAATTGTCAAAAACCCGCAGAATGTTAACACAATAAATTAAGAGTACGCAGAGGAAGTCATTAATAATTTTAATGTTTACTGCGCTACAAACACAAACAATAATGTTTGGTTGTGTTTTTATTTAAGTTGATTTAAATGTTTTTATCATAGCAGTGATAGCTTAATGGTTGAAACTTGCCCTCTTAATCGGAAGGTCCGAGGTTCAAACCCAGGAACGCACCACTGGTTTATGTGCGTGTTAGAAATTAATTACCACTGCTTTTCGGTGACGGAAAACATCGTGAGGTAACCTACACACTGGAGTTCTTAAAAAAAAAACTTGGAGGTGTGTGAAGTCCACCAATTCGCACTTGGCCACTGCGGTGGACTGTGGCCTAAAACTCACTCATTCTGAGAGAAGACCCGTACCCAGCAGTGGGACAATAATTGATTTTACCCAATTGTTTCCAAATTACAAGCAAATAGACAGAAATTGAAGAAGACTTATTAATACATATTCTCAGTTTTTCAAACAAATGGCCTAATGCGTAAGGTTTGATTTTTCACTTACGTAAAGTCTACAAATCCTCACTTGACCAGTGTGGCCTACACCCCTCTCATTCTGATACCATGCCTAGTAGGTGTCATGGGTTGACAGGTTCAAAGCAGGGTTGCCGGACGTCCCGATTTTGGTGGGACGTCCCGATTTTTCATCAAAATTAAATGTCTCGCGCGGGACAGGCCCAGTCCCGCTTATCGGGAAGGACCGGAGTTTTGTAAAAAAGGGTTGCCAATTGCAAATATAAGAGCGACTTAAGTTTGTCGACCAAAAAAAACCTTTGTAGGGCGACGACTTCAGCCCCGCTTTTGACTATGAAGTCCCGCTTCATTCAAAAAGTTCTCAAATCCCTTAACTTACCCTTGACTTAGTAAAAATAAATTCCGTCGACTCTGGTTCATAGTCAAATATCAATACATACTTATATATTTAATAACGAGCTGAATAATCAATACGATGTTATATTATTTATGAAAACACTAACTTATTCCCAAGGTTGTCTGGCGTTTACCATGGTAATGAGTAGGTCTTCCATGTGTTAATATAAGTAATATATTATCTGTGTTCCAAAATTCAGCGAAATGTGATCCGAACTGTTTATCTGTTTGAAGAAGTAAACGACCATGCAGTCCACCTGATAGTAAATGGTCGCCGCCCATAGATTGTAAGCAAGTTCATTTGGAACATTGGTTTTATCTGAAGTCGATCACAGATGCGACTCTACTATGGTGGTCGCCTCATATAAAAGAGTGCCGGCAACTACACCCTAGAAATAGGTGTGGCGGTGGTACTTCCCCGGTCGACCTACACTGGTTCTACCTGTAAAAGAGTAAGAAACCCACATACATCGTCATAAACATTTGCATTTATAATATTAATAGTAAAACACCAAGCTGTATTATCGATATTATATTACACGATACAATATCAATATTAAAATCCATCGCAATTGTAACCAACTGTTTTTTATAAAAATATTCGTGAAGCATTTAAGATTAACGTTATACTGGGATTATTTTGTTACTAAAATGAAGCGAAATAAATGACAATTGACAACAAGGTCACACCAAACAATGACAATGGTGCAACGGTCAAACTCCACCATAGTAAATCTGATGCTGTGACGACATAAAGGAATAATAGAGTCGAGACTCATTTGAAGATTACAAAATACAAAATTGAGAGATATGACTTATTATTGAGTTTGAAATAGGTTTTGTGATAAATGAAGTAACCTCTGTCTGCTTTCACTAAACCGTATTTGAGTTTTTATTTATTATCCTAGAAATTGCAAATAATAAAAGAAAGGTGGATATAGTATAGTCTACTTATAGAAATACTGAATCGAGGTATACCGAATCGAGTGAAAAAAATAAGTGATTATTTTCGGATACTTAACTGACTCTAACTAAGATTTGCAAGTAAAAACACACGTTATTCTATAAAGTTCATTGTTTTCTGGGGAGTATATAACGCTACAAAATGTGCCTCATAGTAATTTATCATTTCTATACGATATAGAAAACAATACGAGGAAACAAACTCACCTAAAAGGTACTGAAACAAGGTCTCAAATATGTGTGAATTTCATTAATAAGTACTCGGCCAGCGCGGTGGACTATAGCCAAAAGGATATTTTATCAACGTCCCATACTCAGCAGTGGGTCAATAATGAGCTGACTACGAAAAGGAAAACGAAAAAAATTGAAATTTGATACTGCTGTTATACACAGTAACACAATCACGTGCCCAACCGACATATGTAACTTCGAATTTCAACTATGAAAGGTTCTACAAAGTTCTACAAATCCATTATCATCTTAGTTACAACATTAAAAAAATATTATTCATTACTTGTAAAATTAAGAAAAATTGAAAAAGATGATCCTTAATTATTTTTTTCGATTTTCTGACGTTCTCGCTTATGACTTGGGCCAAAGCGAAGTATAACCCAGTTAATGAGTAGGGCATAAAATGAGGGTCATAAGAAAGTGGTTACGCTACGATACACCGCGGATTGAATTCTTAAGCGACTTAAAGCATTTGTTCAAATTAAAACGCGTGTGATTAAACATTAGATAGCCAATTGTTATAAATGAAATTTCCCGACAACGCATTGTCCCACTACTGGGCACGGGTTTTCTCTCGGAATGATAGAGTTTTAGGCCATAGTCCACCGCGCTGGCCAAGTGCGAATTGGCGGACTTCACACACCTCCGAGAACTTTTTTTTAAGAACTCACGGGTGTGTAGGTTTCCCCACGATGTTTTCCTTCACAGAAAAGCAGTGATAATTAATTTCTTTATAAGCACGTAAATCAGTGGTGCGTGCCTGGGTTATAACCTCGGACCTCCAGATTGAGAAGGCAAGTTTCATCCATTAGGCCATTGTTCTATTTCAAGTTGCTTGCAGATGCCCATGGGTGGCAGTGACCACTTACCATCAGGTGGACTGCATGCTCGGTTGCTATTTTTATTTATTTCAAGCAGATAAAAAAAAATGTTTTATGTAATACACTAACGTCATAAGTGTTGGCTGTTCAAATAAGAAAATAATATATTTTAAATCAAATTGTTGTATTTAAGTAATATAATAAAATATATAAAGTGAGATATTTAAAAAACATATGGTTTGTTGATAATTACAATTCACCTTCGTCATAAAATCGTTTTGATTATAAAAATTTTATATTGTTTGGAAATTAGTAAAACATTGTTGAAACAGAAAAGGTGTCTAACTGTTTAAACAAATCTAGCTTTGTTTAAAGAAAAGACAAGGATGTTTTTAAATTAAATAGGTAATTGAAACCTAACTCTTGCTCTTTATATTATTAGATATAATAATTGTAAAATAAACCTATCCATCAATATTTTCATAGTAATTGTCCATGTAGCAACGTGGTTCAGTATGTTTCACCACCAATTTATATAAAAGATCCACTGTTGGCATTAGATCAAATAATTTACACAAAGTGAGAGTGCTTTTGAAATAACCGTACACAATTGCGTTTGAATCTTGTAATACGACTATATAATGTACTTAAATATATGCGCAAAGAATAGATAACTTTAAAGCTATTGCACAGTTTTTCTTTGGAAAATCGGTTAACAATGATAGATATAGTTTATTATTTTTATCCTTTTTCTAGACGTTTTCTCAGTATGAAAAAGGTTCAAACTACAGTTGCTAACAAATTTACTATACAAACTCATAAACCATTTCTGTAAGGAATTCTTAAGCACTGTTGTTTTCTCACGATGTTCCTTCGCCATTGAAACAAGTGATGAATAATTAACTTCCAATACATATTTAATTGCTTGATTTGAATAAGAAATGCGTACCTAGGGTTCAAAACTCTTCGTCCCTGTAGTTCCGGGATCAGAATAAGGCTACGGTATCCTCTGCCTGTCGTAAGAGGCGCCTAAAAGGGGCTTCCGGGGTTGCGGGCGGCTAGAGTGGGAGCCTGAACTTTCAGCCAGCCAGGCGATCTCGGGAACGACGGTCGTATCCTGTGGTCGTATATCGTCGTAAAGACAACACGAAGCAGCCCAGCCGCTCATCTGGGAGAAGCTCGATGGGGCAACGCGCTCAGAGGATTTCGGTTGCGTTCCTTTGGAGATCTCGGAGTCCTCTTTACCCGGTGGCCAGAGGACGGCCACCGGGCGGATTTTAGTGCAGTAAAAATCCCGCATAACCCTGCGTCGCTTCCACGGCGTCGGTAGCCTGTTGGAGGTTACCCCCTCGAGAACAAAGAAAAAGGGTTCAAACCTCCAATTAAAAGCACTACATTATCACTAAGCATGACCACTGATTTGGTATGCGTCATGTATTTACGTGATGAAAGACCACAAAAACAGAACATGACATGTATTCATGGAAATCCTTTCTGAATGATAAGAGTTCATAAAAATAAGCTAACTGCGATAACGGTTCCAGTTTATAACCACATTGGGACAATGCAATCCAGAAAAATATAAATATGTACCTATATTTTTTTCATATTGTAAAAGTAGCTTACAGTTTTTTAAGAGGCTCTACATGCACATTATTAAATCTAAATAACATTAATATGTTATTATATTAATATATATTTAATGAATTAATTAAGCCTTAATTCAGGTCGACCATAAATGTATAGAGGTTAATATAAAATCAGATCTTCATATGTAACTAGCAGACCCGGCGAACTTCTTTCTGCCTAAAACTCACAAATCTAAAATTATCAATATTCCTCCACTATATTAACCTTGTATTATACATAATTATAAACCTTCTTCGTAAATCTCTCTATCTATTAAAAAAAACTGCGTTAAAATCCGTATCGTAGTTTTAAAGATCTAAGCATACATAGGGACATAGAGCGGGAAGTGACTTTGTTTTATGCTATGTAGCGAAGAAGTTATCACATTTTATACTATGGAAGTAGCGAATGAGTTTGCAGTCCATCTTTTTTATAATAATGCAGTAGCAAACGAGCATGCGGTCCACTTGATAGTAAGTGATCACTGCCGCCCATGGACATCTGTAAGCAACTTCAAATAGAACATGGGTTCTATCTAAAGTTAATCACAGCAGTGTTGCTACTCCCGAGGACTATGATGGTCGCCTCATATAAAAGTAACCACATGCCGGTAACCACACCCTTCCATCGAAACGCAAGAAATGATTCACGCTAGAAAAAGGTGACGGTGGTACTTCCCCGGTCGAACTACACTGTTTCTACCACCTTTATACCCAACCACTAATCTTTGTTGTTGCTCCTGATGACTAAGTTGGAATGCCTTATGATAAATAAATGTCCCTAACCACACATTTTCTTTATCCGTGAAAACTAAGCGGAAACTTATGGCTTCAAATCTTATTTTAACAGAATAGTGCCCAGCGGTAGGATAAAATATTTCTGTTTATTTACTTCGCATTCTAGGTAAAAGATGTTCTGAAAACTCGGAACAGATAAGCTTGTTTATATAAATATGTTTAATGTTAATTACTCGTGTAGTATGGTTCCATTATCGCTATTTACTAATTGTTATCAATATTAATTGCCTTCCTTGAATAAGTGAGTAAATATTTTTAAAAACAATTTAAACAACAATCGCAATTCAAATAAGTCATTTAATGGGGTACAACCCATTATTGTCACGCTGCTGGGCACAGGTCTTCTCTCAGAATGAGACATAGCCTAATGGTTGAAACTTGCCCTCTCAATTGGGAGGTCCGAGGTTCAAACCCAGGCAAGCACCACTGATTTATGGGCGTATTAAAAATTAATTGTAACTGCTTTTCGGTGAAGGAAAACATCGTGAGGAAACCTACACACTCGAGAGTTCTTTAAAAAAAATCTCGGAAGTGTGGTGAGTTCACCATTTCGCACTTGGTCAGCACGGCGGACTATGGCCTAAACTCTTTCATTCCGAGAGAAGACCCGTGCCCAGCAGTGGGACAATAATGGGTTAACGGTTATATATGCTACTAGAATATACTAGTCTAAAATAAGAGTTGTTAAAGTTCTAGCAAGTAAGCGCAATCATAAATCGCTCGCGGTTATGTAATAACAAGTTACCGTGAGATTCAGCCTACTAACTCCTTACTTAGCTAAAGTTAAGTTTATACTGTAACTATCATATTAGGTACGTCTGTAAACAAAAAAACCGTGCGGAACTCGGGGACTGCCGCGGTAAATCTATTGTATAGCATTTTTTTATCAACTTATGCAATTGTAATTATTTATATATACAGTATTTTTTTATTTGGTATTAATTCAAGTTTTTCTTTGATACTATATAATTGCTATATACATATATCTCACAAACATGCTTATGTATTTGTCCGATTTCCGAGCAGTTCGTCTCGATCTGTGCGAGTTTCGTACTGGAGTACCGCGCTACATGGTAGGCGGAGCGGAGTTATGATTTTTTCGTTACGGAATTTCTTGATTCGGTCGCCGCGCTCAAAGCCCGCGGTAAAAGCAATGCAATAACTTAACATACACAGCATATGTAGGTATCAGTTTCCATAAGTCCCAATTTTTTCATCAAAATTAAATGACAGGCTCAGTCCCGCTTTTCGTGAAGGACTTAAAAAAGGTCGCCAATTGCAATTCTAAGTTTGTCTTACAAAAATAAAAGACGCCAAATCCTCCGGCCCCCTTACACCAAGGAGAGGCGCTAGGCCCTTTGTAGCGCGAAGACTTCTGTCCCGCTTTTAACTATGAAGTCCCGCTTTTTTCACCCAAAAAGTTCTCAAATCAAAGGTATATGCATTGCAAAGATAAAATTTAAGGCGTCGACTTTAAGAGTAACACTGGCAATTCGCACGAAAAAATTAAAGAGACCTAATGCGAAATTATCATTTTTTGGGAATAACATAATCGTGAGTGTAAATTATCCACAAATTCGCACTTGGACAGCGCGGTGGACTATGGCCACTAACTATAATGGGTTGACAAGAGATTGTAAATTAATCAAAGGAACATAACATTTATATCTGTCTTTCTAACGACACCTTCGACGATTCACTACGTAATTTGGTGTAGTTACACGTATTTAACTTGCAGTAACGTTCATACAGTTTTGTTCGCACTGTCCCAAAAAGTACTAGTATGTTATGTTCTAATCTCATAGAACCGACATAAAAGCATATCGATACGGTGCCGTGAAATACCAAGCTTCACGCTGGCCGTGGCGTCATGGAGCATTTACATTAGTCCTGCCTTGGTAATAAAGAATGCAACAATTGATGTTTTTGTGAAATTGAAGCTTTTATAATTCGTCTTCAAATGAATTCGGTCACCGACCAATGTAGTCAATGTGTGCGCAGCCTTAGCCTGGGAGACTCAGAAATGAATGACGGTTTGTCAATGTTTTTAGAATTGTGCAACTATTGTCTTCTTCCATTTTTCACAAGACTAAAGGCTGCTGACATCGTTACGAATTTGCGTCGTACCCGTAATTAGTTCTTTGTAAACGCAAGGCTGTTTGAATCATTGTTTTTTAAATTAAAAAAAAAAATGAAAAATTATCGCTATTTTAAATGAAGAAAATAAAGGTGAACAATTTAAAAATATAGATTCATGTTCTGGTGTTTGGTGTTTGGGTGTTTGGCTATTCGTCTTTGTATGTGTCCATGCACTCCGTGGTACCCACAACGGAAAACATCCTAATGTGTGACTATGAGTGAATAACGCGTTATATGCTTCACAAATTTGGAATAATTATGCTTCACAAATTTGGAATCCACAATATAATATTTATATTGACAGAATAGAGCGCATTCAAAAACGTTTTCTCCGTTTCATCCAATTTAAAGCAAAAAAAGTATATTGTAATTACAACCTGCGTTGTAAAAACTTTCACATTCTTCCCTTATACATGAGAAGAAATATAGCCGACCTATCATTTTTATTTAAACTAGCAAAAGGCATGATTGACTGCCCTGAGTTATTAAGCAAGCTGGAACTTGTAGTGCATTCACGTAATATTCGCAAGCCTAGTGTTTTGTCAGTACCCGCAGCTAAAAGTAAATATAGAGGAAATTCATTTGTAATAAGATCATGCAACTTATTTAATAGAACAACACGTAATATAGATTTAGATTTATTTTTCACCAATGACGCTCAACTGAAACGTCTTCTTACCAAGGAGTTTTTTTAATTTAGAATGATCTTTCCAAAATCGTCAATTTAGATGTGTGTCGATCAATTTCTTTTTTTTATATCCTTATAATGTTATAAGTGAAAATTTGTAAATGGCTTTCACTCAATATTGTTAATAAGTTAATTAGAATATAAGTTAGCTGTAAATTTTCCAAATAAAATAAAATAAAATAAAAATAAAATAAATATCTTATCTACTAGCCGACCCGGCGAACTTCGTTCCGCCTAAAAGTCAAAAATCTTAAATTATCAGTGTACCTCCACTACGTTATGCATGTATTATACATAAAAACCTTTCTTTTGAATCACTCTATCTATTAAAAACACTGCACTAAAATCCATAGCGTAGTTTTCAAGATTTAAGCGTCTACAAAAAAAGTTCCAATAAAAGAGCTCTCCTTCAAAGCCGGCGATGTATTGGCGACTCCTCTGGTGTTGCAAGTGTCCATAGGCGACGGTGACTACTTTCCATGAGGTAGCCCGTCTGCCTTATCGTTAGGTTTACGTAAAGAAAAAAAAAATTAGGGACAGGCAGCGGGAAGCGACTCTCTTTTATACTATGTAGTGATTTAGCAAACATTTTGGTTCTCAAGTACAACGCAACGCAAAACTTTTGTTCTGTATGTTAGTTCCATATAGTAACAATTATGACACTTTGGGTACGGAACCAGGTGTTTTAATTATTTAAAGCAACCCAAATACATACAGAAAGTCTTAAATTACATTATAAGGCCTTAAACACAATTAAACCATAATCTAGCAGAAATGAGTGTGTGTTCTTATCCGGAGGCATTATTACAAAACTCAGAAACAGATTGTCGGACAAAGCTAATGACGCTTTGGTTTTTAAATGTAATAATGAAACATGTCTGTGATTATGTTAAGTAACAATTTTGTTAATGTGAACTAAAGGTAAAGTTACTAACATTTTGTTAACTGTTGAATAAGTGTTAAATTTTACAATGATTGACTTTTTAACACGTTTCACTATAAACTAACTCAATTAAAATGCTTCAAAAAGCCCCTTAAAACAAAAAAATGATGAACCTCGAAGTCCGGGAACTCCCGGGGCTTTGATTGTAGGCTGTCTCACGTCCCGGGACTTTGAAATAGTCAGTTACAGCGATAACATAACCAAATATCGGTGAATAACCATTATCTACACAAATGTTTGATTGCACTATCTGAGAGGAAGGGCATCCCATGTCATTGTTCTTTGAACTGAGCTGTAACATATGATCCGAACGTGCACTTACTAGCGCTTTCCCGCTGGTTTCCTCGGTTTTTTATCTGACTGAAGTAGCAAAAATGTAGTCCACCTGATGGTAAGTGGCCACATCTGTATCACGATGGACATCTGTAATCAATTTCATACAGAACATGTGTTCCATCTGAAGTCAATCACAGATGCGTTGCTACTCCCGAGGTTTATGATAGTCGCTTTATGTGAAATCGATGGTGCTTGTTATGGATTCTACCCCCGCACCGTCGATTACCAAGCTGACTTTACATTTATTACATTAGGCTATCACTACGCAAAGATGGAGTTACCAGCTAGCTTCTGACTTGGAGAAAGGGCAGTTCGACTTGACCTTAGACTTGGTGCTTACAGAAGATGTGGAAAGTTAACAGATATTTGTACTACTAATATGCATATAACTTTCTAATAAGAATCACACTCCTCTATATTAGTATCGATACTTAATAGTATTTTTTGCGTAATTACAGAGAGAAAATCTGCAGCTCCATCGAGATCCCCATACTGACACGATGTTGCTTCTGCTTTCCACTGAGGAAGGGACTTATCGCTTTCGCTTATATCAACCTGGTAAGTAATACTTTGCCTAGTATTATATTAAAAGTAGTTAGTTTTTCGTTGAATTTCATTGTTTTTATAAAGTAACTAGCTGTCCCGACAAACGTTTTGCCATATAAAAAATAAAAAAATGTTAAGGGTGGACAACCCTTAAGGGGTATGAAAAATAGATGTTGGCCGATTCTCAGACCTACTGAATAAGCATATAAAATTTGGTAAAAATCGGTCAAGCTGTTTCGGAGGAGTATGCCAACAAAAACTGTGACACGAGAATTATATTTATTAGATTTTCATAATTTTACATGTGACGAAAATTAAATTGCTACTGACATTCGACGGGCCCAAAGACGAAATGGTCTCCAGGGTCAGACACGGAAAGAGTTCTGGCTTTGAACTCCGGCCAGGCAGATTGCACTATGAATGTAGAGTGTTATTTATATCTAACGTAACATAACATGACATATTATATGAAAATATGTCTTTTAAAAATGATGAATATGATCCCTTTTTTAATAGTTCGTCTTATTATGACCGCCACATCTGTTTCTGCTGAATAACATTAACATTAAGTATTTACGACCTTTGATTTGAAGGGTGTGGTAAGGGAGATATACTTAGTCCCAACTTTGTACCTAGGGGTAGCATCTTATCCCACTGTCCCACTGCTGGGCACGGGTCTCCTCTCTGGGTGAAACAGTTCCTAGCCAATCCACAACGCTGGCTGAGTTCAAATTACTAGAAATGCAATTTAATAGAAATACTACTGTTAATAATCTCTTTCAATCAACCGTGAGAAAGCTTTAATGTCAAGAAACCTTCCAATGTCAGGGTTGCGAAAAAATTGGCAACCTTACAAACGATGTGCTGGGGGAACGCACTTGTTGGCTTACGCCAGGGATGGCGAAACTTTGGCACGTGTAACAATAATACGGACCTGCCAAAATACAATAATTTAACTAGGCTTTCGACTCACTTTTAGAGAAGATACTTACTGCCTCCAATAATTAAGTGCATGTAGTGCAAAAAGTCTAAACATATGAAAAATTGATCGAAATAATGAAACGGGAAATCGTTTGCAGTCCAAAAATAGATTAAAAAAATTACGTGTTAAATATTGGAAATATCCATCGTAATAATTTTTCAAATTATTTATTGTAATAAGTATTTTTTCATTAAGTATGTAATTTTAAACGATAAACAAATCGTTTCATCGAGAAAAATGGAAAATTGCTACTACTTTAATAGAATGGAAAGAATTAACAAATAACTGTTGTGTTAAAATTGCAACGAATCCGTAGAATCACAAAAAAATATTGGTGGAAACAAACGCCTTCAATATAAATTATTATTCAAAATATTTATTTCTTTAACAATTTTTTTGTTGTTTTTTTTTAAATTAGTGGTTTGGTGCCTAGTGGTTTGGTGCCTAGTAAACAAACCACTAATTTGTAATAAAAACAACAAAAAAATTGTTAAAGAAATAAATATTTTCTTTTTTTATTTTTGAAATTAGATCGGAAAAAATGCTACATATGCTTTTTTTCTAAGAGGCCAGACTAACAGTAAAGAGTCGTATAGAAATTTCACTGATGACTCCAATTCAGCATGTTTTTTTGAAGTAACAAAAGACATAAACGACACTTTAATTTTAACTACGGCTATAAGACATTGCAAAATTTATATGCCTATATATGTATATTTTCAGTAAACAAAAGTTTTGAGTTTTTTGAGAAAATAATGATAATAAATAGGTACTCTATTTAGTATCATTATTTTCTCAAAAATTGTTAACTCAAAATCATTTCACGGCACGTCTATGAATGCATTATACATTTGAAAACAAACGGCACTTTAAGACATAAAGGTTCTCTACCCCTGGCTTGCTCAGAAACCTTAGAATGCAAAACTTTGTAGATATGAAAATTAAATATTTACAAAATTGAAGATTTTGTATAGACTACAGATTTTTTGTCAATGTATAAAGATTGCACAAAATTGTGTCCAAACATTGCCTTGATATTTTTAGCTACTAAACACTAACAAAAGCTGTCACTGAAAGTTAACTATTAGTTAAGGTTTTAGTTTGTCTCAAAATGAGGGTAAACTAATTAATTTTGATGTAAAAATATAAGGCATTTTTAGCCATAAAGACAATTACTTTACCTATTTTTTTTCAAATCAATATAATTTTTAAAATAATATCGATGGTTTTTCGATGTATAAATGAAGTAACACAAAAAATAAAAACATTTTTTGAAATACGATCCTCTTTTATTTACTTGCTTACTTTGAGGATAATTACTATGCTATAGTGTGTCTACAGCATGAAAATCGTTCTAAACCAATTTGTTATCGCACTTTTAAACCGAATAATATCAAAATCCGTGAAAAGTTAAGGCATTTCACGGCACTCATACGTTTTGGTAGTAATAATATTGATTTTTGAAAACTAACCACTTACCAAAAATGAATATTAATAACTGCAAAGATTTATGGCGTTAATGTGAAATTGTTTGCTCACTTTCTGTTTAGAAAGTGATTCGCGAATACCGATCCTCGTCGACGACTTGTATCGATTCCGCTAATAAACGTGCTAAACATATAAATTCGTGTCGCATTTTGTATGCTAATTAATACTTGTCATTAGGACGATAAATTATATTATCTGTGTTAGATGAAATGCATATTAAAGTCAAGTTCTTTGCAATTAAATTATTTGAAATATATGTAGATTGAAGCCTACTTTTTAGAAATTAAACAGATTTTAGCGACTATTATTTTTTTTTATTTTATTAACTGAAAATGATCCGTTTTGATTGTATAAATGTATTTAAACAATATTTAATATTAAGTTGCAATGAAAACATTTTATATATACTCATAATATATTATTTGACTCAGCAAACTTCGTTGCGCATAAAGGTCAAAAATCTAAAATTTTCAGTGTTTCTCTACTATATTACACATACATTATACATAAAAACCTTCCTTTTGAAGCACTCTATCTGTTAAAAAAACTGCAATAAAATCCGAAGCGTAGTTTTAAAGATCTAAGCATACATAGTGATAGACAGAAGCGACATATTGTTTGCTACTTCCATATTATAAAAATATGTTACTAAAGTGGAAACTCAAAAATTCCAGGTTCTCACGGTGGTGGTGACGTCATTACTGTCAATGTACATTTCGTACGTCCGAAATTCTGAATTAACGGACACGTCGGAGTACCCTCGCCTGATAGCAGACACCACGGCGCTCATCTTGGAAGTTGGGATGACCATCACTTTCATTGTTGCTCTACATAAGGTGAGAAGGAACATTAATGTTATTGAAGTGAAACTTCTTTATCGGGGTCGGAAAACAAAAGTGAAACTTCTTTATCGGGGTTGGAAAAAAATTTAGTGTAACATTTTTTCGTTACGCGCCATCTTTTTTTTCCGTTACGCGCCATCTTTTTCTTATCCCTACCACGCGTGATATTAGATAGATTATTATAGATTAGATTACTAGATAAAGTTTAATAAAAGCCTTTTATTAAACTTTATTATTAAATAAAGTTAAATAACTTTATTTAACCAATTTCTGTAAAGTTGCATATAGTAAATTATTTTTTGAAAAATAACGTCATAAAGAAGTTTCACTTCTTACGAGTGTACGCTAGTACACGCACACATTTTTTTAAAGACATTTAATTCATATAACAAATGTTGCTTATGCAGTCGGGTAAAAAAGCAAGAGAAGAAATTCTAATTAACGCATAAATCTATTGCTTAAATAAACATATTTGCAATGTTTATTTCGTCTACTCCCTCTATCCTTTAACCACTTTATGTCTACTACCTGCATATTTAAGTCGGTATGTTATAATTATGTACACCTACATCGCTGATATTTTCATTGCGACAATCTGGTTGTTAAAAGAGGTATTTTAATGATAAGACCGCCTAATGTATTTATATTATATGTCTCTCATTTTTGTTAAATGTCTATTTGTGGTGTAAAATAAAGATTTTTTGAATTTTTATATAAAAAAATGGTACAGCACTTTGTTTGAATGTGATAAGAGCATATGTTTCTATTCAATAGTTCTCCGAACTTCGGATAAATATATTTAATCGAAGTCTTCGAATACATCAGCGTCATAATATATTATGGGTCTGAGTTTGGAGACATACTTATCCAAGGCATAAATCATGTCCTCAGGGATTTTTGTTCTGGTTCTGGGTGATTGTAAATTTGTTTTTGTTCATATCCATGGCATCCACTATTCAGCGGAAATTCTAGTGTGAGACTATGAGTTTAAAAAGGTTTATTCAATATCTCTTGCGCTGTATCCATTATCTGATCGAAGTGTCGAAAAAAATTAGCATGTTTAATAAATTACACTGGCCTTAAACTTTTTATCGACCACTTGAAACCATTCATTTTATTGACTGTAATAAATCAGACGTTGATTTAATTTAACTAACTTAATTTTCTGTATCTACAATGAAGAGAAATAATAGAAACAAATTAATCAAATTCCAGAAACACGTCCTGTTAATGCGAGTGTACTTGTACTTCGAGATCGTGTTCTCGGTCGTCGGCTTCGTCTACAGCATCGCGTTCCTCACCCGAGAGACCGCCAGTGAACTGTTCTTAATACTCTTCCAACTTAGTAAGTAGTTGTTTAGATATTTTCTTTGTTTTTGAAGTGAAACTTCTTTAGGCGCATGAGGGTAAAATTTTTACAGATGAAACGTCACGCCGGTATGCAACGGAAGTGTCGGAAAAGAGAGAGAGAGTGATCGAGACCGATTGAGAGAGAGTAAGACAGGGCGAACGTAGCATGAGCAACTAGCCGTGGAGTGAGAGTAGGGAGCAAGCGAGTGAGAAAGATTGAGAGAAAAAGTGAGACAGAGCGAACGTCGTATCACGCCTTTTTCCCTTCCTCTTAATCTTGGAAATTTAAAGTTTTAGATTTGTATAAATATAAACAAGATTTATAAATTAGTTCGCCAAAGAAGTTTCACTTCTGACATGTGTACTTTGTACGCACGCATGTTTTTTTAATTAGTTAATACCTACGTATGTCTATAAACATTGAAAGTATACAATGACTGATAAAAGGTAATATATAAATGCTTTATAACTTGTGGGGGAGCGAAATTGGTTATGCTGTACTCATACCGGCTAAAACTCCATGGTGTTTTTACAAAAATATTTTGCCGCAATGAGTACGCGATCGCATTCCGTCGCAATCCGTACGACGTACGAGTAGAGCCTTGGGGGCTCGTCGTCAGGATTTGAAATTTCTCCATTATTTATGCATTGAAAGGCACACGGTAACACTGAGAGTGTCACCTCAAGCCTTGTTAATTAAGGGAGGATACTGCCATGGTCTAAGATACTCGATTGTATCTTCATTGTGGTAGGTGAAGGGTGTGGTACATTCTTCTCTTATGCCCTAATCTCATTTTGTGGGTAGAAAAATTACATACCACCTAGACTTACTTTAATAATCCAAAAATGATTTCAGATTCAATCTTTCTTTATCCATTTCATTTCATTAAACATTATAAACACCAGAGAAGTCGCCAATGCCTCGCCGGCTTTGAAAGAGCCTTCGGGAATACCTCAAAGGGAAACTCATTCCACATTTTGCACGCTTACGGCAGGATAGACTTATTTCTCGTCTCGTCAACCCATTATTGTCCCACTGCTGGGCACGGGTCTTCTCTCAGAATGAGACTTTAGGCCATAGTCCACCGCGCTGGCCAAGTGCGAATCGGTGGTAGACTTATTTATTAGCCACTAATTGGGTACTAATTACTATGCTATATGTTTTTTTTATATTGTGTCTAATTTCTTTTTTTACCAATTTTCAGTGCTGCAAATCTACCTCGTGATCTTAATATGGAGCTCAATAGTGAAGATGGAACGGGATGGCACAGTAAAATACACCAGGGAAAGGGACCCCGCCTAGCCAAACATTTTATATCTTAGATTTAGCTATTTAATTTAGTTAAGGCGCTGAGAGGTATCCGAATCATGAATGCTTACCAAAAATTTGAATTCTTAAATGTTCTGCTACGTATAAAGCTTAGGAAATATAATTCTATGGCAAAGGTAGATCTGCCGTTAGGCTGGTATGATAATGCTTCGGAAGCGGTGGTGTTGCAAAAAAATCGATTGGAACTGGTATTTATGTAGGATGTTGAGGAAACTTTGATAAATGACAACATTGTTTAATTTTTACATGCGTTTTCTGTAAATTTTACGTTTTTGAGTCGTGTAAATCCACCAATTCGCACTTGGCCAGCGCGATAGACTATGGCCTAAACTCTGTCATTCTGAGAGAAAACCCGTGCCCAGCAGTGGGTCAATTATGGGTTAAAGAGAGACGAGAGTCGTGTCAATCCAAGCATCAAATTATAAAAACATTTATTCCTAGTTAAACTTACAGCGCCTTAATTCATATTATATTAATTAGATATAGGTCCGATCTGTGAAATGTAAAACTTTAGCATGTATTTATTTATTTTAAGTGTTATTATGGATAGAATTATACAATTCTTTAATTCAGATTTGCTAGGAGAAATAATATGGTCTAAAAAGTTGGTAGCTTCGAAACTCCTATATTGTCTCTCCTTCAAATAAAAAAAAAATACGTCGCGAAAGTAAACCAAAATTTTGTATTTGTAAGTACGTACATTAAAATCAGCTAACAAAAGATCCTGAAAAATAAGAAATGTAAGTGCCTTTCATATTCTAAGCTCCTAAAAAAATAGAATTTCGGTATAGAATTTCCAACGAAATTTGTGATAGATAATCTTTTATGGTGATACGTGCCTAATAATATCTAGGTTCATGAAGTAAATGCGGACCACATAATGTGACAAGAAGGCAAGAAAAAATAAATTAGATTTTTTGCGAAAGGTCGTCGTCGTAAAAAAATGTTAGCATAAAAGCGGGAGTTCTAGGAAGATCCGCGGGCCGCACGGAGGGTGGTGGAAGGCCACGGCCGACCGCTGTATTATAGATTGCATTAATCCTTCTTTGTTTCTCTTTAATTGTAAAAATATATACCGAAAAATGCCTGTAATACGAAAACTCTAAATTTGATATTTATATTGTAACATTTATTATGTGAAAAGACCTATTTGTTTAAGGGTAAATATAGTTATAGCTTAAGTAATACTAGCATTAGTTTATAGATTATATTTTGGATAAATGGACGAATTTAAAGGTTCTAAACGTCCGATTTTAGGTGTTGTTAAACCTTATAAATAAGGCGGCCATTTTTTCACGTAACTGTCTATATATAACAACCATATCTCGGGCTGATAAAATAAAGTTCGATTCGATTTCATAAAATAAAACAAAATAATTCTCATCAAATCAACAGTGTGTGCTTTTAACGATTTTTTTTCTTCATTAGTTTTTTTTATAATTAACAATTAACTCCGAAAGCTATTTAGAATATTGCAAGTATTTTATGTTACTTTTAAATGATTAAAAATTATATAGCGACTTACCATATGATGAACGAGAGATTATTATTATGACTAGATATTAAATGAAATTTCTATATTGTGTTATATATTACGGAATTGAATGTATTGGGATCTATTTTCATGGAATTTATCGAACAAAGTTACCTTTTAGAGAATAATGTAAGCATTTGGAAATTTATTTTTGTATAGATATACAGATATAGTTTTGATACGCATGTATATTACAAAGTCATAATGTAAATACGTAGGATAAGGGAAAGTATGAATTTTATGCCAAATAAAAATATTTTATTACTCCTTAATATATTTATTTACCCTACCACAGGTCAAATTGACTTTTTATGGTATTATTCATATATAATATTATCACATTCAGCTATACTTAAATACTATAAATTATTAGTAATCTTATCTTCTCGCTCCTACGTACAACTGATAAAAAATAAAAATTGTAAACAACAATCAAAAGAATCGACAAATAGCAGGTAATAATCATAAAATATGTAGCAAATCCTATGCCAAATAATAGGAAGTATTTGTTGTAATCGCTATAGCTGCTTAATTAACTGCCAATTTTACAATTAAGTTACGCCGCTAAGTAACAAAGCTATTTTGTTAATTATAAAATTATGTTTATTGTTTCACCATTCAAATACTTGAATATTCATATAAACACTCTCGTGTATTGTACCTAAATGAAACTAAAAGTTACTACAAATAGATATATGTCATTTTCTCCGAAGTCCTGTTTGACTTGTTAGTTTTAAAATTTTAGCTAAGACTAAGTTGCATAGCGCAAAGTTTTTAAACTCCGGTAAAGTATGCACTATGCCAAAACTTTGTAGAATTAAATACTGTTAAAAAGTCCGGTTTAGGGTCCGTTCAGACAGAGCGGCTCGGAGAGCATAGGCTCGCATTTTTCTTTTCACACAGATCGGATCGATACGCTTGAAAGTGTCCGGAGAGTAGCCGCTACGCGAGTGAGAAAGAGCACGCAATCAGAGCCGGTCGGCTCCTCTTATTATTTTACACCAAGCGCGTTCAAACATTTCTAATGACAAAAGAAGTGCGGATATAAAAATAAACCTTAATACAATTACCCAAAACTCTGATTCCAAAATGATAAAAATCTGCTCTCCTCTCCGAGCCAGGCTACACAGACCCTTAGACAAGCTACATAATTATGTTGTATCAAGTCACAGTAGAATTAGGCTTACACTAAGCTGCGTTGTACCACGTTTCAGTATTAAGAAGTTTCATTATTCGTTCGTTTTCGTCTCTCTCTTCTGTCAGCTGCTTGTAGTAACTGGCTACCACCATGAGCATGTAGAATCTTATCACTGAAAATAAAAAAAAATCATGTCATATATATTAACGCAGAATAACTTGTAGAATTAGGACATAGTTTGAAAGTCGGGGCATTCGATATTGAAGTGTATCGATTGCCATTGAGTGGCAACGGGTACTTGACAGACCACCATCACAGGTATACTACAGTATATTACAGTAATCTGTCTAATAAGACTTAAAAGTATTTGTTCATGAGCAATAGCAATCACAGAAACCCTCATATCCGCAGCTTATATAGATCTCAATCAATATAAAAATATATAGAATATAGAAGAGTGCTCACACAATTTGGAATATGCCGTTAGTTATAAATACCTTTTCATAGCTGAAGAGCAGTGATAGCCTAATGGTTAAAGCTTGCCCTCTAATAATTGCCCCCTAGAAATTATCACTGCTTTTCGGTGAAGGAAAACATAGTGAGGAAACCTACATACATATCTGAGAGTTCTTTAAAAAAAAGTTCTCGGAGGTATCTGAAGTCCACCAATTCGCACTTGGCCCGCGCAATGGACTATGGCCTAAACTCTCTCATTCTGAGAGAAGACCCGTGTCCAGCAGAGAGATAATAATGGGTTGACGAGAGATTCGTGGAAGTCAGTAATTTCATGGTAGAATGCAAGCTCGTTCAGTCGTCGACCCATTATTGTCCTACTTCTACACTCGGGTCTTTTCTCAGAGTGAGGGAGATATAGGCCAACCCGCTGGCCATGTGTGAATTTATCTTTGTGGAGAACCTCATAAATCTTTCGCAATTATTTTTAATACGCATTTTTTTGGAAAATCAGCAATCCCCGTGTCCAGACCTTGGACTCAGGATTGTAAAACCGAGTTTCAATCACTAGCCTATCACTGCTCACTTTATTACTTAAATTTAAAAAAAATCTTACATCAGTTTTTAAGAAATGAACTTACTGATCCCCAAGAAGTCTATGATGTACAGCAGCAAGGTATTTCCACCAGAGTGGTTGACGATGTTTAGGGTACTCCAAAACACGAACAAAAGGACAGACACCGTCACGTGCAACGTAGTCCACATGACCCATGGCTTGATGAGGCGGCTTTTCTCCTGGATATAAAACATGTTTTCGAATAATTTGTAATAAAATATATTTAACAATAAGAATATTTTTGTCTTGCCAGTCATGACCTACGCTGCCGAAACGTGGACTCTGACATTAAGACTAGTCCACAAGTCAGAGTAGCTCAGCGAGCGATGGAACCAGCTATGCTTGGTGTTTCTTTACGGGATAAAATCCGTAATACGGAGATCCGGCAAAGAACCAAGGTAACCGACATAGCCGTACGAATTAGCAAGTTGAAGTGGCAGTGGGTTGGCCACATATGTCGCAGAACCGATGGCCGATGGGGCCGACGAGTTCTCGAATGGAGACCACGATCCGGCAGACGTAGTGTAGGACGCCCTCCGGCTCGCTGGACCGACGACCTTAAGAGGGTTGGAGGCAGTGGTTGGATGAGAGTAGCTGAGGACCGAGCATTGTGGCACAGCTTGGAGGAGGCTTATGACCAGCAGTGGAAAGAAAAAGGCTGATGTGACGATGATGATGTTTAACCTTTTTTTAACAGGTGTAGTTTGACCAGTTTAGTTTTATCGGGGAAGTATCACTACCACACTTATTTTTGGCGTGAAGCAGTCGTTGTTTTGGTAGAAGGGTGTGTTTACCGCGTCACTATAGCAGATACAACAACCTCTCAGATAGAACCCATGTTTTATTTGAAGTTGCTCATACATGTTTATTGGCGGCAGCGACTACTTACCGTCAGGTGGACTGCATACTTGTTTGCTACTTCGATATAATAAAATGTATGGGAGCCCCCTTAAATATACATTTTATTTTGATTTTAGTATTTGTTGTTATAGCGGCGACTGGAAACACATCATCTGCGAAAATTTCAACTGTATAGCTATCTTGGTTCATGATATACAGCCTGGTGACAGACAGACAGACGGCCAGAGAGACAGATGGACAGCGGAGTCTTAGTAATAGGTTCCCGTTTTTACTCTTTTGGTACGGAACCCTAGAAACGTCGGGTGTTACAATACGCTTTATATACTCATAGCCCCACTCTGGGATTTTCTCCTGTGTCGTGGGTACCATGGACACAAACAAGACTAATACATAAACACCCAGACCCAGAACATGAATTTAAACTCATCATTCAGATATCTGTCTGGCCGGGAATCGAACCCGGAATCCATTGCACTTCAGACCGGTATGGTATGGGTCGTCAAAAATAACAAATATACCACTTACACGTAAAGCTCCAACCAGCATCAGCGCAGAGAGCACGAAGGTGATAGCATGCACGGTAGTGACCACCACAAGCACGCCGTACACCACTGTGATGCCGGTGTCGTCTGGTGTCGGGTTGTCTGGCAGCATGTTGAACGCTGCTAGGCATTGTGCTAGCGAGAGGAGTGAGTAGAGCTGGAAGTTTTTTTTTGGAAAAGAATTGAAATATCGCACATCGTGAGTAGGTACCCGTTAAGTATTAAAATGTGTCAATTCCGCGACAATATTAGTCTAAAATCATATAGAGCTGGAAGTGACTTTATTTTTAAATAAGAAAGAAAGTGTGTGTGTGTACTAATAAAATAAAAATCTTTTTAAAAAAAATATCTTCCGCCTTATTCTACGTTTGTAAAAAAACGACACTAACAAAAGAAAACATTAAAATGTTGACTATAGCTAACTTCAGGGTGTCGGTTTTTCGTGACGGTGTACGTGCGCATCGTAAAAACTAACTAAAGAACTTCAATAACGCTTTGTAGAACGATTCGGGAGGCATCACTGCTACACCTATTTCTGCCTAATAACGTAATAACCGAAGTGTTAAGCTTTCGTATTTGTTTAAATTTTGTAGTTATGGAGTCATACATATCTGACGCGTTCGTATTTAGTTCTTAGGATTAACAATCCGCAACTTAGACAAGAATGGAGTTAAAGTCTTAACTCCTATCTTATCTGGGGTTGATATGGGGGGGGATTACTTAATATTATATGTTTATAAATGGTAATATAGAATGTCTAGATGAGTATTCACTGTCACTTGCAACGTGGTAAAACGTAAGTCGCTCGATCGGGAGGTAGTCCTTCACACCTTCCTTTTTTTTTTTTTTTTTTGTTTTCAAGGGGGAAACTTTCAAAAAGTACCCGACGTCGTGGGAGCGACGGGGGTTATGTGGGATTCTTACCGCACTAAAACCCCCCCGGTGGCCGACCTCGACGCTGCGAAGAGGACTCCGGGAACTCCAGTTGACCGCCGCCGGTGTCCTCAGCGTGTGCCCCATCGAGCTCTTCTCTGGTGGGCGTGAACTGCTCACGGCACCTTCTGGTTTTTACGGCAGCATGCAACCACACATGCCGCCGTCCTTCCCGGGGTCACTTGACCGGACGGTTCGAGCTCCCACTCTTCCCGTCCGCAACCCCGGGTTCACACCTACCTAGTAATCAATTCTTGCGTTTTGTTGGTGTGGTCGCCGGCTTACTTTGATATGAATCGACTTCGTGTAGAATTCTTATTTGATCGAGGGTCTATAGCAGATATCCGGCTTAGCTAATAGTGTGGCAGTAACCCCTTATCAGCAGGTAGACAGCAAGCTTATAGGATACTTATAAAATAAAATAAATATATAATCTCTTAATAAATTACCACAATCGTATATAACATATTAAGTTATTTAACAACATAACAGACTTATTGCGCTTTTTATTTGTGTACGAAGTATTATTTGTTGGAGTTAACTCTTCATGTCAAGGCGCTTGGTTACTTAATGAAAGTATAAAATGGAATGAAATATCTTTAATTTGTATTTTTCATACAACTCACTGACCTTAAGTGAGAAGATCCGGGAAGAAACTCAGCGGGTTTGTCTTTTTTATTTGTTTGTATTCTTTTTTTAACATCGTTTTTTTACATGGTAATGAAAGGTGGTAGAACCAGTGTATTTCGGCCGGGGAAGTACCACCGCCACACCTATTTCTAGCGTGAAGCATTTCTAGCGTTTCGATAGAAGGGTGTTGTTGCCGGCACACTTTCACATGAAGCGACCGTCATAGTCCTCGGGAGTAGCAACTCATCTGTGATTGACTTGAGATGGAACCCGTGTTCTGTATGTAGTTGATTACAGATGTCTATGGGCGGCAGTGACCACTTACCATCAGGTGGACGGCATGCTCGTTTGCTACTTCAGTCAGATAAACACAAAACACTAAGTTCCATTATTTTGCCTTAAGAATAAACAAACGAATTCTATTTATATAAGGTTTATTAAGTTTTTATGAAATAACTTTACTTACGATTACAATAAGAGCTGATATGATGCAGCCAAACTTAAGCGAGAGTCCAGCGAAGCTCGACTGCCGTGGGATACCGTCCAGTGCGAATGACAATTCTGGAAAAGGGCAAAATTAAAATCGGAAATTTATTTAAAAGTGATTCTGTTAAGATTTGTTGGAACAATAATAATTCTATCTTTTACTACATACCTATACTACAAGTATAAAATAACGTATTTAATGAAGTTAACATTTGATTGATCAATTTTAAATTGTGCAGTCAGCACAATTTAATTCGTGATGCTATTCATGAATAAGTTGGTAGAACCAGTTTACAAGGTGGTAGAACCAGGAATAGAGAACCGGGGAAGTACCATCGCCACACCTATTTCCAGCGTGAAGCATTTCTTGCGTTTCGATAGAAGGGTGTGCGTGCCGGCACACTTTCACATAAGGCGACGCATCTGTGATTGACTTCAGGTGGACCCATGTTCTGTGTGAATTTGATTACATATGTTCATGGGCGGCAGTGACCACTTACCATTAGATGGACTGCATGCTCGTTTCCTACTTCAGTCAGATAAAAAAAAAAGTTCACAATTCAAAATACAATATTTAATTGTTTTTAACCGACATCACAAAGGTCAGAAGTTGTTTAAACATGGCGTGTATGTACATACATACATGTTTATATACACTTATACATATAAAATACGTACCGAGCATTTTTCGTCAACAATTAAGTCTGTACGCAAAAAACGTAAATAATCATTAGATCACTAATAACTAATAAAATCGCTTATATAATTAACATCTATTCACTCGTAAATAAACTACTTAACTGGCCATAACCATTATTATCAATTATAATGACTTAAGATTAAGCAAATGTCGCATTTGTATGATTTGCAAGTTCTGCCTCTTGGATCCGTTTCTTTGTAATAGTTAATGATTTTAATGATGCAAATAATTTATTTGGGTAAAAATATTTAAGCATATTTTCATATTATAAGCAGTGGTAAAAATAAAATTTGTTTTCTTTCACATTCTTCTAATTAAAGCCTTTATTTCGACACTTAGATAATAGGGATACATGGATTTTGGTATTGTTTTAGCAAATTCAATATGGCGGAATTATAAATAGAATGACGTCACTAACGTGTTAACTCATTTATTGAATGTAAAATTCTATTGCAAATTCTAACCTGCACGTCATACCGAACTAACAAGATCTTCTTCTTCTTCTTGTAAATTTGTTTTTAAGAGAAAACTTCATTAAAATCTAGTATGTCGATTTCAAAATTACCTAAAATAGACTTTAACTTAATTGTTTAAATAAATATCTTTTACATTTTTTATATTTCTATGCTTAAATACAATCTGTAATTTTTTTTGCTGTGTCATCTGGGATGTAAAGGATTAAAATTCCTGTAATATCGGTAACCATTCGGTTATCAATATTCGGCATACCGTTCGGTTACCAATTATGTCGATAACCATTCGGTTACCAATATTCAGCATACCGTTCGGTTACCAATTATATTGGTAACCATTTGGATATTCGATAATTACAAATTCGTAACCATATTTGATACAGGATTATTATAATTCCAATATTCGTATCCGTATCTAGATCCGACATTTCTTATCCATAACATCCCTATATATTATCTAGTTAGTTGTACGACAAATGTCAGTATGTCAACACATTATATCGAGTGACCTATGAAAAATTAGGTCTCTTGTATTGTGTTTGTCTTCATTTGTATACAAGGCGATTACACTGTTTCATGTCAAGGTTTTTTATACAACTAAAGTAACATACGAGCATGCAGTCCGTGTGATTGTAGGTGGTCACTGCCGCCCACGGATATAAGAATATACACGCACGCTTTCTACACTCATAGTCCTACAGTAGGAATTTCTCCTGTGTCGTGGGTACCGTGGACACACAACGAATACACAAACACCCAGACCCAGAACAGGAAACTCATCATTCAGATACTTGTCTGGCCGGGAATCGAACCCGGGACCCATTGCGCGTCTGACCGGTATGATAACCGCTTCGTCACGCGGGTCGTCAACAAGAATAATCACTACGTAGTATAAAAGAAAGTCGCTTCCCGCTTTCTGTCCCTATGTACCTATGCTTGGATCTTTAAAACTACGAATTTTAATGCAATTTTTTTAAAATATATTTTTGAAATATATGCGTAATATAGTGGAGGAACACTGATGATTTTAGAGTTTTGACTTTTAGGCGGAACGAAGTTTGCCGGGCCAGCTAGTAAATAATATAAGAAAGTTCACACAGGACGTGTCTATCTGTAGTTAATTACATGCGTTATTACTTCCGAGGTGTAGTGATGTTAGTGGTAAGTGATGGAAAGTGGCATTGTTTAGGCGGAATGAAAGTTCGCTGGGTCAACTGGTAAATAATATAAAAAAGAACGTCATACAGGACATCGTGTTTATCTGTGTGATCTTGGTGGTAAGTGATAGAGAATGGCATTGTTTAGGCGGAACAAAGTTCGCTGGGTCAACTGGTAAATAATATAAGAAAGTTCATACAGGACATCGTGTCTATCTGTAGTTAATTACATGCGTTATTACTTCCGAGGTGTAGTGATGTTGGTTGTAAGTGATAGAGAATGACGTTGTTTAGGCAGAACGAAGTTCGCCGGGTCGACTAATAAATAATTTAAGAAAGTTCATACAGGACATCGTGTCTATCTGTAGTTAATTACATGCGTTATTACTTCCGAGGTGTAGTGATGTTAGTGGTAAGTGATAGAGAATGACGTTGTTTAGGCGGAACGAAGTTCGCCGGGTCGAATAATAAATAATTTAAGAAAGTTCATACAGGACATCGTGTCTATCTGTAGTTAATTACATGCGTTATTACTTCCGAGGTGTAGTGATGTTGGTGGTAAGTGATAGAGAAAGACGTTGTTTAGGCGGAACGAAGTTCGCCGGGTCGACTAATAAATAATATAAGAAAGTTCATATAGGACATCGTGTCTATCTGTAGTTAATTACTTGCGTTACTTCCAAAGTGTAGTGATGTTGGTAGTGGTAAAGAATGGCATAGTTTAGTTTGAGTATTCTTTTTTAGTATTTAATTCTCTCGGCAGTTTTCCTGTTCCTCCGATTTTTTAAACGCATGGATTACTTTTTAAGTGTCCTGTATTGTTTATATCTTTGGTCAACAGATGTCCACAGGTGGCATGAGGACGTAAGATAATATGTCATTAGTTAAAGGACTTCATTGATATAATCAAATAGCAATAAACACGGATGTTTATCTTGTTATCTTACAGTGAATGTTATCCTTATCCGATTATATATAAGTATAATTTCGTCCGTAGGGAGATAATGAAACTTTCTTCGTGCAACCAATATTTGTTGGTTAAAATTGTACGGGTAATAAATTAAATGTTTTCAGTATAAAGTCCATTTTATATAGTCTTTAGAGCATTTAACGTAATTAATCTGTACCCCTAATATGAGTTTTTTTTATTTATTTCTTTATTGCACCTCTATAAAATAAAAGTTACAATAGGGCAAACTTAATACCTGATGGCATTCTCTGCCAGTCAACCCTGGGTGGCTGAAAAATTTGCGGCAGGTGGAAATTTAAGAAAAAAAAACAAAATTAAAATGCTTTTAATACATACATAAATACCATTAAATATATACATACATACAACGAGTTTATTTCTTCAAAACAATCTAAGTTAATTAATTATTATTTCAGTATTTTTTAAATGTTTACTCACCGTTGCAATGTAAATACATTATGCGCTTACATTTTCGTTTTCGATCATAACATAACATATAATGTATTTTGAAATGACGAGCGAGAACTTAAACAAATGAAATTTTGAGAAAACGTAGTTAAACTCGTGTCGCGGTTATTGATATTATAGAAAAGAGCAAATAAGCATATAGTCCAATTATTTCTTTTTATAGAATGAAGTTCCTTATCGCGCGTTGTGAAGGGGGTTAGTCGGAAAAAATCAGACGAAAAGTTGTCACGACACTTTTTGCTACAGTGTAGTAAGCCGATCGGCGTGCGCATGTTTCTCTGTCTATCTCTTATAGAAAGCACGTCAATTATTTTCGTTTCGTCTTTCTATTTCGCTTTGAACAGTGTATACCCGGTGTAAAACCAGTGGAAACCCTGGCTTACAGATTCAACACTGCTATAAAACCGAAATACACCAATTTCTGCCTGTTAATAGCAGTGGTAGGCGCTGTTGTGTTCTTGTCTCAAGGGTGTAACTAACTTAGTCTTGTTTTCTTGTAGTTGGAAGCTTAGTCGTCTAACTAGACCAAACTTAGTTAACACTAGAACTGCGGACGTTCCAAATTTGACCTAATTCGATGTTCTTCCTGCTGTAGTTAATGTTTAATTATGCGTATAATCGTGAGTTTTATGACTTTTCATATGATTATATAATTATTTAATATGATTATATTATGTACACGGGACTTCAACCACTTAAATGCAAAACACATTTTTTTACCTAAACGCGCTTCTAGGGGTGTCAAATGTTCCACGCTTCAAGTGTTAACACTTACGTTATCTAGGGCTCATTACAGATATCCACGGACAGCAGTGGCCACTTACCAACAGGTGGACTGCTTGTTTGCTACTTCTACTATATATTATAAAAAGATATCAGTCCTTATTTACCAAAACCGGTTGTCTTTATTTTGTACTATAACTTGACGTCATGGCTACGGTACAACACATATAGTTAGGTCGTAGCCAATGGCACTTAATTATTGTAACTAGCCTCATTGTGCATATGGTAATTGTAATAAAAACCGACCAAGTGCGAGTCGGACCCCCGCATGATTGGTTCTATACCATTATCTATAAAAACGGCAAAACATACGTTTGTTGTTCTGGCGACTCTCTTCAATATATATATTACTCTATGTTTAGTATTTGTTGTTCTAAAAGATCATCATCCGTGAAAATGTTAACATTCCAGCTTCCACGAGACATGAGATACAGACAGATGGACAGTGGGTCTTATTAATAATAGCTTTTTACCCCTTGGGGGTAGCTTAACTTTAATAATTAGGGGAGAGGGGTTAACTTTAATAATTACTATATTTTACAATAATTTTAATAAATAAATTACTTTTCACTGGCATTTATTTTTAAAAGGCCTTTGGTTTAATCGCTATATGAAATTAATATATTTCAATTGAACGTAAAACAAATACCAACAGATTATTATTTCGAAACTGCTCTCTGTCTTAAATTTTATATTTAATAATAATAATAATAATTTAAAGAACCTAAATTAGGTAAATTCCTCTGAGAATAAATATACTTAATAATTAATAATAATACTCAATAATTAAAATGAATTATTGAACATTTAATAACAGGGTATTTACAATTTTAAATAAGATTTCTAAAACATTTGTAGATTACAACATAATAATATATAAGAAAACTATAAAATCCTTATGTTGAGTAAATAAGTATGATAAGGTATAATACTTTTGGTTATACCTTACCTTACTTATATTATGTATAGCTTAGACATATAAGGGGTTTGAACATATAATTCCTTATGTACCTAACAAAAGCAATTATGGATGCATAGGCTCTACATTTTTCAAAAAACTCAAGTATTCTCAACTTACTGGAATTCATCCTTTGTGTTTTTGACGCGTTTGTTTGTTTCCAGAACTTTAATTTTGAGCACAAAGATAAGAATTTAGATTGAAAAGTATAACACACGTCCACATGAGCGACGATAGCCACTGATACTACTTATCATTAATCGGAATACTGATAGCGATACTGGTCTAATTGAGTTTTTGGATAACGATGATAATTTTTGTTACAACTTTATGTTTATTTTTTCTGATACAGCTTACTTTCATATTTTTTTGTATGATTGAAATAGCAAACGAGCATGCAGGCCACCTGATGGTTAGTGGTTACTGCCGCCCATGGACTTTTGTAAGCATCTTCAAATAGAACATGGGTTCTATCAGTCAATCACAAATGCGTTGCTATTCCCGTAGACTATGATGGATTATAGGCCTATGTGCTACTATATTACTACTACTATGACTATAATATGAGGCCAGGTAGTAGAACGTATGTAACCCGAGGAGGTACCACCGCCACACTTATTTCTATCGTAAAAAAAATCTTACATTTCGCTGGAAGGGTGTGGCTGCCAACACATGAGACAACCATCTTAGTCCTCGGCAGCAGCAACTCATCTATGATTAATTTCGGATAGAAACTCGTTCTATATGAAGTTAATTACAGATGTCATCATGTGGATTGGTTGCCCGTTTGCTACTGCAATCTTTTAGAAAATGATAGAAGAAGCAAACGAGCATGCAATCAACCTTCTTATGGAATTTTCTCCCTATGAAAAGAAATGCCTCTGGCACGATAAAAATGTGAATAATAGTAAAAATGTGTGAAATAGGGCGCGTTCCAGAAGACGCTCATAAAGCCCAAAACGCCTTTGTAAAGTGAACGTCTAATGGAACGCACTCATAGTAGTAACACTTAAAGTGACGTGTCCCTGAGCAATGTCTATCGCGCACTTTTCACTTCGATATTATGTATACTTGCATAGAAAACTCCAGTCACAGCGTCAAAAGTGACACACACAGCTTTTTGATGTTTTTTTTATAAGATTGAACTTAAGATTGTTTCATATGTCAAACGAGCATGCAGTCCACCTGATGGTAAGTGGTGACTGCCACCCATGGACTGGACATGGTAAGCAACTTCATACAGAACCTGGGGTGCTATCTGAAGTCAATCACAGATGCGCCGCTACTCCTGAGGACTAGCGACGCATCTGTAGTAAATACTGACTTAAATTTTCATATTACCGAGCACTTGCAAAGTTGAGCATTAAAGCTGACTTTCGTGACTATAAAATTAAAATTGAAAGTGACATACGAAAGGATGCATCGACCTTTTGGCGCTATATTTCTTCTAAACGGAAGAAGAAAAAAAATCGTAAATCAATTTTAAATAATGGTAAATCTGTCCCAGATGCAGAGTGTGCACAATTATTTGCAAATTTTTTTCAATCAGTATACTCAAAAGAATCTCCTAGCCTTGATGTACAAAATGCTGTGAAATCATCAGAGTGTTCAAATCGACGCATACATATCGCTTCCATAAGTATAACTGACGTTGAGTGGGCACTGAACAAACTAAAACCCAAAAGATCAGCGGGTCCTGATGGCATTCCACCGTACATCATTAAAGATTGTCGTTCAGTGTTCGCAAAACCACTTCACTATATTTTCAATTTGTGCATTAAGACCTGTACTTATCCCGACTTTCCATAAAGTAACGCGAGTCGTGCCCGTTCCAAAAAATAATTCTAGCTCAGAGGCAAGTGATTTTAGACCTATAGCTGTATTATCCGTGTTTGGTAAATTATTTGAAAGTGTCTTACATCAATTAATAGGTACCCAGATTGAAAGCCAACTGTCAGATGCCCAGCACGGATTTAGAGTGGGTCGCTCCACCACGAGTTATTTACTATCATTTTACTCATATACTGCTGAGGCTGTGGATCGCGGTTTTTAGGTTGACGCTGCCTACTTTGATTTCCGGAGAGCGTTTGATACAGTCGATAATGATTTACTTCTTCATAAGTTTGCAGCTGCCGGATTTACTCCTGCTCTACTACATTTCTTCTCCTGCTACCTCCGTAATCGGAGGCAGTATGTGCAGTATAATGGACATTTCTCCCATCCGTGTTACACGTTCTCCGGGGTAAGCCAGGGATCGAACCTAGGACCGTTGGAATTTTTAATCTTTATAAATGATTTGCCAGATGTTGTTAGTGCGGCTCGTTGTTTGTTATTTGCAGATGATCTAAAATTGTTTTTGGAAGTCAAGAGCACATCAGACTGTCGTTTATTACAAACTGACATTAAACACGTCAGCGAATGGAGCAAACGGAATAAGTTGATGTTTAACTGTGCAAAGTGCTCGGTGATAACATTTGCGCGTACACTTGAACCAGTGAAATATGAGTATCGGTTAAATGCGGAAGTCCTAAAAAGACAAGAGTCAGTGAAAGATTTAGGTGTTCAAATACATCTGAGTCTTAGCTTTGTCGACCATATTTCTACTGTTGCAAATAAAGCCTACAGGTCACTGGGGTTCGTATTGAGGCAGTCAAAAGACCTTGAAAGTGTTGCTGTGATGAAAACTCTATATAACAGCTTCGTTAGAAGCACGTTAGAAAGTAATGCAGTTATCTGGAGTCCGCATGAAGATAAATACAAACTCATGTTGGAGAAACTCCAAAAGAAATTTTTGAGGTGGCTTTACCACCGACAGTATGGTTATTTTGTAGGGTATCCGCATTCATATCCTAGTTTATTTCTGCTTGGAATGTTAGGATATGAATCTCTTGAAATTAGACGTAATGTAGCACTTGTTGAATATTTTTATAAGTTAATTAGGGGTCATATACATAACCCATCGGTATTAGCGCTTATATCGTTAAATGTCCCCATTAAATCCATTAGGGTCAGTAGATATAAATTATTTAGGATACCTAGCTGCAGATTGGTATTGGTAAGTGAATCGCCCCTCGTTCGTGCGCTGACTTTGCTCAACGGTGTCCTGTCTTCGAATCATACACTAGATTTGTTTTATTCTGCACCTGCCGTATTCCGTAGCACGGCTGGCAGGTATATCCAAACGCTTTGTAGCTAAATAAACGCATTAGATAATTATATCTGTAATGTTTTTTGGCGCTAAATGTAATGTAATGAATAAATGAATAAATGAATGAATAAATGAATGAATGAATGAATCTGTGATTGACTTCAGATAGAACCCTCAAGTTGGTCGCCTCATATAAAAATGTGCCGGCAACCACACCCATCCATTCCATCGAAACGCAAAAACTACTACACGCTAGAAATAGGTGTGGCAGTGGTAATTCCCCGGACGAACTACACTGGCTCTATCACCTCATGATGATACGACTTTTTAAGTAGGTATCAAACGAGCACGTTGTTCACCTAATGGTAAATGGCCACCGATGCTCATGGACCTGCGGTAAACCACACACAGCATACAAATCTAACCTGAAATCGGTTCCAGACGAATTACAATTTTTGTCTGTGTACTAAAGAACGCAGTAAACGACTTTTCTACGAAATTGTGTTACGCGGTAATTGCGTCAGAAAATCTACAAGTAGGTAAAAGAAAAATGTTTTTTCTTCGGAAGTCATTCAAAACTTAACGAAACTTAATCGAATAACGAAAGTAGAAAATAATTAGGTAATATTATAAAATAATATCTACATTGTGACAAAATTACAAGAGAAAACAGCGTGTTCAGTGATATCACATCAAGATAACATAAGCAAACATATTAAAAAGAAACAAAAGTACACAGAACGCCACATCATTTATTCACAGATTACAAAATGAGTATAACTAAAGCTTAAACACATTATGAGACAGATAGGCTCAACAATAAAGGTGGGTACCACAATGGACTTTATAAAATACACTACAGACTAGAGTTGCATGCAAACTTATTATTTTAAACTGGCAAATATATTAACGTTTGGTATATGATACATTTGGTAAGGGGCTGAGTATTCATTTGGTTATTAATATGGATGGTGGATGGAATGACCGTGTGATTCCACGACAGCGCCGTAACCGGACGAAACCGCGCTTAGTCCGGCTGAATGTCCGACCGCAACTGCTGGACCTGATACAGCTACTGGACCAACTGAAGACACCGCGACGCCACCCACGCCATATCCAACTCCACCCACGCCAGACCCAATTCCACCCACGCCAGACCCAATTCCACCCCCAATACCTCCGATTGATCCCCCGCCCGCTACAACCGCTCCTACTGCAACCGGAACACCTACAGGGACCGCCGCTGGGACGCTAACAGCATACGGCTGTGGTACAGGGATCCCTACACCTTGAGTGACTTGAACTGGTACGGGTTGCGCAACTGGGAACGGGAACGGTCTATCCACAGGAACCGCGACAGGACGGTGGATGATATGAGCCACTGGCTGAGGTACCGGAACCGGGACAGGACGAGGCCTGGCAACAGGCACAGCAACGCCTACTGGTACCGGGACGGGCCTAGGTACGCTAACTGGGACAGGCTGAGGCACAGGAACAGGTACTCTGTTGTGGATTTCTGAGTATGTATGCTGAACTGGTACACCCAAAATACTTCCAAGCCCTATTCCTCCGACACCAAAACCGGTGCCACCAGCAATGATTGATCCAGCTGATACGCCAACGCCACCTCCAAGGATCCCGATCGCCCCTGGAATTCCAATAGCACCAGCAGGAATTCCAATACCAGCCACAGCGGGTACTCCGTAACCATGACCATGGATTCCAATTGCTCCACCCAGATCTCTCTTACTTTGCTCTGCACATCTTATCGTCAAAAAAGACATGCACAGGAGGAAAATAATCTGAAAATGACAAATGTAAATTAGCTGAAGTAAAATTGCGACATGTTTAAATTAATATCTGCTACTGCAAATGATAAAGAAGTAGGTTATCTTGTACGAAAACAAGAATGCACAAGTGAATTTTATTTGTCATTTATAAGTAGCGTATCACTATTTTGACCTGTAGCGAATTATTCCAATTGGCATACTTGGACTATTATAAAAATGCAGTCTTTTCTAAATTGGGAATATAACTTATCATTTGATTCTTAAATATTTTTAAATTCTTGCTAATTTATATAGGGCAATGATCTATGACTAAAAAATGTAAAACTTACGCTCAAATTTCGAGACATTATTAATGATCTTAATGAATGATGTGATTCAACTGAGCTGAGGTAAGATAGTGTGGAAAATCAGGAAAGTAAAGGTATTTATAATGTCATATGTGATGCATGTCTGCCCGGCCGGAACCGGGTACACCCAGAAGGAGGAAAGTGAGAGCACTACCTGAGAGCTGCTAAATACCCTTGAAATAAATTATTATTAGGATACAGATATAATTTGTGTGCTGCATTTATTAATACGTATGGATTAATCAAAAGCGATTAAGATATCTTAATATTTAAGACCAGTACTGTTAATAATGATTGTGTCATTGGAATAAATTGCATATTTTACTTCGTGTTCATTTGCTAGTTATAAAATATTTAAGGTGTTTAAAATGATGTCAAGTGTTACTTTGCACTAGTTACTGGATAGCGTTATTTTCTGAATTACCTTTTTTTTTTGTTCTCGAGGGGGAAACCTTCAAAAGGTACCCGACGCCGTGGGAGCGACGCAGGGTTATGTGGGATTTTTACCGCACTAAAACCCCCCCGGTGGCCGTCCTCGGCGCTATAAAGAGGACTCCGGGAACTCGGAACGACCGCAACCGGCATCCTCTTAGCACGTTGTCCCATCGGGCTCCTCCAGATGGGCGGCTGGGCACACCACTACTTTTAGTCCTTACGACGGTACGCGACCACATATACCGCCGTTCTTCCTGGGATCGCCTGACCGAACGGTTCGAGCTCCCACTCGACCCACCTACAACCCCGGAAGCCCCTTTTATAGATACGGATGGGATGCCGTAGCCCTATTCAGATCCCGGAACTACAGGGACTTTATTAATATTCATCACGCATGACAATATGGAACATCTCCTGGATTTTATCCCCTAGCCGCTTCTTACGACATCAATGAGAAGAGAAGTGGTGCTATTTGAGACCGATACCATACGATACATTATTGTAATATTAAATTTTAATGTTTTAAATAAAATGAGGGTGTAATTATGTACGGTCGTGTAAAATTTAATACTAGAAGAATATTAACCTAACCTAACCAATATAAGTAACTAACTACCTACTACTACCGGATTGGAACATAATAATAGCTTTATCTTCAAACTAGATGGCGCTTATTACAATCAAATCTTAAGATAGATCGACGTGCCTAACTTTATCACGAGCCTAAAAAAGAAAGTGTATGTGTGTACTTCTGTACATTACTTAATTATCCTTTTTTACTATTACTAAAAACTAATCTTCACTAGTTAATTACTATTACTAAAAATTATATCATTCGCCTTATTCTACGTTTGTAGAAAAAACCACACTAACAACAGAAAAACTAAAAACTTCAGGGTGTCGGCTTTACATGATAAACGCACACATCGTAACTTTACTCTCATCATTTTTCCCTAACACGCCAAAAAAGTTTAGCTTTAAAAGATGAATTAGTTGCGCATATCTCTTCCAATGTAACAAATACATTCTAAGGTGATTTCAAAATGTTCATTAGTCAAACAATCGACAAAATTAAACTTAAAATATCGGTATCATCGATAGCGGTATCATCAGCTCTATGTGTATACTTTCTGTCCGATCCACATGTCATTACTTAAGGCAAAACTAGACCAGAACCAGACGAGACCTACGCGCAAGAGCCTAATCGCCGTTACGTAATACGTGATTACCGAATACCTAGTATCTCACGGTGATTTACTTTGCTCTGAACTTAGGAATGTTTATGTAAGAAACGAGATGCTTGTCACCTGTAATTATATGTTTTATGTGTCATCATTTCACTATATACGGGTTTCCGTTCAGGGTGATAGGGTTCAATACGACCAAGTGCGGATTTTTTGATTTTAGGCACCACAGAACTTTTTTAAGCACTTAGGCGTGTCCTTCACTTTAAACAGAGGTATTAAGGGAACCTCGAAACCTCTAATTTAGAGCCCAAGTTTCACACCAATCACTGCCTATCAAAACCGAAATCTCAAATATAAAATAAAAAATAACCTAATTTTTACCACTACTTATCTGTATGGGTCACATCTACCACAAAAATGAGTATCGTAAGTGTTAATTTAGGTTATAAGCAATCTGCGTGTCAAATTCAATCTCAATCTCAAACCAGTAGTTTTTGCATGAAAGAGTAACATACACAAACATCCTCACAAAATGTTCACATATGTAATATTAATAAGATTTATTTCGCACTTAATGCCGCACGCAAAACCCCGCGGTGCGTGTAAATCGTAAACAATCTATAATATTCGTCGCGCGGTCGGTAGTTTGATGGGTGACCGCTAGCGGCTATTCATATTTCCGTGTTTCCAACACCACGTTAAGCCGTCAATCCTGCTTATTACAATTATAAGTATTTAGATACCAATCAATAAACTTTATTAGGGACCTTACAGATGTAGTGGGTCACCACTGATGCCACACTGATGCCTAAAACATGGTCACATGGTCACACTGATGCCTAAGACATTAATACCACGGAGATAGAGCATTTTGACAATGCCACGTTCACGCTTCGAATCTTTTTATTATAGTCTAATTAGGAAAAGAAATGTCAAACAATTACTTTTAGTAGGGGAGCTCAGGATGCTAAATGTGGAGTTACTCGAGCGTCGCGGAAACTTATTACGTTTGGTAGATTAAATGATAGGAAGGATAAGTGATCCCATAATGTTTTCTCGTTGACAGGTGGGATAAGCGTCTACAGAGTTTCAAATTTTTAAAAAATAATCTATGATATGGAATTACTCGAATGCATCATGTTAGGGCAAAGTTAGGTTAATTACACCCTAAAATATGTCTAATTTGCTATTCTGACGATTTAAGTGTATCCTTGGGGGGTAGGAGGTTAACAAAGTTGCATAACACGAACGACGTCTTGACTCACTCAAGCGCGCCAGATTAGGATAAGCGGAGGTGAATTAGAACCTGAGATGTGTCCAATTTGCTAATCTGACGATTTGAGCGTCACCTAAGGGGGTGGCAGGGTTACTAAGTTCCCCTGGGAGTACCCACCTATGCTAAGGCAGCATACTGGCTGGAGGTACTCATCAATATATAAAGTATCTTACTTCATATTAATCTGCCGCGCTCTAGTATGTCCCAAAATCCCCTCTTGGGCTCTCCTACTATTTATGAGGATACCTGTTTTTACTACTTTATAAATAAATCAGCACCAATCGAACCACTAAGTAGTAGGTATGGTATTTTCAAAATACCCTCCGTTTCATTCGACTTTGAAGCTTTCTGCTCCACTGGGGAGAAATATGAAAAAACCTATTTTTTATCAGTCGCTACATCATAATATTAACCAATTGTCCAAACATGGTTCTAACTTCAGTAGTTTTAGCTCTGCTATGATTAATCAGCCGGAAGTGAGCGAGTGAATATCCTTTTGTTTTTATATTATACTAGCTTACTTCCGCGGCTCCGCGCGTCTTTGAAGGTTTCCCCCCATAAACCACAAAAAAGGCCATAAACTATCTGTATGCTAAACTTCAGCGAAATCCGATCTGCAGTTTTTGCATGCTAACAAGCACTCATACGTCCTCACAAACTTTCACAGATATAATATATTATTTAAAAAAGGTAATATAAGTCTAAAAGACATATTAAATAATTTAAATTGTAATAGCCTTTGATCGCATAGATAAATTTTTATGGAACAAATTTAAAATGTATAATCATTATACGGACTGCAAATAAAAACTTTAAATGAAATGCATTACTTTGATTTGATGCGATTTCAAATACAAAAACAAACAAACAGACAAAAAAACTCAAATTATCAAAATAAGTTTTAAATCTACAGTTCTTCAAGCCGTATTTTTAAAGACTCGTATTTTAATACATGTTAGATTAGGAATTATTTCAATGGCCCATATGTTCCACATGTGAAAACATCTCAAACACATCCAGCAATGCCAAACCAGACCCTTCTCCTAAATGAATCGGATGTTGCGTAACCCAGGAGAAGCAAAAACTATCCTGATTCATAAAATTGTTTCGAACCATCTTATGAGGTGTGATACATATATATCAATGTGACGATTGTCTCGACGCGGTTTCCTTTATATAACAGTGAATGATGTGATTTTTATTTGACATATGAAGTTATTTTAGACAAACTAAAACGCAAAAATACTGTTTTGTAAAAATGTGACTTATGGGGTTTCTGAAATACCAAATTTAAATATTGATCAACAAATATTACCATGATTCAAATATTACGAATAAATTTAGCATTAGCAACTTTTGAAGGAATGCCGCACTAAGCCAGGATAGGCGATACTTTGCGCAAGCGCTGTAAGTGTTTGGTAACAGCCATAACGCCTGCAGGATACTGACGTCTAATTAAATTGTATAGGATATTGCTTATTGTCCATATTGAGAAAGATCCAGTATTTATGGTAATGGTATGGTATTTATAGTTACACAGCTGCCCTATATTATTTCATCGATCGATTTTATATAAAGTGGATTTTAGAACGAACGAATTATGACATGTTTAGGAACAAAAACAAACAGACACAAAAATGTTAAGTTTGTTTTTTTTCGCAGTTTTTCCGCAACAGCACGGCCACTGCGGGGTTTTAATACGGTATAATTCTACGTAACAAGGCGTCGCTCGCTCAGTGTCAGGTCCCTTTTGAAGGTTTCCTCCTCAAAGACATAAAAAAACAGACCTCTTATACAAATTAAATCAGGTTAAGTTCATATATCAAAACGTAATTATATGCTGTATTTTGGAAATGGTAGAACCAGTGTAGTTCGATCGGGGAAGTCCCACCGCCACACCTATTTCTAGCGTGAAGCATTTCTTGCCTCTCGATAAAAGGGTGTGGTTGCCGGCACACTTTCACAAGAGGCGACCATCATAGTCCTCGGGAGTAACAACGCATCTGTGATTGACTTCAGATGGAACCCATGATCTGTATGAAGTTGATACAGATGTCCATGGGCGGCAGTGACCACTTACCATCAGGTGGACTGCATGCTCGTTTGCTGCTTCAGTCAGATAAAAAAAAATATGCATTTATTAATAACCTATACACATACGTCCACCTGAATTTATTATGATTTAATCTGTATATAGCAGGTTTAAACGAAAGCTACGATATTTCATTGAGCGACAAAGTTACGCAAGGCATTTGATGAATGCAATAAAACCAAAATAGGCACAGACATTTTCAAAATCCTGTCCACGTCGATAATTTCCACGGCTTGTGAAATTTATCGTGAA
Source organism: Spicauda simplicius (assembly GCA_949699795.1). Taxonomy (NCBI): domain Eukaryota; kingdom Metazoa; phylum Arthropoda; class Insecta; order Lepidoptera; family Hesperiidae; genus Spicauda; species Spicauda simplicius. The sequence goes on along the minus strand of OX453070.1, from coordinate 17,200,381 downwards.
TAATGCTTCTTGCAAAACTGACATTTAATTAACATGGATATATTGTTACCGGGTCGAGAGCATTGTATGATTGATTGAATCTTATTCATACCACTTCCCGCATTGGTACTCTCATCTTATTTTGGTATGGTAAAATAAGTTAACTTTTACCAGCACAATAATCCTATTAATATTATAAATGCAAAAGTTTATGAGGATGTACGTGTGTTTGCACCTCTTTCACGCAGAAACTACCGTTCGGATTTCATGGTTACTAGTGACCCGTTGCGATCTAAATTAGACCGTAATTTAAATTAAAAAACTAATCTTCACATTGTCCAAAGTAGCACCAATAGTTCGCTAATTAAAATAAATTGAAATAATTTTCAAGTTACTTTGTATGCACCCGTTGAAGATAAAAAGAGATTTATTAATTAAGCTGCATTTAAAAGCAATAGCGGGTATTTTGCCAAAGACATCTGACATTTTTGACGTTATGTATATTCATAGTAAGGCATTGAAAGTTCTATAATTCGTTTATTATGTATGTGTTTATGTCAAATGCAACGGAATGATTGGAATATGTTTTTAGTTGATTTTATGTATGTTTTATGCATTATTAGAAAATAATATTAGCATTGCGCAATCCTTCTCTACATCAAATATAACCGTGCGTAATTTCATACTTCTCCGCCTGCGGCAAGTATCTTAAAAACGAATCACAAGTTTTTGCTCTACGTATTAATATATAGATTTGCCGGACACATAATTTATGACCTAGATTCTCTCGTGAACCCATTACTGTCCCACTTCTGGGCACGGGTCTTCTCTCAGAATGAGAGAGTTTAGGCCATAGTCCACCGCGCAGGCCAAGTGCGAATTGGTAGACTCACGCACCTCCGAGAACATTTTTTTTAAAGAACTGTCAAGTGTGTAGGTTCCTCACGATGTTTTCCTTCACCGAAAAGCAGTGATAATTAATTTCTAATACACACATAATTTTAGAAAAATCAAGAGCCCGGGTTTGAACCTCGGGCCTCACGACAGAGAGGCCAAGTTTCAACCAATAGGCTATCACTGCTCAGTAGACCTAGATTAACACAAAGGATAGAATATAATAGAATACTCTTTATTCTAGATTAGTACACTGTTAAATATACAAACACAACAATAACATTCAATAAAGACAAGTTTTATGAAATAGGCGGTCTTATCGCTAGGAAGAATACGTGACCGAAGCAAGCGAAGCCGCAGGAATAATCTAGCAATTAATTGAAGAGATAAAGGCATACGAACTCCATTGGCTTGGTCATTTCGAAAGAATGGAAGAAAATCCTAGGATGAAAAGAGCTTTGGGCTCGGCTGAGGGCCCTCTCTGGATGCATTCGAGAGGGCTGCGGGGCTGGTGTTTTCTGGCCTCTGCAGCTAGGAGGAGAGGTGTCTCGATGTGTCGTTGCCATGCACCCTGTCTGCGACCGAATGGTGGCGCACCGTCAGATGCGTTGGCGGTGGGGACGCGAAGGGGGGGCTGCGGGAGTGACACCGGCGGGTTCACAGATGAATGCGAGAGCGTGCTCGTGTCCCTGCTGAATGGTGCGAGAAGAAAACACAGTTGAGGTTTAGCAGGTGAGAGTCCGGCATAACCTAGCTTCTGCTCCAGACGGCTGGGCATCCATGAAGATTACCCACTTAAAAAAAAGGGAAAAGAGCTTATTTGAGCCGATCAACAGGGTGGCCTCCTCTGGGTCGAGACAGATGTTTTCGGAATTTTCGGAAACTTTGTATATGGCACTGTATACTGGCAAGAAGTATTAAAAAATAGAGTCAGATGGACTCTTTGAGCTATTGGGCCAACGGAGTAACGAACTAAATAACTCCAACGCAACCGTTTCATATTATAAAAAAGACTTATTATTATGAAACGCTCTAGCTTATCCTTCAGGTAGGCGACACGTTTGAGGACCTACTTACGAGTACATGGTCGACCGGTTCCGTTTTTACCCTTTGGGTACGGAACCCTAATTGGTACTCAACCTATAACTGATGGTGTAGACGCAATGTGGAACGAGCTTCCTCCTGAGGTATTCCCGGGGCGTTATGACATGGGGCTCTTCAAAAAAGGTGCGAAAAGAGCTCTCCTTCAAAGCCGGCAATGCATTGGCGACTCCTCTGGTGTTGCAAGTGTCCATAGGCGACGGTGACTACTTTCCATCGGGTAGCTCGTCTGCCTTATCGTTAGGTTTAAGTATAAAAAAGTCAGTATTTCATTTTAGTGGTATATGGGAAATTATGTTTAAGACAATTTTTATCACTATGTGACAATAAAAATCGAGTTCAAGACTATGTCTCGTTTTATATTCAAACGTGTATCGCGTCCCGTTTACGATAAGCAAAAACGATCACGTAAACTACTATTATGTCAGACACCAGACACAACCAGATCAAACGGAGACCCAGATTGCGGTTGCGCCAGGTTCTGATGGTGTCATGTCTCTTGGTTTTGGTTTTTTGGTATTCTGTGTACGAATGTGGTTGTTGCTGTTGTACGTTTTAGAGTATTATAGTATTGAGAAAGTATTGGTGAATTTAGCATAGAAAAGTAATTTGGTAATAGATAACTTCACACTTACAGTAGATGATGTTGTTGATGTTACGGAAAAGAAGTTGCAAACTACTTAGTACGTAATCCATTTTATTATAGGTGACCACTGCTACTCATGGACATCTGTATTTAATACCAGATATGCTAAGTTTTACCGGGACGCATTTCCATTGGAGATCCCGGAGTCCTCTTTGTAGCGCCGAGGACGGCTACCGGGGGGTTTTAGTGCAGTAAAAATCCCACATAACCCTGCGTCGCTCCCACGGCTTTGGGTACCTTTTGAAGGTTTCCCCCTCGATAGCAAAAATATCGCAAGTTTTACCTGAGGTTGGTCATGGTTGCTACTCTTAATTGCCATCATCAAAGGCTAAGGTGAAACGCCTCAGAATTTAGACCAAAACTCAGCAATGTTCGGCACTGCTGTTATTAGACAATATAGGTATGTCGGTGGTACTTCTGGTACTTCTGGTGTTGTACCAACAGTAATGGATCCTTCTTAACAAAACTAGGTTCAACGTACCTCCACATCAAAGTTAGATATATACAGGTGTAAAATACCCGGCGGTCGAATTACGGTAAATTACTATCAAAGAACTTGTTAAATATGTATTACGCCTACTTGATCTTTAATTGTTTTATTTATTAGTTTTATTTATCATAATTATATTTTAACAAGATTAGCAAATACAAATAATCTTTCTACACCACTACGTCAAAAGGGTCATATTTTTCGAGCATACGTATTTATGTATTTCCATTTCTTTGGAACGCTCTCAAGTCCAAACAGCTTGACAAATTTTAACACGAGGATATTAAATTACACAAAAAAATAAAATCGCTGAAAAAAGAACCCATCACATCAACATCCGTCATAGCCTGGAGCAGTAATTTACTTTTTTTTATCCGACTGAAGTAGCAAACGAGCATGCAGCCCACAAGCAGTCACTGTCGCTGATAGACACCTGCAATCAACTTCATACAGAACATGGGTTCTATCTGAAGTCAATCACAGATGTGTTGCTACTGCCGAGGACTATGATGGTCACCTCATATCAAAAGTGTGCCGGCAACCACACCCTTCCATCGAAACTTTCTTGCATTTCTTCTTCTAATAGCCTAGAGACGATTAGTAGAAGAATATAGTAGAAGAATCTTGCTTAACATAATAATATTCACATATCGCAATGTATGGTGTAACCACGGCTTTGTAGAGACTTCCATCATAACGTTTAATGCTTTGTTGATCTTTGTAAGCGATAAAAGTCATAAAAGTACACTAAAATGATCATACATCGGTCAACTACGTTGTTATGGTTGCAGTTTACGGAAACCTACTTTAAATTGTCTCTATGTCAAGTGTTTGGAAATGTTAGCCCATAAATCTTCTTGCGGCAACCCAATAAGAACAACAGGAGCTATAAAACTAAAATGACATAAAAAATAGTGTCATACATAATACATAAAAAAGTAGTGAAGTGAGTAATGAGAATTAATTACTATCAGATCTCTAATTTTTCACAAATGAGTGCATTTTTCAAATTTCTACTCGTTAAATTGTGACAAAGACATCTGACATTTTTGACGTTATGTGTTTTCATAGTAAGACATTGAATATTCTATTTGGTTTAATATGTATGTGTCAAATGAAAGGTAGTGTAATGTGTTTTTGCTTAATCCTTCTCTACATCAACTATAACCGTGCGCAATTTCATACTCCTTCGTCGGCGGCAAGTATTTCAAAAACGGATTACAAGTTTTTCCTTCACGTATTAATATATAGATTACACGTCCCATATTACATAATAAATATTTAAATATCAATATTTTTTAAACATATCCACCGTCCCTCATGATGATTAATTTTCAAGCACTAAAAAATAGGGTTTAGATAAAATGACAATTACTTTAATAAATGGTAGGCCCTCAAGTAGCCCAGGACCGCACAAATTTACGATCCACCCTATTTTTGTTCCTTCAGTAGGATTTTTTTTCCAAAGATACCCGACACTGTAACCCCTCGTTGGTCTGAATGCTCATATAGAGTTCCGATCCGGTGGTAGTATAAGAAAAAAAAATGTAACTGACAATTTGTCTCTCCGTAGGCCCATACAAAATAAAGATATTTCATACATCGGTGCTTCTCTTGTTTAAGCCCTTTGCAGGGCAAGAAGCACCCGAAAATAATACGATCCGGCCATACCCAACCATTTACCAATTAATAGATTATACTTACTTTTTATATACCTACCACAAATTATCGCTATCACCCAGGGTTGACTGGCAGAGAATGCCATTAGGCATTAAGTTTACCCTTGTAACCCTTAATTTAAGGTGTTTGAAAAATTAAATAAATATTTTTTTTTTATTTCACTAAAGTAGCAAACGAGCATGCAGTCCACCTGATGGTAAGTGGTCACTGCCGCCCATGGACATCCGTAATCAACTTCATGCAGAACATGGGTTCTATATGAAGTCAATCACAGATGTGTTGCTACTTCCGAGGACTAAGATGGCCGCCTCATACAAAAGTGTACCGGCAACCACACCCTTCCATCGAAACGCAAGAAATGCTTCACGTTGGAAATAGGTGTGGGAGTCCTCAAAAGGGACATCACAATCCTTCTCTATCTATCACTTCTAACATATCAATCCAATCTATGACGAAACACCAAACTGGTCCGTTCGAAACAAAACAGCCTTTTCCGGCGTCAGACGTTACGCAGGCCGAATAAGTTAGAGCTGGAATGTCGGTCTGTCTGTCAAAGCAACTAATAAGGTTAGAGATTTCCCGATTCGTTTTTTCCTAGTCACGTTCTCTAAGAATCCACTTGTAGGATTACCAAGCTGGCGATTCACGAAGGATTCCTGATTTTGTCTTGATAGTATTTATGAATTTATTTAGGACATAATAAAACATAAGTTAATACAAGGAAATTCAGAAAAAAAAACTTGTAACAGTCTTCTTGAGAAACCCTTCATAACAGCTTCGACTATTTCAATTAAATTATGGTGTAAAAAATTAAAACCTAGCAAAGATGAATAGGTGAAGAAGATGAATATTTGTATGTATTTAAATAAAGTATTGACGTTTTTATTTTCATTATTAACCGTATTACTTTAAAATACTTTTAGCCATAATAGTTTTCGTTTTTGTCACGCAAGCTTTCTTCTTTCTTTTACTCTTGTATTGAGTACAAATTATATTATCAATACTACAATCAAAAACAAACATACATAAATACTCGATGAACCAAAAATGTCTAAATTTGCTCTACATAAAAGAACAACTACCTCAATTTGTTTCCTATATAAGTAACCTCAATGACATACATATCTGTCGGCATTTGTTTTACTCGACATCACTATCTTCAGAGATGGTGTGGACGACTATGGATCTCGTGTAGAATAACAAATCTTGGGGTGAATTCGCTTGACATAAATTTCACAAAGTCTTCTAACTTAAATACAGCAATTAATACATCTAGTAGCAACTAATAATCAAATGGAAATTAATTTTATAAAGAAAGAAACGGAGTGACAATTCCGTGTTCCCGCCATTTTCCGACTGACTAAAACCTTTATTGTCTATGCCACCTTCGGTTGACTACATGACTATGCCAAGACGCGACGAGAAGCACAGATCAACGCACCTACCGTTTCTATTCAAAATAACCGGTTCCGACATACCTATATTCAATTTCTTATCCCACAAATCTTCAACGCGTGGTCACCGCGCCCAGCATCGTAACCTAACTTCCCTGCTAATTACAATATATGTGAGTGCTGGCTTCCTCCAGCGGTTTTTGCGATACCCTAAGGGTTATGTGTAACGTTATAACACTGATACCAGTTACAAGTGTTACGTGATGTCTGATGTAAGCCGTTGTTTTTAATTTTAACCGTCTGCGCCAACAAGGGGTATTTATCGAGCGTAAGTTTGTATGACCATTTTCTTCGCATGCGCTAAACTAACTTTTTTTTCGTAGGGAACCCTGCATGGGTCTTCAGCAAAACCCCAAGGTATTTCTCTGAACGCCTTTTGTCGAGACCACGAGTACGAGTAATAGCACCCATCCGCGATCCCAAATGGACGCTTAACCTAACCTAACCTTTTTTTTTGTTTACCAGGGGGAAACCTTCAAAAGATACCCGACGCTGTGGGAGCGACGCGGGTTATGTGGGATTCTTACCGCACTAAAACCCCCCCGGTAGCGGTTTTTTCGAGCGTATGTACATATGTAGTCGTACGACCTTTTTCTTATTACGAGCTACCCTAACTTTTTTTCGTAGGAAACCCTTCATGTTCCTCGAGGCCACGGGGACGGCTGAGAGGATATGCTGGCCTTCTACCGGCTAAAACCCCACCTAGTTCCTTTTGGACACCCGTTGTCGAGACCACCGGTACGCTAATAGAACCCGTTCGTGGTCCCGCAGACGCGCTAACCTAACCTAACCTAACCTGCTAATTACATTGTATGTGAGTGCTGGCTTTCTGTTGGTTTTTTCGATACACTAAGGGTATATAACGATATAACACTGATACCAGTTACAAGTGTTACGTGATGCCTGATGTAAGTCATTGGTTTTATTTTTACCCGACTGCGTTCGAAAGAGGGTACTGTGGGGAACGGATTTTTCTGCAGTGAAAATAAAGGAAAGAAATTGAATCCATGTATAGCAACATTTGTAATAAACCGTTTAAGCTTGTCTCTCTCGCCAACCCATTATTGTATCACTGCTGGGCACGGGTTTTCACAGAATGAGGGTATTAGGCCATAGTCCACCACGCTGGCCAAGTACACTTCCGAGAACTTTTTTTTTAAACAACTCTCGGGTATGTAGGTTTCCTCACGATGTTTCCTTCACCAAAAAGTAGTGATAATTAATTTATAATAAGCACATAATTTTAGAAAAATCTGTGATGCGTGCCTGCGTTTGAACGTCAACCCTCCCGATCGAGAGGGCAAGTTTCAACCATCACTATCACTACCACTGCTCTATAGTCTTATCTCAATTGTAACTATCCAAAAACTATATTCATCAGCCTATTTTGGTATACATAGACTATTTATCTGGAGGTTTATGCCATAATTCACCGCATGTGGCAAGCGTATTAGCCACCATATTATATGTCGATGTTATAGGTACGTTAAGGCGCTACGACTCATGTTCTGAATTTTGTCCTTCAGCATCTACGAAATCCACGGGACCAGACATTCCTGTGCTATACAAAATACCACACAGCGCAAACATGGCAACACTGATAGCAACACAAAACCTTAATTAGCCACCAGCATGTAATAGCCGTTAATTAAGCGGCATTCATTGACAAATTACCCATTCAGTGCGTACCGAGGCGTCAACTTGATCGTCGATTGTATCTCTAGAACAAACTCTAAATACTAAGTCATTGTATCTAGGTTACGTCAATTACACCCGTGTCGATACATTTTAACTCTTTATGCGTTCACCGTAACATTGCCGCATAGTTTCTGTTTATAGCAGAGTAGTACAGTTGTCTTGGTTTGAAAGATGCGATAATGCGACTTGTTTATTTTGGCACTAAGTGTGCTCTGTTATACAACGTTGTTGTAGAGGGCCAAAAAAAGTACGAAACGGAGATAAAAACTCAGATTGAGATGGCGCGCAGAGCTTTTGGAAATATGAGAAAAGTGTTTTGTAATCGAAGCCTTAAAATCCCACTTCGTGTGCGTCTGCTCCAATGCTGCATCTGGCCCATACCTCTATATGGATGAGTACCTCTATGTGGACTATTAAAGATGATCTCAGGAAAAGTATAGAAGCGTTCTACATATTTCTAGCGTGATTAACAAAAAGAAATAAGTACTCAGAGCTGACAGCCAACCTTCACTAGTTGGAGAGGCACTAGAAGAAGAAGAAGTGCTCTACTGCTTCATCCGGGTTCAAAAATGTAAAATAAATTTTATCGACTTTTGACAGAGAAAATTTTCCTGATTTTTTTTTTGTAAATAAAAGTAGCACATCTATTTCTAGCATGAATCAATTCTTGTTTTTCGGTGGAAGGGTGTAATTGCCCTCAATTTTGTATCCCGCAACCATCTTAGTCCTCGGGAGTAGTAACGTATCTCTAATTGACTTCAGATCGAACCTTCGTTCTGCACTAAGTTGCTGTGAGATGCCTGGTCTGCCTAGACTTTTCCAACTTCAATCTTATAAAAAAGGAGCGTTTGCTCCTGTCCAGTTGGTGTGTTCATATGCAGCCCAAGGACACTGATATTTAACAAAACACATAGCTTATGACCTAGATTAAAATATAGGATGCGCATTACCGTGGTAGCCGTGACCAATGTAGGCGAATTTAATAAAGATTTCATTAAATACTAGGTTATTCAGTAAAAGTACAAAAGATTATAATTATTAGAAATAGTTTAAACTCATACAATGTACCTTTTATTTACATTTTACATTACAAATAAAGCAAATGTTGGTCGAAACAGTAAACATAGTGCAAATTTACACTTCGTATGTATTTGTAGTGTACAGTATCAGTTAGCTCCAATTACATAAGCTTGCAACATAGTATGCAACACATAAGGTACGGGCATTTGTGAATGAATGTTGGCCAACGTGGGAGATGCCTGGCTGTAATGAATGAATCTTTGTAGAATTGGCTTTAATCAACAATTAGTACATTTCTGCATTACGATTAAGATCTTCACGCCTGACTGACAAAAGATTTACGACGCGAAAAAAGTTGCAATCATACTTAAAACAGAGAAAGGTCACTTTCAGAGGTTTTAAAAATATGCGATATTTTTTTCATTTTTTTTATTTGACTGCAAGAGCAAACGAGCACGCAGTCCACCTGATGGTAAGTGGACACCTGTAATAAACCACATATAGAATATGGGTTCCATCGGAAGTCAATCACAGATGTGTTGCTACTCCTGAGGACTATGATGGTCACCTCATGTGAAAGTGTGCCGGCAACCACCCCCTTCCATCGAAACGCAAGAAATGCTTCACGCTAGAAATAGGTGTGGCGGTGGTACTTCCCCGGTCGAACTACACTGCTGCTACCACCTTAAAAATTTGGCAGGTAGATCATGTATTGTATGGTTCGATAGTAGAAACCTGTTTCTAGAGTGTCGCAGTTCTGGCGTTCTGCTGTAAGGCTGTGGATGTCGGCTGACATTTGAGGCGTCCATCTTAGTTCTCAGGAGTAGAAATGTATCACAACCAAAGTTAGATGTCATGAGACGACTTTTTCCTACTACTTACCATCTGGTATGCAGCATGCTCTCTTTCTTCTTCAACTACACTACTGAATGACTAACTAAATATAAATACTATAACTTGAGGTATCTTAGTTAGTTTTACTTTCGTCCTAATAGATACGGGATCAGAATAGGGCTACGGCATCCTCTGCCTGTCGTAAGAGGCGACTACAAGGGGCTTCCGGGGCTGCAGGCGGCTAGAGTGGGAGCTCGAACCGTTCGATCAGTCGCTCCCACGGCGTCGGGTGCCTTTTGAAGGTTTCCCCCTCGAAAACAAAAAAAGTTAGTTTTACTTTATCTGCCACCATTTTCAGATTAGCCATGAATATGGATATATCAGACGTCGGTCTGATATATCCATATTCATAGCGCTAAATTCCATATTCAGATCAAGGGGCTTCTAACTTTTATATTGTAAGAAGTATAGGTATTAAAAGATTTCGAAAATCTGTGGACGAATTTGGAACATATAAGATTAGTAGAAACCGACACTGAAAACATTACGCTAAAATACACCCAAAGCTAATTATTTCGCCCTTAAGACTAATTATCAAACCTTAGCATTTCAAAACAGCTTTCCAACCAAATAGAGAATGGTTAGATAGTGCGAACATGGTGTGGCGTGAGTCATGGATCGCAAATTACGACACTGAATAACATTCTGTCATGCCTTGCAACTGAAGTATGGAAACTGTTACCTTGAAACATGAAAAGATAGCAATAGCAAACGAGCGAAATAACGCTGCTCACATGGAAACCGATGATCGATCGATGAAATAATATGAGCTGCTCTATATTATTTCATCGATCGATTCATAAAGTGGATTTTAGAACGAATGAATTATGACATATTTAGGAACAAAAATAAACAGACACAAAAATGTTAAGTTTGTTTCCGCAGTTTTTCCGCAACAGCACGGCCACTGCGAGGTTTTAATATGATAAAATACTACATAACAAGGCGTCGCTCGCTCAGCGTCAGGTCCCTTTTGAAGCTTTACTCCTCAAAAACATAAAAAACAGACCTCAGACACCAATTAAATCAGGTTAAATTCATATAATAGAATCAAAACGCCATATCTTCTCATCCGATATACCTCAGAGCCTGAAGACTAAGATGTTCGAGCGTGTGTGTTGCCAGTGATAACATACGGCACCGAGACGTGGTCCTTTACTGTGAGCCTCGTGCGTAAGCTCAAAGTCGCTCAGCGAGCTATGGAGAGAGTTATGCTTGGTATTTCCCTGCGCGACGGAAATCGTAACGATGAAATCCGTAGGAGAACGAAAGTTAACGACATAGCTCTCAAAATTAGTAAGCTGAAGTGTTCGTAGGACAGACAACCGATGGAACAGAAGAGTCCTCGAATAGAGACCACGTCTGGGCAAAAGGAGTGCAGGCCGCCCCCGGAGCAGCTGGACTAATGACCTGAAGAAGACGACGGGTAACCGCTGGATTCAAATGGCTCAGGACCGGTCGAAGTGGCGCAGATTAGGGGAGGCCTATCTCCAGCAGTGGACTTTCAAAGGCTGATGAATGGATGGCCCACCTGAATTTATTATGATTTAATCTGTTTATAGTAGGTTTACAGGAAGTAGCTACGATATTTCATTGAGCGACAAAGTTACGCAAGGCATTTGATGAATGCAATAAAACCAAAATAGGCACAGACATTTTCAAAGTCCTGTCCACGTCGATAATTTCCACGGCTTGTGAAATTTATCGTGAATAATGCTTCTTACAAAACTGACATTTAATTAACATGGATATATTGTTACCGGGTCGAGAGCATTGTATGATTGATTGAATCTTATTTATTCCACTTCCTGCATTAGTTCTCTCATCATAATTTGGTATGGTAAAATAAGTTTACTTTTACCAGCACAATAATCCTATTAATATTATAAATGCAAAAGTTTATGAGGATGTACGTGTGTTTGCAACTCTTTTACGCAGAAACTACCGTTCGGATATCATGGTTACTAGTAGTGTTGCCCAAATTCAGTCTTGGTCTTGCAGTCTTGGTCTTGTTCTTGCGTTTTTGCAAGACCAAGACCAAGAACAAGACCGCGTATTTTTAGCAAGACCAAGACCAAGACTGACCGTGCAAGACTTGAGCAAGAACAAGACATAGCCTGCAAGACTCTTGCGTCTTGCAGCTAGGACTTAGCGCTATTTCACAGTATAGTTAGGTGTAACAGTTCGGTGTATAGGTAGTAATCATCATTAGTAATTAGAAAACATAGAAATAGGTTAAGTGATGAGTCAGCCAGATGGTTACTTTGTATTAATTCTTGGTCAAAAAGATTGATATAAAGTATCATAACCTAATGATAAAGCTGTTGATTAGTGTTGTATTTTATTTTTTATTCAAATAAATGATAAATCGTAAAACTCTTTTATTAAATTTCTTATAAGTTGAGGGTTCAATCTCTTTTTAGACAGATAAGTATTGTTCTTTAAAATACAGTCAAGTTATTGTAATTAATTTGTTTTTTTACATGTTTTAGCAAATGTAAGCTTATAAATCATAAATGTTTATTAAGAAACAGTTACTTCCATGGAAAACGACATATAGGTCAGTTGATTTTTCGAATTTCTTATCAAATCTTCAGTTATTTATTAATCTGCTTGATCTTTACTATGGCTATGTTAATTCAAGCTCACAATGTTCCAATTCTAATACGTTTTTCTAAGATTTAAAGTAAACTTTAATAAATAGTAATAGACTAATAGGTAATTGCAAGACTTGCAAGACTCTTGCTGCAAGACCAAGACCAAGACCAAGACTGGGAGCGCAAGACCAAGACCAAGACCAAGATCAGTTGTATCGGCGCAAGACCAAGACCAAGACTGGCTAAGTCTCGTCTTGTTCTTGCATTTGGGCAACACTAGTTACTAGTGACCCGTTGCGATCTATGACGGACATACATAAGTAAATTATAATAATTTTCAAGTTACTTTGTATGCACCCGTTAAAGATAAAAAGAGATTTATTAATTAAGCTGCATTTAAAAGCAATAGCGGGTATTTTGCCAAAGACATCTGACATTTTTGACGTTATGTATATTCATAGTAAGACATTGAAAGTTCTATAATTCGTTTATTATGTTTGTGTTTATGTCAAATGCAACGGAGTGGTTGTAATATGTTTTTAGTTGATTTTACGTATGTTTTATGCATTATTATAAAATAATATTAGCATTGCGCAATCCTTCTCTACATCAAATATAACCGTGCGTAATTTTATACTTCTACGCCTGCGGCAAGCACCTTAAAATCGAATCACAAGTTTTTGCTTTACGTATTAATATATAGATTTGCCGGACACATAATTTATGACCTAGATTCTCTCGTCAACCCATTACTGTCCCACTGCTGGGCACGGGTCTTCTCTCAGAATGAGAGAGTTTAGGCCATAGTCCACCGCGCAGGCCGAGTGCGAATTGGTAGACTTCACGCACCTCCGAGAACATTTTTTTTAAAGAACTCTCGAGTGTGTAGGTTTCCTCACGATGTTTTCCTTCACCGAAAAGCAGTGATAATTAATTTCTAATACGCACATAATTTTAGAAAAATCAGTGGTGCGTGCCTGGGTTTGAGCCTCGGACCTCACGATCGAGAGGGCAAGTTTCAACAATTAGGCTACAACTGCTCCTTAGACCTAGATTAACACATAGGATAGAATAGAATACTCTTTATTGTACACTATAAGTTTACGAACACAACAACAACATCCAATGAAGACAAGTTGTATGAAATAGGCGGTCTTATCGCTAGGAAGGATACTACCACTAACCATGGAATACGTGACCGAAGCCGCAAGAATAATCTAGCAATTAATTGAAGAGATAAAGGCATACGAACTCCATTGGCTTGGTCATTTCGAAAGAATGGAAGAAAATCGTAGGGTGAAGAGAACTTTAGGGTCGGCTGTGGGACCGCTCTGGATGCATCCGAGGGGGCTGCGGGGGCCTTTGTTTTCTGGCCTCTGCAGCCAGGAGGGGTCGCGGCAGGAGAGGTGTCTCGGTGTGCGGTTGCCGTGCACCCTGTTTGCGACCAAACGGTGGCGCACCGTCAGATGCGTTGGCGGTAGGGACGCGAAAGGGGGGCTGCGGGAGTGGCACCGGCGGGTTCGCGGATAAATTCGAAAGCATGCCCGTGTTCCGGTAAGTGTGGTAAGAGTCCGGCATAACCCAGCTGCTGCTACGGACGGCTGGGCATCCATGAGGAATACCAACTTTAAAAAAAAAGGTAAAAAGAGCTTATTTGAGCCGATCAACAGAGTGACATCCTGTCGTTCGAGACAGATATTTTCTGAATTTTTGGAAACTTTGTGTGTGTAAGTAGCAAGAAGTATTCAAAAATAGAGTCAGATGGACACTTTGGGCTATTGGACCAACGGAGTAACGAACTAAAGAACTCCAACGCAACCGTTTCATATTATAAAAAAGACTTATTATTATGAAACGCTCTAACTGATCCTTCCGGTAGGCAACACGTTTGAGGACCTACATACGTGGTCGACCGGTTCCGTTTTCACCCTTTGGGTACGGAACTTTGGTTATTGGTTGAGTACCTTAATTGGTACTCAACCAATAACTGATGGTGTAGACGCAATGTGGAACGAGCTTCCTCCTGAGGTATTCCCGGGGCGTTATGACATCAGTCTCTTCAAAAAGGTGCGAAAAGAGCTCTCCTTCGAAGCCGGCGATGCATTGGCGACTCCTCTGGTGTAGCGAATGTCCACAGGCGACGGTGACTACTTTCCATCAGATAGCCCGTCTGCCTTATGGTTAGGTTTAAGTATAAAATAGATAAAAAACAATGGCAGTATTTAATTTTAGTGGCATATGAGAAATGGTGTTTGAGATAATTTTTATCACTATGTGACAATAAAAATCGAGTTCAAGACTATGTCTCGTTTTATATTCAAACGTGTATCGCGTCCCGTTGACGATAAGCAAAAACGATCACGTAAACTACTATTATGTCAGACACCAGACACAACCAGATCAAACGGAGACCCAGATTGCGGTTGCGCCAGGTTCTGATGGTGTCATGTCTCTTGGTTTTGGTTTTTTGGTATTCTGTGTACGAATGTCGTTGTTGCTGTCGTACGTTTTAGAGTACTATAGTATTGAGAAAGTATTGGTGAATTTAGCATAGAAAAGTAATTTGGTAATAGATACCTTCACACTTACAGTAGATGATGTTTTACGTAAAAGAAGGTGCAAACTACTTAGTACGTAATCCACTTTATTATAGGTGACCACTGCTACTCATGGACATCTGTATTCAATACCAGATATGGTAAGTTTTACCTTAGGACTCCAATTGCGTTCTATTGGAGATCCCAGAGTCCTCTTTGTAGCGCGGAGGACAGCCACCGGGGGGTTTTAGTGCTGTAAATAATACCCCACATAACCCTGCGTCGCTCCCACGGCTTTGGGTACCTTTTGAAGGTTTCCCCCTCGATAGCAAAAATATCGCAAGTTTTACCTGAGGTTGGTTGCTACTCTTAATTGCCATCATCAAAGGCTAAGGTGAAACGCCTCAGAATTTAGACCAAAACTCAGCAACGTTCGGCACTGCTGTTATTAGACAATATAGGTATGTCGGTGGTACTTCTGGTACTTCTGGTGTTGTACCAACAGTAATGGATCCTTCTTAACAAAACTAGGTTCAACGTACCTCCACATCAAAGTTAGATATATACAGGTGTAAAATACCCGGCGGTCGAATTACGGTAAATTACTATCAAAGAACTTGTTAAATATGTGTTACGCCTACTTGGTCTTTAATTGTTTTATTTATTAGTTTTATTTATCATAATTATATTTTAATAAGATTAGCAAATACAAATAATCTTTCTACACCACTGCGTCATTAGGGTCATATTTTTCGAGCATACGTATTTATGTATTTCCATTTCTTTGGAACGCTCTGAAGTCCAAACAGCTTGACGAATTTTAACACGAGGATATTAAATTACAGAAAAAAAATCGCTGAAAAAAGAACCCATCACCATAACAACATCCGTCACAGAATGGAACATTATTTTTTTTCTTTTTATCGGTCTGAAGTAGCAAACGAGCAGGAGCCCACCTGATGGTAAGTAGTCACTGCCGCTCATGGACACCTGCAATCAACTTCATGCAGAACATGGGTTCTATCTGAAGTCAATCACAGATGCGTTGCTGCTGCCGAGGACTATGATGGTCACCTCATATCAAAAATGTGCCGGCAACCATACCCTTCCATCGAAACTTTCTTGCAATTCTTCTTCTAATAACCTGGAGACGATTAGTAGAAGAATATCTACAAATAAGGCCCTCTGGGCCATTTTTCTTGCTTAACATAACAATATTCACATATCGCAATGTATGGTGTAACCACGGCTTTGTAGAGACTTCCATCATAACGTTTAACGCTTTGTTGATCTTTGTAAGCGATAAAAGTCATAAAAGTACACTAAAATGATCATACCTCGGTCAACTACGTTGTTATGGTTGCAGTTTACGGAAACCTACTTTAAATTGTCTCTTGACTATGTCAAGTGTTTGGAAATGTTAGCCCATAAATCTTCTTGCGGCAACCCAATAAGAACAACGGGAGCTATAAACTAAAATGACATAAAAAAGTGTCATACATAATACATAAAAAGTAGTGAAGTGAGTAATGAGAATTGTCGTCAACCCATTATTGTCCCACTGCTGGGCACGGGTCTTCTCTCAGAATGAGAGAGTTTAGGCCATAGTCCACCGCGCTGGCCAAGTGCGAATTGGTGGACTTCACACACCTCCGAGAACTTTTTTTTTTAAGAACTCTCGGATGTGCAGGTTTCCTCACGATATTTTCCTTCACCGAAAAGCAGTGATAATTAATATCTAATACGCACATAAATCAGTGGTGCGTGCCTGGGTTTGAACCTCGGACCTCCCGATCGAGAGGACAAGTTTCAACCATTAGGCTATCACTGCTCTAAGAGATCCCTAATTTTTCACAAATGAGTGTATATTTCAAATTTCTACTCGTTAAATTGTGACAACGACATCTGACATTTTTGACGTTATGTGTTTTCATAGTAAGACATTGAATATTCTATTTCGTTTAATATGTATGTGTCAAATGAAAGGTAGTGTAATGTGTTTTTGCTTAATCCTTCTCTACATCAACTATAACTGTGCGTAATTTCATAATCCTCCGTCGGCGGCAAGTATTTCAAAAACGTATTAATATATAGATTACACGTCCCCTATTACATAATAAATATTTAAATATCAATATTTTTTAAACATCTTCACTGTGATTCATGATGATTAATAAATTTCAAACAATTATCATAACCGTATATCAATCACTAAAAAATAGGGTTTAGATAAAATGACAATTACTTTAATAAATGGTAGGCCCTCAAGTAGCCCAGGACCGCACAAATTTACGATCCACCCTATTTTTGTTCCTTCAGTAGGATTTTTTTCCAAAGATACCCGACACTGTAACCCCTCGTTGGTCTGAATGCTCATATAGGGAAATCCTTGGACATCTGATAGTATACGAGTTCCGATCCGGTTCCGATTCGGTGGTAGTATAAGAAAAAAAAATGTAACTGACAATTTGTGCCTCCTTAGGCTTATACAAAATAAAGATATTTCATTTCATTTCATACACCGGTGCTTCTCTTGTTTAAGTCTTTTGCAGGGCAAGAAGCACCCGAAAATAATACGATCCGGCCATACCCAAACATTTATATTTACTTTTTATATACCTACCACAAATTATCGCTATCACCCAGGGTTGACTGGCAGAGAATGCCATTAGGCATTAAGTTTACCCTTGTAACCCTTAATTTAAGGTGTTTCAAAAATTAAATATTTTTTTTTTTTTTTTATTTCATTGAAGTAGCAAACGAGCATGCAGTCCACCTGATGGTAAGTGGTCACTGCCGCCCATGGACATCCGTAATCAACTTCGTGCAGAACATGGGTTCTATCTGAAGTCAATCACAGATGTGTTGCTACTTCCGAGGACTAAGATGGCCGCCTCATACAAAGGTGTACCGGCAACCACACCCTTCCATCGAAACGCAAGAAATGCTTCACGTTGGAAATAGGTGTGGGAGTCCTCAAAAGAGACATCAAAATCCGTCACTATCATTCACTTCTAACGTTCTAACATATCAATCCAATGTATGACGAAACACCAAACTGGTCCGTTCGAAACAAAACAGCCTTTTCCGGCGTCAGACGTTACGCAGGCCGAATAAGTTAGAGCAGGAATGTCGGTCTGTCTGTCAAAGCAACTAATAAGGTTAGAGATTTCCCGATTCGTTTTTTCCTAGTCACGTTCTCTAAGAATCCACTTGTAGGATTACCAGGCTGGCGATTCACGAAGGATTCCTGATTTTGTCTTGATAGTATTTATGAATTTATTTAGGACGTAATAAAACATAAGTTAATACAGGGAAATTCAGAAAAAAACTCATAACAGTCTTCCTGAGAATCCCTTCATAACAGCTTCGACTATTTCAATTAAATTATGTTGAAAAATATAAACCTAGAAAAGATAAATAGGATGTGGATGTATTTTAATAAAGAGTACGAGTATTTTATTTTCATTAATAACCATATAACTACTTTAAAATACTCTTTGTTGTAATAGTTTTCGTTTTAGTCATTCACACAAACTTTTTCTTTCTTTCACTCTTTTACCCGAACTTGAAACCAGGGCAAATTGAAAACCAGCGTCATGATGCAGCTACCTGCTCATGACAATAGCTGAGTTTGACCCTTTTCGCCTTTGTTGCAGCACATATAATAATAGTTATACTGTACAAGTTAATTATACCTGTCTCTTTTTTAAATTATTTGTCTTTTGTTTGTACGGTGTTATTTCTTATTTGTGTCTATTTTTTTACTTTTAATTTATGTTATTTTTGTTGTATGTGTTGCATTAGCGAAATAAATCTGTTTTGTTTGTTTGTTTGTTATTGAGAACACATATTATTATTTATACTAGAATCGAAAATGAACATACATAGGTACTCGACGGAACCAACAATGTCTAAATTTTCTCTACTTAAAAGAACAACTACCTAAATTCGTTTCCTTTATAAGTAACCTCAAGGACATACATATCCGTCGGCATTTGTTTTACTCGACATCAATATCTTCAGAGATGGTGTGGACGTCTATGGGTCTCGTGCAGAATAACAAATCTTGGGGTCAATTCGCTTGACATAAATATCACAAAGTCTTCTAACTGAAATAAAGCAACTAATACATTCAAATGGCAATAAATTTTAAAAAGAAAGAAACGAAAGGACAATTCCGTGTTCCCGTCATTTTCCGACTGACTAAAACTTTTATTGTCTATGCCACCTTCGGTTGACTACATGACTCTGCCAAGACGCGACGAAAAGCACAGATCAACGCATCTACCGTTACTATTCAAAATAACCGGATGCGACATATCTATATTATATTGTTATCCCACAAATCTTCAACGCGTGGTCACCGCGCCCAGCATCGTAACCTAACTTCCCTGCTAATTACAATATATGTGAGTGCTGGCTTCCTCCAGCGGTTTTTGCGATACCCTAAGGGTTATGTGTAACGTTATAACACTGATACCAGTTACAAGTGTTACGTGATGTCTGATGTAAGCCGTTGTTTTTATTTTTAACCGTCTGCGCCAACAAGGGAGTATTTATCGAGCGTATGTTTGTATGACTATTTTCTTAGCACGCGCTAAACTAACTTTTTTTTCGTAGGGAACCCTGCATGGGTCTCCAGCAAAAACCCCTATATTTCTCTGAACGCCCTTTGTCAAGACCACGCGTACGCTAATAGTACCCATCCGCATCCCAAACGGACGCTTAATCTAACCTAACCTTTTTTTTTGTTTACGAGGGGGAAACCTTTAAAAGGTACCCAACGCCGTGGAATCGACGCGGGTTATGTGGGATTCTTACCGCACTAAAACCCCCCCGGTAGCGGTTTTTTCGAGCGTATGTACATATGTAGTCGTACGACCTTTTTCTTATTACGAGCTACCCTAACTTTTTTTCGTAGGAAACCCTTCATGGGTTCCTCGAGGCCACGGGGACGGCTGAGAGGATATGCTGGCCTTCTACCGGCTAAAACCCCACCTAGTTCCTTTTGGACACCCGTTGTCGAGACCACCGGTACGCTAATAGAACCCGTTCGTGGTCCCGCAGACGCGCTAACCTAACCTAACCTAACCTGCTAATTACATTGTATGTGAGTGCTGGCTTTCTGTTGGTTTTTTCGATACACTAAGGGTATATAACGATATAACACTGATACCAGTTACAAGTGTTACGTGATGCCTGATGTAAGTCATTGGTTTTATTTTTACCCGACTGCGTTCGAAAGAGGGTACTGTGGGGAACGGATTTTTCTGCAGTGAAAATAAAGGAAAGAAATTGAATCCATGTAAAGCAACATTTGTAATAAACCGTTTAAGCTTGTCTCTCTCGTCAACCCGTTATTGTATCACTGCTGGGCACGGGTTTTCCCAGAATGAGAGTTTTAGGCCATAGTCCACCGCGCTGGCCAAGTACACTTCCGAGAACTTTTTTTTAAACAACTCTCGGGTATGTAGATTTCCTCACGATGTTTCCTTCACCAAAAAGTAGTGATAATTAATTTATAATAAGCACATAATTTTAGAAAAATCTGTGATGCGTGTCTGGGTTTCAACGTCGACCCTCCCGACCGAGAGGGTAAGTTTCAACCATCACTATCACTACCACTGGTCTATAGCCTATAGCCTGATATAAATAAATAAATAAAAAATAAATAAAAAAATATAGTCTTATCTCAATTGTAACTATCCAAAAACTATATTCATCAGCCTATTTTGGTATATATAGGCTATTAATTTGGACGTTTATGCCATAATTCACCGCATGTGGTAAGCGTATTGACGACCATATTACATGTCGATGTTATACAAGAAGACACTACGGCTCATGTTCTGAATTTTGTCCTTCAGCATCTATGGCATCCACGGGAACAGAGGTTCTTGTGCTATACAAAATACCACAGAGCGCAAACATAGCAACTCTGATAGCAACACAAAACCTTAATTATCCACCAGCATGTAATAGCCGTTAATTAAGCGGCATTCATTGACAAATTACTCATTCAGTGCGTACCGAGGCGTCAACTTGATCGTCGATTGTATCTCTAGAACAAACTCTAAATACTAAGTCATTGTATCTAGGTTACGTCAATTACACCCGTGTCGATACATTTTAACTCTTTATGCGTTCACCGTAACATTACCGCATTTGTTTCTGTTTATAGCAGAGTAGTACAGTTGTCTTGGTTTGAAAGATGTGATTATGCGACTTGTTTATTTTAGCACTAAGTGTGCTGAAATGAAATGTCTTTATTTTGCATAGGCCTACGGAGATACTTACATATTTTTTTTTTACACTACCACCGGATCGGAATACGACCTCGACTGAGAAGATCCGGCAAGAAACTCAGTGGGTTTGTCTTTTTTCTTTGTGTATCTTTTTTATTGCCATATTGTTTTTACATTGGTTATAAAAGTTAGCTCCAGTATCTTGCCCTATATTTTGCTGGCAATATTTGGCATACGCTCCACTTTGACACTTAATTACGGAACCGTATTGTTCAGTCCCAAACTGTTTATCTTCTATGTCAAAAATATTTTAATAAGCTTTACGACTAAGCTTGATCTTAATAAATATTTTAAACTCATTAACTGACAAATATCTGATTTCAATTGGAAGTTTATTATAATAGCGCATACATTGACCCATAAAGGAATTATTAATTTTGTGAAGACGAGACGAGACGAGTAACATGTGCAGAGAGATTGTGTTTGTTCTTTGTATTTATATCGTATGCTCTACTGCTTCATCCGGCTTTAAAAAAGTAAAATAAATTGTATCAACATTTGATATACGAAATTTTGATGTTGTTTTTTTTATAAATAAAATTAGCACACCTATTTCTAGCGTGAATCAATTCTTGTTTTTCGGTGGAAGGGTGTAATTGCCCTCAATTTTGTATCCCGCAACCATCTTAGTCCTCGGGAGTAGTAACGTATCTGTAATTGAATTAAGATCGAACCTTCGTTCTGTATTAAATTGCTGGGAGATGCCAATCAGCGGTAGTCGCCACTTACCATCAGGTGGACTGGAATTATAACGTCCAAAACATTCTCAAATGCAAACAAGCGCGCAATCCACCTGGTGCTGGACGCTGCAGCCCAAGGACACTGAAATTTAGCAAAACACATAGCTTATGACCTAGATCATTATACAGGATACGTATTACCTTTGTAGCCATGACCAAAAAGTGCGAAGCCACGAGAATAACCTAGCATTTAATAAAGATTTCATGAAAACTCATTAAAAGTACAAAAGATAATATTATAAATAGTTTAAACTCATACAATGTATCTTTTATTTACATTTTCCATTACAAATAAAGCAAATGTTGGTCGTAACAGTAAACATAGTGCAAATTTACACTTCGTATGTATTTGTAGAGTACAGTATCAGTTAGCTTCAATTACATAAGCTTGCAACATAGTATGCAACACATAAGGTACGGGCATTTGTGAATGAACGCTGGCCAACGTGGGAGATGGCTGGCTATAGTGAATGAATCTTTGTAGTATTGGCTTTAATCAACAATTAGTACATTTCTGTATTACTTTTAAGATCTTCACGCCTGACGGACAAAAGATTTACGACGCGAAAAAAGTTGCAATCATACTTAAAACGGAGAAAGGTCGCTTTCAGAAGTTATAAAATATGCGATATTTTTTTTTTTATATGACTGAAGTACCAAACGAGCATGCAGTCCAGCTGATGGTAAGGGGACACTTGTAATAAACCACATATAGAATATGAGTTCCATCTGAAGTCAATCACAGATGCGTCGCTACTCCCGAGGACTATGATGGTCGCCTCATGTGAAAGTGCGCCGGCAACCACACCCTTCCATCGAAACACAAGAAATGCTTCACGCTAGAAATAGGTGTAGCGGTGGTACTTCCCGGTCGAACTACACTGGTTCTACCACCTTGAAAATTTGGCAGGTAGATCACGTATTGTATGGTTCGATAGTAGAAACCTGTTTCTAGAGTGTCGCAGTTCTGGCGTTCTGCTGTAAGGCTGTGGATGTCGGCTGAAATTTGAGGCGTCCATCTTAGCTCTCAGGAGTAGAAATGTATCACAACCAAAGTTAGATGTCCATGGGACGACTTTTCCCTACTACTTACCATCAGGTATGCAGTATGCTCTTTTACTTCTTCGACTACACTACTGAATGACTAACTAAATATAAATACTATAATTTGAGGTATCTTAGTTAGTTTTACTTTCGTCCCTGTAGTTCCGGGATCAGAATAGAGCTACGTATCTCCTGCCTGTCGTAAGAGGCGACTAAAAGGGGCTTCGGGGGTTGCGGGCGGCTATAGTGGGAGCTCGAACCGTTCGATCAGACGACCCCGGGCAGGACGGCAGTATGCGTGGCCGCATACCGTCGTACAGACCAGACGGAGCGGTGGGCCCAGCTGCTCACCTGGGAAGAGCCCGACGGGGCAATGCGTTTGGACGACTCCTTTGGAGAACCCGGAGTCCTCTTTTAGCGCCGAGGACGGCCACCGAGGAGGTTTTATTGCGGTAAAAATCCCACATAACCCACGTCGCTCCCACGGCGTCGCGTGCCTTTTGGAGGTTCCCCCTCGATAACAAAAAAAAAGTTAGTTTTACTTTATCTGCCACCATTTTCAGATTAGCCATGAATATGGATATATCAGACGTCGGTCTGATATATCCATATTCATAGCGCTAAATTTCATATTCAGATCAAGGGGCTTCTAACTTTTATATTGTAAGAAGTATAGGTATTAAAAGATTTCGAAAATCTGTGGACGAATTTGGAACATATAAGGTTAGTAGAAACCGACACTGAAAACATTACGCTAAAATACACCCAAAGCTAATTATTTCGCCCTTAAGACTAATTATCAAACCTTAGCATTTCAAAACAGCTTTCCAACCAAATAGAGAATGGTTAGATAGTGCAAACATGGTGTGGCGTGAGTCATGGATCGCAAATTACGACACTGAGTAACATTCTGTCATGCCTTGCAACTGAAGTATGGAAACTGTTACCTTGAAACATGAAAAGATAGCAATAGCAAACGAGCGAAATAAAAGAGTTATTAGGTTGAAGAAGGAAACGAATTAATCCACGTTCTTATGAATATCATCATCATATTAACTTAGTCATATGGAGTTGTAACGCATTAAATTACTTTACATAGCACCCCCTTTCTATACGAAATTGTTCGTAGATGACAGGTGGACTGTATGCTAGTTTGCTACTTCAGTCGGATAAAAAAAACTTGAAACATAAAAATGAATTATTCACACTCTTAGGCAGCAGCGCTAACATTTCTGTTATTAGACAGACAGGTGTGGCGGAGGTACCACCGGAGTTACTTCATCAAATCACAATTTTCTACCACTTTTAAACACCTTAGTTGTGCCTAATAACATGTAATAGGTAGATGGATAGATAGATAATCATTTATTCGATCTGCTTACACACACGGTTATTATACATGAGTACAATATTATCAAGAAAATATGAAAGAGGGTGCAAAACATCGCGAAGTGGACACTGCTCAGCATTTTGGCATCCGAAAACAGCCAGCGCTGATCTTCCGTAGTATCCAACCGGTTACGACACGACATAACGGCTTATTTAAAAAAAGAACCTTTAACTATTTTAACCTAACCTAAGCACATTAAAAAAAAGAGAACCAACTGTTATCTGTGGCACCTTGTGACACTGACATTACTGATTGACAGTGTCATGCTCAATTAACAAAATACAATCAATAAATTAATAGGCACAAACAAGCATGAGGTTAATAGCAATTACGTTAATTTAATTACCTAGGTAAATACCCATATACCACATTCAATTACTAAACCTTTCAAATCACTACCATTCTTACGAACAGCGTAATACCTATTTTCTTCTTACAGTTGCCTAACGTCTATTAAACAATGTAGTTCTGCAATAACAGTTTACGAAAAAATGCATCAATGCGTAAATGCGAACAATAGGCCATTTTATCAGCGCTTGTTAGCAAAAATCTATGTGTTGATTACATATTTGTGTGAATAAAAAGGGTTCTAAGGAGAAATTTGCATTTTGTGGGAATTTATCTTTGACCTTTTTAATTTGCTAAACGATACTAATAAGATTTTTGAGGTATTTAACTCAGTTGCTGAAATTATAATATCGGTCCCTAAAGTTCTCAATATTTGTTTTTATATCTGACTGAGTAGCAAACGACCATTCAGTCAACCTGATGGTAAGTGGTCACTGCCGCCCATGGACATCTGTAATTAACTTCATACATAGAACATGGGTTCTATCTGAATTCAATCACAGATGCGTTACTCCCGAGGACTATGATGGTCGCCTCATATAAAAGTGTACCGGCAACCTCACCCTTCCATCGTAACGCAAGAAATGCTTCACGCTAGAAATAAGTGTGGCGGTGGTACTTCCCCGGTCGAACTACATTGGTTCTACCACCTTCACAAAATATAGCGTAGCTGTGTTGTTACTTTGAAAGATTAGCTACTTCATGTTTAGTTACGAGTATATGGTACAGGGTCAAGGTGACAAGTATTAAAATAGCTACAATTTATTGCATACAAGTCATGAGACGACTTTCTCAGTCCTCAGAAGTGGCGAAACGTCTGTGATCAACCTCACGCAGAACCCCTGTTAATATATAAGGGTGGGTATAATATTAAATGAGTGGTAGTGTTCACTTACCATCAGGTGGGCTAACTTAAATCTTATATATAAAATTACGAGTCTCTTCTCCAAAAATTCTCAAAAAATATCAGTATCTACTTGTTCCACCGATGACGACTAAATAATATCTATTTTAGCTTAACACGCTCACTGCGTTGTGAGGTCTTATTGACCCATGTTGAATTTACATCCCGTGCGGCGAATTAAATAGTTCTTATTCACCTGGTGCGGAAGGCATAACTTTAAGAATTCTTATTGAAAGAAAAAGACAAATAGACTAAGCTATTTCCTACTTCAATAGGAACATTTAAAATATTAAATACAATAATGAATCAATATGACCTCTCCCGCACCTAACGATAAATATTTCTCTCCA
This sequence comes from Spicauda simplicius, assembly GCA_949699795.1. Lineage (NCBI taxonomy): Eukaryota > Metazoa > Arthropoda > Insecta > Lepidoptera > Hesperiidae > Spicauda > Spicauda simplicius. Next base: position 17,174,307 of record OX453070.1, on the reverse strand, counting down.
GTGCGGCGTGTGGTCATTATGACCCCCCACCCTCTGCACCCCACACCCGCACTGGATGGTGCGCCCGCGCCATTAGTGATGCGCTGTGCAATGTAGAAGGAGGCCGTCACGTCGCTCTCTAAGCTAAGTGAAAAAAATACGTAAAAATATTGAAGCATTAGGTAGTTTTAATTTTGTGTTTGTCGGTAAATTTATTATAAAAAATGCCAAAACGGAGTCGAAAAAAATTGGTTTATTTCAGTGATAATGATTCTGAAAAAGAAAAAAAATATATCTCAAAGTATTTCAGTGATAGTGCTTCTGAAAAAGAAAAAAAAACATATCTCAAAGTATCGAAATATATTTGTAAGAAATAAACAGAAGGACACGAGTACCAAAGACATCCACACCGTAAAAATTGATCCGAGTAAAAAAAATTTTATCTTAGAGGATCGCGTCATAAAACCTGCGGATGATGACACGGATAGTGACAATGAATATAATATATTTTCCCCGAAACGATTTAAACCTAATCCAGCTCAAATACCAAACTTACGAGAAGATGGAGGTATACATGTTAGTCCTAATACTGGCCTCACATTTTAAACTTTAAAAAAGGTTAGGTTTTCTCCAGCTGCTTCTCCTATACTGCGGCAATCTATAAAACAGAATCAAGAAAAAAATAAGTGTACTAGTTCTCCTGGAGCTGAATCGCTTACGAATTTTGGTGACTTAAGCAGAAGTGTATCATTAAACGACATTTTTAAGGATAAACTTATGCAGCTAAGTATGCCTTTGGATGAACAGAACATTCGTAATTATATAGAAACCCCACCAAAATCAAAATGTCAACAGAAAGACGATTATGATAGCGATATTAGCGACGGCGATTGTAAAACTTTACCGCATTTAATATCAATATCAGTTGAGGTGTACGACGATCCCAGATCATCAACCATTAGTAAACCAATGATAAAAAGTTCTAGTACCTTTAACAGTGGAAAGAATGATCAATGTTTTGAGTATTCACTGGATATTATTCATGACAGTAGCAATCCTGAAAATAACAATGATGACGCCGATATTGGGAAAGAACACGTTGATGACCAAAATAACAATAAAGAAAACTATACTAGATTGGTGAACAAAAACATCGAAGAAAATGTAGAGGTTGAGGTTGAAGAAGTGGTTGATATCATTGAAAAGTCTGATATTCTAAGCCGTAACGAAATTCCTGCAATAAATTCTTTACACGATGAATCCGATGATGGTATAGAAGAATTTCATTCAAATGATGAAGAATATGAAGACACTGGAAATTCTATTCATAGTTCAATGTTAACAATAAAATTGATGAAAGTTCTAGCGAATTTCTTGAAGATAATTATGAGGATAATAACGATAATGAAAATAGCGCCAACATTGTGAATGATAGTAATAACGAGTGGCAAGATATTTTTGATGAATTACCAGATATTGATGAGTTTGTTGGAGACGCCACAGTTAATGTTTCTACAGATAATAAAACACCATCTGAAATATATAAATTATTTTTAACGGAAGAAATAATAAAAAAAATGGTATATGAAACTAATAATTATGCGGCGATTATGTAACTAAAAATACTTTAAAATTAAACTCACGTTTAAAGAAATGGTAAGATACTGATTGTAATGAAATGCTGAGATTTTTGGGAGTAATTATGGTCATGGGATTAAACAAAGTACCTCATTTAAATGACTACTGGTCCAAAAAGTCAATATACAAAAACGACTATATTTGTTCGGTCATGAAACGGGACAAATTTCTCTTGCTCTTGAAGTTTTGGCATTTTAGTAATGAAAATACAGATACTAAAACAGATAAATTACATAAAATACGGGACGTACATAATATGCTATTGAACAGATTTAATAACATTTTGATTTTGATTAAAGCTTTCTAGTATTGATAGTTTTTATAGCAAAAAGGTGAAGAAAGTTCCTACTATTTGCATACAATGCAACAAACATTTATGTTTACCGTGTTTTAATATAGAGCATAAAAAATAACACCTTTTTTATAAAATACAGTTATTAATTGTAAATGAGTATTTTATTTCAATATCAACCACTTCGAAGTAAATTTTAGTGTTTCCCATCACTAGTATTTCGATAACTTCAGTGCGTTGTGGGATTAATATCACACCACAAATTGTACCCTCTGTTAAGGACAAACTAAAGATGCGAGCTAAAAGCGCTGCTAGTTGTAAGTTGCCAGGACGTTGAACTAGCATTCCTGAATGCAAATAACTCAGTACTGTGTACCAAATAGTAATAAAAAATATTTATATCCAGAAGTTTAGGAGAGCTAATTTGACCTCACGACGCACTGAAAATAAGTCCTGATTGGGTCAGAACTACCCCATAACGCACTAGTTTAAAGTTTACATATAATGTGTTCGCAGTGAGCGTGTTAAAATGAACTTAATTCGAAAGCCATGAAACATTTCTTGGCTCATGAATTTCAGCAAACATCGCTACAATTGTATTACAATTGTAGCGATGTTTGTACGTGGTCTTGTAAGATCGGGCACATTTGTTCTTCACATTCAACTCTGATGCTTGTGATATTAAGCAAGAAACGCTTCAAAATATTTCGTGGCCTCGGGTTTGTATATTTACCTGACGCTTGTGATCTCAAACTAGAAACGCTTTAAAATGTTTCGTGTTTCGCTTCGGGTTTGTATATTTACAGTTATATGAGTACAGCTCAATTTTAGGGAGTACTAGTACCTTTATAGCAATAGCAAGGCTTAAACCTTATGCAAAGTTGATTTAAATTGCTTATTTGCAGCGAGAAAGTGGACATATTTGGTTTCTTCCCAATTAATCGTTAAAAAAACATATAGTAAAGATATATAAATATAAATTTTATAAGTAAAGTACTAAAAACAATATTACGATAATTGAGAGCACAATACATTTATTCATTAAAAAAAAGTACTTGCAACACTGCCGCGTGTTTTGATGTAAATATATTTTTTTGTATAGGCATACAGCGTCACTTATAAACTATCAATATTAACATTTTTCTTACACTACCACCGGACCAACACGAACTCAACTGACTCGTTCGTACGATCGGTTTATACTCCACTATAGAACACATGGTTAATATTAACGCTTAGATAATCCGATCGCGTGCGTAACCCGTTACATTCGTTACGTTACAGTGTAATATTGTACGTGATGCACAAACAATGCCAATGTTATGCACAGACTCATGAGTAACATATACCTATATTTAGGTGGTAGAACCAGTGCAGTTCGACCGGTGAAGTACCACCGCCACACCTATTTCTAGCGTGAAGCATTTCTTGCGTTTCGATGAAAGGATGTGGTTGCCGATACACTTTTATATGAGGCGACCATCATAGTCCTCGGAAGTAGCAACGCATCTGTGATTGACTTCAGATAGAAGCCATGTTCTGTATGCCGTTGATTACAGATGTCCATGGGCGGCAGTGACCACGTGGATTGAATGTTCGTTTGCTACTTGAGTCAGATATAAAAAAATGTATAACATAGAAATAGCAAAAATGCAGTCCAGCTGCGGTAAGTAGCCAGTGCTATGTATGGCAATCTTTCATGAACCAAACTAAGATGAGTCTCATCTGAAGTTCACTATAGTTTGCCATAACTGAGGACGCCATCCCTCCATCTCTGAAATTTGGAACGCCTTGGATAAGTTTGTCTTTCTTACCACACCTTTTAGATCAAAACACAACGCATAATAATGCTGTTATTAGAGAAATTGGTACGAAACCACAAAGAACGCTACCAGGTTAAAATTGATTTATTTAAATCTGAACACAGTTATCTTAATATATACTTCATAGTAGTTATCTAGTAAGTAATTTTCGTTGTCGGCTGTGTGGTGTCGGTCTTGAATAGCACCACTCCCTCTCTTCCCGTGGATGTCGTACGAGGCGACTAAGGGATAAAACATCCAGGAGATGGGCAGCAGCATCTCCTGTGAAATTCTAACATTTACTGCGGTCACCAACACGCTTGCCAGGCGCGGTGACTACTGGCAAAACCCCCATATGACAGGTGCAGAAAAGCCACGGCCCCCAGTCCCCGGCGGCCCCGCTATTCCGGGCTACGGTAGCGGCCTAGGTAACGGCGGGGCAGGGGGTGCTAAGAATCTCCGGCAGAGATCCGGCTACCACAACCGACGACTTCTGCACCTGGCAACATACAACACCAGGACACTGAGGACCGACGAGAAGATACAGGAGCTGGAAGAAGAGATAGACAAGTTAAACTGGAGTGTTTTGGGATTGTCTGAAGTCCGAAGACAGGGGGAGGACACGATAATCCTCAAATCTGGAAACTTGCTCTATCACCGGGAGGGCGATCACCTGTCCCAGGGTGGTGTCGGGTTCCTCGTCCACAAATCCCTCGTGAACAACGTTGTAACAGTCGACAGTGTGTCGTCAAGGGTAGCGTACCTTATACTCAGAATATCTAAACGGTATTCGCTGAAGGTCATACAGGTATATGCGCCGACTTCGACACACCCAGACGATGAGGTTGAGGTCATGTATGAGGACATAAGTAGAGCCATACATACCTCAAAACCCATTTTACCGTTGTCATGGGGGATTTTAATGCAAGACTAGGCGTGCGAAATGGTGACGAACGGAGGGTGGGGCCCTTTGGAATTGGACAACGGAACCACCGAGGTCACTTGCTTGCCAACTTCTTGGAGAGGGAAGACTTCTTTATGATGAACTCTTTCTTCAGGAAGAAGGCACAGCGAAAGTGGACTTGGATAAGTCCTGATGGTTCCACTAAGAACGAGATAGACTTCATTTTGGCAGACAAACGGCACATATTTAATGATGTCTCTGTGATCAACAGGGTGAAAACCGGAAGTGATCACCGGATGGTAAGAGGCACATTAAATATCAATGTAAAGCTGGAACGGTCACGCCTGATGAAGTCTACGCTCCGACCAACACCTGTCCAAATCCAGGGCTCCGAAGAGTTCCAGCTACAGCTCCGGAACCGTTTCGCGTGTCTCGATTCTTGCGTTTCTGTGGACGAAATTAACACCAAGGTAGTAACAACTGTCCACGAGGTGGGGTCTAAGTTCTTTAAGACCCACTCCAGTGGTGGCTCTCAGGTTCTCTCAGAGCATACTCTCGGTCTTATGAGGGAAAGGCGAGAACTATGTGTGCAGTCTCCAACCTCAATGTCGAGATACAGACTGCTCAATAAACAGATCTCTCAGAGTAGGCGACGCGATTGGCGTGCTCACAACACCCGACGCGTAAAAGACGCTATTGAGCGAAACCGGGGCTCAAGAGTGTTCGCCAGGGATCTGTGCATTGGGCAGAGCCTGCTGACGAGGTTGAAGACCGAATCGGGCACCGTAGTTTCGTCTCAGCCCGATGTTTTGAGAGAGATTGAGAAATACTACGGACAGTTGTATGCTTCCGCACGAGCTCCCGCCCGTAACAAGGCGGACGACAAACGTGCCAAACTGACCCGACACTATACTGAGGACCTCCCGGACGTCAGCCTGTACGAGATTAGAGAGGCTCTCAAACAGCTGAAAAACCACAAGGCACCGGGCGATGACGGAATCACAACAGAGCTGCTAAAAGCTGGCGGTAAACCCGTACTAGTGGCGCTCCAAAAGTTGTTCGATTCCGTCATTACTAGCGGGACAACCCCGGAAGCGTGGAGCAGAAGCGTAGTGGTGCTGTTCTTCAAAAAAGGCGATAAAACCCTCCTGAAGAACTACAGGCCCATTGCGCTTCTGAGCCACGTGTATAAGTTGTTTTCGAGAGTCCTCACTAACCGTATTGCACGCAGGCTTGACGACTTCCAGCCTCCCGAACAAGCCGGATTCCGAAAAGGCTACAGCACCATGGACCATATACACACGCTTCGGCAGATTATACAGAAGACCGAGGAGTATAATCTGCCGTTATGTGTTGCTTATGTGGACTATGAGAAAGCCTTCGATTCTATCGAGCACTGGGCGGTGCTGGAGTCCCTTCAGCGATGCCAGATCGACTATAGGTACATCGAGGTGTTGAAGTGTGTATACACAGCCGCCACCATGTCAGTCCGAGTACACGACCAAAGCACGAACCCCATCCAACTGCAGCGGGGAGTCAGGCAAGGCGATGTCATATCGCCAAAACTGTTCACCGCTGCGTTGGAAGATGTGTTCAAGCTGATGGAGTGGAAAGGTCTTGGCATCAACATCAATGGCGAACACGTCACACACCTTCGATTTGCCGACGATATAGTCATCTTGGCAGGTTCGCTGACGGACCTCAGCACAATGCTAGGCGACCTCAACAGTGCCTCACAACGGGTGGGTCTTAAGATGAACATGGACAAGACGAAAATCATGTCTAATGTCCATGTCACACCCGTACCGGTAGTTGTTGAAGGCACTCCTCTCGAAGTTGTCGACGAGTACATTTACCTGGGACAAACGATCCGGATGGGTAAGTCCAACTTTGAGAGGGAGGTCACTCGAAGAATCCAACTCGGCTGGGCTGCGTTCGGGAAATTTCGTAGTATCTTTTCGTCCACAATTCCTCAGTGCCTGAAGTCGAAATTGTTCGAGCAATGTGTGTTGCCAGTGATGACCTATGGCGCCGAAACGTGGTCCTTCACTAAAGGCCTCATTCAAAGGCTCAGAGTCGCTCAGCGTGCTATGGAGAGGGCTATGCTCGGAATTTCGCTACGAGACATGATTCGCAACGATGAAATCCGTAGACGAACGAAGGTTACCGACATAGCTCTCAAAATCAGTAAGCTGAAGTGGCAGTGGGCCGGCCATATCGCTCGAAGGACCGATAACCGATGGGGAAGAAAGGTCCTCGAGTGGCGACCACGTTTAGGCAAAAGGAGTACAGGTCGCCCCCCTACCAGGTGGACCGATGACCTGAAGAAGACAGCGGGAAACCGTTGGATTCAGAGGGCACAGGACCGGTTGGAGTGGCGCCATTTAGGGGAGGCCTATGTCCAGCAGTGGACATCAAAGGGCTGATGGATGGATGGATGGAATTTTCGTTAACTCTTTAGTGGTAAAATGTCAAGTACTTGAGGTCAGACTGGTTAAGTTCGTAATTACTGTACGTGATTTGAGTTTATAAGGATTTTGATGTATTTGAAATAAAATGAAATGTCTTTATTTTGTACAGGCCTACGGGGGCACTTCCAAATTGTCAGTTACAATTTTTTTTTTCTTACACTACCACCGGATCGAAACACGACCTCAACTGAGAAGATCCGACAAGAAACTCAACGGGTTTGTCTTTTTTGTTATTTTATATCTCATTTTTTTATACATTTACAATCATGTTTTTTTACATGTTAATAAAAGTTGAAATTTGAAGTTGAAGTCACTTTCATGGTTCGATATGGTTTTCGCAGTCTCTCCGTGCTCTGCCTTATCACAGTACGTGTATAAGCGCTAATGTTTTCGCGCTTAGACCGTTTGGTTAAAATCTTGAATAGCACCACTCCCTTTTTTCTGGTGAATGTCTTAGAAGGCGACTGAGGAAAAAAATCAGGAGGTGGACAGCAGCGTCTTTCTATGTAACATAAGAACACACTGCAGTCACCAACACATATGTCAAAGATAGTGTGGGAAAACGTTAAAAGAAACCTATGTATACCAGCGGATCTCAGGAGACTGGTGGATGGGCGGATAAAACCTTACGATAGAAAATACGAAAGATAACGAACGTTATAATTATCTAAACATAAATCTTTGCTGGTTCTACAATAGTAAAAAGGATTTTCAATCAAGTTCAACCCCTTTACGATTCTACGACTTTAAAAAGTCAAAAAAACCAGGATCCAATCCCAAATATATATTTTTAGAACGTAAAATGAATTGACAGTGAAGAAAAACTTCACGAGGAATGTTGATTGACTTACTTTTCTATTCTTTTTGAAATGTTATGTTCCCATAACATTTCAATCAATTTTACAGGAGATACATGAAGAACAGTTATACAGTAACACAGTTACAGTTATATATAACGAGGTGGACGAGTAATATCACAAAGGTCAGGATCTTCATTACTGTCCATTCTTGAAAATTTCAAGTAAAGAAAGAAGAAAGAAAGAAATCGTTTATTCGTAATGCGTACAATAATGGTATAGCTCATAATCCGAGTGTTTTGTGTCGTCTTGAACTCTGTGTCCCAGATGGGTACATATGGAGACGTCGGCGCCCTCCGCTGCTGGTCGTACCGACAGCCAGGACCAACCTTTTAGCTAAGGCACCTTTCACCCAAGCTCTCTGTACACTCAATCAGGTACATGAAAAACTATATATCAATTCATGTAGCTTGAGTGAATTCGCAAAAGTTGTAATTAATATTTTATCTTACAATTATATATAGTTATATTTAATAATAATAGAAAATAATGTTAACCTTTAAAAAAAATGAATAATTGTCTACGCTATCATATTGGGTGCTACCTGTAATGATAGACGTAAGTCTGAATAAATAAATAAATAAATAAATACACACTCATACAGTTTAAAGACACAATAATAACATAGTACCAACTAACATGCGATACGTGAGTGGTATACTTCACAAAACGGACCCTTCTCAGCATTATGCTGGTTGATTATTTTCAGCCAGCGCTGGTCTTCCGAAGGATCCGAATGGTGAGGTCACGTATGGTCAAGAACAGTACAATCTAAGTAAAATTGTTCAAAAGACTTAAGAAAGTAGAACACAGAAGTTATTCTTCTTGGATTTATTCACAGTTCAGGAGGTCCGATCGCTTCAACGGTCAAACAAAAATCTCTTTCTAACGGCAGGCGCTCGCCTATTCATAATAAAGTTGAGTGAGGTGACAATAACAAATTTATGGAGGGTAAACTAAAGTAACATCTTTAGAAATCACTAAATATTGCTAATTTAATAAACAAACAATTTTCTATCTTTAAAGTAACTAAAATAATTAATTTCTTCAAAGTGTTTTTCATAATTACGCGGTGTCCCGCCGACATATAGTTTCCCAAACAAAAATACCTCATTTACCCCGTAGGTCTAATTATTCAGTCCTTCTTTTTGCCGTCAAGCCTTATCTAGTATGTTACGTTAAGGACGGATTATGTCATACGTCGAGTGAAAATCTAATAAAATTACCACCTCACCTAAATCTAACCAGCAAACTTGATCGTGCCTGTGCTATGTAACTTAACCCATAGAAATAGCGTTCAAAATTGTTTATTGGGTCACAAAACTAAATTTGTAAATGCCATACATATTTGAAGCCTCCAACTTGTTTGAAACGAAACGTAATTTATAGTGTTCAATTTCTTTTAGTTTTCCTCTTATTACGTTAAAAGAAAGAATTTTTCTATACATGTAGGCCAGTAGCATATAAGTTTATAGCAAATAATGAATTTTTAATTTGATAAAACCGTTTGCAGTATGACCTATGACCCACTACCACTTCACGTATTTCACTCTAATTGCTTCAGTACTCTACTTTTTATGAAGTGATTAAGGATTATTTTTACTAGCTGACCCAGCGAACTTCGTACCGCCTAAAAGCCATAAATCTAAAATTATCAGTATTTCTCCACTATATTATAGGTACATGTATTATACTTAAACACCTTCATGTTGAATCACTCTATTAAGATAAACTGCGATTAAATTCGTACCGTAGTTTTAAAGATCTATCTCTCTAATCTTAATTTATCTTTATAATAATTAGTTTAATTGCTTGTCAGTCGACCGTGCTAATTATAAATAAACAAAGTAATAAATAAAGTAATATGTCTTCTGTCTTTATGTGAAAGATGACGGAGTTTCACTACGAAGGCGAGCTGTAACAACGATTTATAGTGACTAAATGTTTATATTAAGTTTAGTAGCTTTATAATGAGGTAATTTATTCAAAGTAATTGTTAATACAGCTGCCTGAAGCTACTATGTTAACATTTATGTCTAAATCAAGCTTCGAGTATACATCAATTACATTATATTTGTGATCATGTGTGTTTTCATATTAGGCATTTCGGAATAAAAAACATTTTACATCATACAAGATTGAGAGTGAAAGATATTATTATATAGGAGTGCAGGCCGCCCCCCGATTAGGTGGACTGATGACCTGAAGAAGACGGCGGGTAACCCCTGGATTCAAATGGCTCAGGACCTGTCGAAGTGGCGCAGATTAGGGCAGGCCTATGTCCAGCCGTGGACTTTCAAAGGCTGATGGATGGATGATGGATGGATTGTATTTTTTTTTTTTTATATTTTTTAATAATGTTTTTTTTTATTATTTAAATTTTGCACAATTTTATACACTATAAAATAGGTAAACACAATACCAGCTTAAATTTACTCTCTAGTAATATTTTTTCATGTTGAAATCACTTTATAAAAAAATATACAATTTTTTGATCTTATTGTACCTACCCATATTCGTTGGACACATTTATTATTTCCTATTAATATTATATAAGCGAAAGTTACTCATGCTCTTGTTACTCTTGCAATAACTACCGTTCTGGTTTCGCTAAAATTTAGAACACAGTTTATGGCCTAAATTACCACATATCATAATCATTACCATGATAGACGTGACAAAAGCTGGCAAAGCAGCGGGAATTACCTAGTTCTACATATTTTGTGAATCAGACGACGAAGAATAGATTTCAAGGTGGTAGAACCAGTGTAGTTCGACCGGGAAAGTACCATCGCCACTCCTATTTCTAGCGTGAAGCAGCTCTTGCGTTTCGATGGAAGGATGTGGTTGCCGGCACACTTTCACATACCGGGACCATCATAGTCCTCGGGAGTAGCAACGCATCTGTGATTGACTTCAGATGGAAGTTGATTACAGATGTCCATGGGCGGCAGTGACCACTTACCATCAGGTGGACTGCATGCTCGTTTGCTACTTCAGTCAAATAAAAAAAAACAGTACCTGATATGCACCTAAGTAAGAGGGCACTACCGCCCATAGGTATCGGTAAAGAACCCACGAGAAGAGTCTTACCTGCGGATAGAGAGAAAAAATAAACTAAAATTCCATTAGATGGCCTTTGAAAATGCCTCCACCTCCTCTTCCAAAGAGGCCTAGCGAGGCCCCTTTAAGTGCGAGTACGCCACGGCATATGCAAACACTGTTTTTTTATCTGATTAAAGTAGCAAACGAGCATGCAGTCCACCTGATGGTAAGTGGCCTCTACCGGCCATGGACATCAGTAATCAACTTCATACAGAACATGTGTCCCATCTGAAGTCAATCACAGATGCGTTGCTACTCCCGAGGACTAAGATGTTCACCTCATGTCAAAGTGTGCCGGCATCCCTTCCAAAGAAACGCAAGAAATGCTTCACGCTAGAAATAGGTGTAGCGGTGGTACTTCCCCGGTCAAAATACACTGGTTCTACCACCTGACGATTTCCATATTATAATTTCCCATTATAATATTGGAAAGATTGTTCCACATACAAACAAGATTAGTGTAGTTAAACAATCGCTCCATTTGTAAACCACATTAATTAATTCAGTTAAATATCGAAACAATCTGACTAATGACCCGTGGAAATTGGAGCATCTAGGTACTCTTTACTGCAACCACCGATTTGGGTTGCACGGAAAACCTACCATACAATCTAGGCAACACTGACATTAAGGTTTATGTTTAAACGGATTCTTTTTGACTACATTGCCTAATCTAGATCGAAGCCACTGTGGGAACGGTATCCCTTTCAAATTGTGTTATTTATAGTTAGTCTGTAGGGTAGTCAACTTAATGACCAGTACCGTAAGCATGTTTTGAATAAAATAACAATTAAATAAAGTACTTGAGGGAAAATTTACAATATCTTTTCTAATTCAAATTCTTTATTGCTCATGCTTATTTTCTAAGTCGGGTCTTACAAATAATTTTTGGTATAAGCATGCACCCTGTAAGGGTATTACAATATAATGTGTACATAATATGTAATTGAGCAGTGATAGCCTAATGGTTGAAACTTGCCCTCTCGATCGGGAGGTCCAAGGTTCAAACCCAGGCACGCACCACTGATTTATGTGCGTATTAGAAATTAATTATCACTGCTCTTCGGTGAAGGAAAACATCGTGAGGAAACCTACACACCCGAGAGTTCTTTAAAAAAAAAAGTTCTCGGAGGTGTGCGAAGTCCACCAATTCGCACTTGGCCAGCGCGGTGGAATATGGCCTAAACTCTCTCATTCTGTGAGAAGACCCGTGCCCAGTAGTGGGACAATAATGGGTTGACGAGACGAGACGAGTGTACATAATATTAAGAGAGGTTAATTATCATAATTACACAATCCTTTGAAATTCAGGTTTTTTTTTGTATTTTTTAATGTTTCTAAGCTTGTCTTATACAAAAAATGTTTACATTGTATTTACCCGCAATGAATCTTTCGTATCATAGTGAAGAAGGGAATAAAGTATTTAGTAGTAATAAAATATATTTATCTAATTATCGAAAACAAAGTATGGTTGCAACCCTACTGTCATGTAAGAAGTTAATATGCAAACAACTGCAGCCGCAGGATGTAAATAATCGATTTTAGTTTGAAACTTGCAGCGTTAAGCGAGTGTCGCTTGAATCAAAAGTTTCGTGGCTAAAGTCTTGCCACAGTACCTGACATGCACCTAAGTAGCCACACCGCCCATAGGTATCGGTAATCAAGAAGAGAAGAGAAGAATCTTACCTGACAGAAGACTGACTTCAAGGTGGTAGAACCAGTGTAGTTCAACGGGGAAGTACCACCACCACACCTATTTCTAGCGTGAAGCATTTCTTGCGTTTCGATAGAAGGGTGTAGTTGTCGGCACACTTTCACATCAGGCGATCACCATAGTCCTCGGGAGTAGCAACGGTAGCCGCTGTCTTCTTCAGGTCATCGGTCCACCTGGTGGGAGGGCGACCTTCTTTTTCCTAATCGTGGCCACTCGAGGCCCTCTCTTCCCCATCGGTTATCGGTCCCTCGAGCGATGTATTATTTTGATTTCATGAAATTACCCGCTACTGAGCACACACTTTAAAATAAGTTTGCAGCATATATAAGTATTTTTATTTGATTTCTTAATCTTGTCGTAAAAGGAGTAGTAAATTATTGTAATATAAATAATAATATTTTATGTTCAGCCAATTATTATCCATCCATCAGCCTTTGAAAGTCCACTGCTGGACATAGACCTTCCCTAATCTGCGCCACTTCGACCGGTCCTGAGCCATCTGAATCCAGCGGTTACCCACCGTCTTCTTCAGGTAATCAGTCCACCTGGTCGCCAATTATTATATAAACAAGCAATCGACTGAATAAAAATATAATTAGCTACAAAATGAATACAAGTACATTATATGTACTTTACTGAAGTGTATAAGAATAGAAATTTACATTTTAATTTACATTTACATTTAATTTTACAATTTAATTTATATTTACACAGCGCTGCACGGAATGACAGATGATATTTTTGTATTATATTTTTCGCCAGTAGCATCAAATATAATAAAAAAATATGTATTTTATGTTCTAAGTACTTGTTTAGAGTCCCTGTAGTTTCGGGATCAAAATGGGGCTACGGAATCTCCTGCCTGTCGTAAGAGGCGACTAAAAGGGGCTTCCGGGGTTGCAGGCGGCTAGAGTGTAGACGGCGGTATATGTGGTCGCATACCGTCGTAAAGACTAGACGGAGCGGTGGGCCCAGCCGCCCATCTGGGAGGAGCCCGATGGGGCAACGCGCTCAGAGGATTCCGGTTGCGGTCGGACCGAGTTCCCGGAGTCCTCTTTTTAGCGCCGAGGACGGCCACCGGGGGGGGTTTTAGTTAAAAATCCCACATAACCCTGCATCGCTCCCACGGCGTCGGGTACCTTTTGAAGGTTTCCCCCTCGAAAACAAAAAAAGTACTTGTTTAAAAATCCGATTTTCTTAACCAAACTTATCGAGATGCTGTAAACTATCCGACATTTTCTTTTAAATATACAGACAACAAAATCTCAAAAATTCAGTATACGCACAAGAAATAGGTAAATAGAATGAACACAAGATATAGATTTATTTCGTCACAGCCTCACAGGACCATAATATGCCTACTTTAATGAAGCCTACTCCGGTTTAATAGCAATCCAATGATAATTATAAGTCTTGCAACTTCATCGGTCCGAGTTATGCAAATTTTGTTTATCGAATTCAATTCTATTTCAGAAACGTAATTTAGCTCAAAATGCTCGTAAGGAAATACGCAAAAATAACTTTAAAGGCTTCGTTTAGTTTCACAACCTTTATATGTTTCTGGGAGTCATGTCATAGAAATACTCAGGAACAAGGAAATACAAAAAAACCTAAAATCCTTCCTCAGTCCATCGGCACAGTTTCACATGAGGCGACCATCATAGTCCTCTGGAGTAGCAACGCATCTGTGATTCACTTCAGATGGAACCCATGTTCTGTATGAAGTTGATTACAAATATCCATGGGCGGCAGTGACCACTTACCATCACCTGATGGTAAGTTGTAAGCAAACGAGCATGCAGTCCACCTGGACTGCATGCTCGTTTGCTACTTCAGTCTGATAAAAAAAAGGAAAATCAATCAAACCCTACTGTTGTGCTATAAAAAATAGCTATAAAAATGAGTATCTTTTCTAGACATTGCTATTTAATTTCAGAGAATAGTATCAAAGTATCTGCGAACGACCTTAGTTAGGAATGTTATTATACTTTAAAATCTTGTTAATATTACCAATACGGAAGTTTTCGGGGATGTATGTGTATTTGTTACTCTTTAACGCAAAAGTTCTCGGTTTGATTTTGCTGAAATTTGGCACACACATAGTTTATGCCGTAGAATAGCACTAAGGATGCTCAATACCGTGATAGAAGTGAATAAAGCAAGCGAAGCCGGGGCAATAACCTAGTCGATTATGAATGTTCATTAGTATTAACTTACTGTCAGATTGCATTTCATTCCCAACTTCAATGTTATAAAAAAAAATAAACCATAAAAGAATTCTACACTCATAGTCCCACAGGATTTTCTCCTGTATCGTGGGTGCCATGGACACACACAAAGTCAAATATACCCAGACCTAGAACAAGAATCTAAAGTCAACATTCAGATCAGTCTGGCCGGGAATCGAACCCGGAACCCACAGCGTGTCAGACCGGTAAACCGCACCGCTGCGCGGGCCGTCAAGCAGAATCCAACCCAAGAGTGTTATAGTAGGAGCTAACCTTATCCCTACATCAGACTCACGTTTCAAAACAAAACACCACGAGCCGGTGATTCAGCGACAGGTTAGCGCTTCGCAACCAGCCGCTGCTCCCCCGCCACTGACGCAAGGGGTCTATATTATTATATGTTAACTTTATACAGTTGCGACGTTTCATTGCCTTTTATTTTTTAAGGGGGGCCTTCAAAAGGTACCTCAGTGCCATAATAGAGGTACTGGTTTATATAGGATTTTTACCGCACGATTTTTTCTGAGCGTGTCGCCCCTGTATGGCTCCGCCCGGAAGAGCAATTTCCAGACATTTGGGTGCTTAGGATAATATGCGCCATACGTTTCGGAGTCGTTGAGGAGAGGGTTCGAGCTCCAACGTTTCGTTACTTATTATATTATTTTACAGAAGAACATGGCGTTGATTGAACTGTGAAATACATTGATTTTATTTTATAACTAACTAACTTTACCCTGCGCGCTTTGCTACGCCATCACAAAAAAAATACACCAAAACCTTTGCGAGCTCATGAATAATAACTTTGCTAAAGATCATCGCATAATCAAATGAATGGTTTACGATTCTATAGGACATACAGAGAAACATTCATTTATATAAAGAAGAAGAAGATAGGCCGTAATATGACAACGCAAAAATGTAGTTGAACCCTAGAACAATAGTGCTTATGACTGTTTTGGAGGAAACAGTTACCCTTATCCCCACATCAGGTTTACGTTTCAAAACAAAACACCAGCCTCGGTGATTCAGCGACAGGTTAGCGCTTCGCAACCAGCCGCTGCTCCGCTGCCCACACACCGATGCAATCTTTCTTTTCTTATTGACAACCCTCTTTGAGAACCATTAACCCCATTAACAAAAACAAAATCTTCAAGAGGTATCACAGTTCCTTCAAAAGACCACCATCATAGTCATAGGGAGTTGTAACGAAGCTGTGATTGACTTTATAGAACAGAGGTTCTATACGAAGTTGATTGCAGATGTTCATAGGCGGCAGTGACCACTTACCATCAGGTGGACATTTATTTTTTAATATTGAATCCCAAGACGGCTTTGGTATTAACTACAGTATAAAAGAGACACGCATTAAAATTTAAAAAGAAAATGACATTTCCTGGTAGGTATACCAATCCAACACAACGACACCTTAACGAAAGAATTACCTATAGTGACCGCAAGCGCCACGAAAATTAGTTGTCGATATAATCAGTGATTAAAGTTACGACTATTGTGTGGAAATTTAATAAGCATACGAGTATTATGCGTAATTAGAGGCACGCAGCCCAATCCCAAAAAAATATTTGCATAATACATCATTCTTATGTATGTTTGTCAGCGTTGGTACTGCACTCGCTCGTAGAGATTTTTCGACATTCCACCCTAACCTAACCTAACCCAAGAGCATTAAATAGCATCAGGAGACATTGCTTGACACTGCAAGAGTCAGTATATTCAGTTAAATCAAATCCACCGAATTATAAACAAAGCCCCAAAATTTCGCACAAATTGTATTTAGCAAGAAGTCATAAAGGAGAAAACTTGTTAGCATCGAAAGGGAATAGGAATTTTTTGCAGTCTTTAAATTAAGTTAAATAATACGAAAAAAATTGATAATGATGCTCCAATACAGACACGCCTTTTCCCTTAATCCGTCAATAAAGCTAACTTAGATTCCAATAAAACATCAGATGCGGCTTTTAACTATCGAGGCTGGATAGCGCACACCAATTTACCGAATGAGTACTACTAAGGGCCATTACAACGCGAGCACGTTGTGACGCAAGCGGGTTCTGCACATTTCACATTCTCTATCCTAAAATTAGGCAATTTTTGCATCGCCCGCGTACAGAGGGTGCGTTTGTCAATACGCGATTTATTGCCAAATACGCTGTCTTGTTGAATTTAATTGTTTTATCTAGAACTAGCCTTTGCCCGCGGCTTCGCTCGCGTGGAATTTAGTCTGCCACATAAAGTTTGATGCAATTTGCAGGTGATAGAGCAATGGTTCAACCAGGGAGGTATCACTGCCGCACCTATTTCTACCATGAAGCTATTCTTGTGTTTCATTAGAAGGGTGTGGCCGCCGGCTCACTTTTATATGAGGCGATCATCAAAGTCCTCGGGAGTAGCAACGCATCTGTGATTGACTTCAAATTGAACCCTTGCCCTACTTCCTAAATCTGTGTTCAAATTTCAAATCACAGGCACGTATATTAATTTGAATTAGTTTTGTCGGCAACAGATATTAATGATTACTCTGAAATTAAAAGTTTTAAGAAAGGGTCTCAAAACGCGTGACGGTTAACTACGACCTAAACTACTGCTAATCTGACATATGTGCCGAGTTCTGTAACATTAAAAGGTCGATGATTGAATAACATATTTAACCTTTTCCACAGTTTCATTCTCATTGACCTTTTTTTTGTCGAGGGGGAAACCTTCAAAAGCCACCGTACGCCGCAGGAGCGACGCAGGGTTACGTGGGATCCTTATCGCACCAGAATTCCGGGATCTTCAAAGGAACGCAACTGGAGTCCTCTGAGTACATTGCCCCATCGGACTCCTCCCAAGTGAGCGGCTGAGCCCACCACTCCACCTGGTCTTTACCACGATACGCGATCACACGTATACCACCGTCTTTCCTGGGATCACCTGGCTGGACAGTTCAAGCTTCGTGCATTCTGGCTCACGACAGCAAGCGACCACACTTGCTGACATCTTTCCCGAAGTTGCTGACTGGGTGTTTCGAGCTCCCAGTCTAGCCGCCCGCAACCCCGAAAGCCCCCTTTTAGTCGCGTCTTACCACAGACAGGGGATACCGTAGCCTTATTCTGATCCCGGAACTACAGGGACGTCATTCACATTGACCTTTCCCATTTTACTCCGTGTTTTATAACCACTCAAATATTTATTTCATAGAACTTCGTTGTATACCGCGGCGACGCACGGCACGTACTGCCGGTCAATCAATTGACTACGCAATATGTTATACTCGTAATATCTTCTAACTACTCATCCAATTTACATGGTGTAAAAAGTAGATTTAATCTGTATTAGATGCTTGATTTTTTAAAATCATTTATTTTGATAAGGATAATATTTAGTTTGTGTT
Organism: Spicauda simplicius; assembly: GCA_949699795.1. Classification (NCBI taxonomy): domain Eukaryota; kingdom Metazoa; phylum Arthropoda; class Insecta; order Lepidoptera; family Hesperiidae; genus Spicauda; species Spicauda simplicius. The sequence continues at coordinate 17,155,926 of OX453070.1, read as the reverse complement.
AAACCCATGGAAACATCAACTTCATATTTTTAAAATCTATAAATTACTAAAGCGACTATGTTTTATACTATGTAGTGATTTATTTTTGTCATATTCTATATAATACTATTTAATTTTATAATTTAAGGTAAATGTAATCCTTTATTTTCGGAACAAGTCTTTAAAACAAAGTATGCTCCGCTTCTCCATTGGTGAACTCGTATCTCAAAAATATAAAAATTTAAATTTGCCAAAAGTATGTTAATTAAATTTCACACGTTCCTCCCACATACATAAACAACATAGTTTCAAGGCTGGTCAATGACAAAATGGCAACAGTTGGTACATTAAACAAATAAAGAACAATAAAAAATCTGAAACGGTAACGGAACAGTTAAGTTGTCTTGAAATATTATTTATAGCGTGATCTAGAAAATAAAACCATAAATATTATGTAAATGCTTATGTAGATTTAGCGGCTAAGAATTGGTAATATCATTCATCATCACATAATAGGTTCGTTGTATTACAAAATACACTAGTGATAAAAGAGAGCCTAGTGGTTTAATATTCCACCTAGAGCTCGAGGTTCGAATCCTATCTCGGGTATGATTTTTCAAATTTATGCGTATGTTATGAATTAATTATTTCTTATTTTAATGGTATAGGAAAATATCTAGATATTTAGGAAAATATCTAAATGAGGAACCTAATACGCAAGTTTGGAGAAATCCACCAGGCGTCGCTCCTACAGCATCTGTTACCTTTTGAAGGTTTCCCCTCGAAAACAACAATAAAAAAGCTGTGGCGCTGATCTCTTCCGTTTGAACAAACCGGAGTAAAATGACTACCTCATTGCACCACCATCATGTAAACGAAAAACAAACAAATAGTTACATGTGCTTGAACTCTCGTCAACCCATTATTGTCCCACTGGTGGGCACCGGTCTTCTCTCATAATGAGAGAGTTTTTAGGCTATAGTCCACCGAGTTGGCCAACTGCGAATTGGTGGACTTCACACACCTCCGAGAACTTTTTTTTAAAGAACTCTCGGGTGTGTACGTTACCCCACGATGTTTTCCTTCACTGAAAAGCAGTGATAATTAATTTGTAATATGCACACAAATCAGTGGTGCGGGCCTGGGTTTGAAACCCTGACCTCTCGATTGAGAGTGCAAGTTTCAACCATTAGGCTATCACTGTGCTTGAACTATTTTTGATAACTTTAATACATAAGGCGAGCAAATATAATAAAATGTGCGTGTGAAATAAATCCCTCTTTTCAGTATTAACATTTACTAGCATTAAACATATTTGTCATTATAATACCCGACAAATGCTTACGTTACTCTAAATCTCTATTGCAAATACGAATGAGATATATTTAATAGCCTCAAATCGCGGGTCCAGAGCGAGTGGTCTCGGCTCTACTTCGTGGGTAGAGACAAAGAGTCGTAAATTAATGTAAAGGTTCCGTTCGTAGAGTCCTTTCTACGGTGGTCAGGGAAGCGATCGGATTTTAGACCGCGATGGTTGCAGTCAATTCTGAAATTTGGTATTTCTGTGTTTTGCTCAAATTTATTAATGTTTTCTTACCTAATCGTTTTTTGTGTATCTTGGATGGCATGGACACACAAACACATGAAACCAGAACAGAAAATGTTAATCAGACATCTGATGAATTTCGGGTTCGACTCCCATCCAATTCACTGCGGGTCAAACCAATTTACCAAGTAGGTCATCTATAAACTTGAAGTTAACAGTTATAGTATGATATATGCAGGCTTTAAGCGAAATCATATATTTTAAAACAATTATTTTTATATTTAGCAACGTTGCTGACACTTCATTTGGTTATATAAGACTTTTTCGTCTTTTAAAAACAATAAAATAGAAATTCGGTAATCGTTTCATTAAACAACCACTTGCCATTATTATCATGGTAAGCGCTTGGTCACCAGAATAATATGTCACGCAGTGGGTCTCAGGATTTATCCCTGACTAGACAGACATCTGTGTAATAAATTTAGATTTCTATTCTTAGTCTTGGTTTTTTCATACGGAAATAGCAAAAAAAGCACGCAGTCTGTCTGATGGGAAGTGGCCATTTGCGCCCGGTTTGTACGCCTCGGATAATTATATCTTGCTACACTATTAGACTAGAACCCAGCAAGGCATAACACTGTTGTTATTAGGAACAATAGGTGTCCACCAATTCGTACTTGACCAGCGCGGTGGACTATGGCCTAATACTCTCATTCTGAGAGAAGACCCAGCAGTGGGACAGTAATGGGTTGACGAGAGGTGTGGGGATAAGGCTTCCGGGTGCGTACGCTTAAACCTAAATGTTTGTGTATAAGTCTTTATGTGTGTCTAACAACTATTATGAGGCTATTCATGTATAACGCGATATTGTCATTATTATTTCATGTTACGTTATAACAATACAATTTTAGGCTGACTTTAATTAGATGAGAGTTATATTTGATATTATTTATTATTATATTACACCACTCAAAACAGCCTGAAATTTGTGTTATTACTTACTGAATAAAATAAACCCATTGTATTTTAATACCGAATTAGTAATTTTCTACTTGGCCCTATCCCGCCGCACGTCAGTAACATCACTATTGTACCCGACCCAGTGTTGCAAATAATCGCGTCTGACGCTAAAGTCCTTGCTTCGTAGTGGGGTAGTTGCCTTATATAAGTGTAACTTCGCCTCCGTCACATATGAACCGTGAGACTCCACAGTAGTGCTTGCTTGTTTAGTGATTTCAGTACAAAATGAAGGCGTTTGTAAGTTCATCTTTATTTGTTGTGAAGTGCGCGGTTGTGTTAAATGTACTACTAACAATCGTCTGAACGCATTTGAGTCGTAATTTAAAACACAAAAGGATTAAAAAATCCAAAATGGGAAACCGAAAATTGATTATCGCGATTTAACTAATTAACATAGTACGCATATATATATAAAATACCTTTCAATTGCGAAATATTTGTGTAATGATGTACTTATATGTAACTGAAATTCATATATTTTTTGCATAACAAAATTATTATGAAACATAAAAATTAAAAACGATAGTAACATAATGTGTAACGTAATGTAACGTGATTAACATAAAAGATTGCTGTAGTTTGCTTAAATACTTAAAATCTGTTATTTCCTTTCAATTTTTGATCTGTGATATTTACAACCCTAGTTGTTAAATCAGCTCTAGAGGCGGTTTGTTGCCGGAAACCGTACGAATTATAACCTAATCCGATCAGACTTCGTCTTAGTGAAATGTACATCAATTTAGATTCTTATTAGATTCCTTGTTTATCTTAATTTCAAAGAATCATATATTTTATATTCATTTATCTTATTTTATGTTCCATAACACCTTTCCACGTATATTGCTAGTGTATCTTTTTCCTATCAAAAAATATGCGTGAAAAAACGTTGCAGCCTTTGACAGACTAAGTATATTGATTATTCGCAATAAGTAAATAACCCTGCTTACTTTTATTAATTTAATGGCTCAACATTTTTGCTTTCCCACTCTTGGGCACTGGGTTTGCTGACCGGCATGAATGTCTCGTCCCTGTAGTTTCGGGATCAGAATAGGGCTACGGAATCCCCTGCCTGTCGTCTGTGGCGACCTACAGGGGCTTCTGGGGTTGCGGGTGGCTAGAGTGGGAGCTTGAACCGTTCAGCCAGGCTATCCCGGGAAAGACGGCGGTTTGTGTGGTCACATACTCTCGTAAAGACTAGACGGAGTGGTGGGGCTAGCCACCCATCTGGGTGGGACCCGATGGAACGACGTGCTCTGAGGATTCCAGTTACGTTTCTTTGGAGATCCCGAAGTCCTCTTTGTAGCGCCGAGGACGGCCACCGGGGAGGTGTTTAGTCCAGTAAAAATCCCACATAACCCTGCGTCGATCCCACGGTTCAATAGGGCTGTCTTCTAGGTTTAGTGGGTAAATGAGAAATACTGTCAGTGTCAGCATTTCTCGTTTCAGTCTCATCTCGCTTAGTACACAGGGGTAGACATTTATAATAATAGTAGAAATCATGTAGGGCTTTAGTCTAGAGGTGTTTTCAATCAAACCCAGGTGGGGTGTGATTGCAATATCAATGGGACAGAGTGGCCACTTACAAAAAGATGATATAATTTCTATCGTTACCGTAATTTATTCAGTCGTGATCGTGGTTGCAGGGAAATATCGATGGACGATTCGATTTAGAAAGTCGATTTGATTGGCAATATGCCAAGCTTTTTTTACTAAACACCTACTTGGTACCTTCGTCTGCCTTCAAAATCAATATAAGAGTTGTGCATTTCACACGTTTATTTTTGTTAAATAAAATACAATAATATAAGATAATATAACAGAGGAGTAAAAGTACAAAATACAAAAAATAACAGAGTTATCTGATAATGGGTTGAAAAACAGAGAATTCCTTTTAATAATTAAATCTAACTTTGACGACCCGCGTCGCGCAACGGTTACTATACCGGTCTGACGGCCAATGGAACCCGGGTTCGATTCCCGGCCAGACAGGTATCTGAATGATGAGTTTAGATTCCTGTTCTGGGTTTGGGTGTTTGTGTATTCATCTTGTGTGTATCCATAGTACCCACGACACAGGAAGAAAACCTTATGTGCGGCTGAGTGTAGAAAGCGTGTTTTTTTTTAACTTCACTTTGTTTTATATAAATTAAAAGTGTTAGCGATAGTGGCATACCTATTTCTAATAACAGCAGTAATAAACGCTGTTACTTTCCAGCTAGAAGGGTATCGTAAGGGAAACAAGCATGGCTTTTCAAAGCCCTCAGGGATAGCGACCTATAAAAAGTAAATCTCGGGTAGGATTCTAATCTTATATTGCCTTGGTAAAATTTAAAACGATATGATATTGAACTAAATTTAGGTAAAAGGCCGAAATTGCAATTAAATAAAAAAGTAAGTCGCAAAACAACAAGGTAGCAAACGATAACACTAATAAAGAAGTCATAAATTTATATATTTAAGTACCTCTGTTTACGCTTTCGTTTTAAGGTGTCAGAATTTATACCATTATCTATACTAACATTATAAAGCTGAAGAGTTTGTTTGTTTGTTTGAACGCGCTAATCTCAGGAATTACTGGTTCGAATTGAAAAATTCTTTTTATGCTGAATAGACCATTTATCGAAGAAGACTTTAGGCTATAAAAATATATATATATATATACGTGACGAATAGATAACCTCTTTCCTTTGGGAAGTCGGTTAATAAAATCACGCTGCAACAAAATGACGCGGGCAAAGTCGTGGGTAACAGCTGAAATTTATAAAGCTGAGGATATTGTTTGCAAAAATAAATGATGCCCAAAATAACTATTCCACGGGGACGAAGTCGCGGGCACAGCTAGTGCCAGTATGTGTATCTTTAAATATATTCGTTAAAGATTTGTGTGTAATGCTGTTGGTGTGTAAAAAAAACAATCACCATGTGCTACTCTGACGCGCACGAATTCGATCCCATACCAGGCAGGCATGTTAATGATTTTAGATTTTGTTTAGTTTATTCCTTTAATTTAATTTCATTAATATCCATTACATTTACGGAAGGTAACCCTAATGATAAACGACCAGTGTATAATGCAGTTTATATATCTATACTAATATTACAAATATAAATAGGTATACTCAGTTATATGTATGTATATCTTAGTTATATGTTCACCAATTCGCACTTGGCTAGCGCGGTGGACTATGGCCTAAAAACTCATTCTGAGAGAAGATCCGTGCCCAGCAGTGGGACAATAATGTGTTGTATCCCAAATATACTTAGAATATTCAATATTATAAAGCGATGGAAATTCTTAGGTTTTTAGATCTGACTAATTGTTTTGAGTGATTTATTGATAGGCGAACAACCATTTTTATTTTTTACGAGTATAAATTAAAATGAGAATTTCGAAGTGAAACTTCTTTATCGGGGTTGTTTTTAAATTTAGTGTAACATTTTTACGTTACGTTACGTTACGATACGCTACGTTACGTTACGCGCCATCTTTTTCTTATCCCTAGCACGCGTCATATTAGATAGATTATTATAGATTAGATTATTTAGAACTTTATCTAATTTAACTTTATTTAACCAATTTCTGTAAAGTTGCATATAGTAAAATATTTTTTGAAAAATAACGTCATAAAGAAGTTTCACTTCTTACGAGTGTACGCTAGTACACGCATTTTTATTTTTTGTATTGATATACATTCTGTCTATCAATTTCTACATTATATTCAAATTCAATTAAATATACTTTTAAATTATTGACATTGTATAAAAATTACATGCCCTACTCGGGTGAACTGTTTTTCAATGTTTGTGACAAAATTGTAACAGTTATAGCAATAAATAAATAAATAAATCATATCATTACGCAATGCGTACATAATGCAACGAAATATAAACAAACAACCCATAAACAATGCGACAAGAACCATAACAGCAATATCCGATCAATATTCGATAGACGGACGAAATTTCGTCCGAATATCTCACGCGCATACCAATATCATATGAAGTCATCGCACGTAATGAGTAAAAGTAATATCCATTGTTTCGGCGTAATTTATGCACATTGTTTCGGCATGCAGTTCCGACGGAAGCTTCCTCATTGTTATGGCGGCGATTGATAAGTAATTCAGAACACTTTCAGGGTTTACAGTATAAACACGAAAACATATAGTGATTATAATTAAATTAAAGAACCTTAAACTTGGTTGAATTTTTACACTAAACGCGATCCTTGAAGATTAACTCGAAAAAACTTAAAAATGTCGTCGACCAAATAATAAAAATAACAAATAATAATAATACCAAATAAGATTACTGTCCCGTTGCTGGGCACGTGTCTTCCCTCAGAATGAGAGAGTTTTAGGTCATAGTCCACCGCGCTGGCCAAGTGCAAATTGGTGGACTTCACACTCCTCCGAGAACTTTTTTTTTAAAGATTTCTCGGATGTGTAGGTTTTCTCACGATGTTTTGCTGCACCGAAAAGCAGTAATTATTTTTTTTAGAATTTAAAAAAATATACAATTTGCAAACGTCAAACTTTTCCTTACTTTTGTATTCTTTAGATCTTACTTATTTGCATGTATAAGAAGATTAAATCTTAAACTATATGGCTAATTATTATATTAATACGTGAAGCAAAAATTTGTGACGGATTTTTAAGTAATATGCCGCGGACGGATTAGTATGAAATTTTGCACGGTTATAGTGGACGTAGAGAAGGAGTGCAGAATGTTAATATTTTTTTCAAATAACGCATATATCATACATAAAATCAACTAAAAATACATTACACACACTACCATGCATTTGTCACAAACACATATGTACTTAGTAAATGAAATAGAACATTCAATGTCTTACTATGAAAAGACACAACGTCAAGAATGTCAGATGACATTTGATTTGAATTATAGAAATATTCGTACTAATTTGGACAATATGAAGTTTAGTTTTTTAATTTAAATTACGGTCAAATTTCGGCCGATGCGACGGGCGACTAGTACTAATAATTTACAATAAATTTCAAATAAATATGAAAAAAAACTTGCATTAGATTATACATTAACTACTTTCCTCGTCATGAATAACTCTTAAATATGTTGTTTAAATCTTCAGTTCTAATCAACTGAATTTTGATATAAGTGGTACACCATCAATTTACTATAGTTAAATTTCTATTCTTCCAGTTAGCTGTTCTATTCCTGACGGCGTCGGTTCTTGCCGAACCGAGCAAAGTCATCCAAAAGCGGAGTGGATTGGTCGGTCACTATGGCGCTGGGCCAATCATAGCCTCCCACGGGTATGGCTTGGGCCACGGGCTGGGTGGCGGCTACGCACTGGGCGGTGGCGTGGGACTCGCTGGCATCGCTACTGGTCCAGGCCTGGGATATGCGTCTGGAGCCATCGTGGGTGCTGATGTCCACACTACCGTCACTAAGCACGTTGGAGTACCGGTTCCTGCTCCCTACCCTGTCGCAGTTGACAGACCCGTGCCATACCCCGTTAAAGTAAGTAATATAACTTATTTTATAATTATTAAATCCAGTACTTTATACCCCCTATGTTAAATTATTTAGGATATTGTCACTTTAATATTCGTTAGGTAGGTATATTATCTTCTTATACAACTTTCGGAGCCAAAATCCGAGGTTTCACTGCTAAATATATTTGGACCTTATAATAGCTGTATTCCGCTGATGGCGGTGACCACTTGCCATCAGATGGGCTGCATGTTAGCTTGCTACTTCAAATGTTTGCCAATCTAATACCAAATGGAATATATATTATGACAAATGTATCACAATCAAATAATACCAAATTTATCACAAAGTGTCAGAACACTCAATTGTGTTACACTACGGGGAAGTACTAAAAAACAATTAACAATTTCAGGTAGCAGTCCCAGTGCCAGTTGACCGCCCCTACGCCGTGCCAGTGCCAAAGCCCTACGCAGTGCCAGTGGAGAAGCCCGTAGCCGTGCCAGTGGACAGGCCAGTGCCAGTACCCGTTCCTCATGCTGTGCCCTACCCAGTGATCAAGCAGGTGACGACTTTATTTTAACTTACATCCCATTTATAACATTTTTTTTTGAGGATTGATGACGAACACCCGAGTTGTCTAACCTAATCATTCATTACATCTTAAAATTTTACTTCTGACGATGGCGAATAACCGAGTTGTTCTAACCTAATAAAATTCTTCAAATTAAAAACACAGCAGTGCTAAATACTGCTATTTCATCCATTCATCAAATTGCACATTTAGCTCCACTGGTGACGTACGTAGCCTTAATGGGAGTTTCAGCCAATAGTCACTACACTGTCATAGGCTGTTGGCACCACGCGTTTGTTGTCAATGACACACAGCAAGACGATACTGTCCATCTTCTGCATTTCTCCCTTAGTCATAATCTACGGCATTTATTCAGTGGTGCTATTCAAAATCAACACTACATGGCAATCCTACTGTTACAAGGTCGCTGCCGTTACATGCAGTGCTGATATCTATGAAGTTATACGAAGGTTTCAACCGTCTTCACAACTACAAATATATTGTTCCAGGTCGGAGTTCCCGTTCCCCAGCCATTCCCCGTAGTAGTCCAAAGACCTGTCGCAGTTCCCGTAGCGCAGGCAGTTGTCGGAGTTGGAGGCATCGGAGGAGGAATCAGCGGAGGACTTGGAGGCATCGGTGGTTACGGCGGTTACGGCGGTTACGGCGGTCACCTCGGATCTGCTTACATCGGTGGAGGTGGTCTTCATGGTCACGGCGGACACGGCAAGATCTGGTAGATGTGTTGACGCACTTGGTCTTGCGGTGCTTAAAATTGCCATAGATTTTGTCATGGTTTGTTCTATTCATAAACGTTTAAAATGAAGTACGACTGCATGCCTGCAGCTCATCTACGTTCCAAAGTCGAAGATCCTCTCTTTCGACTATATGAGGAATTATAGAGCAATAAAGCTACTTTCTATACCAATGCGCGATGGAAGGCCCTCGTAGGCAACCTATAACATGATGCCAATCAGTGCGAAATCTGATCCAATCAGCGTGCAGTTTAATAGAACAGCAAGAAATCTAAGCCAATCAGCGTGCAGTCTTGGTCAATCAGATGGGAGTCAGAGCCAATAAATGGTTGTGTCCATTGGATTGCTCGAATTGAATGAAAACTTTGATTATTTTAACAGCGAATTGACGAAAAATCTATGGCACACAAATTAGCAAGTAACCAAGTATCAAAAGGCATTTTCATAAGCGGCTTTATATTAGTCACGAATGAATATATCATGTGATGATTAGATTAATTAGGTATAAGTGAAGAATTATCTTGTCTTAAGCGCTTTAGAGGCTAGAAAGAGATGGGTGATGTGCAATTTTATATCAGTGGTTTGTCAATTTTTGTTTCGTAATTATATTTTGGATGAAAGTTTTTGACTATATATTTTATGTTTTTATGAAAATATCATTTTTATTTTGAAATTATATTCTTGATCTCTTTCTACGAAGACGATGGAGGCTTCATGTACCTGGATAAAGTACTGTTGTATATAGATTTTCATATTAGATATAAGCTCATGAAAGTTTGTTTCGACCGCAGTCGACTGAAAACTATTTAACGACCGAACTTTTTATAATAAAATGTACTTATGATGAATATCTTATTTTATTTAATAATAACCCTACCTATATGTCAAACTCATTTATATTTACTGGTCCAGCAAAGGTTCAATTTCTGTTATATTGACTAAAATTTATTTGAATCAAAATTTTTGCTAACTGGTGGCGGTCCTTCACGGTTCGGCTTGCACGCTCGTTTTTGCCACGGACGTGCAATATGTGAGATACGCTAATAATATTTCTTCTGAGGTATTCCCGGACTCTCGGAGCGTTATGACATGGGGCGTTTCAGAAAAAGGTGTGAAAAGAGCTCTCCTTCAAAGCCGGCGATGCATTGGCAACTTCTCTGGTAATTCAAATGTCCATAGGTGACGGTGACCACTTTCCATCAGCCCGTCTGCCTCATCGCCAGGTTGAATTATATATATAAAGAAACCTACCTATCCAAAGAATGAAGCACAACTGATAAGGTCTGAAAGTCAACATCATCATCAAGATATGATCATCTTTAACACATCGCTCTAATGTTATAGACAATAAGTAGAGGTATTGGTGTATTAGAAAAAAATATATCGTTCAAACTGTAAAAACAAAACGAACCTAATACGAAATACTAGTTTTCTCATATTTCTTGAAATAACATTTTTTTGTGTAAACTTATTTCGTCCCTTTTCACCACAAGATCACTTTTTAATTCGCTAAATGCTAGACTATTTTTAGGCTGATATTATAGCGGGATTGATGCATTTTGAAGGTGGTAGAACCAGCGTTGTTCGAGTACATGATATGACATGGGTACTCTTCAATAAAGCTGTAAAAAGAGCCCTCCTTCAAAGCGGGCGATGCATTGGCTACTCCCCTGGTATTGCAAATGTCCATAGGGGACGGTGACTGCTTTCCATCAGGTGGCCCGTCTGCCTTATTGTTTGGCCTAACTATAAAAATATAAAACTTGCGTTTCTTTGGAAGGGTATGGTTGCTGGCACACTTTGACTTGTATATGAGGCGACCATCTTAGTCCTCGGGAGTAGCATTGCATCTGTTGACTTCAGCTAGAACCCATGTTCTATATAAAGTTGTTTACAGTAGTCCATGGGTGGCAGTGACCATTTACCATCAAGTGGACTGCATGCTCGTTTGCTACTTCAATTAGGTAAATAATAATAATAATATGTAACGAGTACTCACGATTTGCTGTTTTTAAATTCGTTTTGAATTCTTTTTGCTGATATTTCGACCTAAATACAAATACAAATATCTTTATTCGTGAATATAGGTTATACAGATGTTTGGGTTAAATTTATGTTGAGCTCTATATTCGACCCGTTAGGGTATACAAAATATTCAAAATTTTAAAGTTAACAATATTTTGAAATTTCAATAACGTATGATTAATTATAATTCAAAATGTCACAATGGTAATAAATAAATTATTAATTATTATACATAGCATTCATTTTATAAAAAGAGACAATAATATACCCATTATAAACATTTATAAATTTATATCCGTCAAAATTTCACCGACAGAGTAATAACATAATAACAGACCTACATGGTTCGTCTTTATAGCGCAACTTCGCATTTAAACGAATTCAAAACTGCATATAGTGAGTACCCGTTATATATTAAAATACGTTATAAGTAATAGTTAAGGAATTAACTCACTCACATTTGCCAAATTGCACAAATTTAGAATACACCCTTACGTTCCTATGATAATGATGACCACCCACTAAACAGTGGGGATGGTAAATATCTTTTACACTTGTATATAAAATTATAATGTTTTTATTAACATTTTAATATTATATATAAATGTTAAGGATCCGGGAGGTATTCCACTTCCTAGAGAATTGCCCGGGTAAAGGGGTACCCCTCGAGGCCCGAAATTCCCTACCCACCGCCCTTATGTTGACATTGCCTTAGCATATGAGAGTCCCGGAGGGTATGACGTCCCCTATATATATATATAATGATGGCAACTAAATTACCCAAATATATGCAAACTTTATTCTTCGTGAAAAATAGTAACCCCTTCACTACATAGTATAAAAAATATATACACGACGAATAGATAACCTCTTTCCTTTGGGAAGTCGGTTAAAAACAACATTGCTTTTCGCTGTCTTTCCTTATGTATATTTAGATCTTTAAAACTACGCTACGGATTTTAGTGCATTTTTTTTAATAAATAGAGTGATTCAAGGGGAAAGTTTTTATGTTTAATACATGTATAACCACCAATTCGCACTTGGCCAGCGCGGTGGACTATGGCCTAAACTCTCTCATTCTGAGAGAAGACCCGTGCCCAGCAGTGGGACGATAATGGGTTGACGACGACATGTATAATATAGTAGAGAACCACTGATAATTGTAGATTTTTGACTTTTAGACGGAACGAAGTTCGCCGGGTCATCTAGTTATAAATAAACCACAAATTAAAATAAAACAGTTTGACAGCTTTACGCTTAAAAATAATCAAAAAAAGACCTTTTACATCATCCTAATCGATTCCGGTCGGGATAAAACTGATTAAGTCGTTAGCAGTTGCAATTCAAAGAAGCACATACCCATAAAAGTATAGAAAGTGGTGCACCATACTAAGCACATACCATGGCAATGGAATTACGCAACTGACTAGTAGGCTGACGGAAGCGACCGGCCCATATATATCTAGACTTATAAACATCTAGACAGACAAGCGATAGAGCAGTGATAGCCTAATGGTTGAAACTTGCCCTCTCGATCGGGCGGTCCAAGGTTCAAACCCAGATTTTTCCACCGACCCACGCACCCACTGGTTTTTCTAAAATTATGTGCGTATTAGAAATTAACTATCACTGTTTTTCGGTGAAGGAAAACATCGCGAGGAAACCCACACACCCGAGAGTTGCTAAAAAAAAAAAACATGCGTGCGTACAAAGTACACATGTCAGAAGTGAAACTTCTTTGGGGAACTTATTTATAAATCTTGTTTATATTTATACAAATCTAAAACTAAATTTCCAAGATTAAGAGGAAGGGAAAAAGGCGTGATACGACGTTCGCTCTGTCTCACTTTTTCTCTCAATCTTTCTCACTCGCTTGCTCCCTACTCTCACTCCACGGCTAGTTGCTCATGCTACGTTCGCCCTGTCTTACTCTCTCTCAATCGGTCTCGATCACTCTCTCTCTTTTTTCCGACACTTCCGTTGCATACCGGCGTTACGTTTCATCTGTAAAAAATTTACCCTCATGCGCCTAAAGAAGTTTCACTTCAAAAGGTCTCGGAGGTGTGTGAAGTCCATCAATTCGCACTTGGCCAGCGCGGTGTACTATGGCCTAAACTCTCTTATTCCGAGATAAGATTCGTGCCCAGCAGTGGGACACCAATGGGTTGACGAGAGAGACAGACGTAATACGTTCTATCGGTTAATATTTTCTATTATATTATTACAAAAACATAATAGCGTATTGATGATTTTTGGAAACATTTATCTTTATAATTCCTACATTTAGATTATTTTACAAATCTTCCATTTTATATGTCAAGTGCGTCCGAAATTCTGTGACGTCAAACATTTATAAATTTGATATTAAACATATTTCTGATATTAAAGCTCTATCAAGTTAGTAAGCTGAATAAATCCATGTTTTTGTACTGCAACATTTTTTTTCTAATCTGTCTCTACAGCCTAACATGCGACGTACTTCAAGGAAAACACTTGAGGATGAGCAATATGCGTATAACATGCTTTCTATACTCATAACTCCACACTAGGATTTTCTCCTGTGTCTCAGGTACCATGGACACACACAAGATGAATACACAAACACCCAGACCCAGAATATGAATCTAAATTCATCATTCAGATTCCTGTCTGGCCTGGCATCGAACCGGTAACCGCTCCGCCACGCAGGTTTGATAAGATTGAAGTAGCAAACGAGCATGCAGTCCACCTGATGGTAAGTGGTCACTGACGCCTCTGGACTTCTGCAAGCAACTTCATATAGAACATGAAGTTCTATCTAAAGTCTATTACAGAAGCGTTAAGTGCTACTCCCGAGGACTAAGATGGTCGCCTCATTTATAAGTGTGCCGGCAACTACACCCTTCCAATGAAACGCAAGAAATAGGTGTGGCAGTGGTACTTTCCCGGGCGAACTATACTGGTTCTACCACTTACAAATATAGAGTCATATAAATTCGTTGTATAAAGATGACGTGTTGATGTCTTCTCTATACATATATTGCTCTGTGGCCCCGACCGCACTGGTCACCCCGTGAGGACCTGATTCACCGGATTTCTCAGTTACTTTGAAGTACTTTGTAATAGATGTACGTAATTAAGTGAAATATAGTCTAAAGGGTTAGATCATGAATTGCTTTGAAGGGAAGTGCTTCATTTGGATTCTTTATTACATAAGTATACTTATGTATATTGAAATGGCCATATTTTTATATATTTTACTTTATTTATTACTTTATTATTTAGGGCTTATTTTATATTTTTTGACAAGTCCTAAGTTATAATTATTTCTATGGTGTTTTCAATTTACGATTGTGTATTTTTTCTTTTGATTTGTAATGTATCTGAGTTAGTTAGTGTAATTGGTATTGATGGCCGTTCTAGCTAACTATAAATAAATAAATAATAAATAATATGAATTGACTATTTTCATTCTCGATTTTGATTGACTTCAGATAGAACCGCTGTTCTGCATAAAGTTGCTGTCGTATTCTGGTTTCACTATATACGATTGTTATAATCATATTTTACACATACACATAATAATAAATATAAAACACAAGATTTTAACGTCTTGTAACCTTTTTTTCCGCGCTTCTCCCAGATGGGCGGCTGGGCCCACCGCTCCGTCTAGTCTTTACGACGGTATGCGACCACACATACCGCCGTCCTTCCCGGGATCGCCTGACCGAACGGTTCGAGCTCAAACACTAGCCGTCCGCAATCCCGGAAACCCTGTAAGTCGCCTCTTACGACACACAGGGCATACCGTAGCCCTATCCTGGTCCCGGAACTACAGGGACGAGTACACAAAGACTAGAGTAAAAAGCACAGTTGTTCGGTTGTGTGAATATCACATAATTGTAATCGTTAGAAGGGGCGTGGTGACAATGGCGCTACTTGGCTGAACGTGACCAGTGCGCTATACGGAATTGATCCGTGATTCGTTATAGGGTTATCAATTTCCTAAAACTATCCTTTTTTGCTAAAAAAAATAGAAGAAATACATTTCGAAAACATATTTGCATTGGATTCGTTGTAGGTTATAAATGTTGTAATATTATCTTTTTTTATTTTGCTACAAAAAGGACTTCTTAAATTTATTGTTATTTATTGTTACTTTAATTTTTGTTTAAATTGTTTAATTTATTGTTACTTTAATTCTATACCATAAGGTTGTTTGGAAGAAATACCTGTTCTTTGTTATGGTACCTTGTAGTCTGTACCTTCTGGATACATTACAAATAATTATTATTGTTTACGCATCTACGTAAATAAAAAAAATCCTGTTAACTGTATTTTTAGGTCGTTGTTTGTTTAAGGACACTATTGCTTTTTATGTAGAGTGCTCCTAGAAGCACATCGAAGAATCGGCTGAATTAATGATGAAGTTTCTAAAAGTTTTTTTTTTTTTTTTTACAATATTATTTCTTTTTCCTTTGTATATTCACATAAAACTAATTACATATATTTATACTACTAAAGAGTTTATGTCAGCGGAGACAACATGACTACAAAAAGTTGAAAATATAATGATAACATGACAAATATTATTTTTATACCCACCTCAAAAGTTCTTATATTTTAGTAATGAAATTCGACAACCCTGGCAATAGGCAAAAGGATGCCAGTTGTGTAAGAGTTCGAACTGAATGATATTGCACAACATATTGCATTGTTTGTACTAGATTAGGGCTATCAAAATGTGAGCCACTATCTTAGAACCCTAAGTTAGTTTGCTTGCAAAAGTTTTACCCTAACGTAGATTTCATAGTAAACGAAAAGATGTGGTTACCAGCTCTTTTCATATGAGACTAATCTCAGTCCTCGGGAGTAGCAACGCATCTGTGATTGGCTTCAGATAGAACCTATGTTCTAAGTGAAGTTAATTACGGATGTCCATGGGCGGCAGCAATAACCATCCAGTAGACTGCATGCTCGTTTACTACATTAACTTTAATTGGGTAAAAACAATGAAATTTCTTTATATCAAACAGACTTATGGAGTAACTTGCAATATAAGTTACATAGTGGCTCTACTTCCTGTGTCTCACCGCCGGGCTCACTAGTAACCTAACAAAATAATTGTCTTTGTTTTGTATAGGCCGACGGCGGCACTTACTAGTTGCCAGTTACATTTTTTTTTTTTTACACTACCACCGGATCGGAACACGAACTCGATTCAGAAGATCCGCAAAGAAACTCAGTGGGTTTGTCTGTTTTGTTACATTATTTTATATAATGAAATGGGCGTGACGTCAGGAAGGTCTGGGTCTTCATTACTATCCATTCCTGAAGATTTCAAGTAAAACGGAGGAGTTTTTCTTCTTCGATTTCTTCAAAGTTGAGGTCCGATCGCTTTTAAGGTTGAACAAGAATCTTTTTTTACCGGCGTTCGCTAGCCTTTTCTAACAAAAGTGCGTGAGGTGACAATAACACATTTATGGAGGCTAGACTAAATTAACATCTCTAAAATTAACTAAATATTGCTAATTTAATAAACAAAGAATTTCCAATCTTTAAACTAACTAAAATAATTATTTTCAGCAACATGTTTTTCGTAAATATTCGGTGTCCCGCCGACATATATATTTTTTTAAATATATTTACAATCATGTTTTTACTTGATAAATTAGCTCCAATGTATTACAAAATGGGGAACCTTAAGTCGGCCGCTGGACTGAAATAAGAGAAATTGGTAAGCGTTTCTATTTGTATCATGAAGTCATAAAGATCCATTGAAAAAAATGTCTATATTAGGATATAGGTATCAAATTGATAATTCTTTCGAGGCCGGGTTTATATATATTTTTTGTATGTACAAGAATTACTCCGCCGTTATATCATGTCCATCTGAAACTATCAGCTAAATTTCGGAGAGAATTCTCAAAATTCTGCACGGCACTATAGATTTCGTATCGAAGAAAAGGTCGGCTTATTTCTAAATGGGTCCCAAAAAGTAGACTTCGATTTTGATTGCCAAAAAAATTGACAAAGGTCCCTATTTTTCTCGCCTATAGTAAGAGAGAAGAAATCACCTAAACCAAAACCTTTATATGGTGACAACCCATTATTGTCCCACTGCTGGGCACGGGTCTTCTCTCAGAATGAGAGAGTTTTAGGCCGTAGTCCACCGCGCTGGCCAAGTGCGAATTGGTGGACTTCACATACCTTTGAGAACTTTTTTTAAAGAACTCTCGGGTGTGTAGGTTTCCTCTCGATATTTTCCTTCACCGAAAAACAGTGATAATTAAGTTCTAATACGCACATAACTCATTGGTTGGGTGGGCCTGGGTTTGAACCCCGGATCTCAACCTTTATATGTATACACCCATGTATACAAACCTGAAAAAACAAGATTTTACAAATTAGATATCAAAAAGGGAAAATCCAAAACAAAACTGTGTCTGACTCGCTGGTGGCGACCTCACCTAAGAACGGAATAGATGTGAAATATTCCTAGATACAGAACACATTAGGTCTAAAGTAAATGATCTGACAGGGTTAACTTACTCGTATTTTAGTTCGGTAACTTAAAAATAGATGGCGCTGAGTAGTTTCGTTTTATAACCAATTTTTCATTTAACCAATTATTTCAGACAATATAAACAAAGATACATGAGTGTAATTGAATACAGAGGTCCATATCATTTATGGACACCTTATAGACTAACATACATATCAATATATTCTTATAACTAACTAATCACCAATACGTATCCGAATTATTTTATGTTCTTAATTAAGTTTCAATGGGTTAATTCTTAACATATTAAATTAACCAACTGAACGAACTAAATAACTTTATGAAAATTTTAGCACATAAATAAATGTGGCATAACATACTGTTTTTAAATTTAATAAATAATCAGTGTTATATAGCATAAATGTTGTTCATGCCTATAATTGGCACTCACACTAGCTTGAGTTTGTAAATGTGTCATAAGTAATAAAATATAAATTAAATAAATAAATAAATGAAAATTAAGAGTATATAAAATTTAAAAGAGCAGTGATAGCCTAATGCCTAGTGACAGACAGACAGATGGACTGCGGCATGTTAGTAATAGGGTTCCGTTTAGATCTTTTGGGTACAGAACCCAAATAAGACCTCATTTGCCAATACAACACATCATGGTGCAAAAAAACGTTTTCCAATTTTAATGACATACATTAAAGTTTGTCTATTATAAATTCTAATGAGACAGAAGCAGAGTTCTGAAATAAATCGGACTAAATAGGTTCTGGGCGGATAGGTGGAGCCTTATAATTTATTCTCATTAATACCGCCTTACTTTTATGGACTAAAAGGGTTCCAACAATTTCTTACATTTTTTGAGGACGTAATAAAAGTACACGCTCGAAACTATTTAAGAAATAAAATGAGGTCAATTTAAAAATGTTTTACTGAAATATTATAGATTATTATAGTATAGATTACATATATTTAGATATCTATTACATAGAATAGAGCTTTTAATATGGCCAATAAAATCAGTACAAATTCTTTGCTTCTAATGAAAACGGGTACAAAAGAAAGAAAGAAAGAAATATTTATTTGTAAAAAATACTACAACATAATGTGGAATAATTAACAGCATACGAGACAGATTTTTGCAAAACTGACTTTTTCTAGCGCAAAAATCTATGATCTCGTTTCAGAAAAAGGTAACATCAAACGATAATCGCTAATGGGCTATTATTAAGGCTGAAGTTTAGAGCACAAGGGGTTCTAGGACTATCTAGATTCCCTGTAGGGTTATAGATAGCTAGTTAGATAGTGGAATCTAGATAGTACTTGACTATCTAGATTCCACTTTTCTAGACAGTCATTGACTATCAAGATCCTACGACCACCCCAGATGCGAATATGAGCTCAGAAATGTGGCCTTAACTGCAACCAACATTTGAGAATAGACTCTTTCAAAAATGCTTTTAAACCTTATAGACCACATTTCATGAGAGGACTTTGCTTTACTGTCGTAATCGACTTTACTTTGTACCGGGATTGCAGTAATAAAGGAGACAACGTTTAAACAACGTGTAGTCTACTTTAATCCGAACCTTTTTTTTTTTGTTTTTTTTTGTTTTCGAGGGGGAAACTTTCAAAAAGTACCCGACGTCGTGGGAACGACGCGGGTTATGTGGGATTCTTACCGCACTAAAATCCCCCCGGTGGCCGACCTCGACGCTGCGAAGAGGACTCCGGGAACTCCAGTTGACCGCCGCCGGTGTCCTCAGCGTGTGCCCCATCGGGCTCTTCTCTGGTGGGCGTGAACTGCTCACCGCACCTTCTGGTTTTTACGGCAACATGCCGCCGTCCTTCCCGGGGTCACTTGACCGGACGGTTCGAGCTTCCACTCTTCCCGCCCGCAACCCCGGAAGCCTCTTTTAGTCGCCTTTTACGACAGGCAGAGGGTACCGTAGTCCTATTCTGGTCCCGGAACTACAGGGACAACTTTAATCCGAACCTAACACACTACATTAGATGGCGACGGCAATTGACGGTCTCAAAAATACTAAACGTGGAGTTACCGTAACCAAATAGCAACAAGAAATGCTTAAAAAGCCGAGCACCTAATTAGGCAAAACCAATGTAATATCCATTTAGCACGCGTCGTGAGGTCCTATCAAGTACGAATACATTGATACAGTTACAAAACAGGGGCAACCACTCAATACATCTTATCTCATTATTCTCATTAATATTTTGAAAGATAAACTTTGTCTGGTTGTGTGTGTGTGTTTATTATCTGATTGCGTTTTTAGCGTGAAACATTCCTTGCTTTCGATGTTTCGATGGAAGGGTGTGGTTACCGGCACACATTTATATGCGAACAACATATAGGCGAACATCATATCCATCGGGAGCAGCAACGCATCGTTCAATGTTCTGTTTGAAGTTGCATACAGATGTCCATGGGCGGCAGTGACCACTTATCATCAGGTGGACTGCATGCTCGTTTGCTACTTCAATCAGATAAAAAAAAATAGAATAGAAATAGTGTAAGCCACAGTTGTCCCTAATTTTAGTAGAATCAAGCTTACAGAAGTTCAAAGTTCGAGGCGTCTAAGTTAATTATGATTGCTACCTAAACATACACCCAAATTACATTGTGGGTAAGTTTTGACCGACAACAAAGGCATACATAGAGTAACTTATTAGGGTATCAAAAATAAGGTCAATCGAAAATTGATTACACGAAGTTGAAGCTATGAAAATGATCTAACTGACTGATACAACCGAATGGACAAAGTTTTTTTATTATGTGGACATGCGAGTACAAATACATAAACAATTTGACCTAGAAAATAAATCGAAATTGTTCGTATGGACCAATGGCCAGGGAACGAACCCAGAGTCAGCAAGCACTTGGCCAACGCGGTGGACTCTGGCCTAAAACTCTCTCACTCTGAGAGAAGACCCGTGCCCAACAGTGGGACAATAATGGGTTGTACCCCAAGCAAAACCCTTCTTCGATATGGATCCGTTACAAATAAGGTATAGGTGGCCTGCGTGCTCGTTTTATACTTCTGTAATAAAAAATAAAGAAAAGGTCAACAAATTACTCACTATTTTTAATATATAACTATAATAACATATGTCTATATCCACCGTATGGGTCGGTCGATAAAACATAAAAAATGTATGATTCGGTCAGCGAATAAACCACCCTGTAATGATAGCCTCGTCTAGATCGCTTGATAACCTTACAGCGACCTGGCTTTGACGGTTAAAGCGCAATGCCTAACTAGGTGGACTAGTTTAGTATGACAATCCGATAGTTTATGGGTCGATCGATAGGACATTAAAGATGCATGCGGTCGACACCGAAACCCTAAAAATGTTTATTAATTTATATGTAAAAAGCAAACGACTATACAGTCCAACTGATGAGAGGTATGTGACCTCGGCGTTTTGTGGATATTTATAATTACCTCTAGATAAGATGAAAGTCTTACCCCGGATTAGCCACGGACGCTTTGCTACCTTTTAGGACTAAATTGGACATCGGAAAAGCATGTTTCCCTAATCGGAGGAAGATTCAAAAGGTATACGACGCCGTGGGAGTGACGCAGGGTTATGTGGTATTTTTACCGCACTAAAATGGTGGCCGTCCTCGGCGCTAAAAAGAGGACTCGAGGATCTCCATAGAAAAGCTACCGGAATCGTCTGAATGCGTTACCCTATCGGGCTCCTCCCTGATGGGCGGCTGGGCCCACCACTCCGACTAGTCTTTGCGACGGTATGCGACCACACATTCCGCCGTCCTTTCCGAGATCGCCTGGCTGGATGGTTCAAGCTCCCACTCTAGCCGCCCGCAACCCCGGAAGCCTCTTTTAGTCGCCTCATTCGACAGGTAGGGGATACCATAGCCCTATTCTGATTCCGGAACTACAGGGTCGTCCCTAATCATAACTATAACTCCAGAACATATCAACGCATGACACTGTTATTATTAGGTAGAAATAACATGATGGTAAATTTCCGCTGCGGCCCATGGATATTAGTAATCAAGCTCAAATAAGAAGTTCTAGCTGAAGTCTCTATTGATGTTTTACCGTTTCTTTAGAATAGTTGCAACGGACCATGTAATTATGCCTCTTACCACAACCGTCGAGTAGAGTAGTTCTTAACACTGTTCTGACTCATGTGGTGCAAGTGGCATCGAAGTTGAAGGGTTATAGCACATATCGGTATTAGCGGCATTTTAGCACGCACATACTTTATGACCCAGTTTAACACATAGGATACTCATTAACTTACATTACTAAAGTAATTTATAAACAAATCTCCATAAATACTTAGGTCGTTAATATTAACGGCCATGCGAGGGCGAGTTACATAAATCGAAAGAGTTAATGTCAACTCATTTTGTCAAACATATCGCAATGTATGTAGATTGGCATATCCGTTGGTGTTAGACCACTAGTACTGGATTACTCGCATCTAGTATGATTAACTACCGTTTACCACGTTTAAAAGGTATTTAGTACGCACTTAACCACTTACATGGCTTAATGTGTGTTTTTTGTTTCAATTTGTAAGCTTTACAAATGCTATAGTGTCTAAATGCATTTAAGAAAACCAATCTGTCTCGTAAATGTTGATTACAGAATGATAAAGAACTTGTATTGAATTCGCACTTGGCCAGCGCGGTGGGCTATGGCCTAAAACTCTCTCCTTCCAAGAGAATAACCGTGCCCAGCAGTGGGACAATAATGAGTTGACGACAAAGAACTTGTATAGGATAATAAAGTGTTTTTGATGTTTGGGTGCATAGATAACATTAGTACAGAGAAAAATATATATAAAAGCGTTAAAGAAAAAATAGTAGAGCGGTGATAGTGTAATGGTTGAAACTCAACGTCTCAATTGAGGGACTGAGGTGTGACTCCCCAGCACGCACAGATTCTTTAAAATTAATTACGCATTAAAAATTAACTGCTTTACGTTGAAAATATAGAGAATTTTTTTTTTTTTTGTTTTCGAGGGGGAAACTTTCAAAAAGAACCCGACGTCGTGGGAGCGACGCGCTCTCTGGCCCGTTCGGCGTCCTCTTTCGCGTGCATAACGCGGTCGCAAAAGTCGACCACGCTATCCCACGCCTCGCCAGAACGGACCATTGCCGCAACCACTGCCATAGAGAAGTAACCTATACGTCTAAGAATTATCTAAGAAAAGTACTAAAAGGTGTGTGAAGTCTACCAATTGATACTTGACCAACGCGGTATACTATAACCTTTTTAGGATATAATCTCTCATTAATCAATAATATAAATTTGTATTGTATATCTAATAAATGTCAAAGCGCAGTGTATTTTGCCAAGCAGAGTTATTTTCTACTGAACTGTAAGGAAAGATACGTGAGCTAACTTTTATTAACATATAAAAAATATGGTTGTAAATATATTAAAAAGGGAAATACAAAAAAAACATAAACCCGCTGAGTTTCTTCCCGGATCTTCTCAGTTGAGGTCGTGTTACGATCCGGTGGTAGTGTAGGAAAAAAAAATAACTGAAAATTTGTAAGTGCCTACGTAGGCCTATACAAAATAAAGACATTTCATTTCATTCTAAGACAATCAGTGCCCAACACAAGTCAATAATGGATTGACAACAAAAGTAAAATGGGCAAAAGCGTCATAATGATGTCAAAATATGTTAGCGTCAGGACCCCTGGACCAAGTGCGATATTTTTGGTTTGGAGACTATTAAGATTTAGTACCCTTTTGGTACTATTTGGTACCTAAATTAAATTAATTAGTACCTCGACGAGCAGTAAAAAAATATGAAAACAAAGTGATCAGACATTCTGACGTCAGGTTGTCTGGACCACATTTTTTTCACATGTTTGGAGGCAATATATCATATTTGTTTATTTGTAAATATTTAGTACCTTTTTAATACCTAAATATATATTTTTCTACAAATTTTATGGCGTCCCAGGAAAAAGTAACGGATGAATGAAATTCTATTAGGAAAAAAACTTTTTTTAAAAAGGTTTTAACCCTATATTGCCTCCAACCATGTGAAAAAGATGTGGTCCAGACTACCTGACGTCAGAATGTCTGACCACTTTGTTTTCATATTTTTTTACTGCTTGTCGAGGTACTAATTACTTTAATTTAGGTATCAAATAGTACCAAAAGGGTACTAAATCTTAATAGTCTCCAAACCAAAAATATCGCACCTGGTCCAGGGGTCCTGACGCTAACCAAAATATGATTTTCCCTAACGAAGTAATAAATAAAATGTGTATTACCGTTTCATGTGATGTTAATCCAAGTTTTCCTCAAACTTGAAAAACATATGTCTTAAACATGATTCTTAGCTCTATATCGTATTTAGTATAATCATAAATAGATTATAACAAAAAACAACAGCAAAAAATCCTAGTAAAAAGTTATAAATCAAATGTAATAAGCCTAATGTACCCTATTCCTCTAAAAAAAATATGTAACGTAAAAAACATTCATACATTGTAGAAACACTTAGAAATAGTCGACATGGGTAGTAATAATAAAACAAGGCTCTCAAAGCTTACATAATAACTACCAGATGTCAGCAAACGTGGAGAGACTCCAAAAACGAAAGGCGACGCCCTGTATTTATCTAACGAGATCAAAGTAGGATTGAGTAAGTATCATACGAGTAAATATAAGCCTCTAAGAAGGTATGTCTGTTATTCAGAACGCGTTATGTCAGAACAGTATGTAGAGTACATTAATTGGGCCCTTTAAATAAATATGATGTATTTTATTAATCGATTTTTTACCACACATCAACCCATTATTGGCCCACTGCTGGGCACGAGTCTTTTCCCAGAATGAGAGAGTTTAGGCCATAGTCCACCGCGCTGGCCAAGTGCGAATTGGTGGACTTGACACACCTCCGAGAACTTTTTTTTTTTTAAGAACTCTCGGGTGTGTAGGTTTCCTCACGATGTTTTCCTTCACCGAAAAGCAGTGATAATTAATTTCTAATACGCACATAAATCATTGGTGCGTGCCTGGGTTTGAACCTCGGACCTCCCGATCGAGAGGGCAAGTTTCAACCAGTAGGCTATCACTGCTCTACTACCTTTTCTTTAACGCTTTTATATATATTTTTCTCTGTACTAATATTATCTATGCACCCAAACATCAAAAACACTTTATTATCCTATACAAGTTCATTTTTACCAAGGAAACCTAAATTCAAGTAATATTTTAAAATAGTTTTATCGCATAGGTAAAATTAAATGGATCTAATGAGAAATTTACATTTTGTGAAAGTTTCTACAAGCGTGGGGTTAATTAAGGGACGTTATTTTGAAACAAACTTCAGTATAAGAAAAACAGTATATAATAGTGTTGCTGGTGGTGTTGGTATATTTGCACATGTTTTTTATTTATTTATTTTTTGTCGTTATTTTTATGTATCTTTAACTATTTTTTGCACGACATTCTCACCTTTTGATTCGCAAGATGATAGATTTAATTAAGAGTTGCTTCACTATTAAACTTATTTTTCCAATTTGTTTTGTACGCGCCTTTTCGTTGATGCAGTATATCGATTATTACCAGTTATTAATAAGACACTACAATAATATACATACAATTAATTCTTCCTGGAACTAAGTTTTTTTTCTTTTTTTGTTCTCGAGGGGGAAACCTTCAAAAGATACCCGACGCCATGGGAGCGACGCAGGGTTATGTGGGGTACTCGGCGCTATAAAGAGGACTACGGGAACTAGATCGACCGCAGCCGGAATCCTCTGAGCGCGTCGCCCCATCAGGCTTCTCCCAGGTGGGCGACTGGGCCCACCGCTCTATCTAGTCTTTACAACGGTATGCGACCACACATACCGCCGTCCTTCCCGGGATCGCCTGACCGAACGGTTCGAGCTCCCACTCTAGCCGCCTGCAACCCCGGAAGCCCCTTTTAGTCGCCTCCTACGACAGGCAGGGGATGCCGTAGCCCTATTCTGATCCCGGAACTACAGGGACTCCTGGAACTAAATTTGTAAGTGCCCCCGCAGGCCTATACAAAATAAAGACATTTCATTTCATTAAAGTACCCGAGCGGTATATGTATATACGTTGTATGAACAGGCAAAACCGTGCATTTAAACAAGTTTTAAAATAAGCCTTTCCAGTCCTAACGTTAAATATAATCATTTGCCGTATATCAGGTTACGTAAACTAAACTCTGTTTTTAACTTAAATGGTAAAATTCATATGTAATAGGTATGGTCTTTATTGCAGAAATGACCGCTACATTTTTACTACACATCTGAGATATAAATCTCAATTTAATCTCTTACTTATATGGAGGTTCCAGTTTATGTATTTCCAAGATTTCCACACGGAGAACATCAGAATTCAAAAGAATAATAGAAAATTATATCCATATTTATAGCATTTTTTGGTCCGCTTCTTGACAAAGGGGTTTCGTAATAAGTTTTTTGCCAACAGACACTGCGCTTGGTATGCGTTTGATGACTGTTATTTATAAATGTTACAGACGAAGACGCTACTGTCCATTTTTTTTATAATAATGAAGTAGCAAACGAGCACGCAGTCCACTTGATGGTAAATAGTCACTGCCGTCCATAGATATCTGTAAGCAACTTCACATATAACATAGGTTCTATCTGAAGTCACAGATGCCTTGCTACTCCCGAGGACTATGATGGTCGCCTCATATAAAAGTGTGCCAGCAACTACACCTTTCCATCGAAACGCAAGGAATGCTTCACGGTAAAAATAGTTGTGGCGGTTGTCCCTCCCCGGTTGAACTACATTGGTTCTACCAACTTCCTGAATTTGACCCTCTAATCATTTCCTAAACCATCCACGGGAAGAAAGGGAGTGCTGCTATTCAACAGTGGTAACATACTACACAGAAAACATCGTTATAACATTAACGTTTATCATTTTAAAAACTGGAAAGACCTGGGTAGCTCGGGTCCGGACTCCGGAGGCTCCAACGCCGCAGCTTTTTCTACAAACGAAAAACAATATTAAACGCCGCTGTGTTATTTTCTGTTTTATTTTATTATTCGTTCATTTAATATTTTAATTTAATTTAATTTCACATTTTTTTAATTTAATTTTATTATTATTTTTTTTTATTAAATATAAGTTTTTGTACACAGAGACATAATAGGTAAACATATTTAAAATAGAAAGGTTTATTATTTGTTTATTTAACAAACAAATCTATTTACAGTATATACAAAACAAAATATTAAAAATAAATAAAACATTTTTTTTTATAAAATCTTACCAGAAAAGAGTAAATAAAAAGAATAAGAAATCATAAATAATACAATGAGTCCATATCGCTGCCATTTGAGAGAGTCCCAAGAATGCTGGCGGGATTACCTCTTTGTATCGCCAAACTGATTTTTTGGCCAAAATAAAACAAAAAAAAAACAAAACGGAATAAATCTTTTTTGTTTGTTTGACAAAAAAGATTTATTCCGTTAATGCAACATATACAACAAAAATAACATAAATGAAAAAAATAGACACAAATAAGAAATAACACCGTACAAAAAAAAGAAAAAGACAAATAATTTTAAAAAAGAGACAGGTATAATTTACTTGTACAGTATAACTATTATTATATGTGCTGCAACAAAGGCGAAAAGGGACAAACTCAGCTATTATCATGAGCAGGTATCTGCGAGATGACGCTGGTTTTCAGTTTGCCCGCGCCAGTCGCACCAGCCGTTGGGTCTCCTGAAACGTCTCCGTGGGTCTCCTGTGTTATTTGCAGAATGTGGTAAGAGGGAGAATACTATGTTCTAATTATTGTGGCATTCATGATTGTTAACTACTATATGTTTAAAAAAGGACGTTATTAAATTTCTCCTTTGATTTCGTCGACCGTCATGGCGGTACGGTTACCACCGGTCTTAAGCGCAATGGGTTCCGGGTTCGGTTCCCGGCCAGACAGGTATCTGAATGATGAGTTTAGATTCATGTTCTGGGTCTGGGTGTTTACATACAGGGGAGAATCCTAGTGTGGGGCTATGAGTGTCGAACGCGTGTTTTTTGTTGTTTTGTTTAGTGTTTACTCGCCCTTTAAAGTACGAGTTAGAATTTTGATAATGATCTGCATTGTAATATATTACATAGCCCTACACCGCATAACATTACTATGTCAAACTCAGTATATAGCAAATAGCTAGCGTATATGATAAATAGTCGAAAAGTACATATTAAAATTTCATAAAATTAAAATTCCTAGAAAAATGACCGAGAAACGAGAATGTGCGGATTTATTAAAATGCAGTCGGAATTTAAAACCAAAATTATGGTCCAACATAGAATGCGTATAATAAGGTTTAAATGAATTATACGCAAACAACCTCACTAACGCATATAGCGGCTTTTAGCTCAACCATAAAAAGTTAAGTAACGTCGACCATGTTCGACAATTGGATGGGTGACCGCGAGTGCCAAATTTCATGCGCGTTTCCTTACTTCACAGGGTACATTATACCGTCGATTCCGGTTATTATTATTGCATAGGAGTTGTCAAGTCTTTCCGAAGACCATAAGAGTGGTTTAGAATGTCTGTCAGGTCAGCCATTAATCTATACCTCACTCCACTAATACACATTTAACGCAGCTTAGTTTAGTGTGGCCTAGGTCTCCTATATTGTTATATAATAGAACTTGGGTTCTATCTAAAATTAATCACAGATGTGTTGCTACTCTGGAGGACTATGATGGTCGCCTCATATAAAAACTGTGCCGGTAACCACACCCTTCCATCGCAACGTAACAAAATGCTTCACGCTAGAAATAGGGGTGGCGGTGGTACTTCCCCGGTCGAACTACATTGGCTCTACCACCTGCAAAACTTACCATCAGGTAGACTGCCCGCTTGTCTGCCACTTCAATTAAATAAAAAAAGCTGTGAACATGAAAGTGTTGCA
This sequence comes from Spicauda simplicius, assembly GCA_949699795.1. Taxonomy (NCBI): domain Eukaryota; kingdom Metazoa; phylum Arthropoda; class Insecta; order Lepidoptera; family Hesperiidae; genus Spicauda; species Spicauda simplicius. The sequence continues at coordinate 17,127,099 of OX453070.1, read as the reverse complement.
AAGTATTATGATAATGGTCGATGTTTCATAAATTTCGTATGAACTATGTAGGGACAAGAACTTGTCTTGCCTTTGCTCTCGATTGACGCAAGCATTTGATAACTGTATCACGCACTGCCGTTTTGGTTTCAAACAACATGTTTTAGATATTCTATTACAGCAGAATGTTAACGCTAGTGACATGTGCCAATCAAATACACAAATTTCTTTTTTAAAATTTACGGATCAATTTCTTTTTTAAAATTGATGTTTCGCAAAAATAATTGCACATTTCAAAATTATTCAATTTTTAGCTACAACTACGTCTTATCCAAAAATAGTCTAAAATTCAAAACTTGACTTTTAAAGTATACTGCGGTTAACACCATTTTATTTTTTTGTTATCGAGGGGGAAACCTTCACCCGAAGCCGTGGGAGCAACGCCGGGTTATGTGGGATTTTTACCTCACTAAAACCTCCGGTGGCCATCCTCGGCGCTGTGTGGAGGATCTCCAATCCGATTTCCGGGATATCCAATGGAACACAACCGGAGCCCTTCGAGCACGATGCCTCCTTTGGGCTATTTCCAATAGAATTGTACACACTGCGACTGCCTGTATTTACGACAGCATGTGGCCACACATGCTGTCGTTCTACTCAGGGTCGCTTGGGTGGACGGTTCGAGCTCCCACTCTTACCTCCCGCACCCCCGAAAACCCCTATAAGTCGCCTCTTACGACAGGCAGGGGATACCGTAGCCCTATTCTGATCCCAGAAATACAGGCGGAACTTCGTTCATTAAAAAGATATAAGCTAAACTACCTAAATTGTTACCTTACTCTCCTGTAAATTATTAATTTTGTTTTGTGTTACATAGTATTCAATCCAAACAGCTCTGTATCTATGCGTCTAAAAAGCAGTATCATCATCACTTCATGGTATAAAACAAGATCGCTTCCCGCTGTCTGTTCCTATGTATGCTTAGATCCTTAAAACAGATTTTAATGGAGTGTTTTTTAATACATAGAGTGATTCAAGAGCAAGTTCGCCGGGTCAACTAGTAGAGTATAAATTTCATAAGTTCAAACTTAGTGGATGGTGATATTGAATTTTATACGTCTACTCACAAATATGGGATCTTTTTAAACATAGAATATCGATACGTTTTACTACATAGCAACTCTTCCGAAATCACTCACATTCGAAATATTCTTCTTGATGCTAATCGCAATAGAACGTAAAATACAAGTAGGTATTATTTGTGCATTTAATTATGTATAATGTCTATCTACCGATCAGCCCTTTTTTACTGCTGAACGTAGGTAACTGCATCTCTAATGGAGTTTTTTGCCAATAGTTACCGTGTTTAGCACACGTGATAAGCGCAGTGGATGTTAATGTTATCTCATGGCCTAGATTTTGTCTCTTAGTCATATCCTACGACATCCACGAGAAGAGAGCATGTGGCGATATTTAAAACCACCGCTATATGGTAGGAACATACTACTTCTCGTCAATCCATTGTTGTCCCACTGCTGAGCACGGGTCTATTCTCAGGATGAGAGCTTAGGCCATAGTCCACCGCGCTGGCCTGCTGGACATGCTACTTAAATTTGCAGAACTTAGCATGTTTAAATAATCGTTAGAGAGGCCTTATGTAAAAAATCTACATAGCTTTCGTTTTTGGTCGAAGTATGTAATCTATTTCTACCAAGCGTTCCCAAGAAAAGACCGAAGCACTCCCGATATTTCACATCCATTATTCATTGGTCCCATTCCGGCTGGAAAACTATCGCAATACATATTTGCTACGTTTATCGGTGGATGGCATAAAGCATACACATACTTGTAATTTTTTAATAATATAACAACAGCAAACGAGCTTTTTGAAGTGAAACTTCTTTATCGGGGTTGTTTTTAAATTTAGTCTAACATTTTTACGTTACGCTACGTTACGTTACGTTACGCGCCATCTTTTTCTTATCCCTACCACGCGTGATATTAGATAGATTATTATAGATTAGAGTATTAGATAAAGTTTAATAAAAGCCTTTTATTAAACTTTATCTAATTTAACTTTATTTAACCAATTTCTGTAAAGTTGCATATAGTAAATTATTTTTTGAAAAATAACGTCATAAAGAAGTTTCACTTCTTACGAGTGTACGCTAGTACACGCACACATTTTTTATTTATATGGAAGTGACAAACGAACAGTTCACCTGACGGTATATGCCCACTGCCGCCTACATCACTACATAGTATAAAACAAAGTCGCTTTCCGCTGTCTGTCCCTATGTATGCTTAGATCTGTAAAATTACGCTAAGGATTTTAATGCAGTTTTTTTAATAGGCAGAGTGATTCAAGAGGAAGGTTTTTATGTATAATACATACATAATATAGTGGAGGAACACTGATAATTTAAGATTTTTGTATTTTAGGCGGAACGATGTTAGCCGGGTCAGCTAGTATATTTTCAGCCCCAAATAAGATCAGAGTACATGAGGTTGGCCACAAATACATTGCACACACTCTTGGGCTAAGTAGTAAAACGCCTCGGATAAGGAAGCCCATCCAAAATATTAGAATGTTTGTCACTTTTAATATTGTACGCCCAAAGAGCATAAACAGACAAAAATTGTAATAGTTGAGGATAGATCTTTAACTTATATGTACGTCCTGTAATAGATAACCTCTTTCCTTTGGGAAGTCGGTTAAAAATGCACTAAAACTTTTAGCTGTACCTGTTTAAAAGCAATAAATAATTACTGAATTATAAATAGGTCGTTCCTGTAGTTTCGGAATTAGAACTGGGCTTATCCCCTGCCTGTCTTAAGAGATGACTAAAAGAGGGCTTCCGGGGTAAAGGTGCGTGTCAGACCAGTATGGCATCCGCACCGCCACGCGGGTCGTCGTGTAACTTTGATATCAATTAAAAAAACATGCGTGCGTACAAAGTACACATGTCAGAAGTGAAACTTCTTTGTTAACTAGTAAACGAATACACAACCAATAGGGCGTGTATTCTTTCTCGATATCCCGTATTCTCTCTCTCTCTTGTTCAATCTTTCTCACTATAGCTCTCTCCCACCTCACACTCCATAGCACTATGCGTGATACGACGTTCGCTCTGTCTCACTTTTTCTCTCAATCTTTCTCACTCGCTTGCTCCCTACTCTCACTCCACGGCTAGTTGCTCATGCTACGTTCGCCCTGTCTTACTCTCTCTCAATCGGTCTCGATCACTCTCTCTCTCTTTTCCGACACTTCCGTTGCATACCGGCGTGACGTTTCATCTGTAAAAATTTTACCCTCATGCGCCTAAAGAAGTTTCACTTCAAAAATCGGAGACATTCGACAGCATTTAAAAAAAAGGTTCTAAAAAGAGGCATAACCAGCGCTGGCCTACAAGCTTTGAGCTGCCCACTGAGCTTGATATAAATGGGTCAGTGATTTAATAATTAGAAAGAAATTTTAATTGGGTATCTACGCCGACACGACCCCTTGAGCAATAACGTCTTGGCGCAATATTTTTTATCTTGAAAACTTTTATTAAGACATAGGTCCCAACTCGCAAAACTAGCTTTCAATTGCTTCTACATTTTTATTTATCTACTTATTCAATTTTAATTGTTAATCGGTTCGACTCCGGAGGAAATGCTATTACATCTATTTTACCTTATTTATTTTTTTGGGGCGAACCTTCAAATTTGACCTTTTGACAGGTGGTAGAAACAGTGTAGTTCAACCGGAGAAGTACCAGCGCCAAACCTATTTCTAGTGTGAAGCATTTTTTTCGTTTCAATAGAAGGGTGTGGTTGCCGGCACACTTTTACATGAGGCGACCATCATAGTCCTCGGGAGTAGGAACGCATCTGTGATCGACTTCAGATGGAACCCATGTTCTATATGAAGTTGATTACAGATCTCCATGGGCGGCAGTGGCCACTTACCATCAAGTGGACTGCATGCTCGTTTGCTACTTCAGTAAGATAAAAAAAAAACTTATTCAAATCAATTCTATTATCAAATAAAAACCGATATGAACTAAATCCCTAATTATTCTGTTTTAAGCAAAAACTTTATACTAATGAGCTGGTTTCAAATCAACCTTATCATATAGTCTTTATGGTTCAAATGTAAATGTACTACAATTTTGAATAAGTAATGGCTTTAAAAAAGTCGCCCTTACTAGCTAATAAGGCCTACATCCGTAACTTAGGTACATATTCTATCAAACTAAGTCATTGTTTCTCAACCATTTATACGTGGTACTCGTGACCCATAAAAATCAAAAAAAGTAGACGAAAAAGGCCATGCGACCCCTTAACTATAAAGTCAAAATAATCAATAAACATAAACAATTGTATATTCATTAAAACTTACTGCTCATTTAAAAAGAATAACATTTTTAACGATGTAAGCTATAAATTTATTTCTTTATCATTATTACTATTATTATTATATGGTAATATTTAATTTGATGACACGCTCATAATTAATTCTTTAGGTAATCGAATCTTTCGCATTTATTTTATGTGACACATCGCGACCCCCTTTAAAAACAAACATGACCCCCTAGGAGTCGCGAATCTCTAGTTGAGAACCGATGGACTAGGATGTCTGGCCCAGCCCAACCAGAGTGATTTGAAAATACCTAAACGGTATATAAGGTGCGCACACGCAGTTTTGCACAGACTACATTCTTACGCCGATAGCAACGGTCTGGAATCATGCGATCCCTTGTAAGTATATTTTGATTATTACTTACTCAAAAAATAATAGAAAAACTCATAAAAAATACAAATATTAAATATTAACTTATATATAAAAAAGCAAAAAGAAGTTGAAATATATCCTCCATAGATTTAGAAATAATATCATAATAAGGCTAAATTACTTTTTACCCTTATTAATTTTATACTTTTCTAATATATCGCCCTCTTCCGTTCCTACTAATTATTGTTAAACTGCGGAGAACGGATTCTCTAATAATCAGAAGCACTTAGATCATACTCTACTACGCCGGCCAAAAGCGATTTGACAATTTATAATCCCAACTTATACTATATACTTATACTATAATTTATTTATTTATTTATGGATTACCAACATAAGATACAGATGACACACTTATGAGGTATACTTAGAGTAATTTGGCATGGGTAACTGTTCTTACAATTAAAGGTAATCACAGCATGCTATGTATTACAAAATTACTTTTTCTAAAATAAAACAAATATGTAAAAGTAGTGACAAATGATTAGGTTTTTGATAGCAGTTAATAGTAGGCTAAGTTTGCGTTGTATATAATAATATTATAAATGTGAAAGTGTGTTTGTTTGTTCCTCTTTCACGTCGCCACTTATCTATTATATGATATGGTTTATATGCTCGGAGATAGTTAGGAGAGTGACGTAGGCTACTTTTTACCGCACTCTCTCATTCCTATGAGAATATTGATGTTTTATTACTTGATACATATTTAGTAGTTCCAGACGTTGTTAATAGATGGCTTCATTTGCAAGTTCTGAATCACGCTATCAAATGCTAATGTTAATTCCCTTTGACCGTTCAAGTGAAGCGTGGGCTTGTATTAAAATAATTGTTAATTGACGATACGCGCTCATTTTTACAATAAGCTCAAAAATCATAGTAACTGTGCTTTACAAATAACATAACATTTCTAAATATTATTAGTACACATGGCGAAGAAAACTGTCTATGAATTAACACAAGTGTTAACAGCTTAAGTGATGAATACAATTAATAAAAAAGTTGTAACTACAAAACGGTTGCAATAAACGAATTGCTGTCAAACATAATACGCTATGTTGATTGATTGTTGGTGCTACGATTATTAGGGCCTTTTCACATTTGTCAACATAAAATCAACGTAACACTGCCAAATACAACTAATATAATAATATAGGGATAAACACATTGCTAGATAGCCTAATGACAGCAGTGATAGCCTTTTTTTTGTTCTCGAGGGGGAAACCTTCAAAAGGTACCCGACGCCGTAGGAGCGACGCAGGGTTATGTGGGATTTTTACTGCACTAAAACCCCCCCGGTGGCCGTGCTCGGCGCTAAAAAGAGGACTCCGGGAACTCGGTTCGACCGCAACCGGAATCCTCTGAGCGCGTTGCCCCATCGGGCTCCTCCCAGATGGGCGGCTGGACCCACCACCCCGTCCAGTCTTTACGACGGTATGCGACCACATATACCGCCGTCCTTCTCGGGATCGCCTGACCGAACGGTTCGAGCTCCCACTCTAGCCGCCTGCAACCCCGGAAGCCCCTTTTAGTCGCCTCTTACGACAGGCAGGGGATGCCGTAACCCTATTCTGATCCCGGAACTACAGGGACGAGCAGTGATAGCCTAATGCTTGAAACTTGCCCTCTCCATCGGGAGATCCGAGGTTTAAACCCATGCTCGCACCATTGATTTATGTGCGTATTAGAAATTAATTACCACTCCTTATCGGTGAAAGAAAACATCGTGAGGAAACCTACACACCCGAGAGTACTTTAAAAAAAAACTTTTTAGAGGTGTGTAAAGTCCACCAATTGGTACTTGGCCAGCGCGGTGGCCTATGGCCTAAAACCATAAAATAAGTAACACTAAAACTATTTTTACTTTACGTTATATGGAATCAAATGTGAATATTTCTCGATTTGTCAAGCAAAAACTGGAAGTACACGTCGTATCTGCAAATCGCTCTGTAATTACAAATCATTATTAGTCATTACATTTTTTCTGTTAACCATTTTCTACTTATAAAATGAATCAAATAATTTTATAACTCAATTTGATTCTGCGATTTCTGCTAATTCTTCTTAAGCAATGCTGCTAATTTCGGTACGGATACTGGTCATTCCCACAAGATATCTCCCTGATAATTAATTTCTAATACACACATATATCAGTGGTGCGTGCTTTTGTTTAAACCTCGGACCTTCCGATTGAGAGAGCAAGTTTCAACCATTTGGGTTTAACATCATTAGGCCAAGCAGTGATGCTTGGCCTGATGTAGGAATCGAGGAAGTACCACCGCCACACCTATTTCTAGCGTAAAGCATTTCGTGCGCTTCAATCAAAGGGTGTGGTTGCCGGTACATTTTTATATGAGGCGACCATCATAGTCCTCGGGAGTAGCAACACATCTGTGATTGACTTCAGATAGAACCTATGTCCTATTTGAAGTTGCTCACATGTCCATGGGCGGCAATTACCACTTACCATCAAGTGCATTGCATGCTCGTTTGCTATTTGAATCAGATAAAAAAGGACAATTTATGATCATAATGTCTAAGATATGAAAAAAATATCCAAAAATGTTTAAGATACGCGTCAAAGCTCAAAGATTTCATTAACATGTTTAATTAAGGAAAATTAATCGGGTTAATCGAACCACTATAATTAACTGACTAATTTGCAAAGAAGTCAATCATGTTCTACGAACTAATAAAGCAATAGCCACATACCATGATTTGCTACAAACCACATACAAGGTGAGGAAAACCAGCTGTAAGTCACTCATGAGGTATAAACTAGGGCAGTTAAACAGTATCATTTGGAGTTATCATGATATTGCATTTAAATAATACTAATATTATAAAGGCGAAAGTTTGTGAGTGTGTATGTTTGTTACTTCTTCACGTCTAGACGGCTGGAGCGATTTTCATAAAATTTGGTGAGGAGTTAGCTGACACTCTGGATTAACATATAGGCTACTTTTTACTGTGGGAAAATATCTTATTCCCACGGGACAATCGATACATCGATTTTTTTAAAGCGGGAAAAGCTGCCGGGTTCAGCTAGTCTTTTTTATTTACTTTCGAAAAAATAAAAAAGATCAAAAAATACACTTTATTCTTTAACAATTTCTAATTTAATGCACATTTTTAAAAAACTTACTCATGGTTTTCAATGCAGCAATTCAGATTTCCTCACGAAAATCTTTTTGATGTAACCCGTGGGTACATTTTATATTGTTAAAAATAGCTATAACATTAACAGGAGAAAGCGTGATGGAACCAATTGCCCTATTATTGTATTAAATGCGAAATTTTGGTTCGAATGATGATTTGTACGGCACAGGACATGTATGGAAATTGTATGAACATGTATGGTTTCTTCATGATTCAGCAATACATAGCTACTTTTGCAAAATGTAAAAATATAGAATTTGGGCTACAGTTCATTAAAAAAAATTAATTATAGTAAATTCTTAGTAGCTAGTAGTCTCATTCTGAGACTCATTTCAGAAAAGCCATCAAAAGTACAGTTCATTATAATATAAAACGGGTACTCACGATATGACATAATAAAATACATAAACACAGTTGGCACAGTTTGGCAGACTGTAAAACGGTATACTTTTTTGGTAATAAATAAATAAAAATAAATAAACAAATGTATAAAATTATGCGCGAATATACGCGATAATGTTAGTTTAAAATCATATAAAAAGTACAGTAATTGATTGTGATTGATCTTTCTATCTTTTATTTCAAATATGTTATCATTAATTTCAGGTATTCTTCGCCCTTTTGTCCGTGGCGGTCGCCAAACCTAAGCCAGGCGGCTTATACGGCGGTGACGTAAGTATAGCTTAAGATTCCTAGCAATTAAGTTTATCCTTATAATTGTTGTATTGTTTGAACTCTTAAGACTAAAATTTTAACTGCTGTTTCGTCTTGCTTCCTTGTATTTAAAAACTTTATGCGGGACAGGGATAAAACGGTCTTAAAGATTCAACCTTATTTAGTATTTATAATACGTCAATAATACAAATAATATGTGTAAATGTAATAGTACTTCAAATAATAGAAACAAACGAACGACACACACAGGAGCATATAAAAAGCTCTACATGTGGTAGAGCATTTTAGTTCATAGTTTTATAAGACTACACAATCCATATAGAAATGAAATAAATTAATTAAAATATATTAGTATAAAAATGACGCTTTTTTAGCTGCCCCTGAAGACTCTTTATCTCATCTAAGTTTACAATACAATACAAAATTTTTAGTAGTTAGCAATAGATCTCCATGATTTATAGTGGCCAATCACGATCACATATATTGCTTGCTCGCTTATTACGGGTATATCCATAAAAAATTGTCTCTATGATGTTTAACAGATTTCACACATTTCCTTTTATAGCTTTTCCACCAATCAGTCGCAGTAGCTCAGCCCACATACACAGTGGCTCAACCAGTGGTCCACGCTGCCCCAGTGGTGCAGGCCGCGCCGATAGTCCACGCGGCCCCAGTCGTCCAGGCCGCGCCCGTGGTGCACGCTGCCCCTGTCGTCCACGCTGCTCCAGTGGCCGTTGCTAAGCCAGCCACGAGCTACTCGTCATTCCAACAGGTAATACAACTCAACAGTGTTGAGTATTCTGTAGAAATATTCGCAGCCCACATACACAGTGGCCCAACCAGTGGTCCACGCGGCCACTTAAATAATTGTAAGCGTAAATAATTAAATAGTTGCGGAGTCGAAGCTAAACATAATTGACATTTTTAATGTTAGTATTTACAAGTTTAAATATATTATTAATAAATTCATATATCATAAAATATATTGACATTTAAATTTGAATTTAATTTAATTTTAATTTAATTTAATTTTAATTTTATTCTAGAAAAAATGTTTCTTTTCTTTTCTTTATTTCTATTGTTATTATCATTTGACTTACTTGTTACTCGCTCCTTTTTGCAAGCAGTCTTCGCCTATAAATGTAGTTGCACTTAGCTTTTCCGTATCGTATAATTGTGTTTTTTTTTTATATTATAATTGGTGTAAACTATGTAGGTGATCAAAAATAAATAAATCAAATAAATAAATAAATAAAATAAACGGAGTTTTCGGTACTAAAGCACTCTTTAATGCTTCGCATTATGAGTCGTGCAAACGCTACTGTGTTCTGATTTGAATTATAAGTAATTTTCGATAGAAGGGTGTAATTTCCGGCACTCTTATAAATGAGGCGGCCATCATAGTCCTCGGGAGTACCAACGCATCTGTGATTACATTCAGATTGAACCAATGTTCTATATGAAGTTGCTTACAGAAGTCCGTCGGCGGCAGTGAATACTTTCCATCAAAAGGACTGCATGTAGGGATTGCAATCCGGCCTCATTTTCAATCCGGCCGGATCCGGCCACTTTTTTCTCAATCCGGCCGGATCCGGATTAATCGAACGGTTAAAACAGTGTACAAAAAAGGATGGATTTCTAACGGTAATTATTTTTGTAATGTGAAATCTTTGTCAAAATATACAACAACCGGATCCGGTGGAGGTCCAGATCCGGTGGTGAATTGGTACCGGATCCGGTTTGTGTAAATTTGTGCCGGATCCGCCGGATTACCGGATCCGGTTTTCCGGATTGCAATCCCTAACTGCATGCTCCTTTGTTACTTTAATTTTATAATAATGTGGCGGTGGTACCTCCAAAAATTATATCATACTAAATATTTATGCTTACAACGCTTTCGGAGTTCAATTCCAGATCGACTGACGCAATAGGTTCCGGGTTCAATCCTAGCCAGACAAATACTATAATAATCAATTTAGGTTTCTGTTCTGGGTACGCGTACTGTGTTCGCCTTTATATGTATTTATTGCAACCAGGACACTTGAGAAAATCCTAGTGTTAAGGGACTATTGGTGCCGAATATATGGATGAGGAATTAATATTTTTTTTATTATTTTTAGATCGTCCACCCAGTAGCAGTAGCACAACATGTAGTGCAAGCTGCACCAGTGGTAGCACAGCCCGTGGTCCACGCTGCCCCAGTGATCGCGCAACCAGTGGTACAAGCTGCCCCAGTGGTGCAGAAGGTCGTGTCGTACCCGTCGATCGGATCGTACGGGTCGTACGGCGGGTATGGCCATGGTTGGTAATTGTTATTGTAAATAAGGTATTACAATTTTGTTTACGCGTTGAGATCATGTCCGCTCTACGGCGTGGTGCAAATAAATTATTATTTAATCAGTATTGAAAATGTCGTTTTTTTTGGCTCCTTTGTTCTATGCTAAAGGTAAAAATAAGTACCAAAAGTTTATCTACCAATAAACGTAACGAGTATCAATCGTACATTGTATCGATTCCCAATTTACGGTTCCCGCATTCGCGTTTAAAAAGATCTAGTTTCCGGATAAAATATGTGATCATTTTCTTTTTCTGTATATTAATACGTGAAGCAAAAACTTGCGTTCAAAATTCGACCGTAACACCAATTGAAAACTAAACTTGATATTATCCAAAGTAGCACAAATATTTCCCAAAAACAATTAGAGTTTATAAATTTTCAAGTTATTTTAATACACTCGAAAATTAAAAGCAGGTTTAATTGACTAAGCTGCATTTAAAAGAAATAACGGGTGTTTTCACAAAGACATCTGACATTTTTGACGTTATGTGTTTTCGTAGTAAGAGATTGAATGTTTTATTTCGTTTATTATATGTGTTTATGACAAATGGTAGTGTGTGTAATGTGTTTTAGTTGATATTATCTATGTATGTTTTATGTATTATTTAAAAAAATAACATTTCGCACTCCTTCTCTACATAAACTATAGCCGTGCATGAATTCATACTCTTCCGTCTACGGCAAGTCACTTAAAAACGGATACCAAGTTTTTGCTTCACGTATTAATAGATATTAAAATGAACTTTCACTTTGAAATTACAATTACATAGACAAATTCAAATTTCAAATTTCAAATTTATTTATTTTTTCAAATTTATTTATTTTTGGAATAATATACATGCGTGTGTAACACTTTAGTAATTTTACAAATTTTACAATTCCAAACAAACAAGAGAACTTAAACTATAATCCGTGGCTGGGACCATCCTATTAAGCATTGTAGAAACGCCTGTAGCAGGAGGTCCCGCTCTTCCATAACATATAATATGTATTTATATAACTATGTAAATATAGTATTATTATTGAAGGAATATACAAATAAACAATTAACGAAAAAAGAAATTTGAGAGTGCGTGCTTATACGTATAAATGTATTGTGTGTGTGTGTGTGTGTGTGTGTGTGTGTGCGCGCGCGTGTGTGTGTGTGTGTCGAAGAGCTGTGCTTGATTGTGTGAAAGTTACTGTAAATGAAAGCTTTCATTCAAATGGTAATTTTTGATTTTAAATTTGTTCCTATTTCATGTGACTTAAAAGGGCTTCAGTGTCACTGTAGTTCAAAGTTTTAATCCATTCTAATAGACGTATATAATAGACAATTCATTTTTCATACACTGTAATACATACCTATCTATCATCAATCAATATGGTTGATAAAAATTTAATTGGCTGCGCATATACCGACACACTTCTAACTATGCCATCATTTTGAGTCCACAATCGAAAAACCATAATCCAGTCAATGAAATATTCATCTAATAGCTATCGATCTTGGATTAGTGGTGCGCTTAATAGCCTACTTCCTAATCAAATGTATCGATAAAGGGTGATTCGACATTCATTTAGTCACGACGGAACATTTACCTAACTTTAACTTTCATATCACCTGTCAATAATGGTATCTATGTCAGAGAAATAAAAATAAAACGATAACTTTTAAAATTTTAGTATTCCACATTTGCTGTGGGCGTTTATGTGTCTAATTTTTTTTTATAATTACGTATCCAAGGCAATCTCATCACCGTAACTTTTGGTGCAGAGAGGTTTTTAAAAACTGATTATAGATAATTTTATACATGTTATATATTATAATTTAGTTCCCCTCTGTTTTCACCAATATCAATTTCACGTCAAAACGTCATATAATTGTAAAAGCTACAACTTTTAATTGCACATTTCCTGCATTAAGCGTAATTTGAGAACGCGGCGTTCAGCGATTGACAACATGCCGAAAATCTATATTTAATGCGTTGTATATTTCATATACTAATTTTCTTTCACCATTGTTTACATTAATATCAATTTCACGTCAACACGTCACATAATTGTAAAAGTTACAACTTTTAATTGCACAGTTCCTGCATTCGACGTAATTTGAGACCAACACGATGTTCCGCGAGTGACACCATGCCGTAAATCTGTATTTAATGGTTGTTGAATCGATACCGGCACATCACTATCGCGTGCGGCACATCGCGGGCAACCACTATCCTATGAATTGAGTGGACTAATGTGGCCAAATATTTCATGCTTAATGGGATATTTTTAGGCTACTTCCAAAAAGGAGGAGGTTTTCAATTCGCTGTACTTTTTTCTTTATACCAGTATCTTAGCACATTTATAAAAAAAATAGCTTTCATATCTCTTTTTCTCTTTCTCCTGTGTTTTATTTCTTACAATTCTTTTCTCCATGTTTTATGCATTATGATCATAGAACAATTTTTTTGCACCTTAACTTTTATTGTTTCCAAAAACACATGAACTCCGCTCCGTTAGATTGTCATCAACAAATCGCTAAATAGTAAAAATACCGAGTCTTGTACAGTTTTAAAAGTAGTTTCCATTCCTTTTTTTATTTTATTGGGCACTATTGAAAATTATTATTATTACAAAATTGACTTTACCGAAGTATATCCTAGAAATTTAAAGTAAAAATTTCTATAAACAGCTATGAAGATCTGTAGACGTGGACAATATTGACAAGTACATTTGCCAATATATTTCTACATGAGCACATTAGCTGTTTATTTTAACTTTTTTAATATGTTAAAACGCCAAATATAAGACGGTGAATTTAAACAACGTATTTAACAATCACGTATGCCCTATCACAGCTTTATATTAATATTGCCTAGAAAGAAATATATGTAAACGACTGTGATTATTATTACCTTATAACTACTTCATTCAATTGTAAAGAGTATTTTTTAATAATCAACGGGTACTTCTTAAAATTCTTAAAATTCAATATCGTGAGTACCCGTTGATTATTATAATGTATCAATTCCGCGATAATACTAGTCCAAAATCATGTAAAGAGTTTATTGATTACTATATGGTTGCATACAGAATTAAGGTGTGAAGGTTTTAGCAAATATGAACTCGATTAACAAACGTTCAAATGTAAGTTGTATTATCTTTCTTTCGCTTAATTTTCAATTGTTTTTCATCTGTATAATTCGAAATCTGAAGATTCCTACGATATACACCACATAATTGAACCCCAAATGCACACATGATGTAAATAAGTTAGGCTTAAGTTCAATTTACATCAGACAAAGCATGACAAGGTCAAACAGCGAAACTATCCAGGAATCCGCCAACTCATGGTGACCATAGCAAACTATACACGATTTTCAGTACGCCACAAAGTTTCAGTGGCTCTAGTGCCTCTGCTCGGGACGTACCGTGGAAATAACTATAGTTCAAATATTCAAAAATAAACGATTATACCCCTTATAAAAACTATTCAAAATAACCATACACTTAAATTTAGTTGAAGTATTAAAAACTAAACGAGTTTATCTGTTATAAGAATTTAAAATAACCGTACAATATCGGTTTTAAAGAATATATCGTATATTATAATTATCGTATATTATAATTATATCCAAAACTGTTTTATAAATATAATTAAGTGTTTAATACGTTAAACTTTGTCAATAGAAAAATGCAACCAATCAATGAAAAAACATAAGAAGTTATCTTCAGTGTTTTGAACTCATGGGTCGTATGAAAATGATGCTACTTATTGTATAGTGCAGTATTTAGAAGGTTCCGTTAAAATGAACGCGTGGTCAGGAGAAGACGACGATGTTATGGGACCAACTGTTACCCGTAAGTATTTTTTTACTCCAATCATTTGATATACACTTAATGCAGTTGTTATAAATCAATAAACGAGTTATTATGCCTAGTAATATTATAAATGCAAAAGTGTGTGTGGATTTGTGTTACTTATTCACGCAAAAGCTATCGGTTGGATTTCACTAAGGCAAGATACTGGAGCTAACTTTTATTACCCATGTAAAAAACAAGGTGGCAAAGAAAAAAATATACAAAAAAAACAAATGCACTGAGTTTCTTGCCGGATCTTCTCAGTTGAGGTCGTGTTCCGCCGGTGGTAGTCTAAAAAAAATTAATGTAACTGACAATTTGTAAGTGCGTAGGCCTATGCAAAATGAAGACATTTCATTTTGCTTGTCTAAAATTTGTCACGCACATAATTTATCAATTAGATTAATTACCGAATAGGATACTCATTACCGAAGCGAGCAAAACTACGGGAACAACCTAGTAATTTTAAGTACTTCGACATTTCGAACTAGAGGGGCACTGCAGCCCAACACCTCCGAGCTATTTATATTATACTATCGTTGCTATCCTAAAAATCCTAAACTAAAAAAAGATATAGAAAGTAGATATAGAAAGTGTCATCTCTAAATTTTCCCAGATTAAATCCAGAAAAGTTTACTAGTAACAGTTTTGTTTTATTTAATACCCTTATTTACTATGGGCCTCCTGTCAGAATTTGCTACAGGCCCCGCGCTAGTTTAATCCGGCACTGACTAAGGAACAAAATCCAGATGATTAGCTGTGTCTTTCTGTATAAATTCAACACTCATTGCGTTTATCAAAACGCATGCCAGGTGCCTCCTATTGCCTCCATTAAAAGAGGCCCATTCCAGCAGTGGACCAGATGGGCTTACAATATTTAAAAAAAACTTATTTTTAATCGATAAACACCATATTGATATTCAATTTGAAATTTTAACACAGACATTAGATATATGTCGGCGCGACACCGCGTATTTATGAAAACACGTCGCCGATAATAATTATTTTAGTTAGTTTAAAGATCGAAAATTGTTTGTTTATTGAATTAGCAACATTTAATGATTTTTAGAATTGTAATTTAGTAACCCTCCATAAATTTGTTATTTTTACACCACCAAACATTGTTATAAAAAGGCGAGCGAACGCCGGTAGAAAAAAGAATCTTGTTTAACCGTCGAAGCGATCGGACCTCCTCAATTGTGAATAAATCGAAGAAGTTTACTCCGGTGTTTACTTGAAATCTTCAAGAATGGACAGTAATGAAGACTCCTGGCCTTCCTGATATCACGCATCACTCATTCACTTCGTTATATACTATACCAGCAGTTCTCCGTAGTTTTACTCACCCTTTTTTTAAATAAGATTTATTCAAATCTGTCCAGTGTTTCCATAGATTAGCGCTTTCAAACAAAACTCTTCCAGGTTATAATACTATCTAGAATAGCTAGAATAGGTATAATCACCAGAACTTTACTCTCCGTAATATTATTTCTGTAGAAAAACAAATATTTTCCGATTTAAAAAAATACTACACCTAACATCGTGACTTTAAACTTTATTGTGTAGGTTAAATTGTTATTTGGCTAGTTCCAGACCTATCCACAGGAGGTCCTCAATCGTCTTTACGTTAATTCTTTCTGGCACCCCTTCAAAACGGCTGAACTCACTTTTTTTTTGAAATGAAATGAAATGTCTTTATTTTGTATTGGCCAACGGGGCACTTACAAATTGTCAGTTACATTTTTTTTTCTTACACTACCACCGGATCGGAAATCGACCTCAACTGAGAAGATCCGGCAAGAAACTCAGCGGGTTTGTCTTTTTTCTTATTTATATCCATTTTTTTTATATAATTACAATCATGTTTTTTTACATGGTAATGAAAGTTAGCTCCAGTAGTTAGTTAGTTTTCTATGAGGCGACCGTCTTATTCATCGGAAGTAGCAACATATATGTGATTGACTTCGGATAATTAAGTTGACTCCTGCGCTATATAATAAGTTGCTCACAGACATCCATGAGCGAGGATACTTAACCATCAGGTAGACTTCATTCTCGTCTACTACTTCAATTGTATCAAAAAAACCTTTTCCAACCATTGGAGAAACCTGGTGAAGTCGTTAACATTCCAGTACAAAACACCGTTTTGTACTGGATTTCCTATAAAATCTATTCGTATACATGGTTTAAATAAACAACCTCGGTAGAATAATTACTTCGTCTAGCCCTTTTAAGGTCAATGACTAGGGTTATTATAGGTCAATCTAAATTAAGTTATTTTCTTCGAAGCCTTAGCCCAACCTTTACTACTTATACGTTTGTAAGATAAGTATCGTAATCAAAGAATTTATTATTTTTTCATACAATTCTACATGTTTATCGATCCATACACATTCGTAGAATGAAAATAAAAGTAACAATATTTGCGAAAATAATATTTTCCAGGATTGAGAAAAAGTTATAAAAAAGTTCTATATTTTTATCATTTCCTGCCAGTTTAAATGTTGTGTGTTTAAAATAGCATTAAAATAGCAGCATATAAAAATAGTAGATTATATATAACTGTGAATCCGTCAGGCGCAGCTAGCAAGTAATACATTATAATTGAAACTTATGTATGAAACATAACAAACCTAATACTTTGTATAAGAAATTCTTCTTTTAATAAATAAATACTAATTTTATAAGTTTCATACAGAACATATGTAAGTCGTTTGTAAAATCAAAAAACTTATGTGAATTCGTAGGTACCAACGTATAACACAAGCCAAATCCTATTTAAAAAATAACATTAAAAGCAAAAATATCCCTCTTCTGACGCAGTCGCCTAAAAACATCAAAACAACATACCATAAAGCAATCGTTATCAAAATGCTAATTGCACTCTTCGAGGTGAAGTTGAGGTTGCCGGTTTCCATTTTTACCTGAATTGCCGACCATTTATCATGATAAAACGTTGATGTACGAGGCCTGTAGCCATGTTGGTCTACTTTTTATTATTATTAGCTTTTTATTAGCTTCACCTGTATGTTTGTTTGTATGTTTGTAACCGACTTCTTTGGGCGCGATTTTGACCCACTTTAAACGGCCAGATTTCGTTCAAACTTTGTAGATTTATTGAGGACCGATGACAATACACTAATTTGATAAGATTATTCCATTTTTTAATTTGACTAAAAAGTAGAAAATAAATAATAGTTAAAAAAAACTAAAAAACACGCTTTTTATAGAAAAAAGAAATAAAAATAGAAAATAAATTTAAATGAATTTAAATTAAGAAAATAGTGTTAAAAATTTCAATGAATATAAATTAATCATAGTGTGAATAAAAATTATTTTATTTAAAAAAAAGCGTGGGGTGCTTTTTATGATATTAGCGAAATGATTCACTCTACTCATATCTGTCAATAAAATATCTATAACCATTGACATCATGCGCCCCACGCTTTTTTTAATAAAATATTTTTTTTTATTCACACTATTATTAATTTATATTCATTGAAATTTTTAACACTATTTTCTTAATTTAAATTCATTTAAATTTATTTTCTATTTTTTAGTTCGGTTTTCTATAAAAAGCGTGTTTTTTAGTTTTTTTAAACTATTATTTATTGTCCCTATGTTCTGTTTTTTGCTAAATAATAGCGCAAACAAATCTTACTGCGTCAAGACCTCAGCTATCACTTTCTGTAAAAAGACGGCAATAGTTAATACAAGTATTATTTCACACAAGATTAAGTCATACTTATTTACGATGGATATTGAGCTTCAAATAGTAGCTAACTTTGCTTTGTACATTACATTTCGACCATCACCACCATCATTAATCATTAAGATTGAGAAACCCACTTTTATCCATAAAATACAGGTTTTCTTCCTCAAGGTACGCCTATACATAGTATATAATACAATAAAAAACTCCATATACTGTTATTTATAGACATACATGGGCGGCAGTGCAATCGTCAAGGGAAATACATCGTCAAATATTACACTTTAATCACGCTAAAAAAACAAACCTAATGTTTACCACATATCAGATGACGTTAGGCCATTACGTTATAAAACTTCGCCGTCCTAACAGATTTATTTACGGCCTACAATACTCCTAGTTATCGAGCCAAGTATCTTTTATCCGTAGGCCACGAAACATGTTCTTGGCGATGCAACCATTGAATGGATCTTAATCAATGTTCCTACATTTCCATCGAAATTCAGTAGCCCCATAAGATCGGACACAGACATACTTTTGTTATTTTTTTTTAAACGAATTTAATCACAGCTAATATTTACATTCATTGTATTGAGGTAACTTTGATTAAAACAATGTAAACCAGATGTTTTTAAACCCGTTAAAGCAAAGTAGTACCAATTTGATACGTTACAGCAACAAACGAATGTAAATAATTTAAATATAAAAGTAGTAGCAAAATTCTGATATTCCCGCTAAACTACTGTAAAAGCTCTCTCTATACACGTTTTCGGCATTCAGATTTTCAGTATTCACAATATAAGAAATTGTGACCATTTTCTTGTATTCGTGCCACTCCTTTATTCGCCGATGTAGTCTTAGCCGATCTTAATTTTTTGCCGGCAAAAAAAAACAGATCACTAATTTTACATTCTCTTAAATGTAGCGACTAGGTCACAATTTGAGTTTCCTAAAAAAAAACTGATTACTAAAAATTAAAGTCTCCCCATCCCCTCGCTGTGAGGGGCGACTGACACAAGCCGATGCAACGTCTCACAGCCGTAACATATACGAGTTTAGTCATTTTTATCGCCCAACGCTAATGCTTGCAGCTTCAACCAAACGACGTTTGAAACGTATGTTTCGTGGCCTGCGAGTTGGGGTCAAAAAAATCAATATGTCGCATTTCACGCCCGCCATTTTTTTAAAGATTATTTTATGTAACCTGTGTTCTATATGAATTTTGTTACATGATGAAAATATCTATCAGCTTCAGTAACCACTGATCATCAAGTGGATTGTATGCTTGTTTGCTACTTCATATTAAAAAAAAAATTAATTAAATTATCAATTCTATAATACGTCTGACCATTTTATATATTGTCCGAGTGTACTCTTCTCGTTAATTGAATTAAAAATACATAAATTCGATTATGGATCCGCATGTAGGTATTCGTGGTTTAGAAATCATATGGCATTCACGACATCGCATAACAGAGTATCCCAGTTCCATAGTTTATTGCTAATGGCAAGTTTCAGATACCTCTAAAAAACAGAAAACTTTGCATTAGACTGAAACCCATTAACAATGATACCCTGTATCACGGTCATCTCATCATGAGGTCTACCTTCATATATTTAAGCTTAATATATTTCCAGGTGCAGCCAGTGGCAAGCCCACTACTCCTCCACTGAAGAATGGTCAAGAATTAAGAGAATCTGGGTATTTAATAGCTGTGGGGTCCAGAACAGCCAGGTAAATTTATTTGTAATATAATCAGTTGCATATTAGTCCATTGCCGAAATGTTACATGAGCTTTGCATTTTTAGAGTACGCATTTTTTTTGGGACATGTGTGTGGTGTCAATAGAAGCTTAACCTCAAGTTTGTGAGGTCGCCACTCTTGTCCCCCGTCCGCCATTTTGGAAAAAGGGGTGAAAACACTTTTTTCGCGATATTTCGGAAACTTTGCATCGTACAAAAAATTTGTTAAGTCATAATTTGTAGCAAATTGTTTTGCCTACAAATATAGTACCTTTTTCTACAGTTTTCTTTGTCCGCGGCCCTTTCTTCTTTCCGAGATCGTAGACGACATATTTTTAATGGTCTATAGCTTACAACCTTTGTCACTGTGGCAACTGATATGATTCCTTAGATATTTCATATGTTATAATCCGTGAAACTCTTTGGGCTTTATACACAAATATGCTCAAAAACAATACCTGGCTCAGTCGGGTAAAATACATGTGAAACATGTATTTGATAATATTTTTCATTTTTATCTACAAAGTAATATTATCGAATAATATATCAAGTTGTTATAATAAAATCAGTTGTATCCATCCATAATTTAATAACACTGTTTCCAGATTTCGCCGAAAACACCGAACCAAATTGTTTGTAATCATCATCATAGTATTATTTTTAGTATTATTGGCCTTAGCTATAGCAATGACAGTATTATGTAAGTATTTTATACCGTAAATTATGCTCTAATTATCAGATGGTGGTAGATTTTCTCTTGGTACAATTCCCGAGTCACTACAACCAACCAATTCTACCTTGAAACAGCGCTAAGCTTTGTTGTTTGATGTGTGTGGTAAGACATACTTAACCGAATCGATGCAACATAGGTCCTTCATCCTCAGTTATAGAAATACATTTGAGGCCGGCTTCAGGATGCCGCTAATACTATGTATTCGTATCTTAACACGCTTTTTACACTCCCACAGTAGGATTTTCTCCTGTGTCGTGGGTACCCTGGACACACACAAGACGAATACACAAACACCCAGACCCAGAACAGGAAGCTTAACTCATCATTCAGATACCTGTCTGGCCGGGAATCGAACCCAGGACCCATTGCGCGTCAGACCGGTATGGTAAACGCTCCGCCACGCGGGTCGTCAAAGAGATAATTTCAGATATACATGGCAACAGCTAAATTTTAATTTGAAGGGGACAAAGAAGCCAAGACATGAAATGTTCTAAGATAGACGAGTAATGCTTCTAAATACATTGAGTGCATGCTTACACTTCTAAATTAAGAAAAAATATAACGAATATGATTTATATTATCAAATACTTTTTTTAGATATAAAACAAAAACGGAACAAACCAATTAATATATGTGAGAGTAAAGAATGTTTACGGTCTGCTGCAAATCTAGCACTATCTATGGACAAAACGGCAGATCCTTGCAAGGATTTCTACCAGGTAATACCTGACATCTTTTAAAGAAATGGAAAATAATCTGCACCAGTATGAAAATGATAGGACTCTTAATGGTTCAACTCCGTAAACACCACCACCACGCTCATTTCTGCGTAATAAGCGCCGTGCTAAGCATTATTATATCCTACTTTCAAGTAGTTGATTAGATAAACAATTAAACATGCTTATACGAGACATTCCAATTTAGTCCTCACCGGTAATGAGCATCGAACAGTTCCGACCTCTGGTAAGACGAAGGTGTTATGTGAAGTTGATTCAGATGGCCACCGGCGGAAATAGTCACTTATTAAAATAGTGTGACTTTAAATTTTAAAAAAATCTATGTCCCCTTTTTCACTTCATCTCTTTCTACTTATCTCACTTCGTTTATTGACATATTTGCCTCTTTCCTTTGTGTATCTTCAATACTCTTATCTCTCTCTTATTGTCTTTCAGTACGTATGTGGAAACTGGGCAGAAGATCACCCTCGACCAGACGCATACCGCTCGTACGACTGGTTCCGAGACAAGCAAAGTAAGGTGTACACGGTAGTGCGGGACTTTCTGGGCAAGAATTCCTCTCACCAGCCCCGCCCAGTGCAGCAGGCTAAAGATATGTATACTGCGTGTATGGATACTGGTAATTTAGATAAGGGTTTCTTTCAATTATACTAGATAAGAGTTAACATATTTTGCTTTAAGAAGTCAATTTGTAAATTATAGAATATTACTGCTCTTGCAAAATTTTCGTCAAAATAACATTAGCTATCATAGAACATTACTACTAATGATCGTTGTACAAAAGACTTGCTAGTGTTATCTGATCTTGCCTACATTTTAAAACAACACTTCAGTGGAACTACTATCAGGCAATAGCAAAATGCACTGAGAATAAGAGCGAAGTCAATATCTTTGCAACTTGAAATACGTTTTAATACATTTATTTGTATCTAAAACTTATTTTTAAATTCATACGAAAATGTAAAAACCGACCGTGGCGTGTTTGTTTATTGTTCTGTTATCGACCCAAAGATAACATCGGGTCACGCGTACCTCAACACTATTGATTGACCAAGCTGTCACTATATCCGTTGGTTTTATTTTCGAACCCCTACTAAATAAACATCTTAATGGTGAAAATGTACTTCCGTTCTGGTTTTATGTGTTTGTGTACCCGGCTTCATGTGCTTTATGGACCAGTAACCTAAAATCTTATCAGAGGAATATAAGTTGAAAGTATCAGATTGAATGTTAGAAAGTAAAAATAGCAAGTTTTTTTTTCAGAAACTCTAGATAAACGGGCATTACGACCAGTACTAAAGATACTAGAGTCGCTAGGTCTTCCTCCTTATCCAACTTTCATTAACGTTTCCGAAAAATTTGATTACTCTACATATACCTTCAATTGGTTGGAAGTTGTGATAAAGATCAAAATTCAGCTGGGAATGGACGTGTTGATAGGATTCGACATTTTTACCGATCCTAAAAATTCATCTGTATACAGACTCGTTATGGGGTCACCTGAAACCACAAATCCTTTTCCAAGGTAATAATTTGATCTTGATGAATAAAATTATATTATTTTTAAGACATCCATACCAATATTATAACATAATACATATAATTATAATCCTTTCAGTATGCACAATGAAAAGAAACGTCATATAGGCCAAAAAAGTATACAAAATCTGAATCATCAAGCCGATTTTCTTTTTAATAAAGTACTGAGCTCCGAAAACGAAGCACATAAAGATACTGACGGTGATGAAGAAAAATCTGCTCAAGTATACAAACTTTTTTATGCTGAGTTAATTAAATTATTCATATTAGAAGCAGGTGGTACTAAAGACTCGAATCTAAATGAAGTGGAATTAGACCAGAGAATATTTTTAGCTGCAAACGAATATTACACTGTAGACAATAATTTATTCGAGGTAATAATATGTTTACATGTAGAAAGAGTAGTATTTACATAATTGTACGAATAAAATGTATTTTTTTTTATTCATATGACGTTATCTAACATTTTTCAGATAGAAACTACTAATGACACTGAATCAAGTGAAGATTTTTTTCTGAACATACCTGATTACACTGTAGATGAAATACAAGCCCATACAGATATGATTGTAGAGAGTAACAATGGCACAGCTATGCCAATTTGGAAAAGATATGTAGAAGGCGTTTTTAATATCAGCAAAGTATCGATAGATTTTGAAAAAGATAAAATAATGGTGTCAGAACCTGATTTGAAATACATGTCTCTTATGGCAGCGCTCTTGTCTAAAATGCCGCCCGTAACTGTTGAATTATATATTTGGATCAAGGTCAGACTTTCTTATACCTTTTGTCTAATTCTTTGTTCCATTTTTCCTAAATTATTGTAATTGTCATAACTATTTATTTGAAGGTATCAGAAGTACTGGCCATCCATACGACAACGGAAATGCGAACTCTATTCCAAAGGGCATACGAACAGCTGCATGTTGGCAAATCGACCCCAGTACCAGCACGCAGCTTGCAATGCGCAAGCGCTGTTAACGACATGCTAGGAATGGCTGTGTCTTACGCTATAGCTGATCCACATTTCATAAATGTTACGAAACCTAAGGTAAACCAATGAACGACAACATCAGCACTATATTATATTTTTGACCATGAAGTATTATTTAATTCATAAAAAACTCAATGACACAGATTTAATTTTGTAAAATGGATTACAAGTTTTCGTAGGAAATCATTAAATACTACAATAATGTAGTATGTATACTTGCATCTTACCTACAATAATAACCTTTTTAAGTTAAAAAACAAGGTTGAAATCATAAATTTTATCTATCCTGAATATAAAAAAAAAACAATCTTTAATCACTTTACCATATTAATAATATTAAATGTACACTGACTCTTCTAGATCCATACAATGCTAAACGAATTGAAGAATGCTTTAGCACGACTAGTAGGTAAAGCAAAATGGATGGACGATAACACGAAATTAGCGACATATCAAAAAATAATACAGATGAAAACCTTAGTTGGATTCCCCGATTGGCTTTTAGAAGATGGTCAATTAGAGCAATATTACAGTGGCATTGAAATAAATGCTGGAACACATTTAGAAAATATGATTAATATTGTGCAAGTCAAAATTAAGAAGGCGCTCAATAGATTCCGACAAGGCAATAACTTTACATGGGCCACAGATCCTACTGAAGTGAATGCCTATCATACTTTTCAAGAAAATACAATTAGTAAGTACAACAAAACTTCAAGTAGTGGAACGTAAAAGATAGTTGTCTTAAAAATATAAACACTTTTAATATTCTTGGACGCAGCTGTTCCTCTAGTGATGTTGCAACATCCATTTTTTGATTTGGGACTTGAGTAAGTATTTGAATCTAAGTCTTTAATATAATTTTCATGTCATTATTTTTTCAATATCTCCTTTTTTGTTTACAGTTCCCTCAATTATGGGTCTCTGGGTACTGTTCTTGGACACGAAATCACTCATGGCTTCGACAACTTTGGTACAAATTAGACTTGTTTATGCTTGTAGATACTGAGTATAAAAGTATAGTGACGCCAACAAAATGTCGTAAAATCGCTTTAAAGTTTCTGCTGTACTAAGTTAACTACCTAAAAGTGTTTTTATTGTACTGTTTTTAGGTCGTCAGTTTGACAAAAATGGAAATTTACTACCGTGGTGGACAAATGAAACTATAGAGTCATTTGTAAACATGACACAATGTTTCATCGATCAATACTCTTCGTATTACGTTCCTGAATTGGACGAATATGTAAGATTTTTAAGCTTATTTTTTTATATATTCATGTTTTGGACTTAGGGCACAGTTTCTAGGCTTTCATTTTTGATGAATTAACAACATAAAATAAACAACTCACTTATCAAGTTTTTTTTTTTTTAGAAAAGTGTTTACAGAAGAAAATATAAATTTTATTAAATTGAAGTTATTTAAAGATTCATTTCCTCGTCAACCCATTATTGTCCCACTGCTGGGCACGGGTCTTCTCTCAGAATGAGAGAGTTTTAGGCCATAGTCCAACGTGCTGGCCAAGTGCGTATTGGTGGACTTCACACACTTCCGAGAACGTTTTTTTTTTAAGAACCCTCGGGTGTGTAGGGTTCCTCACGACGTTTTCCTATCTATCACTGCTCTCAACCATTAGGCTATCACTGCTCGTAAGATTCATTTATTTTAATTGAATAGGTAGATGGCAAGAAGACTCTAGGAGAGAATATCGCAGATAATGGAGGTCTTCGGGAGGCGTTTGGTGCACTAAAAGAACACCTCAGAAAGGTTGGACCGGAACCTAAGCTACCCAGCTTCGAACAGTTATCTTCCGAGCAATTGTTCTTCTTGTCTTATGGAAATGTAAGATAACTTCTTCTGATATTTTTGTGCCTTTAAAAAAATATTAAAAACCTCGTAAGATGATAAAACGATTCAACTGGGGAGGTATCATCGCTACAACTATTTCTGTCCTAGTAAACTGTCTAATACCCATCACCTTGGTCCTAATCATTAACAACATGAATTACATTTATCAGATAAAAATTTGTTCGTTAAAGCTTGTATTTAATGACTAATTCCACCTAAATAAAAAAAATGCTTTCATAAAAAGCAGTATACAAGACTTATATCTAAGAAATTTACAATCTATGTAATAGCCAATAATGCTAATAGTCTTAAGATTATTTTTATTCAACAGTTGTGGTGTGGTGTGTCAACAAAGGATTCGTTGCAAGCTGATCTAGAAGACGAGCATTCACCCCAACAGTTTCGAGCGCGGGGTTCCCTGCAGAATAGCAAAGACTTCGCCAGGGTCTGGGGATGTCCTCCAGGTTCCCCTATGAACCCTGAAAAGAAATGCGTTATCTTTTGAAGAAACCTCGGCAATGCTCTTCACAAGTTAACAAAATAGAGTGCAAAGTCTGGGAAAAAATACAGCTCGTACAATGAATTAGCCGTTATTAATTTAAATATCTAATACAGATTACGCCCATGAGTCGTAAGCTAATGAACAATCAAAACCAATTTAAAGATGGCTTTGAACTACAATATTTTAGCCTCGTCCACTTTTTTGAAAGTGATCTAAAAGACTATATTTAGGTGTGTGATTAGGAAATTACACTTAAAATAATGTATAGTCTAGAAACAACAGTATTAAATGTTAAAACAGTATTATAATCTTTTCAATGAAACAAAAGTATGCTCATTTATCCAAGCAATACTTTTTCCGTAAAAATTATAACTATCAATAAAGTCTATACCTACTATTTTACATTTTTAGAATGTCTAGGAGATCTTGTAATAAAACTATTTTTAAAAAACTTTTGGCGATTCTACTTGGCGATCAACTACTTAGAATAAAATATGACGGTGTTAAATCTACAAACCATAAGTATTACAGGGCTTTGTTTTATAAAAGCTCATTATATTCAAAAGACAATAAAGAAGTTTCATATTTTGTTATAGCCTTTAAGAGATGTTTGTTTAGGTGACCTGAACAAAATTTGATTAATTAAATTAGTGCCATCAAAATATTTCAGAGACACTGTACATATAGATATATTTCATTTAGATACATTGTTGTAAATATTGTAGAAGTGTGTTTTACTAATACATAATGTAATAAACAAATAATAATACCCGATTCCTTTTAAATTTGCACGTTTTGTGATTAGTTTTTTTTTCTGTTAGCACGTTTTATACTTCAGGAATTCATTTAATTAAAACCTATTCCTCCTCAAATTGTTTTTTTAAGTACATAAGTCTTGTAATTTTCAAATACAAGTTTTATAAATTATTACAACCAATTGTTTCAATCACTTTATTAGTCCACATCAATCAAATACAGATCTTGTACATAAAACGTAACATTTCAAAACTTAATGGCTAGTGTACGTAGAGTAGTGGTTGGTGTAACCAGAGCTGCCAATAGCGTGGCCACCGTAGCCTCCGTAGCTGGCGAGACCGCCGTAGCTTGCATAGCCTCCTCCGTAACCTCCGTATCCTCCTCCGTATCCTCCCCCGATTCCTCCTCCAATTCCTCCACCCAGAGCTACACCGACTGCTGGACCGGCAGACACAGCTGAGACAGCTGGAACCGCAGCTACAGCAGCCACTGCTGGTACCGGTACCCTCCTCTCTACAACAACTGGGTGGGGAACTGCGACTGGTCTATCGACTACTACCGGCTGCGGCACTGGAACCGGCCTGTCCACGTGGACCGGCACTGGAACGTTCACTGGACGATCCACGTACACTGGGTGTGGGACGGGCACTTGCCTGTCAATGTATACGGGGCGGTCCACAGGTACCTGCTTCTCTACTGTAACGGGATATGGGACTGGTACTGACACGGGCACTTTCACTGGGTACGGCACTCTCTTCTCGTAATACACGGGGACTTGTCTCGTGACCTCCACGGGAACTTTGTGGATGACAGGGACTGGACGGTCCACTGGAACTGGCACGGGCACTCTCACGGGCACCGGAACTTGTCGGTCAACGGGAACCGGTACCGGTACTTGGACGGGCACTTGGACATCTCTCGTGATTGTCCGAGTGATAAATCTTGGCACTTCTTGTCGAAGGATCACGGGGTTTGGCTCCACAGACACTGAAGTTTGTACTTGAGGAGCAGCGACTGCGACCGCAGGGGCCGCGACTGCGACAGCAGGAGCAGCACCAACAGCAACTGCAGGGCCGGCTCCAACAGCTACTGCGGGTGCAGCAGCCACCACTCCACCGGCTATGGCAGGACCACCCACACCAATGGCAGGTCCTCCAACCGCGAGACCAGGTCCAGAGACAGCAATACCAGGACCAGATAGTCCAACTGAAGCAACGCCAAGTGCTGGTCCGCCGATTCCAAATCCATGAGAAGCGTATCCCAAACCATGGGAAGCAATTCCCAACCCATGGGAAGCAATTCCTAAACCGCCTCCCACGTAGCCGTGACCAGTGGAAATGATCCCTCTCTTAACTCCCTTTCCAGAAACGGGCTCGTCTTTGATTCCATTCTCTAGAAGTTCTGATATTTTCTGTTTCTGTTCAATCTCCTTTGCATTTGATAAACTGCTCGCTATAAGCAGCGTCTGTAAATAAAAGAAATATTTTTTTGGAATTATCATATGAAAGTATACCCACGAGGAATAATTTTAAACAAATAAAAAATGTATTTTCGCTGCTTCATCATACTTCGTAATATAATATTATAAAAACGAAATTTTGTGAGTGTGTATGTTTGTTACTTCTTCACGTCTAAACGGCTGGAGCGATTTTTATAAAATTTTGGTAGAGAGTTAGCTGACATTCTAGATTAATTAACATATAAGCTACATTTTTACTGTGAAAAAATATCTTATTTCCACGGGACAATCGATACATCGATTCTTTTAACGCGGGCGAAGCTGCAGGGTTCAGCTAGTATTCTATAATACGGCAATACATAGACAACAATCCATTAACAATATTTTTAACGACAGTGCTAGACTATTAAAATCAATACTTATTTAAATTAATAAAAACAACCCGTCTTTCCCATTCAGCTTTCAGGAATACCGCCGTATAACATCTTTAGAACTTATTTAGAGCTGGAATAACATTGAACATGGGTAACCGCGATGAAATGAAATGTCTTTTTTTGTATAGGCTTACGGGGGCACTTACAAATTGTCAGTTACATTTTTTTTTCTTACACTACCACCGGATCGGAATACGACCTCAACTGGGATCTTCTCAGGCAAGAAGCTCAGCGGGTTTGTCTTTTTTCTTCTTTATATCAATTTTTAAATATACTATTACTACATAGCACTAGATGAATTGATACCTCAATTGTAATTTATACAATATATAATTCTTGTGCCTACAAGTTTTATTTCGCTACAGTCCAGTTTAAATTCCATAACAACTAATAACCTTCTTAACAATTTATTACACGAGTTTATAGTATTCGAAATATCATTTTAACTACATTATAAAATACTTCGTTGGTTCGAAATTACTTTAAAAGTCTCATTAGAGAACGTTAGAAATCCATTATTGTTAGCCTTATTAAGTTCAACCAACAACACCTGCTGCCAGGTATGCCTATTATGCTACTGCCTATGCCTGTAATAAATACTTATAAGTTCTGCGGGCCAATGCCTACACTGTCCGGTCAAGGTGAAGTCGAGCAAGGGTGAACGGATATAGTCCGGGTGAAAATATCAATCTAGCTGTTTAGCTAGTAAACGAGCCTCGACATTATCTTGACACAAGCGCTGTGAATTATTTATGTCGTTTATATTTTATAAAATCGGAGTAGCAAACAGAATGTGATCCATCTAACCTAACCACACACGTACATTTGTAATCAACTCTATACTGGACAGGGTATCTGCGTCAAGTCAATCACAGGTTCCTTGCCACATAAGAGGACAGCGATGGTCGTCTATTTAAGACAGAGGCATGCAGTCTATCTGTTGATGATGCGTTGATATCTTGAGGACTAAGAAAGTCACCTCATATAAACGTGAACCGGCATACCCATACCGAAACGCAAAAACCGGTTAATGCTAGAAATAGATATGTCCTTCGAATTTTGGCAGATAGGCTTTTTTTTTGTTTTCGAGGGGGAAACCTTTAAAAGGTACCCGACGTCGTGGGAGCGACGCAGGGTTATGTGGGATTTTTACCGCACTAAAAGGGTGGCCGTCCTCGGCGCTGAAAAGGGATCTCGAAACGTCTTCAACCGGAATCCTCCGAGCGCGCTGCCCCTTATTGCTCCTCCCAGATGGGCGGCTGGGCCCACCGCTCCGTCTAGTCTTTACGACGGTATGCGACCACACATACCGCCGTCCTTCCCGGGATTGCCTGACCGAACGGTTCGAGCTCCCACTCTAGCCGTCTGCAACCCCGGAAGCCCCTTTTAGTCGACAGGCAGGGGATACCGTAGCCCTATTCTGACCCCGAGGCTACAGGGCCGAGGCGCCGTTGCCGGCGGCCTGGCAGATAGGCTAATGTTTCAAATTAGTTAAAACACTAATGAGACTTTTCTACATTCTTGGCTCCACGCTAGGATTTATTTTTAAGGTGCCATTGATAGATAAATCTAAAAGGTTACTATTAAATCCAATGCTAAGATGTAATGCCCAATTATTTAATTAACATAACATGAATGAAGAATGCCTCAAAATGGACAATTATTTAGTCAAATGCTTGGTTTCTAATAATCCCGTTGCATTTAATCGCAATCGAATCCAAGCATTGCATTATTAGTATTACGAAACTAATCTAAAGTACCTTATTGAGTTAACAGTCTAGTTTTAAATCTTGGCACCACTTATCTTGTCAATTTCTTGCAGCGCAATATGTTAAGGTCTGGCCTCATTTACTCATGTGTCTTATTATGCATGTAGAGTGTGACGTCAATTGCTAAGTTATCTTATGTATATGTCGCATCGTCGACATGTAGCACCTATCTCTTGCCGATTAATGCAAACGTCAGGTTGACATTGTCTCCTGAGCGAAATCGATTTCACGTGGTTAGATTTGACAAGTGTCACTGTCAAAAGAAAGAAGGTGGACGATAGCCATCATGGCCTTTGATTCGAATTTGGGAAGGGGAGAGTGTTTGGTGGTGGCCACACGAAGTCGAAATCGCTACGTTTGCTCACGACCCTCACCTATTACCATTGTTATATATTAATCCGCAACTTTTCGTCGTGTTGTACCTTTTTACCTGACTGCCTCAAAAGAAGAGTATTGCTTTGCAAGGTACTTTGAGGCATATAACATATTATTAAAATCGTCTCAGTTTGCAGAGATTGGGCTCTATATTTTTTAAAAATGGCGCCAATAATTATGGAATATACATGTCGGCGCGACACCGCGTATTTATGAAAAACACGTCGCCGATAATAATTATTTTAGTTAGTTTAAAGATCGAAAATTGTTTGTTTATTGAATTACCAACATTTAATGATTTTTAGAAATGTAATTTAGTTTACCCTCCATAAATTTGTTATTGTCACACCACCAAACATTGTTATAAAAAGGCGAGCGAACGCCGGTAGAAAAAGATTCTTGTTTAACCATCCATCGAAGCGATCGGACCTGCTCAATTGTGAATAAATCGAAGAAGTTTACTCCTGTGTTTCACTTGAAATCTTCAAGAAAGGAAAATAATGAAGACTCCTCGACCATCACACGTCAATTTCACTTCGTTATACATATTATAATTCTTTTATGTTACTTTTTGACGAAAACTTCTTAAAATGAGATGAAGTATATTACACAATAACGAAAAACTGAAAGCTAGCAGTCTTTATAATTAACTAGTTGAACTTCGTTTCGCCTAAAAGTAAAAAATCTAAAATTATCAGTGTTCCTCCACTATATTACGCATGTATTATACATAAAAACCTTCCTTAATAACAACTCTATCTATTAAAGAAAATTTCATTTTAGCGTAGTTTTAAAGAATTAAGCATACTTAGGGGCAGACAGCGGGAAGCGACTTTGTTTTATACTATGTACT
Source organism: Spicauda simplicius (assembly GCA_949699795.1). Classification (NCBI taxonomy): domain Eukaryota; kingdom Metazoa; phylum Arthropoda; class Insecta; order Lepidoptera; family Hesperiidae; genus Spicauda; species Spicauda simplicius. Next base: position 17,094,885 of record OX453070.1, on the reverse strand, counting down.
GATACATAAACAGCCCATAAAAGATAATACAAGGTATTTACTAATAAATGAAGTCCTAAAAAAAAATCCAGTACTTAATTGTTTCTGAACGAATTAATTGAAAGACTTGAAAGAAGCACAAATAACATTAAAATATAATTATTTTGATAAAAACACTTTTACGTGGAATGACGAGTAGACGTTTCATATTAACTTGAATTTGTTTTATGTTTGATTTTTGAAATCAATTTTAAAACCACAAACAGAGCCGTTAAATATCAGTAGTGTCTAGATAATCTGTAATACATTAGCAAGGATACATGTTACAGAAATAAAACTAGGCGCGACTTGATTTTGAATTATATTTATGGCAATACGAGTAGGCCAAATTTAGACGGCATGTACTAGTAGGTAGGCAATTACACAAAACTTTAAGAATTTTGAACGAGTAATGTTAATACTGTATTTTATGTGGAGGATAGACATTCTTACATGCAATAGGGGAAAACTATTTGCGCAAAAAGCTTTGTAAGTTATGCTCGAGTATTGTGCTTTTTATGTATAAATAACACTTGTACAAGTAACACAGTAAGAATACAGAGCATCTACACAATACATAAATGATCTTGAATCTTTAAACGCCAAAATATTTGTGTTCAATGAAAACGGGTATAAGTATGATTTTGCCAGATTGATTCTTCTACTAAAATTATTAAAAAAAACGAAAATCTATCAGTGGATTTCCTCTGCTCCAAAAATTTTTGTAGAGAGAATCAACTTATACACATTTTACTGGTGGTACAAAACTTATATAGGATTAACCTGATTAACACAGAAGATTCTATCGAGTAGATTTCAAAGTAATATTAACACGGACTTTACATATTTTATTTTGTAACGGATATTCACGATATACGAGTTATGAATTTCTTTTTGCTGATATTTCGACTCTGTTGTATGCATCGTGATCACGGCCGCAATTTGGCCGTAATACTCGTTACATAATAAATCGTTTGTCACTCGGCGCTTCTAGCGTCAGCGATGAGCTTTAAAGAAATGGACAATTCTATTTCATAAGGCACTTCGCTGCAAATTTTAGTGACATTTTGCTGCAAGAGCATAGCGATTGTTTGGGGCTCTCCGTGAATGACTTAGGCATTGAATTCTATCTCTCATTGGCCTAAAATACATCCACGCTACCAACACCTTCGTAGATACATCGTAGGCAATATGCGAATTGTAGGCAGATAGGCCCTTTTTTTGTTTTCGAGGGGGAAACCTCCAAAAGGTACCCGACGCCGTGGGAGCGACGCGGGTTATGTGGGATTCTTACCGCACTGAAACTCCCCGGTAGCCGTCCTCAGCGCTGCGTAGAGGACTCCGGGATCTCCAACGGAACTCAACCGGAGCCCCCCGAGCGCGATGCCCCTTTCAGGCTCTTCCCTGGTGGGCGTAAACGCTCACCGCATCTTCTGGTCTTTACGGCGGAATGCGACCACTTGCTGCCGCCCTTCCCGAGGTCGCTTGACCGGACGGTTCGAGCTTTCTACTCTACCCGCCCGTAACCCCGGACCCCCTTTTAGTCGCCTCTTACGACAGGCAGGGCATACCGTAGCCCTATTCTGTTCCCGGAACTACAGGGACAGGCAGATAAGCCCTAACAGTTTAAACCTAACTTAGTTAGGAAATACTTCACTAGAATCGCATTGTACTAAAAATATGACTCAATTCCCCCTACAGGAACTTCAAACATTTTTGTCCTCCTTTTACTGTGCATAGAGTTAATACTCAGACCTGTGCTTACTAGCCAGACTCGCTTAGGTGAGCTTTATAATTAAAATAACTCCGAGAACTGTAGGGTCTTAACAAGTTCAACTTTATCATAACATAAACGTGGCGGCCACTGTACAAAATATCGAAAGGCACATTAACTGTTAAAAAATAAATAGAAATATTACTTTAAAGTTATTTCACTTTTCGATACAAAATGAATTGTAGCAAATAAAGAGAACTGTTGTCTAATGGCTAATTAGCTTAAAAACGTCTTAAATACGGAATTACTATACATCTTTAGATCTAGAATGATTGAATACAAGTAAGGAACATGAAAACGCACCATCTTATCATAATCTAATTAAGAAAATTCTTTAAATACATAAAACATATCATGTTCATCAAGTTTGCCTAACATCCGTTTTGACAGGATATGGTGCAAGTATAGAGTTAAATCAAATATGTAGAGCCTTATTAAGTGGCCGTATGGCATTCAAAATTACCTTTTAAGTATAACTCAAAATGCGCATGTAGAGACTACATAGAACTTTTTATAGCCATTTCTTCGCCGCGCCATGAATTTTTGAATAAATTTGCTAGGCGTAAAAATATTTATAAGTGTAAAACGAATGTTAATTAGTGGTATTATGTACAATTGTATCTTTAGTCTTTGAAATGTCTACCAATACTTGGTCGGCGCGGTGGACTGTGGCCTAAAACTCTCATTCTGAGAGAAGACCCGTGCCCAGCAGTGGGACAATAATGGGTTGATGAGAGAGTGAAAGTCTTTGAAATATGTATATGGGTATTTAACATAATTATTCTTATAGGAAATTAATTTTACCGAGTTCATCTAGCAAAATTGGAAACCACTGGATAGATAATAATGTTCAAAATTCGTCGTGCATGGAAAATGAAATATTATATATATCTCAAGATTTCTCTTAATTTTCCAAAATATATAATTATCTGTTACTTCGCACGGCAACAACTACATATTTTTATTTAGATTTGAAAACTACATAGACTACTTATCTTTTCATATCAAAAGGTAAAAATTGTCTGACCAATAATTGCCTTTTCTGTTTTCAATTAATATTATTTGTGTTACAAAGCGATAATTTTTGATTTATATCCGCTACAATTGAATCGATAAACTTGATTGAAACATTGTAGAAATAAATCAAAGTTACATAAAGAAATGGCTCATTAACTGAACCAAAAGCCAATGAAACTGATTACAATCATCTGATATTAATGTATACTTTTCACGCACACTAACACGTCATAATCGACTGTTATATATACTTTAGTGCCTATTCATACGTGCCATATTCACACCACATTTTCAAATTCTTTTGCATATTCAGATTTGTATAGAAACGCATAGTTTTCTTCACATTATTGTCCAAATCAACAGTGTAGACGATTACTGGCCATATCGCAGCCACAAAGGGAGAGCCCTTCGTTGTTTGCCTCCAGTGGCACAACGTCACACTTATTTTTAGCGTCCATGCGATTTTTGATCTTTTTATCTGACTGAAGTAGCAAACGAGCATGTAGTCCATCTGATGGTAAGTGGTCACTGCCGTCCATGGACATCTGAATCGGATAATAAAAACGTAACGACTATCATAATCCTCGGTAATAGCAACGAATCTGTGATTGGCTTCAGATAGCACCTGTTACGAGGTACTTAACTTGTATCAATTAGCTATCTATCAAACCATGAATACCTCTGTTTGACTGATATGCCCGTCACGCTTTATTTAAGTAATAAGTAACGTATTCTCGTAACTAATTAAAAAAGTAACGTAATAGAAAAAGTTACATTGATGCTCACTTCTTACGTACGAATATGTGGACGAGTTTTTTATCACTTCGTATTAGCTGTACCTTTTTTTGACATCGAGGGGGAAACCTTCGAAAGGCCAACGAAACGAGCAACGCCGAGTTATGTGGGATTTTTACCCCACTAAAATCCTCCCGGTGGCCATCCTCGGCTCTGTGGGGAGGACACCGGGAACTCCTCCGACGGCGATGCCCCCTTCGGACTCTTCCCAGTGAGCATTGTACTCAGTGCGCCTCCCTGGTGTTTACGACAGCATGTGGCCACACGTGCCGTCGCCCTACACGGGGTCGCTTGGCAGGACGGTCCGAGCTCCCTCTCTTACCACCCGCAACCCCGGAAGGCCCTTTTAGTCGCCTCTTACGACAGGTAGGGGTTACCGTAGCCCTATTTTGATCCCTGAACTACAGATATCGTATTAGCTGTACCTAGTCAATCCATTATTGTCCCACTGTTGGGCACTAGTCTATTTGCAGCGTAAAAAGGATCTACAATTCCCCACCAGGCTGGTTAAGTGCGGATTAATTGACTCCACACCTTAGAGAACTTTTTAAAAGTTTTAACCGGTGTGTAGATATAGACCTGGCGTCCATGTAGTTCCGAGATCAGAATAGGGCTACGGCCTCCGCTGCCTGTCGTAAGAGGCGACTAAAAGGGTTTCCCGGGTAGCGGGCGGCTAGAATGGGAGCTCGAACCGTTCGGTCAGACGATCCCGGAAAGAGCGGTGGTATGTGTGGTCGAATACCGTCGAAAAATTTTAGGCGGTGGGCCCAGCCGCCCATCTGGGAGGAGCCCGATGGGACAACGTGCTCAGAGGATTCCAGTTTCGTTCCTTTGGAGATCCCGGAGACCTCTTTATAGCGCCGAGGACGGCCACCGGGGGGGGTTTTAGTGCGGTAAAAATCCTACATAACCCTGAATCGCTTCCACGGCGTCGGGTACCGTTAGAAGGTTTCCCCCTCGAGAACAAAAAAAAAGATATAGACCCTGACGATTTGTTTATTCGTCATTAAAATAATAGATAATATCTGATACAAACAAAATTCCGAAAAACCTGCGGTAAATAACTTGGTATTTGAACCTCGGACTCCCAAGCAAAAATTCAAAATTCTACTTATCCATTTAATTACGCCCCGTTTGCCAAAGTGACCATATTTTACACTCAATAAATGTCTCTAGTTTCGATCCGTGGTCAGACAGATATTTAAATGACGAATTTAGATTACTATTCTAGGTCTGGGTGTTTGTTTATTTGATTGTGCGTGTTGATGGCACGCACGGAACCGAAAATATCCTGTGTAGGGATATGAGTCAGTTATATTTTTTCACGACACGTGATGGTGTAATCGCCACACAGATCTGACACGCCAAGTCCCAGGTTTAGTACACACATAAAAATTATGAAATTATATCGCTGTCTGACAGTTTATGTTTTCGACTTTATAGATACAAACTCGCATACAATACGCGGAATGCGTGTTAGTTGGATTTAGGTTTGGTAGGGCAGGATTTTTTGAATATAGTGAGAACTCGCGTCATCGTCACCGAACGCTTTCCATAAGCAATCCTCATGAAGGCCTTTTTAAATCTATTTTTCGAAAAGAACGACTGATTGCTCGCATAGATAAATATTTAGTACTAGATGTGCCTCGCTCTATGCATTCGTGTATAAAAATCATTTATTTAAATTGTTAAGATTTTAGATAAATTGATAGATTTAACTGAATTATATAAAAAAGTACTAAATTTTGCCTCAAAATATATACTTTAAATATATTTTCAATTTCATCAATTAAATTCAACAGTTTCAGTTTGATGCAATTTCAACTATACACACACGCGAAAATTACGAAAAAATATAATAATATGTATTAATATTTCGAGTAATTACTAAGAATTAGTCTATCAAACTTTTTTTGCTAATATATCCAACGATGAAATAAATTGAAGCCCAGTAGTGGAACATAATGGTGCGATTAATCTTAACCATTCTATCAATTATTTCATTAATGTTAATTTATCATATTTGACTATTTATTATTTAAATACTGCACTTTTTAATAATTGCTATCATTATAAAAAAATAAGTTCTCCTATAATATTTTAAAGATAAAGTCTACGGGTAAGGGTAAGCATACATACCATCAAAACGTGGATAGCCGCCATGTTGAAAAACTAAATTCCTTAAACGAATATCACAGCAAAATCACATTACTTTGTACCAATCAATATATTGACGATATCGCCCGACTGTATTGATATGTGGAGTGTTTCTGATCGACGGCGACACTGGCGAAGGCTTATATAGAACCTCGCGTGGTTGAGACGCTCCTATGATAAGCCAATAACTGGACCTAGGTTTTTATTAGACATGCAAATGCTGCACACCCAAATATCGGATATTTTAATGTTATGTTACTTAAGTTAAAATTTGGTTTAAACGACTTGTTGTGTTGATATGCAAGTTAAAAAAGTTAAGTTTGGGATGGTTACTTATTGTATTGATATGCAAGGCTAAATTTGTCTTGTAGGTAGAGTAAAGAAAAAATAAGATGAATTATCTTATTTGTGCGTTTTCTTATGTCAAAATAACATATTTTAGTGAGAATTTAAAAAATAAATGTAAAATATCAGGTGGAGTACTCTATTTAAAGTGGTTTTCGCTGTTGCATATTTGTAAATTTAAAAAAAATATATATAATTTTACAGATTGTAAGAGAAGATTTAAGAAGTATATTAAATAAATTATTTAAGGAGTAGATATAGTGAATCGTATGAAAAATCAAATTCTGTTTCTGAAACAAAACCCAACCGCTTTCAGGTAAGTTAACATTGCCACCATTTCCAAGATCCATGAATTATAGGTTAAAACGTAATATTATTACGGTATAAATGATATTTTTTTTTATCTGACGGAAGTAGCAAACGAGAACGCAGTCCACCTGATGGTAAGTGGTCATTGCCGCCATGGACATCTGTAATCAACTTCATACAGAACATGGGTTCCATCTGAAGTTAATCACAGATGTGTTGCTACTACCGAGGACTATGATGGTCGCCTCATGTGAAAGTGTGCCGGCAACCACACGATCTTTTATCTTTTATCTTTATCTTTTGCTACGAATAATATATTGATTGAATGGACTATACCTACTACTACTCTTGGTCGAAACAACAGCTTTATTAAGTGAAAGTCCAAAAACAGAAATGATCTGGTAATTTCTCACGAGGTCCTAAACGAGGTCCACGAGGGATAAATAGACTCTGAAATCGAAGAAAAATCTAAAAAGAATATAAAGTACAGGATATGAAAAGGTAAGTAAAGATATAAAATAAGGATATAATAATACTATTACCTATTATATCCTTAGAAATAGAACGATTGCGGTTCGACCGGGAAAGGTCTTTCGCTACACCTATTTCTAACATGAAGGTGTTTTTGCTCTTCGGTGGATGGGTGTACTTGTCTGGGTGCTTCAGTTTTATACAAGGCAACTAACTTAGCCCACGGCATTAGTAACGCAAGTGTGACTTACTTCAAATAGAACCCCTTTTCTATATGAAGATGATAGAAACCACTTACCGCCCCACATGAACATCTGTAGTTTATGTGAGGTGGTAAGTGGTTTCTATCAGATAGACTGTTTGCTTATTGCTACTTAAATCTTATAAAAAATGAAGCATGTAGAAGAAACGGCTGGTATATATGTGGCAATTATTTCTTTGGAGTGGCAATGTTTCTGTGGTTGATTGATCAGTTAGTTGTTGTTACAGAGTTGGTTATTTTGGAAACAGTGACCACTACTTCACACTAATTGCAGCCTATCTTTTCATATTCTTCCCGCCATACGTGTCCAAGATCACGGGCTACGATTAAAGCGGTGTGAAGCACGCGTATATAGGACATGCGTTTTGGCAACCTAACAGGTCATCCCTATAATATAGCCTGGAAATAACTATTGAATTTTTTGTTGTCTCGACTACCTTAAGAGGGGGAAGGTATAAACCCCTAAACTCTCACTTGTATACGCTCATTTATGAGTCATTTCTTATTTTATAAGGAACAGTTGCACCGTGGGACTTTAATAATGTTGCAATCAATACTATTTTACAGAAATTTTAGAAACCATAGCACGAAAGTATGGAGCACCAAACCTAGTGCTAGGTTTAGTTTAAGTTTTTGCTCGTGCCCTAAAGAGTTTGCTAATTGTAAAGATTTAAGTAAGGTTTTGGAGCAATATGCCGAATGTTATACGCAAGAGACGATGTAATCGTAAAGATAAGAGGTAATTATTCAATTCAAAGTCGCCTAGTGGAATAAGATGTACATACATTAATATACTTTCGTACATTAATATATTGACATAAATATATTTTACATATGATGGCAAGCGGCCGGATGGTTTGACACTTGTGCACTGGAAAAGGGGGAATTCCTTGATATGGGATGATACAGGTGTAAATACATTGATGCCGTCTCATACACAGGCAACTTCGAGACACGCTGGTGCGGCAGCCGAATCTGCAGAAACCGTTAAGCGGCTCAAGTATGCAGCTATTTTTCAGGACTACATATTTGTGCCGTTTGCAGTAGAGACGACGGGACTGATTGACGCGTCCGGTGACCCGAGAGCTGGAGCTTACCTCGGTCAACGAATAAGTTTAGCAATTCAGCGAGGTAATGCTGCTAGTGTCTTGGGTACATTTCCACGGGGCAGCGATTTGGCTCATTTATTCTATTTATAATTGTAAATTTTAGTAAATAAAATCGTAAATTTAAATTAAATATTGTAATATTTATATTATCTTCTATATTATATTATGTGTCGTGTAACGAAATGTTACAAAAAAGAAAATAAATGATGTGTTGAATGTTGTTATACTTTCGTACATAATAAATTATACATAGTTTTGGTACATTTTCTGTATTTTTTGTTTGGCGTTGCCTATAGGACATCATAATTTATAATATGTTTTGTACGCTAACATTTTTTCGTTATTATAGTACCATTTTTCAAAATAGTTTCTGAACAATTATTTAATTTAACACTTTTTAGTAGTTTTCTTAACATAACATAACATAATCTAATAACATAACATAATCTTGAAAATGACGATTTTAAATTACGTATAGCAAGTAACATATACTTAATACTCTTACGTCAAAAGTACACAAATTAAGTCTGCGCAGAAGACGAAAAGTAGTTCACATATGGCAGATGGGCGGAGCCGTTGGCAAGCGTATAAATTAAACTACTTAGGACATATTTCAATCAACTAGTGCTAAGGAAAGTTTAAGCGGTGCCTTATAAGCAACCATACTACCACATGCTTATTAAAGTAAGCAGGAACTAACTTAACCAAGATTTAAGTACTCGATCACTATCTAATCTCACTTTAGCCAACTTTGTAATGGGCTACAGTAATATGTGCTTACATCTAGATTAGGGCTAGGACCTAGGAATGTACCGATTTTAAATGAAATTGAAGGAGGGAAGGATGCAATCCACGTGATGAAAGCTGGTTAAATCTCATGAGCATAAACTGCGACCCAAAAAGAGTAATCTGAAGTGAGCCAAAACAGCAATGCTTTTTTTTTGTTCTCGAGGGGAAACCTTCAAAAGCCGTGGAGTGGCCGTCCTCGGCGCTAAAAAGGAGGACTCCGGGATCTCGAAATGACTTCAACCGGAATCCTCCAAGCGCTTTGCCCCATCGGGCTCCTCCCAGATGGGCGGCTGGGCCCACCGCTCCGTCTAGTCTTTACGACGGTATGCGACCACACATACCGCCGTCCTTCCCGGGATTGCCTGACCGAACGGTTCGAGCTCCCACTCTAGCTGTCTGCAACCCCAGAAGCCCCTTTTAGTCGCCTCTTACGACAGGCAGGGGATGCCGTAGCCCTATTTTAATCCCGGAGCTACAAGGACGAAAAAACTGCAATGCTACCTCTGCAGGTTAACTTTAAACGACTAGTGTTCATTACTTCTTATACTTTATTACAGCGCTACGCCGTTACAAATCCAATAAGAAACGAAAAAGATAAACTGTGCCCCTTGTTTATGTATATTAAGTTTTCCCAAAACGATCACCGTTTACGTTTCGTTTCGCGATGTACATTAAAATGTAAATGGTGATCGTTTTGAGCAAAAGGTAATAAACTAGTGATAAGACCTTATTCACAGGAAAACCAAAAACCGATGAGAGTTTCATACACTGAAATCTTTATAAAAATGACAAAGGTCATTTTATTTCAAAAATATTCAGCCTTTATTTGTAAAACTTTAAACTTTAAGAAGATGAAGCTCCTTATATAAAATGTATACTACGTATTATATAGGTTGTATTCTCGTAGCATCATGTAGTCAGTCGTAGCACTTCAAACGTTATCATTGGTAATTTATAAATACATCTTGTACCTTTTTTTGTTCTCGAGGGGGAAACCTTCAAATGGTACCCGACGCCGTGGAAGCGAGGCAGGGTTATGTGGGATTTTTACCGCACTAAAACCCTCCGGTGGCCGTCCTCGGCGCTAATAAGGAGGACTCCGGGATCTCGAAACGACGTCAACCGGAATCCTCCGAGCGCTCCTCCCAGATGGGCGGCTGGGCCCACCGCTCCGTCTAGTCTTTACGACGGTATGCGACGGTTCCCGGGATTACCTAACCGAACGGTTCGGGCTCCCACTCTAGCCGTCTTCAAGCCCGGAAGCCCCTTTTAGTCGCCTCTTACGACAGGCAGGGGATGCCGTAGCCCTATTCTGATCCCGGAACTACAGGGACGAAATACATCTTGTACCTAGGTTCACATAATTGCAATTCACTTGACATAATATGCTTACAAGCTCTATTTGTGTTAATCAACCCATTCATCATTCAGCTTTTAAGGCTCAGAGAGCCACTACTTGTAAAATGGTGGCACTCAGGTCAGCACTGAAGTTTATTGACTGTATCTCATAGAGACTCTCTATCTTCTAATCGTCATTCGGCTTGGTAACAAGTGGCATTGCGCTTCTTAACTTTCTATCTGCTATAGTAAGAAGAGTTTAGGTCACCACTATAACCAATAATGCGTGGTGGACTGTGACCAAATTGATCTTTTCACAAAGATTAAAACGTTATATGGAACATTCAATCGTACCTATAAACTTCCTTCACTTCTCTTCATGTATTTTATAAGATTAATTTATGATACGAGCTTGCAGTCTATTTGATTTTAATTATTCGCAACCATCCATGTCTTACCGTTCCTCTGTTCAAGTTAAACAAAGATGCGTTCCTACTCCCGAAAATTAAGAGGATCCTCTTATATGAAGTCTGCTATCACATCTTGCCACCAAAACGTAAAAGCTTCCTTACACTTGAATAGGTGTGCAATGCAATTATATAATGATTTATTTATTCAAGTAACTGGAAAATATAGAAATAAAAAAAATATTTATATTTTTTTCAATGAATATAAAATCCTCATATTTTTATACTAGGAACTCGAACCCAGAGTTCTAGAATACTGTAATTCAATTAATAGCAATCGTCCTTCAAAATTTAATAAAATGGTACAAATAATTCACACACGCTGTATATAGAAATAGACCTGATATTCATAATTGAGTGTTACATAAAATCCTTAGTGATCGAAGATCATGCATAATAACAAGTTGAGTTACGAAACCAACCACTCCATCATCTTCATGTGGTGGAACGATATAAATTACAGTAGCTATAAATTTTAATACGTAAATAATACCCACGTAAACTTTAAACAACATTTATTTGTAACTTTGTTTAAATTTTTTGCCTATTTCGGTTGTTATTTTTTACTCAAATTAGAGAGGGACTAAGGGCTACTGCAAGTCCATAAGCGTAACCCCGTTATCGTAGGAATGAGATTGAAGAAATCTTCAATCTTAGAGATTTTTTTTCATTTTTTACCCATCCCCCCTCCCTCCCTTAGGATACGGTGAGAAAAATATACTAGCAGAGATACTAGCAGACATTATTTTCGCCATTCACCACTGTCTGGCTCCCTCTCATCAAAGATAGAGCTGCGCCCATTACATTCCTACTGTTTAATAAACATTTACTTAACATTTAATAAATTCATTAATTGAACTTGGTTTTTTTTATAGTCAGACCTAACGATAAGGCTGACGCGCCACCTGATGGAAAGCAGTCACCGTCGCCTATGGGCATTTGCAACACCAGAGGAGTCGCCAGTGCATCGCCGGCTTTGGAGGAGAGCTCTTTTGTTCTTCATACATAATCTCCAACTAATTAAAATCGTGGCATTTTTTTATCATTTGTTAAATAAGTAATATATATTAAATAACTATTATACATATCACAGAAAAGTGCACGCGCTACTACCATGTTTTAGCCTGTAGGCATATCTCAGGTCTGCTGGAAGAGATTTCTTTAGAAATAAGCAGCACCTTTGCACTTATAGACATTTGTTTAATCTCTTTTGTTGATTTCCTTGTGTGTGCATAAATTAATTAAATAAAAAAATAAAATAAATAATAATCCATTTAGAAATATAAAATAAAAGAGATTAAATCTCTTATCAAATAGTAAAGACCGGCAACCATTAACCTAAAAAAGAAATCTTCCTATCTAAAATCAGTCAAGGCAATCCTATATGTATGTAACACGTTCATACCATTAACAAAAAACGCTTTCTACACCTACACACTAGGATTTTTCTCCTGTGTCTTGGAGCTCAGATAGACGAATACACAAACACCCAGACCCAAAACATGAATCTAAACTCATCATTCAGATACCTGTCTGGCCGGGAATCGAATCCGGGACCCATTGCGCGTCAGACCGGTATGGTAACCGCTCCGCCACGCGGGTCGTGATACATTAGTCTAAGTACTCCTAAATCGAACTCGATCTTAAATACCTCGCTTATAAATATCTAACGCCTTGACTACAGAGAAGTACTAATGCTTGAAATATTTCTTCAATAACATGACTTATGTCCAATTTAGGCGTGATGAATGAGATACGCCCTGTGCCCATACTGAGCAAGTACGAGCCACTCCCAACTCTAGCATTTTAATCAGTCGCTTCACACGCGCTTTATAAATTGGAACAAGATTTTTTATTGAAGTGAAACTTCTTTATCGGGGTTGGAAAAAAATTTAGTGTAACATTTTTTCGTTACGCGCCATCTTTTTCTTATCCCTACCACGCGTGATATTAGATAGATTATTATAGATTAGATTATTAGATAAAGTTTAATAAAAGCCTTTTATTAAACTTTATCTAATTTAACTTTATTTAACCAATTTCTGTAAAGTTGTATATAGTAAATTATTTTTTGGAAAATAACGTCATAAAGAAGTTTCACTTCTTACGAGTGCACGCTATTACACGCACACATTTTTTATGAGAACTTAGCAGTGATAGCCTAATGGTTGAAATGTGCCCTCTCAATCGGGAGGTACGAGGTTCAAACCCAGACACGCACCACTGATTTATGTGCGTATTAGAAACTAATTATCACTGCTTTTCGGCGAAGGAAAACATCGTGAGGAAACACACCCGAGAGTTCTTTTAAAAAAAGTTCTCGGAGGTGTGTGTATACCCCCAATACGAACTTGGCCACCACGGTGGACTATGGCCTAAAACTCTCTCATTCCGAGAGAAGATCCGTGCCCAGCAGTGAAACAAAAATGGGTTGACGATATATTTATGAGAACTTAGTGCACAAACCTGCCCAACAAATGTGGAGCGAATAATGGTACCCAAATCTTGATAATATGATGAAGGTGGATAGCGTGGCTGATCTGATCTTTCTCGCCATGTATCTAATAGCACGTGGGTCGCGAAAGGATTCCAACGCGTTAATTCGGTTATACAGATTGTGCAGATGACACACGTAGTAGAAAATAGTAAACCATATAGTAGCGCAAACACTAGATATACCTAATACGATAGAACTAGATGTAGCGTTGATGCTACTGCATTTGTTCATACACATAGAGTTGCAATTCAAGTTTAAGGATAGAAGTAGGTACGTAACTACATATGTATAGTACGAATTTTAGGGTAATTATAAATCGCCGTGCTAAGCAACTGACAAAGCCGTGAGAATTGTGCTGTACTGAGATTAGAACGAAAAATTGAAAATACTTAATTCCTTTAATTTGGTATGGGTGCAACCCATTATTGTCCCATTGCTGGGCACGTGCCTTCTCTAAGAATGAGAGAATATTAGGCCATAGTCTGCCGCGCTGGCCAAGTGCGAATTGGTGGACTTCGCACACCTCCGAGAACTTTTTTTTAAGAACTCTCGGGTGTGTAGGTTTCCTTCCTTCCTTTCTTCTTTCCTTCACCGAAAAGCATTGATAATTAATTTGTAATACGCACATAAATAACATAAAAACAGTGGTGCGTGCCTAGGTTTGAACCTCGGACCTCCCGATTGAGATGGCAAGTTTCAACCATTAGGCATTATCACTGCTCTTTTCATGTAATACTATAAAAACCTGTCGGCTTTTCACAAATACGTATTACAAAAATTGCAATGACTCAGACAATTGCATCATAAGGCGCGCCTCCAGTTTTCTAGCCAAAAGGCCGTGTGCGGTATATCTGTGGAATCTATGGGTTTTGCAAGCAAGGAAATGAAAGGATAAATTATGTTTGTTGTCGAATACGGGCGGCCACATATTCGCTCCGTTCAACTTCCTGCTTGTCACATTTCTGATGTTTTATGGTACCCTGTCATACTTAATTAGCGGGCACATTAATCGGATCCCTAACTTACATTTGAGATTAATTTAAGTGCTATTTAGGGATAATAGGTACCAAATTTTCATACAATGTTTTTGTTTAGAAATTGACCTAGCAATAGCCTTGTTATGAGGATATTCCAGTAGCCGTAGCCAGTGAAAAAATGTTTGGGCAATCTGAAAAAAAACGTCTTACCTTATAAAGACAGTATCGAAAACGAATATAAAAAAGTTAGAGAGCAAAGACAATATAAATACCATCTCATTGCATGACTTTGTGCAGATTTCACACTATTTCGTAGGTGTGTGTTATGAAATAGTGCAATAATAACAGCGCTACAAGTTTATTTAATACCTATATACGTCCGAAAATATTTTCGCCTCTTATACATATGAAACATACTCCATATTGCATACCAAAGCTTCGCCGATACATATATCTTTACCGATCTAATTAGATTAACGAGAGCACAGTCTGACTCAGTTTTTCCAATAAAGTACGCACATGACGAACCCACAAATCACGCCAAGATCTTAAAACACCCATAAATATCCATTTTAGGTTCTAAATTTGACAGCACGAAGAAAAGCTAGTTACCCGCTATGGGAATGTTTGCAATTTTCCTCACATGCTACCAAAATTAGCGAACATGTGTAAGGAATGCAAAATATTTTAATTATATAGTAGCTTTTATCGCGACTTTGTTCAGCTGGGCGGTTACGTGCGCTTAACATTCTTATTTTTTTTTTGTATTATTACATTATGCACTTGTATTTTTGAAGCAGTTCGAAGTAGTTTTACAAACATTTTTCATATAATAACTGCAAATGTTGTTACCCACTGATGGAATTGGGTTTTTCGTTGAGATTAAAGCAGAGGTTTTCAAGTTTATGTCGACTACTATCCACTTCGAAAATATGTCTTTTAAGGTGGGCTTTACCTCTATTTTCGATTGGCTACTCGTTCATAAATATAATCGGTATGTTGTAGGTTGCCATTTTAATTTAAAATATAAATACATAGCAGCCATCACCCGCTTTACCATATTCTGTCTTTTAACGCTCATCGATGATCACGCAGCGCCCACAATGAGACGCGACCTTTGGATGAAACATTAAGTTAAATATGAGAATTTTTCATGGTCTCGTCCTTCACAACAATACCTCCTCGTCTTTCCGTGTTCTGGTTTGAAAGGCATGAGGCTGATAACTTTTTCAACCTGTTTATTCTAAGTCCTCATGTGCAGTACATTAGGTACTCCTGACCTCAAGCAGGATGCTTATTTTTCACCAGCTACAAACGTCCAGAGCAGTGATAGCGTAATGGTTAGAATTTGCCCTCTCAATCGGGAGATCCGAGGTTCAAACCCAGGCACGCACCACGCTTCTCTCATTCTGAGAGAAGCACCGTGCCCAGAAGTGATACAATAATGGGTTGTACCCAACAGACGTCCATGTGTCGCAGTTACTAAGTGGCCTTTTTAGAATACATATACATTTCTACAAACACACTTACTTAAACGTACATATTTGAATCCGAGCACTAAACTTAAGCAGCCCGCAAGGACGACTTAGGTATTGGCAACTTCCTGTCCTGCAATACCAAGGGTTTTTGCACGTCTATATTTTGTAGGTCATGTTTGTAATCTGTCATAAATTATAAATGGTAAAACTGAAGACTTGGTTGCAGTATTATAGTCCTATTACCAGTGCTAATGTCCTTCTTTTAAGACGAAAAAAGCAGCGGGACGCTTTGTTTCGTAAAGAATGCGGTTAGGCAAGGTACATACTACTATCAATTTAGGTATACTAAGTATACTTAGTAATACTAGGTATTTTTAAATAGTGTAGATATCGTAACAGGTAAATGAGGGACAAAATCCAGAAGATGATAGCAGCGTGCTTTTGCTACCAGTATGACATAAAACCCGCTGCGGTTACCACTATTGATTATTAAAAAAACCCTAATTTGGTCATGAAGTGGACCCCAAAAATGCTAATGGATGAATTTATTTCAAACCTCAATAATAATTTGTGAGACTAGACATAGCTTCGATTGCTATGACAGGCAGAATCATAATCAGACGATATACTAGATATAAAGAAATAAATACGTTAAATTATTATTATTATTACGTACGTTTATTATTATACCTAATATTAATATGTGAAGCAAAAACTTGTGATTCGTTTTTAATTTACTTGCCGCAGACGGAGGAGTATGAAATTACGCACGGTTATACCTGATGTAGAGAAGGATTGCGCAATGCTGATATATTTTTCAAATAATGCATAAAACATACATAAAATCAACTAAAAACACGTTACACTCACTACCTTGCATTTGACACAAACATATAGCATATACATAATAAATGAAATAGAACATTCAATGTCATAATATGAAAACACGTAACGTCAAAAATTACAGATGGCTTTGTCAAAATACCCTCTATTGCTTTTAAATGCAGCTTCGTTAATAAACCTTTTCCCTTTAACGTGTGCGTACAAAATAACTTGAAAATTATTACAATTTATTTAAATAAGAGAAATATTGGTGCTACTTTGAAAAATATTAAGTTTAGTTTTTTAATTTCAATTACGGTCGAATTTCGACCGTTGAGTGACTAGTACCAATGGGTGACGCCTCGCTAGTTCCGTGGCCCAAAGAAACTTAATCCAGTAAAAGGTAAACCGATCTTATTCCTGAGTTACGAAATCCAGACTAGCCCACTTATGAACGGGTTCCGCAGACATTGATACGCTTGTCTTGTCTCGGTGTAAGTATGTGACTAATCTACAAGTGACCTAAATCTGATAGTTATGTACCATTATGTGTTAATGCACTCCCGTTTGATTGACAAAAATATTGTTTTTAGACTTTTGAAAGGAGTTATATATGTTTTATTGTAGTAACTATTCCTATTTATTTGCCATGTGGCCTACACGGATTAAATTTTGAGCTAAGAAGTGTGAAAAGAAGAATTTTCTTCACAGTTACTTAAGTGTCACGTTAAGATTTTTATTTTTATTAGCTTTTTATTAGCTTCACCTGTATGTTTGTTTGTAACCGACTTCTTTGGGCGCGATTTTGACCCACTTTAAACAGCCAGATTTCGTTCAAACTTTGTAGATTTATTGAGGACCGATAACAATACACTAATTTGATAAAATTATTCCATTTTTTAATTTGATTAAAAGGTAGAAAATAAATAATGGTTTAAAAAAACTGAAAAACACGCTTTTTATAGAAAACTTATGTTCGGTTTTCTATAAATGTAGGCCGTGTTCTTAATCTGTTTCAGATAAACTCGTTGTCTGTTAATATGTATTAAAGGTTTAATTTCATTTTCTTAATTACCATTAATTTTAATAAAAGGTTAAATAGCCTAGCAAACTTTTATTCACTAACTTAGTAGTTATATGAATACAGTTTCCTATAAGCTTAGCCAAATAGTTTTTTCTTTAAGTTTTGAAACCTATAACGCCCAACATTAGATTTACATTTACCAAAATGAACGTAGTCTTAACACATAGAGATTTATGTAAATCATTAATACCTAGAAATAAGTAAGATGCAATGTTTGTCTGTGTTTCTAAAGCAGTATCACTTCAAACTTTGAATATTGTAGGTATTGCTTCTACATAATTTTGCAGAAGTTCATAATATCACAACATCACTAAAAGTTCATCACATCCGACCAAAAAGTGTGACATATGAATTGTATAAATAAATAGACAAACAGAATCAATCAAGAATCAAGAATAACATGGATTTCGTTTTGCCATTTTTAATTAAACCATAAGTTGATACTTATACCTTTTGTTTATGTGTCGAGGAGGAACCTTCAAATGGTACCCGAACTCGTGGGAGCAACGATAGAGGAATGATATTTATACCTACGCGAGCAAAACCAGGCGGGGCAGCTGATTCAAAGCTCAATTACCTATGCATTAAGATCAGTTAACTAGGGTACAATTCCTTACACAGGGCATGTCAGGAATTACCTCCGAATGCAGCCTCGAATAGGTAAATTAATCGAGAATTCCACGTTTGAGCGCGACCGACATAAAAATGGCCAACGTTTTTGTGAATCGAGGCGAGTTTTTGACCAATTCCACTTATTAGGCGTTTACATGCCGCGCCGATTGCAACAGATTGGGACTTGGGACGAATATTTGTGTAGATGATATACAGTTGTTTTTATGGTAACTGTGTTGGATTGCTAAATAACCAAATATTCTGATGCCATTCTGCAATAGTTTATAGTATGTCTGCTTAATAACACTGTGTTGAGCACTGTTTTTTTTTATAAACTATAACTGCACAGACGGATCCTCCGTGGCCTTTTGTAGCTTAGTTTTATTTTTGCCTTCACATAATTGTCACAGTTGAGTACTGTTATACGCGCTTTTATGAGTGTCATATTTCCCCACACCAGGATTTTCTCCTGTGTCGTGGATACCATGGATACACACAAGACGAATATTTAAACACCCAGACTGGCCGGGGATCGAACCCGGGACCCATGGGGCGTCTGACCGTTATGGTAACCGCTCCGCCAGGCGGCTACTCAAATGCTCTGTTCTGAGCTGAAAGGTAAAGAAGACCTAAGAGTAGCCACGGATCTGTGGGCAATCTTATGTAAGACTCTGATCTTGTGTGGGCGACTCGGGTGGCAGAGCGATTTCCCTACCGGTCTGGGTGCAAAGAGTTCCGGGCTCGAACCCTGGTCACACATTTGAATTTCTATAAACATTTAAACAGAAAACAAGCATGCAGTCTACTTGATGATAAATGATCACTATGCTCGTCTCACATTCCACCGAAACATAAGAACGGCTTCTCGTTAAAACTAGGTGTGACTGTGGTACCAACCCGTTGAACCATTTATACATATACCTACAATCT
The DNA here is from genome assembly GCA_949699795.1 of Spicauda simplicius. Lineage (NCBI taxonomy): Eukaryota > Metazoa > Arthropoda > Insecta > Lepidoptera > Hesperiidae > Spicauda > Spicauda simplicius. The sequence continues at coordinate 17,075,634 of OX453070.1, read as the reverse complement.
GCCTTAAATTAGTGAAGTGATTGACTAAATGTGTTATTATTATCTATAATAATGTAATACTACGTTCGCAAAACAAAAACAATTTGCCTCAAAAATCCCTAAATGGCAGAGATCTTTGTGGCACGTGGTCTTAAATTTTTGTAATACAGACATTGTATCACCCAAACAACTCTCAGTTACGTAATTTGAACCATTTTAGATAAATGTCTACATTGCCAGCAAGTACAACAGCATATTTTTTGCGCAAAAATTGTATACATTGCATAAAAAGTCTGGTAAATTAGTTGACATACCAGATAAATCGATCGAATTTTATAAGGACGCAAATGGCTTGCCGCTAATGCAATTATTTTTTTATAAATTTTATATATGTGCACCATCTGGAGACCACGGCATAAGTATCTGTATTTAAACTACTAGCGTGGAAGACGACAGAATGTGTATTGTCTGACTGGCGCGATCTGTTAGGTGACCATCGATCAACTTAAGCAACGATTAGTATTCGTCCTGCCGTCCCTGTAGCCTCGGGGTCAGAATAGGGCTACGGTATCCCCTGCCTGTCGTAAGAGGCCACTAAAAGGGGCTTCCGGGGTTGCAGACGGCTAGAGTGGGAGCTCGAACCGTTCGGTCAGGCAATCCCGGGAAGGACGGCGGTATGTGTGTTCGCATACCGTTGTAAAGACTAGACGGAGCGGTGGGCCCAGCCGCCCATCTGGGAGGAACCCGATGGGGCAGCGCGCTCGAGGATTTCGGTTGAAGTCAATTCGAGATCCCGGAGTCCTCCTTTTCAGCGCCGAGGACGGCCACCGGGGGGGTTTTAGTGCGGTAAAAATCCCACATACCCACGGCGTCGGGTACCTTTGGAAGGTTTCCCCCTCGAAAACAAAAAAAAAAAGTATTCGTCCTGCGGAGAGGCAAGAAAACGGTGGTCAATTCAGGTAGAACCTCCGTTTCGCTAGTCTTTCAATCTAGGTAGGAGGTAATTCGTGGGACGCACGGCTTTCGGGCCTCGAGAATATCGACTTACCCCCGTTTTCCACATTAAATTCACTGCTTACTATTAGTTACAAATATTCAAAGGCGACTGCGACCACTTATCATGAGATGGATTACATGCTCGTTTTCTACTTAAATCGCATGTAAATAGTCATTACAATTGCGGTGCAAAAAGAATAAATAGATTAATCGCTGCGTATACTTTCTATATACGCAGCGATTAATCTATTTATTCAAGTCTGCGGACAACCAGATAAAAACAAACAGTCATCATCATTCTTAAACAATGTTGTCCTCAAAAAGATGAGGAGAATATTTTTTTGACACTTATACTTAGTCGTATAAGTAGCTTATTCCCGCGTCTCCGACCACTTTAATCAAGTTAACTATTCCAATGAGTATTCTATGTGTTAATCCAGATCATAAACTGTGTGCGAAATTTCAGCGAAATTTGATCTTTAGTTTAAGCGTGTAAGAGTACACCCACATAAACTTCCATATATAAACTAGCTGTCCCGACATACGTAGTTTTGCCATATAAAAATTTAAAAAAATGTTAAGGGTGGACAACCCTTAAGGGGTATGAAAAATAGATGTTGGCCGATTCTCAGACCTACTGAATAAGCATATAAAATTTGGTAAAAATCGGTCGGAGGAGTATGGCAACAAAAACTGTGACACGAGAATTTTATATATTAGAAAAAGAAGATTTAAAACCAAGTACCTACGATACAAGTCACAGAAGTAAACAATAGGTAGTTTTACGAGCACCGGTCTCTTCCAGACAACGATGCATATCACATTATCACTAGTTGAACCCCGCAGCTTCGCCCGCGTTAAAATAAATCGATGTATCGACTGTCCCGTGGGAATAAGATATTTTCCCACAGTAAAAAGTAGCCTATATGTTAATCCATAGTGTCAGCTACCCCTACCAAATTTTATGAAAATCGCTTCACCCGTTTACACGTGAAGAAGTAACAAACATACACACTCACAAACTTTCGCCTTTATAATATTAGTATGATTAGATATCTCTGCCTCTTCTTTCACTCTCAGAAAGGTATTCATATTTTGACATATGTTCAAGAAAATTTAATCTAATTTAATGGAATTTGAAACGCAGTTTGTGGGACGATATACATCAGATAAGATTGCGTTTGATCGCAAAAACTGAACCCATTCCTACAATCACGGCGGTTTCATATGCGACTCGAATATGATTACGAAATGTACCAGTTTACACGTGTTAACAAATTATATATATCTTGTAATCGATAAGAAATATACTTTAATTAAGTTGAAGTGATAAACGAGCTTCCCTCTGATATCATTAAAGTATAGGCAATAAGATATTGATTTAACAACAAAAACATCGATAGCATGATTCAATTAATGCAGCGCCGAGATCTCTTGATAAGATGCCACATTATAATAACATTTAATACCAGTAGATAAAGACTGTCCCAATTTAACATTGCAATCGTCTAAAGGTGTAACTGTGAAAACTTATAACAATGCATTTACCCAAATTTGCTCGTAAAATTGACGGTAGACGTAACAAAAATCACATTATTGCAAAAGATTTTCTTAATTGATTTACCTAACTCCGCTTTCACAAAAGTAGTTTTTGGGGTATCATTTTGATTAAAGTACTCTTAATTAAAGTATCTATATAAGGATGTCACCCTCTTTAAAAACCATTACTTTTGGGAAATAGGGCAGTTATTTGATCATTATTCATATATCCCCTAACTAAATACCCACTATCCACTAACTAAATCATTGTCATTGTCGTCATAAATCCAGCATAATACATATTACAGGATTAGCTGTGTCCCAAAAATAAAATAACAACAACTTTAAACATAAATTTATTAAACATGAAATCAAAACACATAACCTTTCCATAACCTTAACTATAATAAATAATAACCTAAAATAAATAACTAAAACAAATTACGTACTTAATGTTCCCCAAAACAATTGTCCTAAAGGCTCATTTTAATCAATAATTATATCTGTAATTAGATAAATTAATGTCGATAATAATCTATATGTTCTTAGAAATATCTCCGTATTGTCTGCTAGTCTATCTGTCAATTTTTCTAGGAAAGGTTTCCTCCTTTCTATTTATTTGTATGTGAAAATTAAATATGATTTTAAATTGTAAAGTTGACGATATAAATGAGCCTTTGAGAAATCACATTCGTTGATACATCCAAATTTAACTGAAAATGTACTTTAAGTACTGCGAAAGCTCCTTATTCACGGGCGTTACGTTTCATCCATATAAAGCGAGCAAACGAAAGACGCCGAGTCTTTTACCGACCATATCCGCGAATAATGAAATGGTATTTTTTTAATAGGCGAGTACTGAAAACGCAGTCGCGAAAACCGTGAATAAGAAGCTTGGACTGTACTTCTTTTTACTCTTTACATGCGAATTTGCAGTCTTGAAACGATTCCTTGTAAATACTGCTACAAATAGTACCTAATAGTGAAGTTTAATTTTAAAGTCTTCATAAACTCCAATCTTATAACTAAACAATAAATAAGTCAAGTCATTCAGTCTCATTTTCACCATTACTGGGCTCCTTTGTCGTTTCATCTGATGTACTCGTTATAGATTCCTCCGAGCTGGTTACAACGGGTTCCGTAGAACTCTCTGGGAGAGTGGTATTCGCTGTAGTCGATGTCATGCTGTCAGGGAGATTTTCGCAGTGTCGCCCACTGATCCCTGGCGGACAGTCGCATCTGAAGTGACCATCGCCGGATTCGAGAGACTGGCATTTGCCCCCGTTCTTGCATGTACCTTCGTTTTTCTCGCAGTAATTCAGCTCTGGAAACAAGACGGTCAAGAAATATTATGTAGTAGAAGTGAAATGGGCTAATGATGATGGCCTATGAACAAGACGTGTTACTGTTTATGGATCTCCTCGACAACCCATTATTATCCCACTGCTGGGCAGGGGTGTTCTCTTAGAATGAGAGAGTTTAGGCTATAGTCCACGGCGCTGGCCAAGTGCGAATTGAATTCACACACCTCCGAGAACTTTTTTTTTTTAAACTCGCGGGTGTGTAGGTTTTCTCACCATGATTTCCTTCACCGAAAAGCAGTGATAATTAATTTCTAATATGCACATGAATCAGTGGTGCGTGCCTGGGTTTGAACCTCGGACCTCCCGATCGAGAGGGCAAATTTCAACCATTACACTGTTTATGGAAAAGTTTTCTAATTATTGCAACATCTAATTATTGCAACATCTAAATACTTTACTTAAAATTCATATTCCTTCGGCCTGGGCATAAACCTGAGGCCACTCCGCACCCTGCAGCGAAACTCCCCCGACTGGTATAGTAGCTTGGACCTTACCTTCATCGCACAGCCTCCTCAGCCCTTCTTGCAGAGGCACTCCCAGGACCTGCTGCAAGTGCCGTGCACGCAGTCGGGGTATCGGTAGCACTGCGTGCACGTGGGGTCCGTCCACCCTACCTTGCAGCGACACTCCCCTGGCTGTGTACAGTAGCATGGACCTTACCTTCATCACACAGCATGCCTCCCCAGCCCTTCTTGCAGAGGCACTCCCAGGGCCGGTTGCAGGAGCCGTGCACGCAGCCGGGGTATCGGTGGCACTGCGCGCACGTGGGGCCCGTCCAGCCCACTTTGCAGCGACATTCCCCTGGTCGTCTACAGTAGCCGCGCTCGCCGTGGCACCCAGCAGAGCATATTGCTGGAATTAAACGTCACAAATTATTAAAAACGTAGAGATACATTTAAAAAACACATTCATATAAGACTACCATATTAGTTGTCACTTCTGTGATTGACTTCAGATAGAACCTCTGTTTATACGAAGTTACTAACTGATGTGGATGGGTGACAATAACCACTTACCACTACATGCTCCTTTGGTGCCACAATCGGTTTGAAACATTGTTAAAGATGAATCCAATAATTACTTTTACATTGCAAGACGCAGCGTACTTAATCTCTGGAGATATCACCACCACGCCTATTTTTTCCTCACAACAGACGTGTTAAGCATTATTTACTGCTGTTTTGAGGAGTGTGGTAAAAGAGACATATAGCTGTTTTAAATTAGTGTTCAGATATAGCAACATATTAGTTAATCTCCGATATTACCTACCTGAAGTTAATAAGGACTCTTGTTAAGAAGGATTGCTATTTCTGCATTATAAAAAACCTAATTTAAAAACAATATTAACAACTTATCTTAGTTAATTATCACTGCTTTTCGATGAAGGAAAACATCGTGAAAAAACCTACTCATCCGAGAGTTCTTTTAAAAAAAGTTCTCGGGGTTGTGTGAAGTCCACTAATTCGCACTTGGTTTGTGCGGCATATGCACTATGGCCTAAAGCTCTCTCATTTTGAGAGAAGACCCGTGCCCAGCAGTGGCACAATAATGGGTTGAGGAAATTAATAACTCACGAGTTTGGCACAGCAGGCCAGTGTAGCCAGGCAGGCACTTGCACTCCAGTGGCTTGTCGCAGTAGCCATGCTGGCAGCCGGGCAGCGGCTGGCAGGCGCGGCATGTGGGGCCAGCCCAGCCCAGCCGGCACCGGCATTCCCCAGGACTCTCGCAGAAGCCGCGCGTCGCGTGACAGTCTGAGCGACAGATTGCTGTGGATTGGAGAATAATGGTGTCATTATTCAATTTAGCTTAAGGAGACCGAAAAAAAAACATGGTAATTTTTCTCTCTACTCCTCTCAAGTCTTGCAATAAATATAAATATAAATAATTAGAGAGATAGAGTAGAGATAGAGTCTCTATATAAATATAAATAATTTAGGTAGAGACTCTATCTCTACCTAAATTATTTATATTTATTACCTCACTCAAACAATAAATATTGATAATCTAAGAATGGTGTGAACTTTATTGACAAAAATACAATTTATCTAAAAAATGCAGCTTTTAAACGACTAATCTACATTTTAATTACATTTTTTCCTAGATTTTTACCAAGCGATGTAAGTATGACTAAAGCCACATATCATCTTGTCTTACTAATTCTATAAAGGCAAGATTGTAAGAATGGATAGATCTTTGTTCTTACACGCAACAAGCACTGATCGGATTCGGATGAAATTTAGCAAACAGATAATTTATTACCTTGATTACCTCATTGGATACTTTATCGTAGTAAACGTGACCCAAGCAGGCAAAGCCAAGAAAATATGCTAGTTATAAAAACTCACGTTCAGAGCAGAATATGCCGTCCCATCCATCGCGGCAAATGCATTCAAAGGAGACGTTGCAGTAGCCATGCTGGCAGCCGGGCAGCGGGATACATTTGTTGCACTTCTCCCCGTAGAAGCCCAGCTTGCAACGACATTCCCCTGGACGCTTACAATATCCTGTAAAAAGAATGGTTGTCCTGTAAACGCAACTTTGTAAGTGTAAAATTGAGACTTGGTATATCGCAGGCTCTTAATATGGAAGTAATAATATGGTATAGATAAAAAAAATGGTTTTAACTTAAATACGATGCTTACCTAGCAACGGATCGCATCCCTTCTTGCAAATGGGCACGTCGCAGAGGTCCCCTTGCCATCCAGGCAGGCACTTGGGCTCCCCCTTGTCATCGCACACGTAGTGGCTATACTCGCTCTGGACGGCAGGCAGCTCGCACGCCTGGACACTCTTCGGATAGAGAAAGGGTCAGCATGCGGTGCAGGGTTAGCACAGGTGTTAGACCAAACCAAGTAAAAGTTAGTGAGTAGACATAAATTGTGGTAGAAAAAATTGTTCAGATTAATGTAGTTGCATCCGTTGGGCAAAATACAGTAGTTGTGTCAAGAATTGTTATCAACATTAAATCTAAACATGTACTGATAAAATGCATTCATTCTAGGTTAACAAACAGGACATAACTATGTGCAAAATTTAACATGATTTTAAACATTTAAAAGAAAAGAGTTTAGCAATTACCTTTTGACATAAATATTTTGTAATACGTGCTCAAATATGGTCTTAATTAATAGGATTTTTAAACAAGTCATTCGTTTGCATCATTAAAACATCATCTGTCGTTGCCATATCACCATCACATTACTGATAGGTGTTATCTAAAAGTAAGAAGTGCTTAGACCATAGTCCATCATGCTGATCGAAGAAACAAAATAGAACTCGAATGATTTGACCGGAGAAGTACATATTTCAAGCCTGAAGCGGTTCTTGCGTTTTGATAAAAGAGAGTGGTTACCGGTTCACTTTTAAATGAGGTGAACATCTTAGTCCTCAGGGGTAGTAATGCATTGACTTCAGATGGAACCTTGCTTACAGATGATGAACTTGCTTGCAAATGTCCAGGGTCGGTAGCAACCACTTACCATCAGGTGGACCGCATGCTCGTTTACTACTTTATTCTTATAACAAAAATCGCAATGCTCAACATTTCGAAGGGAAATGATTTTTAAAGCCTGTAGATACTCTCCTGATGTTTTCCTCCATAGCACGTTTTATGTATAACACATCATATTAAAAAATCAAACTGCCAGAGTTTCTAATCTTGGACTATCAATTGTGAGGGGATTTACAAACAGATTACCTAACGCTAACGCTAGCCTTAGATCCTCAATTAGTTCTCATAATTATCTAATTATGTTTGGTTTAAAGAATGTAACATAGCAAAAATACCCTACGAATAGATAACACTGTTCTTTTGTAAAGTCGACTATAAAAGTTATTGTTACTATAAATTCGTAGAAGTGAATCTGAAAATGACTCTCGTAATGCCATTATGAATTTTTTTTTGTGTCTATTTGTTAAGTACAACTTAACAAATAGACACAAAAAAATTTCAAACACAAAGCGACGAAGAAAGGACATTCACTATGACTTACTTTAACACAAAGGAATCATTGACGCATTCAGGCAGCGCAAGCGCATTTCTCTTTTCACTTTTATTAAGAAAAAAAGATTTAAAGATGGATAACGGGACATCTGTTCTTTTCATCCTAACAGGACGTACAGACCGCAGTGAGTCACTAAGGAACTTTCTAATAACAACACGTGAAAGCCACAAGAAAGTGTGCCGTGAAGAAAACATCGGAGAAAACAAGCGGCCGCTCTCAAAATTATGCTTAATCCGTCAACTAGGTGTTAATGCGTAAAATAAGGCATAATATATCGATCAGTGGATCACACTGCAACCTTAGCAACCCAACAAACAGGTTAGTTTGAGAACTAGTTTGATGTGGGTTGATTCCATACGTATTGTCTAAGAGTTATGCTTTCTAGTATGAAACTAGTGCCTTATTAGGATTCTAGATTTCAAATTACAACATTCAAACAATTACTCGAACGTAGTAATTTGGAAAATATCTATAACTATGATATTTAACAAAAAATCCAAGGAAATTTATCCTTGGATTTTTTGTGAAATATAAATAGGTGGATAATATAAATAAATAAATCTATTACAGTGAGGGAGATTCAAACTATTCTAATGCACTATGCATTTTACAGCCAAAAAATAATTTATGTTGTTGCAATTTTGCAAGTTTTTCTACTGTTTTATAGTGATTTTATAAATTTATTACATTTTATAACATTTTCAGGTTGATAAACTATCATACAATTCTCTAAGACTCGACGTCTTACAAATTTACTTATTATGATTGATGATGATCTGTGTTAATTAACTAAATTATCATAAAAAGTCATACCAGTTCGGTAGGAAAAAATATTATACGGCAGCAGCGTAAGTTAATCCGTAATGACCTATCTCTCAATTATTTTTTTATTAGTCAAACTACGCAAAAAACAATAGGTTTTAACCCTATTTTCTATTATTTCCAAAAACACGTGAAGTTCATAGAAAAAACTAATTTAATTAGACCCATTAGGTGCAACATGCAGTGCAAGGTTAACACAAAGACTAATGTGAATACATAAATGTTATACATAAGTACACATCTTACACACACCTACATAAAACTTAAACTTAATAAAAGTGAGTACAGGTACTTAGTCTTATTAAGTTATGTTTACTTTTTTAGTTATCAGACTCTTATGCTTTTATTATTGAGATACGAATATACTTTAAGTAATTTACGAATACAAATATCTTAATGTTAAAATCATATCAATAAAACAATATCATCACAACAATATATCAAATAGGTCATCAAGAAATATATTAAAAACACTGTTTCTACACTCATAGCCCCACACTAGGATTTTATCCTGTGTCGTGGGTACTATGGGCACACACAAGACGAATACACAAATACCCAGAACATGTATCTAAATCATACAGATACCTGTCTGGCCGGGAATCGAAACCGGGGCCCATTGCGCGTCAGACCAGTATCTATGGTAACCGCTACGCCACGCGCGTCGTTATCATATTAATTTAGATTAACCCATAACTAAAGGGCATAACCAGTTTCTGTCTGGTTATCGATGGAGGTGTACACGTAAAGGACTCTAATTATCATTAATCTAAAGTATACACATATGTATATTACCGTATATATTACTGTATGTCTAACTAGGTGAAAACATTCTAAGTCTATAAAAATATTTTATTTGCGACCGGTTAATAAGCCCTTCTTGCTATTATCAATAATCATTTGGTTTCTATCATGAAAAAAAAGTAAATAAATATTTAAGCACAATTATATTCAAAAATAAGAATTAGTTATTTCAATTGTAACAACTTCACGTCTTGGTTTTTAAAAATCACACGAATTTTCTGAACCAATAAAACATATATTTGTTTTTTTTTCAGATCTGAACCTAATCTATCCCAAATATCCGAGAGATCCTTTACAATGTCCCAATATAATATCTCTACGCACGTCAGTTATGATCATACTAAATCATAAAGAATAAAAGTTATTCCAAATAACAGAGAAGTTATTAAACATCGAAATTTCGTTTAAAACTTTGAAGGGCGCTAAGGAAAAAACATACAAGAAATCCTATTATTTCCTATTACCTACCCTTTAAAAAAAAGTGTGTAAGTGATGCATCAAACGTGTGCGTGTGTAAACAAAATTCCCATCCCACAAATCTCACCTGCTTCTTCCATTTCGGCAAGTACCTCGCCGGCAGAACCACTGGCGTCACACAACAGACGACTACAAAGAATATAACGTTCCTCATTTTCACTTACTCCATTTACTAATCAAACACTAATATAAGTTATGGGATCTTTAGACCAATAGATATCGAATGCAGTTTCAGCGAATGCAGGGTTAACGGTTAGTACCGCGTGCTGCCAGCCACCAACTAGTACTGTTATGCTGTGTTATTGAACTTGAATCGGGGAGCCCCTTTCGCCGCGATCACTCGTGGCCATAGAAGTAGCGGTGAAAGTGAAATTTGACGTTTCAATGTTGTGTAACATATTATCGTATTGTGTCGCAAGCAGCCAAGTTTGAAAATAATGGATGACGGTCTTTCTATGGGATGGTTTGATGGGTGTATTTACGTGCTTGAAACACAACCGGTTTATACCGCTTGCTAGATAGATATTGAACGTAGATACGAAACATATCAATTCATCCGTACCATAGTTAGAGCTTATTTAAACCTTGTCAAGGCCTTCGGAGAGGCTTTTAACACTTAATTTAACCCAATTGTTGTTATCAGTTTATTTGTATCTTCATCGTGTTTACGCATATATGGAAACCTTAAGAAAACCACCCCTAAACTGAACGCCACCGCACACGAGACCATT